>SJYO01046538.1:38325228-38945298 GCA_006410555.1 Capra ibex | reverse complement strand
GTCTTCGAAAATTAAAATTAATCTAGGGTAAACAAATAAAAACGAAAATAAAGGTCTTAAGACCCTCCACCTAGTATCTCCTAGGACGACACTAAATACAGACTCTCACAAAACGGATACAAGAGGAGATCCTCAAAATATCAAAGACTAGAATGTAAATCTAGAAATTAGGTAAAACTCAAATAAAAACACATGCCACAATCTTTCACTAGATCAAAGTAAGAAAATGTTCACCAACTGGTCAAAAGGGTCGCGGTGAACAATTTCTTTTAAGAACTACTCTATAAATAATAACTCTCTTTCTTTTTTTTTTAGTATCTTTTCTAAGATGAAATTTTTCTCATCTTCTCACCTTACGACTTCGACAGAACAAGGTCTAATCTTTGGGTCAATAATTAAACAGTCCTTAGAACACTTAGTCAACCATCTGAGAGTCTGTGTCGATAAGGATTTTGTTAATTCAGCATTCTGAAAGATGATTTCGACACCAGTTGTTTTTTTGGGAGTCTATTTTTTATTCGTTTGGACTATTGAAGGATTAATAGAATATAAGATGATAATCGACACAAGAACTCCAATAACTTAGACTACGTAGACACGTTATCTTTACGATATATTACGAAGGGGAGAAATGTAAAGAAGGTCAAGTCAGGTCAACGAGTCAGCACAGACTGAAAACACTGGGGTACGGTCCAGAGGGATAGGTAGTGGTTGAGGACCTCAGGCGGGTTTGGGTACAGGTAGCTCAGCTACTACGGTAGGTTGTTAGAGTAGGAGACAACAGGGGAAGAAGAGGACGGGAGCTAGAAAGGGTCGTAGTCCCAGAAAAGTTTACTCAGTCGAGAAGTGTAGTCCACCGGTTCAATAACCTCAAAGTCGAAGTTGTAGTCAGGAAGGTTACTTGTGGGTCCTGACTAGGGGGAATCCTACCTGACCAACCTAGAGGAACGTCAGGTTCCTTGAGAGTTCTCAGAAGAGGTTGTGGTGTCAAGTTTTCGTAGTTAAGAAGCCACGAGTCGAAAGAAATATCAGGTTGAGAGTGTAGGCATGTACTGGTGACTTTTTTGGTATTGGAACTGATCTACCTGTAAACAACCGTTTCATTACAGACGAAAAATTATACGACAGATCCAACCAGGATTGAAAGAAAGGTTCCTCATTCGCAGAAAATTAAAGTACCGACGTTAGTGGTAGACGTCACTAAAACCTCGGGTCTTTTTATTTCAGTCGGTGACAAAGGGGTAAATAGACGGTACTTCACTACCCTGGCCTACAATACTAGAATCAAAAGACTTACAACTGGAAATTCGTAAAGAAGGTTGACGTGTAATTAACTGTAGCGTAGACTTCGAATTTTAACCGGTGTCCACCTCATAAATATGGACCTTTGATCGTTTACGGAAAAGACTCGGTTACTCTATCGTGTCTTCAAAAGGACTCTACACTAGCCTCCATCCCGGAAAAAGGATGACCTTCACCTGGTTCAGACTATAACGTCCGGGAGTAGGACAGTCACACTCCCTCTGAAGGTTCCTCCTCCCTCGGTTATCTCGTTTTGTGTGCGTTCTCTACCTCTCTTTGGACATGGACTACGGTAACAGACTCGGGGTAAAGGTCGTCATGGACTAAAGTGGGAATCGGGATCTGGAAAAACTAATTTACTCGGCTATTTAAGGAAAACATAAATCCGGTCAAACCCAACTGAAAAGATAGTAAATTTTGATTTTCGGATTTCCTATGCCGTCTTAACTATCAACTGGGAATTTGTTGTAATCCCAAATTAGACCCATATTAAATATCAACCAAGAGGTCTAGACACCAAGGAGGTGTAGACTCCTAAGTTGGTTTGTGTAGTTATGATATCATAAATGACAACTTTTTATAGACGAACATTCACTCGGGTCCGTTAAGTTTGGGTCTAACAAGTTCCTAGTCGAATAGTCCGGGTCTTAGTGTGAGGACCTTTTGTTTCTCGGAAGGACCTATTGTTATTGAATCAGTCTCCCTACTATTACGAGGACTGGAGTTAGACCAAGACGAGGTCATAATCAATATTAAGAGTCAACATGTTTGTATAAAGAAAAAGTGAATTATAAAATGGTTCCGAATATAGTAAAGGGACCGACCGACCCTAGTCAAGAATAGTTACTCGCGAAAACAATCTCTCCGGAAGAATAGTCCGATGGATTGTCGATGAGACAGGATGGAAGGAGAAAGACCTACTATCTTTTTCAAAAGTAACATCACCGTTTCGGGATCTTCTAATCAGTACTAACATGATTTGAGCAGTACCATTAGAGTATAGGAATATGGTTTATGAACAAAAGTTCGGAAGAAATGTCAATTCGTACCAACGTCTGGAACAAGATCGAAGATGGGAATCGAGGTTTCCGTGAGTATATATACGTTACTAAAAGTAAGGATATTTATTTACTTACCTGAAAGATGGATCACAACCATTGATTCTGACGTATTCACTCATTTTGTCTGAAGTAAGGAGTTGAGAAAGAAATGGAATACTGAAAATTTTTGTCCGAAGGAACAAGTTGCAGTTGAGGGCGTCGAGTGAGTTTGAGTGCAGGTAGTTCAGTAGAGTAGGAAACAGTAGGGGAAGAGGAGGACGGGAATCAGAAAGGGTCGTAGTCCCAGAAAAGGTCACTCAGTCAAGAAGTGTAGTCCACCGGTTTTATAACCTCGAAGTCGAAGCCGTAGTCAGGAAGGTTACTTATAAGTCCAACTAAAGGAAATCCTAACTGACCAAACTAGAGGAACAACAGGTTTCCTAAGAACTCTCAGAAGAGGTTGTGGTGTCAAGTTTTAGTAGTTAAGAAGCCGTGAGTCAAAAAAAATTACCAGGTTGAGAGTGTAGGTAAATACTGATGACCTTTTTGGTATCGAAACTGATCTACCTGGAAACAACCGTTTCATTACAGAGACCAAAAATTATACAACAGATCCAAACAGTATCGAAAAGAAGATACCTCACAGAAAATTAAAGTACCGATGTCAGTGGTAGACGTCACTAACACCTCGGGTTCTTTTATTTCAGACAGTGATAAAGGCAACAAGGGGATAAACGGTACTTCACTACCCTGGTTTACGGTACTAGAATCAAAAGACTTACAACTTAAAATTCGGTGGAAAAAGTGAGAGGGTTCCATCTGTATCCTCCGAAATTTTCACTTTAAGGTTTATGTCGGAGTTTAAAAATAGAGTGAAGAAGTCATAGTCTACAACAAAGACACACCACTAATCAATCTGGGTCTCAGATACGATTCGTAAGTGACTATTTTAAGTATATAAAGGAAACCTTTGTGTTAGATAAATGTCAAGAATGTAAAGTCACATTTTACGTCCGATGAGAAATAAAGTCAACTGCCGTAGACTTGAAGTCAGAAGTTGACCCATCATGGGATTCGTCGAAGAAAAAAGTACTCGAGACTTCATCTGGAGGAATTGAGACTTGTCTAGAATTTTCCAGATGAGGTTACAGTTCACAAACACAAGTCGTGTGGATTTTAGCAATAGAGGTCAAAGAGATTATCGTCAGAAGAGAGGGTGAACTACGGGAGACTCAAGGTACAAACCTTTAAGAATTATAAACTTTAAAAAAAAGAAAATATACCATCTTAGAGAGTACTTATGGAAAATAGAAAATTTTAACATAAAATAAAAAAGTACTTATGAAAAATTATCAAACTGAATATGTGTCAATTACACGTGTTAATGGATTTTAAGAAAAGGAGTAATAGGGAGTTGTGATACGGAGATCCACTTTAATCCGTGGACTTGACGTCCGAGGGTACCCACGAAGGGACCGTAGTGAAAGACTACTAAGCTTAAGGTATCGATTTTTTTTTTCGGGGTTTACTTTAGGTCCCTAATGACTGTTTCCGGTATAAGAAAGAAGGGAATCTTCATCCCACCATGTCGTCTTCCTTCTACCTGATTTCAAGATCCACTGTAGGGTCGACCTGATGAGTGTGGGGCAGACTACCGTGAGTAGACATTTCTCCCTCGTGTAAGGATAAGATGTCGTAAACATGACATTCCTAACTTACTCCAGTATACTCTTTTCCCGGGTTCTGTCACCGACCGTGTATCTTCCATCAACACAATAATAAATAAAGAGGGGTGATCTGACTTTTAAGGATTTCAGGTTCTAAACTAAAGTGAGTGACAATAAAGGTTTTGTCACGGATCTTACACCATTTAAGAATTATGTGTGAATCACTTATTTGTAATATTAATATCATTTTCGGTCCAGTTGTTGAATAATTGAGGTGACGGAAGGAATTCCTTATGTGAGACGTAGGAGAAAAGATAAAGTTTAGTTTAGGTTCGTACTCAGGAAAAGGGTACTTCGGTGGGGATTGTTCCAGATTAAACACAAATAGAGTATGAAAAGTATAAATTGACTGTCTTAGTGGACGTGGTGGACGGAATAGTAAATGTGAGTTCTGATTTATCCTTGCCTGACGTATTATATACAGATATAGTAACGGACTATTGAAGTATAAATACTCAGGACAGAAGAATTGTAAGTTAAGGTAGTTATAAACAACCAACAAATAGTTTACGACCTGTGACGATCCAAGACCTTTCCTTTATCATCAACGGAGTTCTTCATGGGTCACAGAATCACCTATCTATATGGGTCGGAGACTCATCTATATTTACATTTACTTTGTCAATATTGTCGCATACTATACTTTCGTGTGATGATAAACGTGTATCATAGATCCATCGACGACGACGACGATTCAGCGAAGTCAGTACAGGCTGAGACACGCTGGGGTGTCTACCGTCGGGTGGTCCGAGGGGGCAACGACCCTAAGAGGTCCGTTCTCTTGACCTCACCCAAGGGTAAAGGAAGAGATTACGCACTTTCACTTCAGCGAGTCAGCACAGGTCGAGAATCGATGGGGTACCTGACATCGGGTGGTCTGAGGAGGTAGGTACCCTAAAAGGTCCGCTCTCTTGACCTCACCCCACGGTAACGGAAGAGACTAGATCCATCGTCTCTTCACTATTTCATTAATTGGAAGAAGTTCTTCCAGTCCCTTCCCGAGGGTTCTCTCCAATATTCCATTATGTTAAAAATTTCTTACCAATCTTTAAAGGGTCCAGTTTCATCCCCACCCCCATCTTATAAGGTTCCTCTCACTTGTTACATACGGGTTCCTACACTCTATTGTTCTATATGGGGTCTCTGGAATCTTCATTAAGTCATGATAACTCACATTCATCTCTTCGATCCTTTACTCCTCCCCGGTTCTTGACTACCTACAATTCTAACCTCTATCTCCGTCAGCAGTGTAGAACGTTTTAAAACTTACAATATTAGTTCCATCCACTACGACTCGGGACTTACACTACTAGACTATCTTGAATCTTTACTAGTGACTAACGTCCCATCTATTTAACCCTCTTTCTCTGACTTCAAGTCATTATTCAGTCCTCTTCAAAATATCATTCCCAGGTCTACTCTCTCTGATTCTCGGAATAACTCGGTCACTACTACCCTGACTGTCTAACCTAAACTAAAAATTCTTCCAAATAGTAACTATATTGATTGAGTCAGTAACCTTCATCTTTCTATTTTCCTTCCCCTTTCTTCGTGAAAGTAACGAAACATGAGAATGAACCATTTCGTACTATGATTAGTATATTTTTCAGTCAAGTCAAGTCAGAGAGTCAGCACAGACTGAGAAACACTGGGGTACTTGGCGTCGTGCGGTCCGGAGGGACAGGTAGTGGTTGAGGGCCTCAGGTGGGTTTGGGTGCAGGTAACTCAGCCACTACGGTAGGTTGGTAGAGTAGGAAACAACAGGGGAAGAGCAGGACGGGAGTTAGAAAGGGTCGTAGTCCCAGAAAAGGTTACTCAGTCGAGAAGTGTACTCCACCGGTTTCATAATCTCAAAGTCGAAGTTGTAGTCAGGAAGGTTACTTGTGGGTCCTGACTAGAGGAGTCTCCATTAAGTAATTATTCGATCGACGATATCGTAATAGACCAAAACTAAAGTAAAATTTAAAATTTTAATGAAAGATACTTGATCTTGAAAGGTTCGAGAACGGGTCGGAGAACCACATAAAGGTCAGATACTTCTAAGAGTTATAAAACTTCAACAATCGTTTGTCTTTTGGTTTTCCACTGAAACAAAAGGTTGGTGTATAAATAGAGAAATCTATCAACAATCACCTTATAAGGTTTCTTCAGACTCTTATTATACCGGATTGACACTTGTTTCTTCCTTTCTACAGTTTCATGGGTATATATCAAACTCCGAAGAAAAATGCTAGTGTACCTCATTACTGTGTTAAAAAGAATCAAAAGTTCCAGTAGAACTGGAGTAAATTACGAATTAACACATAGGATTTCTGTCTTAAAAGAACCTTTTGCTAAAGGTCCGATGTGTTTCTTTACAGTCTGAGTCAAATAGTCTCAAAACTTAATAGTCCCTTCTGTGTGTTGTGTCATATTTGTTTTAATGGATAAAGGTATCCGATGTGAGGTTAATGTGTTGTTCTCTACTTCTTAAGAAGGTAACTATTTTAACGACCACGCACGTACGAGTCAGTGAGTCAGGACAGACTGAGAAACGTTGGGGTGACTGATATCAGGTGGTCCAAGGAGACAGGTACTCTAAAGGACCCGTTCTTATGACCTCACCTAACGGCAAAGTAAGAGGTACTACTCTACCGATAGAATATACGTAAAGATAAACAAAGATTCCAAACCCTTTCCTAGATATTTCCCAAGTATATCCAAAAGTCCCCCACTAAAATTTACCAGTTTTAAAAAACCTCGTATAGTATACACAGACACTATATGTACCAGAGAATCCTTAAAGACAGTCGTTTAATGTTAGAGAACTGGTTTAGACCGGGTAGTAGACAAAGACATGACGGAACTCCGTTCTTACCAAAAAGTGTAAAAATTCACTGACTCCTTTTTTTAGTTTTCTTCTTATGATAAAATACTATACACTTTTAATAGAATTTAGGTTTAAAGTCACAGGTATTTATTTCTAAAGAACCTCGTGTCGGGTGGGTAAACAACACCCAACCGACGTACGTACGGTGTTACCGTCCCAACTATCAACACGTTTCGGATTTCATAAATGATAGACCGAGAAAAGTCTCTTTCAAACGGTTATAAACAAAATTCTCGAAAGGGAATTTCTTTGCGTCTCCGGAAGTCATTTGACTTCTGAAGAAATGTTTCTAAAAGACACAGTCACTATACAAAAAAAATTTTTTCTTTTACATGTGTAAGTCCTTTCTATTATCGTAACGGTATAATATTTCATTCTATCCGGAAATAATCTAAATCCTACGAAGAAAAAGACGAAGCACAGTCACATCGTATCAAGAATCCTTGTGTGTGAAATCTCAGTAGGAAAAAAAGAATTTAGAACTATTCGAAAGACACTGGAACCCGATAAATTGAAAAGTATTCGAAACCGAAAGGGTAAATTTTTTTCTCATTATTACCATGGTTGGAGTTCTTCAATGTCACTATAATTTACCCCACTCAAAAATTTTCCTTAACAGATCGAGCCATGGATCATGTATCACACTTTATGTAAATAAAAAAACACACTAACAGGAGTAATAGACTTTTATAGAGAAGGACCACCAAGTGAGGGTTCTGACGGATAGTGAAGACAAAACTGTTCCTTTAGGTATTTTGGGACGAATGAATTAAAGTGAATCGTCCTCGAGAAGAGACATAACGTACGTCTTTTTGACAGGACACACACGTTTAGGTTCTCACATGACCTGTCCTCCTACCTTTTTCTCTACGGATCCCGTAGATCTTTGTTTTTAGTATCTCTACTTCTCACAACCTTCCGACTAGTCGTCGACCTAATTCGACCACTCGTCCTACAACTCTTAAAGGTACAATCTGAGGTAGGATTGAAAAAGAAACTTCTCGGGTGTCAAGACACTACCCGACAAGTATTTTCGAGAAATTAAATCATCGATTTCAGAAAAAAATTTTTTCTCATAGACTTCAAAGACAGTAAAATATGGTAAAATACAATCCAATTGTAATGGTTAAAAGAAAATAATGAACTACAAAATCGACTACAAAGATTGGTCTTTGTGGGAATCTTTTTAGTACTCGCACATTCTGACTGTAAGAATCTTTGTCACTACAGAAAGGAGGACCCGAACGACGGTGGTTAGAGGACGGACTCGAACGAGATCTTAGTAGTACTGATACCTGAGGACGTGTCCTTGGTCCCGTACCTCCTGTGTACGAAGGAACCGATACTTCTTTCGAGAGTACAGAAAGGAGGACAGATATTTATCTAGGACTAGTCGGAGTCGTCTCCACCAGACATAATGACTCCCCACTCGACCTCATTAACCACATTTACCGTACTCTTCCTCTTGAAAGAAATCACCAGGGAATTCCTTGTTTAGAGACGGGGTTCTCTTGATTTTCCCCTCCTTTTAGGGGATTCTGTTTGTCAAGAAAACAGAGGAGTAGGGGGGGTTTAGTTAATGTCTTTATCGTCTTTAGTTTTTCCATCGTTTATAGAGATGTTATGTCGACTCTTTGTCTTAATGATATCCAGATAAAGAAAAAAAAATTAATGTACTTTGTCAAACGTGTTTTTAAAGTGATAAAAAAAATTTTGAAGAATACAAAACACAGAACTCTATAACAAAACTCTTGTTAATGAGGCTTAAAATAGGAACAGGGAGTCAGTACCAACTTATTAATATCAATTAACTCAAATTGGTAGGTTTTCTTCTTGTTTTATAAAGTCGTAAGAGTATATGAGATCAACCTGAGAACCAATTCTTCTGTTCGTGGGAGTACAGTCGGACCATACAGCCCTATTTTAGGTTGTGACATTACGAGTATACGTACGGGTACTCACCTTACACCACCCCACACGCACTGGAGACAAATGACCATCCTCATCGAGAGTAGTAGCATAAGGTCCAGTAGAAGTGACAGTAGTAGGTCTTCGGGTATGAATTTAAAGGCCATCTGTCACGGTAGAACCGGGTACATCTGTTACAGTAGTAGTAGTAGGAGTAGTATCAGGGCCAGAGACATGAGTTAGTGAACTAGGAGAAGTTTCGAGAGTGCTACCGACGAGAATATCCTCCTCATTCTGTGCGATCCAAGTCGGTCGAAACGTATCGGCCGAAAAAGACAACTGAACCGAGACGAGGCTCTAAAGGAGGTCTGTTAGTGTCGACGGGGCTCGTCTTCGTGGTCGTATTACCTCCTTCACTAGTTGTCCCGACAGAACCTTACGAGTCGACGTCCGAGTTGGAGTGAACGACCTTCCTATGTGAGTAGACAACCTTCTACTAGGGTTTCCTTCTCCTGTCTCCCCTTCTCACCTTCTCTTCTTTACCTTACCACTTTTAATCGAAGACTTCATTTCCCAAAGTGGAAATAGAAAACTTAGATTTTATCATCTTGGTGACAGAAACTAAAGGAATCTCTCGTGTAGGGAGATGTCTTAACGACACACATGAGGTCCTCTCAAAGTCGGATAGGGTCTACTATGGTTGTTTGAGAAGATCCCACCTCCAGTCAGACTCCTGGTTTCCCTCAGGGGGTAGTATGGGTATGGAGTACCCAGTCAGTAGTTCACAGGTTGGAATGATTTAGTTAAGAAGATAAAGGAAGAACTCTCTTTATAAGGTAAAACCTGGTCCAAAGTCAATAACATTTTACGAGATAAAGACAAAGTTGAAATCGAAAAAGATTCTGACTCAGAAAAGGGGTCGAAATTTAGTCCAAATGTAAGTTGTCCTGACAGGGTAGTAAGTTTCTGTCCTTGTCTAATAAATATTTTCGTAACTGAGTAAGGATACACCCCGGCATCTTTAGTGTCCAGAAAGACAACTAACTATCAACTCCTTTGACTCTGGGTATCTCTCTTTCACTTAATGGTGTAGTAGTCTCCAATCCTTAACAACCACCTCACTAGTCTTAAGTTTGGGTCCTTAGGAATGAAATCCGATGACAGACCTCTGTCACCCCGTTTTGTGACCGTTACATAAACAACAACAACAACAAAATGAAAGATTGTAGGACACCTGGAATAGACCGTCCTTCTTTTGATGGTAGAAATTTAAGAAAAAAGGGGAGTAGAAATTTAAGACTGACGGTTTAACTCTCTATCTAAAGAAGATAATATTATTGATTCTAAAGACTTCGACTTTCGAGACAGAGAGAGAGTAAGTAGTAAGAACCAAAACTACTGAATTAACTCTTGTACGTCGTTTGTTTTGTCAAAGGATTGAGTCACTACTTGAGTAAAAGCGAGTAAATAAGTCCACCATACTAAATGGATTATAAAAAAAAGATAAGAAATTGGGTGGTTTACCCTCTCACTCTCATACTTTCTTGATCTTTCTTTTTGATCGTCCGAAATGGCCTACATGTTCAACTTTATGTTGTCATGTAAGAGGTATTTATAAAAAACTTGGTTGATCAAGACGGGAGTCCTACAAAATGCTCTAAGATCCATGTAATATATGTGATCGAATTACTTATATTATGACACCGTCAATAAAATCCCAATTAATGAAAACGAATTATATATAACCGGTTAAACCACACTAAGTAGTGGTGATACACAAAAAAAGGAAGAGAAAAACAATCACTACTTGTGAAAAAAAAAAAATAGGATTGAAAGTAGGAACACCCTAAAACGGGTAGTTTGTCTTAAAGTAGAGGATTTCATTGTTATGACAGTACTGATGAAAACAGTAATTATATGATCTTGTCTTAAAAAGGTGACCTCCTTTATAATTTCGTGATCTCCCTTCCTATTCGTTGATCGTTATTCCTGACGTTGGACACACACCACACACGTACGATTCAGCACCAACCGAAACACTGGAATACCTAGTATCGGACGGTTCGAGAACACAGGTACCGTAAGAGGTCCGTTCTTTGGACCTCACCCAATGGTACGGGACGAGGTCCCCTAGAAGGACTGGATCCCTGACTCGGGTACAGAGAACACAGAGGACGTAACCGTTCGTCTAAGAAATGGTGACCTCGGTGGACCTTTCGGGAGACATACACCATGAAGCACTATTTACGACTCTGTCTTCTGAGTTATTTTCTGGAACACTCCAACAAAGTTAATTATCCCATAGTATACGTTCGGACAGAATGATAGGAGGTCAGAATCCAAACCTCTCAATCCCAGTCGGAGACACTATACCCAAGAAGAAACTTCCTCGTCACACAGAGTCATTTCTTACTCGTCCATTAGTTCTCATACATCAGAAGACTCATAAATTAGAAGTTCTCGATGTCTTTCGGGTTCTTTCGACTTATTCATCAAGAATCAACATTTTCCGAACGACTTTGAGATGTAGGTTGTACGTGTGTGAAGACCAAAGTAAATTTCGGTAGTTACATTACTCCCAATAATAAGAATCGGTTGTGTCTTACTTATAATCCGTACACCTACACACACTTATCGACCCCTTTGGTCGACGAGTACCTCCGTCCTAACGACTTTCCTCCTTTATTAATCAAAAACCTTTCTCCTACAAATCTTCATTCACTTTTCCAACTATTTTTTATTTTGTCTTTTCCGATCATCACCAAACCCCAGACCCTAAATGAAAAATTTATTTACCTGTCCGAGGGTATTTAAACTACAGAGAAAAAACCAGTTCGGTACTACATCGACTCGGGGTTTCTTTACTATACGAAAACGTGACATCTTACAAAATTCTTAAATATCAAAAGAAAAATCTTCTGACCTTGACCTCCTTAGTTGGACGGACTGAAGTCCGATATGATGTTTCGATGTCAGTAGTTCTGTCATACCATGACCGTGTTTCTGTCTTTATATCTAGTTACCTTGCTTTATCTTTCGGGTCTCTATTTAGGTACGTGGGTGTCTGTGGAATAGAAACTGTTTCCTCCGTTCTTATATGTTACCTCTTTTCTGCTAGAGAAATTGAATTGTTTACCACGACGTTTTTGACCAGTTGGTGAAGATTTTCTTACTTTGATCTTGTCAAAGATTGTAGTATGTGTTTTTATTTGAGTTTTACCTAATTTCTAGATTTGCATTGTGGTCTTTAATATTTTGAGGATCTCCTTTTGTGTCCGTTTTGTGAGAGGCTGTGTTTAGTGTCGTCCTAGGAGATACTGGGTGCAGGGTCTCATTACCTTTATTTTCGTTTTTATTTGTTTACCCTGGATTAATTTGAATTTTCGAAAACGTGTTACTTCCTTTGATATTCGTTTCACTTTTCTGTCGGAAGTCTTACCCTCTTTTATTATCGTTCGTTGACTGTTTATTAATTAGACTTTTTATATGTTCGTTGAGGACGTCGAGTTAAGGTCTTTTTATTTACTGGGTTAGTTTGTTACCCGGTTTCTTTATTTGTCTATAAAGAGGTTTCTGCTGTATATCTACCGAATGTTTGTGTACTTTTCTACGAGTTGTAGTGAGTAATAGTCTCTTTACGTGTAGTTTTGGTGTCACTCCATGGTAAAGTGCGACCAGTCTTACCGACGATAGGTTTTTAGATGTTTGTTATGTACGACCTCTCCCACATCTCTTTTCTCTTGGGAGAATGTGACAACCACCCTTACGTTTGATCATGTCGGTGATACCTCTTGTCACACCTCTAAGGAATTTTTTGACCTTTATCTTGACGGCATACTGTGTCCTTAGGGTGACGACCCGTATGTGTGACTCCTTTGGTCTTAACTCTCACTGTACACATGGGGTTACAAGTAACGTCGTGACAAATGTTATCGGTCCTGTACCTTCGTTGGATCTACAGGTAGGTGTCTGCTCACCTATTCTTTCGACACCATGTATATATGTTACCTTATAATGAGTCGGTAATTTTTCTTACGTAAACTTAGTCAAGATTACTCCACCTACTTTGACCTCGGATAAAAAAAAAGTGTCAAATGAAAAATAAAAATAAAATAAAACGAAATATTATGACATAACCAAAACGGTATGTAGTTGTACTTAGACGTTGTCCACATGTGCACAAGGGTTAGGACTTGGGGGGAGGGTGGAGGGAGGGGTAGGATAGGGAGCCGAACTTTGACCTCGGATAATATGTCTCACTTCATTCGGTCTTTCTCTTTGTGGTTATTTCATATGATTGTGTATATATACCTTAAATCTTTCTACCAATGCTATTGGGACATACGTTCTGTCGTTTTCTCTGTGTCTACATATATTGTCGGAAAACCTGAGACCCTCTCCCTCTCCCACCCTACTAAACCCTCTTACCGTAACTTTGTACATATAATAGTATACACTTTATCTAACGGTCAGGTCCAAGCTACGTACTCTGTCCCACGAGTCCCAACCACGTGACCCTACTGGGTCTCCCTATCCTACCCCTCCCCCCCAACCCCCCACCAAGTCCTACCCCTTGTGTATATTTGGCTACCGACTAAGTACAGTTACATACCGTTTTTGGTGACGTTATAACATTTCATTAATCGGAGGTTAATTTTATTTATTCTTAAATATAAAAAGAAAAATCTACTATAGTGAGGTAAACCCCGGAAAGATTCGAATATCGGTTACTCTTGGTTCATAGATATGTTCGCCCCAACCCCACCCCTCTGTCAACCCCCCAACCTTAACCATTTAACCCAAAACATTCTTTCGGAATTTATTTTTGAGTAAATATTTTACAGAATTCAGAGATTACCCTCGGGACCTAAACTTGACTGAAGGTGTCTTACTAAAAAGTTGTCTTAGTTATATTATAATCGTAGTCAAAGACACTATCCACTAAGAAAAGGAAAAAAGGATTCTTTCCTGTTGGGGGGGGGGGTTTCCTTATTTCAAATATTTAAATATTTCTACTTTGAAATCTGGACGAACTCAAACTTAGACCCTCCGTCGTGTCCTCACCTCTCTTACGACCGAAACTCAGGTATACTAGGTATGAGATTAAAGTGCACTCGGAAAAGTGTAACCATACCTGAGGAGACAGGTGCCTTAAGAGGTCCGTTCTGATGACCTCACCCAACGGTAAGGGAGGAAGTCCCCCTAGAAGAGCTGGGTCCCTATTTTGGCTCTAGAGGAAGTAACGTTCTGTATAAGAAATGACAGCCTCGGTGGTCTCTTTGTGAACCCGTGTGATTAGTTTGGGAAACTTGGGTTCAGAAGAGTAGTCAGTTTACCCTAACTATTATAGATGAATTTATCACCTGTCTTTCAAGGTTTATATGATCTGTATATCATTCGGGAGTCATTTTTCCATCCAAATAGAATATTATTCGGTATGACCTTTTTATACTTTCTGATATATAATATATATTTATTTATTTATTTATTTATTTATATATATATTTTGTATATAGAAGGGAGTACCGAGTCACCATTTCTTAGACGGACGTTACGTCCTCTGTACCCAAGTTAGAGACCCAGTCTTACTAGAGGACCTCCTCCCGTACCATTGGACAAGATCATAAGAATAGACCTTATAAGGTACCTGTCTCCTCAGATCACCCGATGTCAGGTACCGTAGCGTTTCTTAACCTGTGCTGACTTCGTAGACTCGTACGTATTTGTGTATATATATTGACTTAGTGAAACGACATGTGGTCTTTGATCGTAATATTTAGTTGACATGAAGTTAATTTTTTATATAAATTTTTCAGTAATCTTTTTTGCCATCAAGATAACTAGGAAACTTTGCAGGGTAGGGAGAGAGGGAGTACGAGGACACTCTTAGGACCCCTGTACGGAAAGGAGACCAAGACGTTTTGAGACGGGGAGGGGAGTGGAAACCACAGTGCCGTCAGTGTCGTGAGCACCCGTAACCACCCTAGCCTCCGTAACGTCGTTGCGTCCGTCGCCGACAGCAGGTACACGTCGTGGTCCAACCGTCCTGTGTGCCATGTCAAGGACGACGGTCCAGGGAACGTAAGATACGTCGAGAGCACCGTGAAAAGTGTCAATTTAAAGAGGGGGACAATTCTTGTTAGTCTAAGGAAAACTCACACCTCTTTAATTGTTCCGTGACTCTCAAGGGTCTACCCCCAAGGGAGAGGAGATCTATTTCCTTCCTTCGTCCAACCCCTATCGTCTCTCCACTAAACGAGACCCAGGTAAAATTGAGAAGACCCATTTTCTTTTTTGGTCGACAGACGTGAGCTCCCTCGGTCACAACTCGAAAAGGATACTCTAGACAACCATTATTATCACTCTCTTGTTCGAAGATCTTATCGAATCCAGTGTGGGACTGTCAGTACACGACATGGACCAGTTCCTGTTCAAAACAAACCAGGTATGAGTTAACCTAAAGTACCGAATTTTTTTAAACTTGAGTAACGGATGTAAAGTTTTGACCCTATAAAGTGTGTATTCAGTCAAGACTCAAAGAGAAAGTTTTGATAGTCTGAATAGTTGTGACCTAAGTAGTGAGGGTATAGTGTCTACCTCAACTCACCGACACCGGGGAAAAATACGAGAGGATAAACTATGTTAGGAGTCTTACACGAGACTACAGTGGTTGTGTATCTACGTTACATTATAAGACGGATACCAGTTCAAACGGGACAAAACAAAGAAAAAAAAAAAACTGGGTTGTGAGAAGTGAGTAAATGTACTAGACGGGACGGAGACACCGATAATTCTAAGAACATACGGAGACGGGAGTCAAGTCAAGTCAACGAGTCGGTACAGACTGAGACACACTGGGGTACTTGGCGTCGTACGGTCCGGAAGGACAGGTAGTGGTTGAGGGCCTCATGTGGGTTTGGGTACAGGTAGCTCAGTCACTACGGTAGGTTGGTAGAGTAGGAGACAGCAGGGGAAGAGGAGGATGGGAGTTAGAAAGGGTCGTAGTCCCAGAAAAGTTTACTCAGTCGGGAAGCGTAGTCCACCGGTTTCATAACCTCAAAGTCGAAGTTGTAGTCAAGAAGGTTACTTGTGGGTCCTGACTAGAGGAAACCCTACCTGACCAACCTAGAGGAACGTCAGGTTCCCTGAGAGTTCTCAGAAGAGGTTGTGGTGTCAAGTTTGCGTAGTTAAGAAGACGTGAGTCGAAAGAAATATCAGAGTGTAGGTATGTACTGGTGACCTTTTTGGTATCGGAACTGATCTACCTGGAAACAACCGTTTCATTACAGAGACGAAAAATTATACGACAGATCCGACCAGTATTGAAAGGAAGGTTCCTCATTCGTAGAAAATTAAAGTACCGACGTTAGTTGTAGACGTCATTAAAACCTCGGGGAGTTTTATTTCAGTCGGTGACAAAGGTGACAAAGGGGTAGATAAACGATACTTCACAACCCTGGTCTACGACACTAGAATCAAAAGACTTACAACTCGAAATTCGGTTGAAAAAGTGAGAGGAGAAAGTGAAAGTAGTTCTCCGAGAAATCAAGAAGTGAAAGACGGTATTCCCACCACAGTAGACGTATAGACTCCAATAACTATAAAGAGGACCGTTAGAACTAAGGTCGAACACGAAGTAGGTCGGGTCGTAAAGAGTACTACATGAGACGTATATTCAATTTATTCATCCCACTGTTATATGTCGGAACTACATGAGGAAAAGAATAAACCTTGGTCAGACAACAAGGTACAGGTCAAGATTGACAACGAAGGACTGGACGTATGTCCAAAGAGTTCTCCGTCCAGTCCACCAGATCATAAGGGTAGAGAAATTCTTAAAAGGTATCAAATAACACTAGGTGTATCAGTTTCCGAAACCGTATCAGTTATTTCGTCTTTATCTACAAAAAGACCTTGAGAGAACGAAAAAGGTACTAGGTCGGCTACAACCGTTAAACTAGAGACCAAGGAGACGGAAAAGATTTTGGTCACACTTGTAGACCTTCAAGTGCTAAGTGCATAACGACTTCGGACCGAACCTCTTGATGAATCGATCGCACACTCTACTCACGTCAACACGTCGTCAAACTCGTAAGAAACCGAAACGGAAAGAAACCCTAACCTTACTTGTGACTGGAAAAGGTCAGGACACCCGTGACGACTCAAAAGGTTTAAACGACCGTATAACTCACGTCGTGAAAGTGTCGTAGTAGAAAGTCCTAAACTTTATCGAGTTGACCTTAAGGTAGTGGAGGTGATCTAAACAAACATCACTACAAAGGATTCCGGGTGAACTGAAGTGTGAGGTCCTAGAGTCCGAGATCCACTCACTAGTGTGGTAGTACTAATAGACCCAGTACTCCTAGAAAAAACATGTCAAGAAGACACATAAAAACGGTAGAGAAGAATTATAGAAGACGAAGACAATCCAGGGATGGTAAGGACAGGAAATAACTCGGGTAGAAACGTAATTTACAAGGGAACCATAGAGATTAAAGAACTTCTCTAGGGATCAGAAAGGGTAAAATAACAAAAGAAACGTAACTAGCGACTCCTTCCGAAAGAATAGAGAAGAACGATAAGAAACCTTGAGACGTAAGTTTACCCATATAGAAAGGAAAAGAGGAAACAAAGGGAAGAAAAGTGTCGTAGACGGGATCCTATTATATTTAACACTGACACATCGATTGTGTCACTTTATAGTCACCTTTCTAACAACTCTCTAATCTATTTCACTGAAGCGAGGGTTATCCGACGAAGCAAAGTGACCACGACTTTTACACCTACTCCCTTGTATGGAAGAATAAAGTGAAGACGTGAAACCTTCCGTCTTTTTCTTCCTTACCTTTAACGGTGACGAACTGTTCAAGGTCCACGACTATTCTACGAAAGAGTCGACTCTAAAGTAGTTTAGGACCTAATCCTCAGTCTTGGGGACCCAAATTAGGGTTGAAGCAATAAATGATCAACATATTAGAAATAGTCACATGACGTAAATTGGAGAATCTAAGAGTCAAAGAGGTTTCACATGAGTAGGCTTAATTTCTCTCACCGTATACACTTATACGACCCAGTACACACAAAATGGTAAATGAATTAAAGAATTCAAACCTTTGTGTTAGTGCTTCAATCACCTGAGTCCATATGGATTCCGACTAAGTACAACTCCAAACTGTCTTTTGTCGTTTTAAGACATTTCGTTAATAGGAAGTCATTTTTTATTTATTTAAAAAATTTTTTCACCTGAGTCTTAGGTACCAAAGATCCGATCGTTTACTTTGCAGAGAGAGAACTATCAGACACTTCCCTCCTCCACTTCCTGGTTGTAACCAACACATCAAGATTGTAAGAATTCTACAAAGTCCAATCGGTCGTCTCCCCCTCTTCTCTTCTGTTAAGAATAAAGACCGTATTATAAGGATACATCTGGACTTTGAAGATCCCAACACTCGTTATATAACAACAGGAGTAATTTATTGAAGGGTAATAAAGAGGGTCCAGAAAAGTCGAGGAAACTAACCTTAATTCCAATGTCTACCCATCATGGTAATAAGGTGTTACGTTACCATCTTCTGAATGTTTATAATTTGGACTCGATATCACACACATCGTTAAAATACTAAAAAAACCTGAAAAGGGTTTTACTGTTCGTCTTTGATCGAGTGCAGGGAGACGTCGTTACCAACTTCCGTATGGTGTGGGTCGAGACATGGAGAGGGTGAGACATGAGGGGGTGTTCTGTTAGTCTCCATGTCTCAGGAGGGTAGTCCACCATTGAGGTGTGTGTCCTATTCGTCAGGTTACTAGGAAAAGGACTTTCTTTTTTTTTTTTTTCTAAGGTTCAATACTCTGACTGGAAGCTAAAGTCGGAGACAGAACCTAGACTTTGTCCTCGTTCCTTGTACAGTTTATTAAACTTCATCTTTCCACTTAACTAACTCCTATACCTTTTTGTTTCAGATACTCTATGGTTCATTTCTGGATTTTTAATAGGTCAATCAGATTAGTTGTATTTGAGAGTCAAACCTTTAATACCCAATCCTCTACTGTCTATAAAACAATGTCGTTTTCTTTTCTAAAAGTCTCTTACCGTTTAGTACATCTTTCAAACATTATCAAAAATAGTAAGACGAATAACAAATTGATCATCTCTCCTACTCTTACTAAACCTCCCGAGGTTTTGAAATATTCATTTAGTGCTTACCCGGTAAGGATTAATTCTTTGTTGTGGTCTGAACGGTAAATTTTACGACCCCGATTTTCTTAAATCGTCTAGTAAAACAGGTCATCAAGAATTAAAACTCGTACCAGTACTATCCAAGGAAACTTTAAGAGATCTTTCGTCAGTTGAGAGAAGAGTATTTAAACTGTAGGATAAATAAATTAAAAAGTTATTTACACTTGATTACGGGTCTGTGTACTTAAGTAGTCAACTCCAATGTACCTCTTACCAACTCGGTTCTCAATCTGGTCCAAACAACTGACTGTCACGTCACGAGAAACTAGTATGATGAACGGAAGTGTGTACTTGGTTCATCTCCTTCAGACGACGGACACCTCCATCATGTGAAGAGAGGATTAAGTCTCTGGGTTTCTTACTGATTCGGTTCGTAAAGAAAGATACGTTAATCGTTCCCTATTTAAGAGCTCTCTCAAACCCTTGTCCTCTCGACTCGAGATCAAGTGACGTAATCTTTCTCTTCGTCCTCGTCCCTCTATCTACTCCGTACCTTACACGGACTATGGTACTCGATCTTGCACTAGATATCTCGAAAGGTAATCTTTTTATAACATTTCCCACCAGTCAACTTGAACTTCATCTTGGAACTCAGGAGTAGAATTTAAGTGATACCTAAAGTTAGATGAAAAGTATAAACTAGATACTTTATAGATACTTGGTAGTAAATATTACAAAGATACTTTTTTACTTAAGACTGAAGACTTGTTGTCGAGTCTATTATTTAGAAATAATGGTTTGAAGAATCTAACCCCCGACGGATATCACTATATTTAAGTTTCGGTAAGACAAAGAGATAAGGGAGGTCGAAGTGTGTCTTAAAGGATATACAAGGCCTTGTGTTAACACCAGAGACTACTTTCTTAGTTAGAAGATGAAGAAAGGAAGGGGGAGCGGTCAAAAGATTTTATATAGAAGTCACAGAATGAGGTTAAACTTTATGTTTTGACACCCCAAAAAAGGAAATACTTCTCTTTAATTTCCATCGTCTTTAATTGTCTCCCCCTTTTTTTCCACATTTTCCAATCCAATGTTTTAAACACAACATTCAAACGAATGTAAAAGGGTCCTCCGGTCCTCTTTAAACCGAACCTAAGGCCCTTTAAGGGTTTCCATTATGGACAGTGGAGACCCACTGTTCGGTCCTGAGGTAAATGTAGAGGTTACGACTAAACAACGTTTTAGACGTATGAATCCTATGAGACACAGAAAACGTTTTCCATCAAACAATTAAAGGTCTTACAAAAGATAAGAAAAAAGTTCAAATTGTGGAAAGTAAATAGTAACGAAACTTCCTAGACATCCTTGGAACCCTGGATATTTCTGTCGAAACCATAAAGGGATTTTAAGTCTTGTCGAATGGTAGACGAGAGGGAACCTGACTGGGGGTGCCCTACTTAAGTTATTATGTCTCGGCGGGGTCCCAGACAGACACCACAGTAAGGTGTGACCTTCTCTCTCCGTTGAACCCTCTCTCAATCCTCCGAAACCAATTGGTGGGACCTAAAAATAATTTTGTTAAAACACACCTCCTATTTATGTTTCACTTTACGTACTTCCGTTCTTTCTCGATTAATATTTCTTTGGACCACGTATTTTCTAAGTATGACCAGGAATCATCTAACAGGAAGAGGTTGGGGAAATCAAGAAAATTCATAAAACATTGTCGCAATAACCCGTCAGTTTACACTTACTTTGTGCTAGATGAACCATTCAATGAATAAATCGCACCCTTTAAAGGGGACCTGGGAAATACGTGGGAGTAAAGAATCAGACTGTCGATTATGAAATTCTTCCTTTATTAAGTAGGAAACAAGAAAGTGGGTCAAATGTTGGGTCCTCTTTCGAACAGGGGTTTAAAACGTCAGAGATATAACGTTTTAGTCTTCCGTCGTGTTTCTAAGTAATTGGTCATTTCCTACACACACCATCCACTTCTTTCCTACCGTCTTCTTTACTTGTAGTTTCTATCTTTCGTAACTGGTCCTTATGAACCCCAAGTACAGTTTATGTTCTCCCCTCCGTGTTTGTGAGTCCCACCGAAATTCTAAGTCGGTCGATACAGGGCGGTAGGGACCTTATGTCAGAGTCCCTCCGACACAACTACTTGAAATAGAAATTCTGAAATGATAATAATAAGTAAATCTCGTCAAAATCCAAATGTTGTTTTAGAAACTGTCTCTCTATGTTCCTAAAGGACATATAGAGGACGGAAGTTTGTACGTATCGGAAGGGGTAATAATTGTACTGAGTGGTCTTACCTTAAAAAAAAATTTGTTTCTATTTGGAAGAAACTGTATAATATTAGTGGGATTCAGACATCAAATACAACCCCAAGGAAGAAACACAACTGATAAGATACCCAAATCTGTTCCAATATTAATATACATAGGTAGTAAAATCATAGTATGTCTTATAAAAGTGATGGGATTTTTAGGAGACACGAGACAGATAAGTAGAGAGGGATAGGGTGTGGGGGGTGGGGGGGTAGGGGGCTTTGCTGTGGTAAAGGTGTTATAGTGTATCAACTTTAGTATGTCATACTTCGGAAAAGTCTCGACGGAGAAAGTGATTATCCATAAATTCAAAGGAGACATAGAAAGATACCGAACTATCGAGTAGAGAGAAATTATGACTGTTCATAAAGTAATAGACTTCCATAACCACTTAAAAACTCGGACCCTTACGAGGTTTGGTATAGTAATTAAGTGAGTCCTTTAGGGTTTATGTTCATTTATTTAAATATCAAAAAGGTTTGACACGACTGTAGTGATTTTTAAAAAGGTTAGGGGTGTTTTAAGAATTTTTCGACCACAACGGGACAAAACTAACTGACCACAATTCTTTGTAATTGAATGGATTACTACCACCGGACTAGGACCAATCTTTGATAATTGTTTACAAAGAGGAGGGGGTTCATCGTGACGTGACTTGATCCCTCAACTCTGAACACAAAAATATACATCCTTTAATTTTATGTCACAAAATAGACCGTTAGGATCTACCTTACTTTCGGGGAGTATAGATCATTGTCACCGTCGTCTCCATGATGGAAGTTGAAAGGTTTTTTGGAGTATCTTGCAGTTATAAATGATAGTGTCTCGGTTACTGTTACGTTTCAAGGGTGATGAGAGGGTGGAATGGGGGTTAAGTGACATTAGAGAACAAACAATAGACTAGGACTAATTTTCAAGACTCACCGTTGATATGAACGGAGACTTTACCCCCCCCCCATCCCTCTTGTGTTTAATTACTAATAAATTTACGTCAAACAAACTTTCCATTACGAAACTTTCTAATTTTAGTCAACATCTACTCACTTCTTACCCATGGTGACATACGATAACTAAGTACCTCGATGGAGTTCTTGACGATCCTTCACGAACCCTCCCCTGTTTACCCCCGTAGTCTACCCGGAGACTATAGGACAAGACGAAGTTAGACTCGTCGTCGTCGTCGGGACTAATAAATGTATTATACTAAGTCGGTTTCCAAAGTAGACTTCTTCTACCGGATGACGATTTTGTGTTAGACTTTGGCGACAACATTTAATCTTTATTCGACAGGTTATACCATCGAGGATCGGTATGTCAATCTCTTCCTTTACCGTTGGGTGAGGTCATAAGAACGGACCTCTAAGGGTCCCTGTCTCCTCGACCACCCGACGACAGGGCATTGAACCGTCGTCGTCGTCGGTATGTCACTGATAACTTGTGAACATTACATCGATGAGGTTAAACTCAACACGTATTTATATTTTATTTGTAGTCTAAAAACTCTGAGTCATGTTTTCTTTCATATTAGATTTATTAAAAGTAGAACTATACAATTTATAAAAATACAACTAATTATATAAAAATAAGTAAAAATTTTTACATTGATACTTTTTATGATTCTATATAGACGGAATCTAATAGAAAGATAACTAGTCTCCACTGTGTGGTACGACACTCTATGTATTTTCTTTAAGATCCTGATGATACTTTTCGTGTACTGGTAAGGGTCCTATCAACTCCAAAAGGTGATCGGATATTCGTGAAAGATCGATACTCTTAGGGTCCCTGTCTCCTCGGATCACCCGACGACAGATACCCCAGCGTGTCTCAGCCTGTGCTGACTTCGCTGGATCGTCGTCGTCATCGTTGTCGTCATCGATACTCATTGCCTCTTCCGCTACCGTGGGGTGAGGTCATGAGAACGGACCTTTTAGGGTACCTACCGCCTCGGACCATCCGACGTCAGGTACCCCAGCGATTCTCAGCCTGTGTTGACTCACTGAAGGGATAGTGAAAAGTGAAAAGTGAAAGTGCGTAACCTCTTCCTTTACCGTTGGGTGAGGTCACAAGAACGGACCTCTTAGGATCCCTGGCCCCTCGGACCACCCGAAGGTAGATACCCCAGCGTGTCTCAGCCTGTGCTGACTTCGCTGAGTCGTCGTCGTCGATACTCATTACATTACAAATACAATGAATCTCAATGAAATTTTATTATGTTTTTGACATAACTCGGAAGAGTGGTTCAAAAAGGGGAGAAGCACAATTCTGTTACCACCCCCCCCCCCGCCCCCGCCCACAATGCCAACGTTGGTCCCTTCCTCCTCCCTCCAACACCGACACCGACCTTCAAAGTTTTTTTCGGGGTGTCCAATGTAGAATCGACCTTCTCCGCCAGGGTCCGACCTCTACCTCTGGCACTCGCGGTGCGCCCCGCTATCGGCGGGGCGTTAATCGTAATACCCGACGTCTAAGGAGGACTGGCCGACACCAAAGCGCGCACGCACCCACACACACACACACACACAGACACACACAGACACACACACACACAGACACACACACACACAGACACAAGGAGCGTAAAACGAGGAAATGGACGTAGAAGATCTAAGACTACGTTAAGGGTCGGGAAGACGAAATCACGGGAGAACGCCTTCGAAGATACGAAAGAGAGGTTAAGGAGATCAAGAAAGACAAAAGGAAACGAGACGAGGAGGACACGGAGGCGGAGAGACCGCGAGAAGACAAACGACAAAGTCGACGTGTTTGAAGACGGCGAACTCTTTGGTCAAGAATTAACTCCGGAGTGAGTCCACAAACCAGATTAGTTTTCTTTGGACCTCCGGCGTTTGGTGCCGAAACATTCGGAGCGGACACATGCACAGTGGGGCGCGTTCCGCGGACGCCGAGCCTTCTGGGCAGCACGACCTGGGGTCTCCAGGTCACAGGGGGTCTGACTTACACACCTTCAAGCCCAGCCAGTAGAGGACGGTCGGCCCCAGTGGACGGCATAAAGAAGTCTGAATCTGAGGAGCTCGTCTTGGAGGAGCGAGTCGAAGACCAAACCGGATAGCGCCGTCGCAAAAACAAGTGAGGAAGGTAGTGTCCACTTCCTCAGGGTATCACCGCCCACCACTTTAGGTAAAACTTGAGACGGCACGAGTGGAACTCCTGCAGTCGCTTCGACGACTCGACTTACCAGAACGGGACCTCCGCCCAGTCCTTTCTTGACTGATCAGATCAGTGGTGGAATGGGAACTTCACCTCCTCCGGACACCACGAGAACCGTTCGGCCACGCGCACGGTACGGGAGGTCGCAGAGGTAGTGAAGGAGCAACCTCTACCTGAAGAACAGACGGAGTCGACGCCCCCGCCCGTAGGACTACCAGCACTACCTAACTCCATCTCTAACATGTTTCGCGTCTCGAGGGGACGGAATCCACACAACTCCTGACGCCAGTCAAGTCAAGTCAGTGAGTCAGCACAGACTGAGACGCTGGGGTACTTGACGTCGTGAGGTCCGGAGGGACAGGTGGTAGTTGAGGGTCTCAAGTGGGTTTGAGTTCAGGTAGCTCAGCCACTACGGTACGTCGGTAGAATAGGAAACAGCAGAGGAAGAGGAGGACGGGGGTTAGAGAGGGTCGTACTCAGAAAAGGTTACTCAGTTGTAAAGTGTAGTCCACCGGTTTCATAACCTCAAAGTTGAAATCGTCGTAAGGAAGGTTACTTGTGGGTCCTGACTAGAGGAAACCTTACCTGCCCAACCTAGAGGAACGTCAGGTCCTCTGAGAGTTCTCAGAAGAGGTTGTGGTGTCAAGTTTTCGTAGTTAAGAAACCACGAGTCGAAAGAAGTGTCAGGTTGAAAGTGTAGGTATGTACTGGTGACCTTTTTGGTATCGGAACTGATCTGCCTGGAAACATCGACGATGGTATTGGACCCGGAACCCGTCCACGCCCCGAGAAGGACGTTTGGTCTGGAGACGACGGGACCGAACTCCAGGGGTGGTAGCGGGCGTCCTCGGGAACTTCATTGGGCGACAGTGACGGTGGGTAAGGACACTGGCACGGTTCACGATTTCTACGGTTCCATTCGTTCTGCGTAATGACACACGGAAACTCCTAGAGTCAGATCTCCTTCTCTCTGTTTTTTCATTCGTTCGTTAATATTTTATACGGGAAAACTGGTGTCCCTAGAACAAAAAGGACAAGTGTCAACATAACTATAACAGACCCAGTATGACGAACTATTCACAACGTATTTATTTTTCCACTTACTAATATCTCATGAATGGTTTGTGTCTATTCACCTCTACCCAACGTCCTCCGAAAGATCTCTGTTACGACTGAGATTACCCACCTTTTCTCCATCGGTCTGTTTTGTCCGACCTCTTCATAAGGTCTTCCTCTTCGTCGTACCAACCGAGTCCAAATGTCATTTATTAACACGAACCTATTCTCCTACCACCTCCTCCTCCTCCCCACTCTCCACTGATACTCGTCTCAGAGTAATACTTCTTGAAGGATACGTTTCGATGATTCAATTCTAAGATGGGACTTTAGTTACCTCTCAGAATAATCGTCTCTCTGCAGGATGTCATAATCAGTCCATCTTTCTAGTCAGACTCTCGAATTGTCTCCTGACCAACCAATGTCTCACGGACTGTAAAAAACTAAACGTTTTTCTCTAATCTTAAATAAACAAAAGATAAGTAAGTAGGTAAACCATTTGTGAATTACTTTTGAATGATACATACTATGAGATCTGATCTTTATCCCCGATATTTTACTTACACCGGGTCAGGAACGAAACTCCCAGAATGTTAATCACTCTCTCTACCTGTACAAATTAACTTTATATTACATTTTTGTCGACACTGACATTTTAATCGTTCTTCTTTCTAAAGACCCTTCTGATTCATTTCGAAGTGTCTCTTCTGACGTAAGTTGGACCCAGAAATTGAACTCTCAATTATCACAACAAGAGGTCCTCCTTCTTTACGTGTCTATTTTCAGTACCTCCTTATTTTCACGACTCACCAAGACCCACCAAGGTCCAAGTTCCATATACCTTCCTCTCAACTCTGGTATTTGATTCTCCTGACTGACTCCTTTCTTAAGTCAATGAAAAATTTCTATCTTTTGTAAATAAATTTCATAGTCCTTTTTCTCACTCACGTATCTAACCTCTCTACCGATATGGTACAAGTATTCGCACTACTGAGGTCTAACATTTCTACCTAAAGTCACGTTACGTAATTATAGGTTCCCTAAGAAATTTACTATACACTGACTAATATTTTAAATATATCTTTTTCTCGTTCAATTATCGGTTCTACTAACCTTACATAGGATGGTCGGTAGTTATAATTAGATAAAATTCTTATTTTTGTAGTATCCTCCATAAATAAAGAATTTACAACTCTCCTTAAGTGGTATTATAAGATACAGTCTGATACCTCTTTTTACTCGTTTCAACTTAAAATCTTTCTAACGAGACCGTAATGAATAACACGTCCTACTGGACCCATACCTCATCGTTCTGGTCTCAACCCCACCATACGGCTGATAAAGTCTTTTAGTAGATTCTACGATTCTTATTTCTTAGTCCTATCATCCTTAACTCTTTCTTTAGACTCGTCTCTTTACAAATCACCCCTCTTATTTATCGGGAACTTCAAATGGTAATAACCTCCCATACACTCACATGTCCTCACTTTACTTTCTATTGAAGTTCTATAGTCTGGACCCGTTAACCAACCTGTCACCTAGGTAATTGTCTTCCTCACTTATAGTTTCCTTTGGGTCTAACATAAATGAGACCCTGTACAACTAAGATTCTTAGAGACTCTGTCTGTTCATCCAGAGACCTCTTCTTCTACCTCGAACCTTGTTAAAATCCGGTTGTATCAACAACTTTATTACTTTAATTAAGACGGACCGTCTAAGGTTCAATCAGTCCGTCTCTTCCTTCCGTCATCCACCTTTTGTGAACGACATCCCCTACTACAGACATAGACCCGGAACTTCCTACCCTCCTAGACTACTCCGTCGTCACACCATGTCCTCGTCAATCCCCATCTCCCGACTACACGTCTTCGACTTTCTCTCGTGACCCACGACTAGAATCTCTCCTACCCGACACTCCAACCGTTCGTTCTCCTTGGAGGTTTCCACTACTTTCCTCTCTTCCTGTTTCGTCTTTCTTTTTGAAACGTAAAAAGGTAAGTGTACACGTTTTACTAATCTACCCGGGAGTGGAAACGTAAATAGTGTCCAACCCACCGTAGAGAGTGTCCAGACCCACGAAACGAGGTGCATCACTACGAGACCTGTCCACGCTACTGTGACAGGAAACCTCGCCTCGTCTTTCTTCTTACCTAGCGTCCTGTCCGTCAGACACCCGACACCCGGGACCGTCCGGAACGTCGAGGACGACGTGGAGAACGTGACAGGACACCTCAAAAGACGTATTATAGACTTGGTTCCTCTCTTCGTTTCCTAGTCATGATTCGAACGAGTCTCCAACCCACACCACCCTTTTTAGTACCAATGTTTGACTCACGAAAATCTTAGATGAATAATCTAAGTAATGGTTAATATGATTATGTAGATAACTTAGAGTCAAAGAATAGGTATTTAACCTGTAATGTCAGGGAGAGACGATAAACACCCCTAATTCAATCTACTGTGTGGACCTTCCTGGATCGTGTCTAGTGTGGTTCAACAACAAGTCAACGAGTCAGTTCAGACTGAGAAACTCTAGAGTTCCTGATATTAGTCGGTACGAGGAGATAGGTACCTTAAGAGGTCCGTTCTTATGACCTCACCTAACGGTAAGGGAAGAGGTCCCTTAGAAGGATTAGGTCCCTAACTTGGACCCAGAGAACGTAACGTCCGTCTAAGAAATCACAGACTCAGTAGTCCCTACGGGGGGAGGGAAAAAAAAACGTACTCCACTGATACTTTAGTGAACTTGGAGTATCGGACCTTCTCCTAGAGCACATATTAATGTTTGTCATTGACCCGGAATTTTTGCAAGACTCCAATTTGTGGTTTTATTACTACACGCACCCCAGTCCCATGTCTTCTCATATGTGGACGGAAGGGTTCCCCTAAATTGTATGTTTCAAATACGTACACCTAGTCACTAAAATACTTTCCTTGATAAAGTTATTTTATCGGTGAATATAGATTAATTATGGGATAAATAAGGGGTAAATTCCCTAAATACTGTTGGAAATGGAGTGAAGGTTTTCCCTTGAAGTGAATGATACCTCATTAACAAAAGAATTAACGTACAAGACGTTAGAAAAATCTAAAGACACACACACATACACACACACAGACGTATTCTCATAGATTACTAAACTAAACTCCTTCTACCTCTAAGAAATATACCGTAGGTCTAAAAAGTTCGTGTATGATTCTATTTCTACTTCCAGACTCGGTCCGGTAGGGTAAGGGAGAGATCAGACCGTCCTTGGAAAGAAATAACTAAGTACACTGACCACAAAAAACTCTCGACAATTACACACACCGAGACACGACTCACAACATCTTTGAACACACTTTTCATTCTACACAAAAAGAAGGTCCTCGGTCACTAAAAGACCCTTTCTCTATATATTCTTCTTATCCGAGAATGTTTCAGAAACATAATGAGTGGAATTGAGAAATAATTCGTACACAACTTACTTACTCCACTTAGTTTTGCGTTCTGTTACTATGTTCGTCATTAACGACGGCTTGACTTCTATTCTCTACACGCGTAAACCAGTTCTCGTAGACCCCTTTCAGGTTCTAATATCGGGACGTTAAACCCAGACCTTTGAGAGTTACGAAATCCAATGACCGACCCCTCCTTCTCAATTGTGATCTGGACATTAGTCAGAAATAAAAAAGACCCCTACGGACCACCGTCTTCTCTACTGGGTCAGTTTAGGAGAAGGCTTACACGACCATTGGTCTGGAAGACTATTTGTGTGAGTGTCACAAAGGATCGTCTTATTCGTATCCTACCTCTCGAGAATAGACACTCTACGAAAATTTTCCTGTGTAGACACATAGATCCAACGAATACCATCGCTTTGGACGTCAAACACCTAATTACCCCCGTACCGTCCAACCTCTTAATCACCCCATTTTCACCTCTATAAATTACCTTTAACACGGGAAATATTTTTAGTTACGAGGTACAGGTAACGAATCTGGAGCACATAATTTATACTAGTCTTGTCTAGGTCTCCTCTTTCTTGGATGGAAGTACCAGTACCTGAAGAGATTCTCTTCTTAGTGGAGACGGAACATTAAAAACACAGGAAGGTTAACCACTACAAACCGTGTACCCAGACTGAACTGTCAGACTGAGACACACAATAGAGTAACCCAGGGAGACGGAAAGGACAAAGGAGAAGGTAATGACACTTGACCGACTTTAGGAGATCTCTCGTTAATGTAAACCCAACCTGAGAGTAGAAACAAAGAATGACCGTCATTCTGACGTCAGACCGATAGATTCACAAGGTTCTCAATCGAAGGAGTATGCGTCTTACCCAAACGGTTGTCACTCTAGACCTCACCAATACCCGATCACACAACTCGTGGAATGGGAAGAGACGTGACCCAGTCCGTGAGGACAGGGTCGACCTTGGTCGGACCGACCGTCCTCTCCGTAACGTACGACACAGAAGGAAGTGTACAGGATGTTCTCGACACCGTCCCCCGTGTGGCCACCGACAGGAGTAGTCGCATCATCGGAAGCCCCGTCAGGACGTGCGTCCAACACAGACGGTTCCCTCCTTTCTCAGACTGAACTACAGGTCGTACTGTACCCAGAAGGTTTCGAGATATACGAGGGGTGACAAATGGTCCTAACCCCCGTTACTCTCCCCTACGTCCTCCTTACTCTGTCACTGGGACACCCGACTACCTATAGATTCCTCGATTCTACTTACAGGTGCTTAGTTGGTACCCAGTAATCCTCAACTCCTTTTTGTCTTCAGTGTCACCGACCTAACACCACCCGTCCTGTCTTTGGTGACAGCAGTCTCCCACGTCCTCCTTCGATACCCAGAGGGTCCTACCCCTCTTGTAAACCCCGTCCCCGTGACCCTGCCGTCCTTAGTCCCGAGGTCGCTTCTCTTGCTTCACGTCCCGGTCACGGTACTACTCAAGAACGTCAAAGTTGATAAAAGTCGGATTTGATACTCTGAAGTGGGAGTCGGAACGACACGATAGGTCTGTCACACTGAGAACTTTATGTTCACTTAATTTTACTTTAAAATTTGAAACAAAGGAGTCACCATCGTCCTGTCCGTATGTTGTAGTGGCAACTCTGTGTTTCAAGAGACCCGTCACTCTGAGAGAAAAACGGGCACATAAATTTCTTAATCTAAGATTGGTACTTAGGAGACGAGTCGTTCTCCTCATCCTCCAAACAACAAGTCGGGGTGTATTGGGGTCAGGAAGGAGGTGGGTAGGGCTACCTCAGAACTAAGAACGGAAAAGTGGAAGGAACTGTCATAAATCCCCCACCTTCCGTTCCCACCTAAGTACTATTTCAATTTTGTACTCTGAAAGACCGAAGTGTCAAATTGTACGTCAGAATCTCCGTGGAAGAAGGGACTGAAGACGAATTGGAGTATCTTGTCTTCGGTCCGAGAGGACGGAATAATTATACTCGGTGACCAGTGTTTGGAGATCTGGTCTCCGGCCAAACAGAGACACTGAAGTTAGTCGTAAACGTGTCCGTGACCACCCTTGTTGTTGGTTTTTGGGGATTTACTATAATCGCAACGACAATCACGATAGCTAGGTGGGTTTGAGACAGGACCTCTGAGACTCGACGAATCCCTGTCGCCAGTACAGTAAGTAGAGACGAAAAGGTCGTGGGTCGTGTTACGGTCAAAACCAAGTCACCGATAAGACAATTTCTACTTACAAGTGTCACCAAATAACAGATCGATTACAATAGATCAATTGATCCCCCCTCCGGACTTAGGGGGATTCAACTTCGTGGACACATAATCCGAGGAGAATGGTGTTTACACATCCGAATCTTATCACGTTTAAATAATAAGACCTTCAGTCCTCAGATTGCACCCAGATCCCCTAACACAAGGAAAATCTCTGAGACTCCCTTCTAGACAAAGAAACGAAAAAGATCGAAGATTTCCAGTAGACGGACGGAACCGAACATCGGAAGAGGTCAAAGAAGAGTTACGAGCTTACCAGACTGCAGTGTATCTGAAGTTGATGACTGAGACTAAACAGGACGGAGGCAGAATATTCCTGGGAACACTATTATGTCTTATTAGGATAACTTAACTAATTAGTGTAGACGTTTATAAAAAACGGTACATTTCATTGTATAAGTACCCCAGACTCCTAATCCAACACATGTAAAAATCCGGCCACCGAGTTCTCCAATTTCGTAGACGGACCTTACGTCCTCTGGGCCCAAACTAGGGACCCAGTCCTTCTAGGGGACCTCTTCCTTTACCGTTGGGTGAGGTCATGAGAACGGACCTCTTAGGGTACCTCCCTTTTCGGACCATCCGATGATCAGGTACCCCAGCGTTTCTCAGCCTGTGCTGACTCGCTGAAGTGAAAGTGAAATAAGTCTGATGGTGTTGGAGGTCTCCTCAATAGATCACATATTCATCGGAGAGGGACTACCCCACCACCATTCCCCGTCCCACCCTCTTATACTCTTCTGGTCCAGAAACTGTAGCACGTAGGGCGAAACCGTCCCTGGTGTTTATGACTTTAGAGCCAAGATCAGATTAAATATAGAGATCAATCTTCTAGTGAAACATCACTATGCTATAGAAGACAGACATACTTCAGTGGACTCCACCAGAGACCATTGTGAGATCTAACCCCTATTAATCTTTTCTTCGAAACCCGTAACCCTACTCTGTCCCCTAGACCTTACCAGAGTTCTTCGTCGTTGACGACCCTTCTTCCAAATGACTCTATACACTTTCGCCTCGATTCTGTCTACCTATTCCTTCTGACTTCAGGAGTTACAAAAGATATCGCTCCACTCACTCACTCTCCTTCGTATACATTCCGGTCGCCCCTAGTCAACCATGTCCCGTGCACACGTCTCGAGAAACATGATAAGAGGGAGAACGTAGAAAAGACATCCGAAGTTTTAAAGGTTTATGTCACACTTTTTAACCTTTTTTTTTTTTTTTCTGTGGTTAAGGACGTCCCGTGGTCCGTAACATGTTCCATCAGAGGGTCTACCTCCCCTTCTGTTCGAGAGGAGTCTCCTCTTCAATGAGTGACTCGTTCTCCGACAGGGCGTCCGTCCAGACTGTGACCATGAGACTCCCGGGGCACGTCACCTTCGTGGACCGTACTGTCCGGAACGTACAGACACGGAGGCACAGGGTCATGAGGTACCGCCACGTAAGTCACACTCCGTGTGTCCAGGGCACCAACGAGTGGGAGTCCGGAAGGACTGTGCAGCACGTCCGGGGGCTCCTGCTCGTCCACGCCGTCCTGAACTCTGTCAGACGTGCACCCCACCCCTGTCGTGTGTTCCCTCTCTCCCAGTCCAGTGGGGAACTCCCTTAGTCAAGGAACTTTTCACACGAGTGGCAGGAACGAGTCTCTAAAGATCCCAAGACACAGTTCCCACACCCCGGTCCTCAACCCGAGATCCCACCTCGTAAGAACAACGTTCTGCTCTTTTTTTTTTTACAGACCAAGTGAAAGAGACATTAGGGGTCCGTCAGGGAAGGACGTCGTCGGTGGAGGTTTTACAATCATTCTCGACGGTATTAATGGGTTTGACGTCGCACTATTATTGGTCGTCAAGACACCGTCGTTTCAGTGTGGGATCAGACACCCGAAGAGCGGTGACATTGAGGAGGAGACACCAGGAGACGACTGGAGGATCATCAAACTCGAATAAAGATTGTATTGTTAACGGTCACACATAACATTTATGGAGAACTAATTTTTTTTTGTATTTGGAGAAAATATCAGTAAAACTTTTCGTCTCACGGGTAATCTCCCGGACCTTATATTGTCCAATTAAAGGTTATCGACTCGACCGGACTCAAGTCAGTAGACATAAAAAATTTCGAGGAGACCACCAAGATTACCCGTTGGTCCCTACTCTTGGTCTCCCGAAAGAGTCATTCTTTTAATTTAGTCCTTCTAATTCTTGTACATGAACTTTGAACATTTCAATAGATATACCGTCTAATGAAAATAATAACTTGTGGTCTCTTTCCGGGTCCGCTAGGAGTCAAGGATGGGATCACGTCCGTCCACCGGAGACCGTCTCAGAAATTGGAAGAACATCTTTGACTGGGTATCCAAACGTCGGAGGAGTACACGAGCGAGGGCCGGAGAAAGGTAGTCAAAAATCTGTATTTTTACTGTGTGTCGTAACACATTCAAATTCCACATGTTACACTACTAAACTATATACGTATATAACGTCTTATCACTGGTACTATTCCAACCGATGTGTCCATGTCGGCGAGTAGAAGTACACGAAAGTGTTTTCCCCCCTTGTAACAGTGATTTATGCCGAAATACATTTTGTGTGGTCTTTCCATATAGGTCTAGTATTCCAATCTAGTCTTTCCGACATCCTTACATGATGTAGAAGTGTAAACTGGTTTGTGTAAAGGACTTATGCAAGATCCTACACCTACCGGTTCTCCAAGAGGACGGTGCATTCAAGTAGGAGCTCGAGAGTGACACCAATCCCCCGGACGGGGAACTACTGGTTGAGTACAAACGAATTACCGTTGTAGTCCTCGATTCGACTAAAGGGACCACCGAGTCTACTATTACTTAGACGGACGTTACGTCTTCTGGACCTAAGCTAGGAACCCAACTCTTCGAGAGGACCTCTTCCTTTACCGTTGAGTGAAGTCATAAGAACGGACTTCTTAAGGTACCTGTCTCCTCACACGATCTTAGTTACCCCAGTGTTTCTCAACCTGACCCGACTCGCTGATTGTGAAAGTGAAGAAAGTTCCTTGATTTAACGGTGATTAACGGAGTAACGTTACTTAGGACACTAACATCAATTGTTACCATATAACATATGAACTTTCAACGATTCTCATCTCGAATTCACAAGAATGGCCATTTTTTTTTTGTTTTGGGGTTTTTTGTTTTGATACCGACATAATCGACCAGTTGGAATAACACCAGTGGTAAATAGTTATATATGTATATAGTTTAGTAGTGTAGTATGTGGAATTTGAATATGTTCCGATATATACAGTTAATATAGAGTTATTTTGACCCCCCTTTTCCTTTCAGGAAAGTTAGTCTTACGAAGAGAATGAACGAACTCTTAAGGAGATCACCACCTGTCATATAAATTAATTAAAAAGATAAAGGACTGTTGATTATCCTTCGTTTCTTAGGTACGGATCAATTTTGTATTCCTCCGTATTAATTATTGTCTAGGAAAGAACATGGATATCCCCAACTTTACGGTTTACCCTCCACCTTATCTCCTAGGGTCCGTCATCTCCGACGGACGTCCACTACTACTCCCCCTCACCCGAAATCCCTCTGTTTTTAATACCTCTTTTGGGAGACACCGTGTCGAAAGAAACGTGACGATACTTGGAGATTACTTAATTGTAAAATTCTTTTTTAAAGATATTAAACCTACTGAAAGTTTCCGAGTAGTAGAGACAACATTTAGAAGTGGGCTCTTAGGGAAAACTAGTCGATGGCAACACTCCTCCCTAGTTGTACTAAGTCACGATTATTCAATGTAGTACTTCGATTCCTTTCTAAGTAAATTTTTATTTATTATTTGATCTCGTCCATATCTCAACTCTGGTGTCGAGACCCCGACCTTGACATGTTTGGAGTCTGGACGAAAGAGAGTCGTCTTTGGGTAGTAGGAGCACCCAAGGGACCCTACACCACGAGTCGCTGTGTCGGGTTTTAGAAATGGAAACGTCTGAAATCAGAGAAAAAGTTTCATTCAAGGAAGACCTGTGAGTAGATTTGTGACGGGTAGCATCTCTTGGTTCCTGCGGAGCCGTGTCTCCAGTGTCAGTAGGCGACTCCCCGGTGACGTGAGGTCTGTCAGAAGTACCGTCCCTTGTGTCACCGCGGACAGACGCATCTTCACCGACCCTGTCCTGACCACCGTGCGTAGGAACACGTCCTTCTTGAGTCCGTACGTGAGACCCTCTCGCCCTTCGTCGTCTTTCCTTAAGTAAACAAGACGTCACCCGATCAGGTAGGGGACGGTGAAACTGGGTAAACTGAGATCCCATGTAAACGGAGTGGGGGTAGGAGGGTCCCCGAAGGGTCCACTACGTTCACCGTTTCTTAAACGGACGGTTACGTCCTCTGTGTCCTCTATGCACCCAATTTATAGACCCAGCCTTTCTAAAGGACCTCTTCCTTTACCATTTGACGAGGTCATTGGAACGGACCTCTTAGGGTATATGTCTCCTCGGACCACCCGATGTCAGGTACCCCAGAGTTTTTAGTCTATACTGACTTGCGTGTGTGCGTACGCGTGCGTGTGTGGGGTGGGGGGGGTGGATGGATGGAGTGGGTGGGTTGGAAGACGGTCCCGTACAGTAGGAACAGAGTGTTCGGGACGGAACCCTTTCCTCTGGTGAATACCACCGGGTCAATCTACCAGGACCCACGTTTAGGATTTCACTAGACGACGAAGTCAACGTTTTTTAGTGTCCCTTCTACTCAGTCCCGACTCTACGACCTACATAACAGGACTTTCGGGTCTTTCGTAATTGTCTAGATAACTTGTGAAGACCAAGATAAATTATGTCTTTCGTCAAAGTCTTAATCACCTTATCAATTAAAAGGTAAGTGCCTATCCCATTTGATTACTTTATATGTACCAAGTCAAGTCAAGTCAAGTCATTAGGTATACTTCTTACGTAACAATCAAAGAAACACGGATAAGAGAATAAGCACCCCCTTAAAGTCTTTCGCGAATCCATTGTGGTTCAGGAAACCTAACCTGTCTAACTTGTAAATTTACTTAGATAGAATAAGACGTCCCCTTTAATCTGTCGGAAAGAGTCCTCTATTAGAGTCTCTTTCAAGGATCGGTCTCCCGATGAGAGGCTCAGAATGTCAACGGACTAGGAATGAAAACATAGAAAATATTGTCGACTTTAAGAGGTCGGTGGAGGCACAAAACAATTATAATCAGAGAGGGTACTCTAAAACACTAGTCTCGTCGTCTTTGAAACCCAAGAATAGACATAGAGATGGTGAACCCTGTCACGAACAGTGTGGGATTGACGGGTGCTGTATACACACCCTCTTTAGAACAATTTTTTACCCGAGAATAGACAGAACATTTTTTACCCGATAACAGATAGAATTAAACGTCTTAGGTAGTACCTTTCCGAAATACAGTAGGAGTCAAAAGAGTCACTGGGGGTATCTCCAGTCAAAGTCATTTCCGCACCTCTACCAAAGGGGGTCTAGAACAACCTGAAGGGTGAGAGTCCATCACCCAGGGGCGGGAGAGGGGGCACTCCGAGGGTCCATGGAAACGTACAAAAGAGTACCTACGTCAGGACTGTGTAGAGACCCGTCGCGAACGTGTGGGGAAGGTACCGGTGTACGGAGAGCCCCGTCCAAAGGGCCGTGTGGGGGACCAGATCCTGTTCCGGAGGAAGCGTCCTGACTGTCAACCACCGTAAAGGAAGTGTTCAAGACGTCCTTCTCGACGTCACGAGTGTTCATAGCAGTAGACGCATCTTCGGGGACATCCTTCTTCTCCCTCGGTGATCTCTTCGAAAGGCTGATCCCTCAACTAAGTGTGGACCGTCAGTTCTTAATCCCGACTTTTACGTTCCTGATACCGACAACAGTTGATTTTACTTAAGTAGTCTAAAGGACCCCTTCCGCGATTTTTTTTTTTCTCCAAAATTTTTTTAATTTACTTTCCCCATCCCTAATAGGAACACTTAAATCCCACAAACTTTTGTTGAAAAATTAAACATATATCAAATCAGTAGAAGACTAAAAGATAAAATAGAGAATTAAAAACAAGAAAAAAACTACAATCTCATCTTTTACGAAAAATAGGGTAAATTATACCAAAAGTAAATTTTTGTCAAATTTTACATTGTCAATTTTATAAAAATTTTCCGAGATCTGCAAATTACTGTATATGTCAAAAACGTATACTTTTCCAACACTTACGGGAACCTCATTTGTGGATCTTGTGCCCCTGGTGAAGACTGGGGTGTCCCATGAACATCAGTCGTTGACCTGGGAAACCTTACCCCTATGGGGAGAACGGAATCTCAGTAATATCGGTGATGGGCAAGTAATATCGGTGATGGGAAAGTCAACTCCGGTGACTCTTTTAACAACACCTTAGGGTAAATCGGTAAAAACAAGGAACACGTCATCTCTAAGAGGACTTAAGAGTAGTGTAAGTTGTAAAGAGTCGGTCTGCCAAAGATACTTCAGAAAAACAATTGACGAGGAGTGGATTAAGAAAATACAATCTTATTGGTATTGGGCTGATGAGAAGAGGGAAGACAGCGGTTACTTCATCGAGTGGAGACGAATCACGACTCCTGACGGAAGACTACGGAGTATGACTAGAAGTCCTCTGAGGTGACCCGTTGTGACTGAAGAGGACGAAATGACTACCAGAGTAAATTGTTCCGCTGTTATCATTTATCACATGACCCATACAATAATGGTGAGAAAAACTACAACAACTTCGTCGTAGAAATCGATACCGATGAAATTGACTTGTCCGACTTAGTATACGAGAAAATGTCCAAACATGAAATCGGTTCCTGTTTTGACGGTGATAAATTTAACGAAAATCTCATAGAGTACCAAAACCTTACAACCCCTTCGTTACCTTTATTTTGAATTTTACGGGGGATACACATTATTAATCACTTATATGAAAAACGGGTAGTGAAATCGATAATACCAAAACCCCGAAGAGTGAACTGAGAGACCTTCGATTCCCTTTGGTAGAACAACTATAAAGACGTTCCTTACGACGAGAATTTCCCTGGTCACCGTCGATTTACTATAAAATATTATAGAAAAGGGTTTACTAAATCTTTTTGACCGATCTTTCCAGGTTGTCGACCGGAGTCTTTTTCTTTTTGTTCAAACCTTTAAGTTGTCAACAATCAACCTATTTTTCTCTTTCGAGAGCAAACCTGACATATTGTTCGGTTAGGATGACCTCTAAGACTTTCAGGGCGAGGGGTGGCGACCAATGTACGTCATTCGGAAGTCAGACACTACTTTACCATCCGAAGTACTTAGTCATAATTACCCCTTTGTAATTGTTTTTTATAAATGGAATGAACAGGACGAATAGGTTTGATGTTGGGTCCCTTCGGAGAAGGATGACAAGGGACTGTAAAATATGACGGGTCTGGTGAACTCCAGACCGTTTACCTAATGCATTTTGAAGGGGACAGATTACCTACATTTATTCGAAATCGGTATCAGATATACAAAAGTGTAACCTAACTTCGGAAGGGAACGTCCGTCCGATGACGGAAAAGACACTGATTTTATTTAGGGAAATCTTTTCTAATAGGAATGGACCTTGAATAACACTAACTCCTTGGATAAAATAACCGGTACATGAATCCAGATGTGACATACCGGTCAAAATGTTGAAGTGAACGAATTAATGGGAGTTAGGAGACCAAATTAGATTACGTGATTACTGTAATAATTCTGAGTCAACCGTTTTAAACATCTCCGGGAGAGTTATGGAATCCCGAAGGGACCACCGAGTCTACCATTTCTTAGACGAACGTTACGCCCTCTGGGTCTAAGCTAGGGACTCGGTCCTCCTAAGGTACCTCTTCCCTTACCGATGGGTGAAGTCATAAGAACGGACCTTTTAGGGTGGCTGTCTCCTCTGACCGTCCGATGTCAGGTACCCCAAAGTTTCTCTATCTGCACTGACTCGTTGACTGTAAAAGGTTTATGGAACCAGTTTTCGTAACGGTAAGCATGAAGACTTAGAGTATAGGTGGGGAAAACTTTGAGAGTGGTGAACTCTATCAGTATCCTACGGGTAACGTGAACCGAGGATGAAGACTGGGAGTCGACTATTTTCCTCTCTTTGAGGTCACAAACTTCCCGGATTAACGAAGATAATTTTTCTTGCTACGAAATCATCTCGTTAGAAAAGTACCACACCGGTACCGTATGTAGGTTTGTCCGTTAAAACGTGTTTCTCTTTGTTTCGACGGTTCGGTTCGGCCCATAATATACAGGGAGTCTGAAATAGAGGGGACAAAAAAGCCATTTTTATTTCTACCCCCTTAGGGTACCATTAGTCTGGTGGGATGAGTTCTGTCCTTTTGTATATGAACACTAAGGTATCAGACGTCCTAAAAGTCCAGTCAAATCATCGAAGGGACAACGAGTTTTTTTCCTTTTTCCGACGGTACATAGGTACACACACGTAAACCTCCTTTTTTTTAGAGAAGAGGGACGACCCAAAAGAATGGGACTGGGAAAGTGATCATTCGGAGAAAAGTTTATGGGTTGACCCCTCCGTTGAACTTTTATAATACGACTTATTTTATTCAGTCAATGTTTTTCAGTTCAGACATAATAAATATATTTTACAAGTTATCCGTTTAGAGATCTCTGTTCCATTTAATCACCAACGAATCCCGACACCCTTTAATCCTTATTGACGACTTTCCCATGTCTCAAAGAAAACCCCCACTACCTTTCTAAAAATTTAGTTAACACCACTATCAACGTGTTCAGAGAGTTATATGATTTTTAGTAACTTAAAATATGAAATACACCCATTTACCACACCGTACAGTCAATATAGAGTTGTTTCGACAATATTTCTTTTTTCTTTGGGACTAACTTACTCTTCCACTGTAACACATCACCAATTCGTGTACCTAAAGTCACAATCTCTCTAAACCAAACTTTAGGACTGACACGGCACATAATCGTCGCACTGAAACCCGTCCGGTGGGAAAAAAAGTAGACACTTCACTCCCTTTATTACCATATCACAGGGAGGTATAGACATCCTCTAACCAGGTCCTGGACTGAACTCACGGTTTTATGTACCTGTGAATTCGGGGTAGTGAAGTCAAGTCAAGACAGCGAGTCAGCACAGACTGAGACGCTGGGGTACTTAGCGTCGTGCGGTCCGGAGGGGTAGGTAGTGGTTGAGGACCTCAAGTGAGTCTGAGTACAGGTAGCTCAACCACTACGGTAGGTCGGTAGAGTAGGAGACAGTAGGGGAAGAGGAGGACGGGGGGTAGGGAGGGTCGTAGTCTCAAAAAAGGTTACTCAGTTGAGAAGCGTACTCCACCGGTTTCATGACCTCAAAGTCGAAGTCGTAGTAAGGAAGGTTTCTTTAGGGTCCCGACTAGAGGAAGTCTTACCTGGCCAACCTAGAGGAATGTCAGGTTCCCTGAGAGTTCTCAGACAGACTGTGACAAAGGTGACAAAGGGGTAGATAAAGGGTACTTCACTACCCTGGTCTACGGTACTAGAAGCAAAAGACTTACAACTCGAAATTCGGCCGAAAGAGTGAGAGGAGAAAGTGAAAGTGACAAACGGGAGATATAGACACCAAGACGTAGACACCCAAGTCGGTTGACACCTAACACATCATGGCATAAATAACCTTTTTTATTTCCCCTACCATACAAACTTTGAGAATCGTGTTACGGATCTATAACGTTCTAGAGTCATTCATAGACAAAAATTTACTAAAGAAAAGGGAACCTTAGAGAATCGAGACACATAATTCCTGGACTCTTCATACTGTAACTAACTACATTTAGAAGGAATGACCTAATATTCGGACAACGTTTGAGTCTGAGGGAAGTGAACTCCAATCGAATCGAAGATCATAGTTAAGAATTGTGGGTTTTCCATAGACATCTTAACTTAACCTATACAAACCGAAGATGTCATCTAACCTACGAAGAACTCCCAGTCAAGGAACTGACTATAAACATACGATATCCTAGTTAGAGTCATTACCTATATTTGTCCAGTAATCTTTTATCCTCAACAAAAATAGTACTTTAAGAAAATTCGTCGTCCGTCTATTTTAAAGATCAAGGAAATCTACAACAACCGACGAAAGAGTTTGGGTAAAGAACGGAGGAAGAGAGGTGAGAAGGACCGACAGTCACAACACTAAAAACACCCCAAAGTCCCCGCTTAGAGTAAGTCGGATGCAGTCAGGAATATAAAGGTAAGAGGAACGGTCCCTAGTCGAATCCTTCCACAATCACTACGTAAGACCGACTACTCTACACTTCCCTTCAGACTCCTTCAAAACAAAGGAGAATTTTTCTCTATTTGTTCTTCTTTCCGTCACACCCTACTACTACAACCCCTACCCGTCCGCTATACTTGAGACCCCTCCTGTTCGATACCTTCTACGATCTCGTGTTACCTTTCTAACACCCAAAGATTACTTCGTAACCGGTGGTTTTATTATTTACGATATGAAGGTTTGAAGCGTAACATACGTATTTATTTGGGGTATAAAACACAGTCCGGGAACTGTCAAAGCAAAGAACAATAACTTTAAAAGGACTATTTGAAAAGGTGAACGATAGGGGTGAAGGGTGAATCCATTTAGGACCTCGGTCCTGGTAACTATCCTTCTCATTTCCTTAACATTCGGTCCCCTGACTCCTTCGGTATTCCTTAGTTATTTATTGATTCGTCCGTAATGAGAGATGAATAATAGACACTAAGTATGGAGAGAAAGTTGTACATCTTCTCTAAGCACGTAAGGTGTCGAATAGTGTTGGAGTGAAAACAGTACCCCCCCTTTTTTTGGGACTGTTGATAAACTAGTATTTATGCTCCATTTTATTTTTTGTATAAAAATGCTCTCATTTTTATATATGTAGAACACCAGTGTTCCCTCTTCGTGCGTAGACCGGAATTCATTCGAAACCGACGACACCGACTCTCACTACAGTCGGTCAATCCGTCCCTCCTCCTGTATCCACGACATTGATCCCTTCTTTTCTCCAGAAACCACTTATCCCTCCTTAACGGGGGTCACAACGTCCTCTTCCTTGTGTCTCATCGTTCGTTTTCCTTCTCCTTTTGAATGAGTCCCGTAGACCACTTCGTGGACGGAACCACCTCCTTCTCCCCCACCAGACCGGCACAAACCGTGAAAACCGTTTCTAACTGAAACCTCGTTCTCCGTGTCAGGAGACACGTCAAGAGCGTCGACGGCGAGGAGTGGCTCCCGGTGTACGGAACCCCTGTCCTACCTTGCGTCCAGACTCGGTCGTCTATCCACGGACCTCAGGGTCCCTTCTTCTGTCCAGTCTACTAGTAGTCCACATCATGTACGTGGGTTCGTCTCTTAACTGTGAGGGTTGTCGAAAAAATTGACGAGTCCTCTACGTCCAAACTAGGGACCCAACCCTTCTAGGGGATCTCTTCCTTTACTGTTGGGTGAGGTCATAGAACGGACCTTTCAGAGTACTTGTCTTCTTGAACCGCCCGATATCAGATACCCCAGTATATGTTAAATCGTTGATTTGTCGTTGTTGTTTCTGGGTTCATAGGTCTTGTGAATAAAGTCCTAATGGTTCTGTAGAAAATCACTACGTCTACCACTAACGTCTGTACTTTAATTTTCTACGAATGAGGAACCTTCCGTACAATACTGGTTGGATCTATCATATAACTTTTCGTCTCTATAATGAAACGGTTGTTTCCAGACAGATCAGTTCCGATACCAAAAAGGACACCAGTACATACCTACACTCTCAACCTGACACTTCTTCCGACTCGTGGCTTCTGAACTACGAAAACTTGACACAACAACCTCTTCTGAGAACTCTCAGGGAACCTGACGTTCCTCTAGGTTGGTCAGGTAGGATTTCCTTTAGTCAGGACCCACAAGAAACCTTCCTGACTACGACTTCGACTATGAGGTTAGGAAACCGGTGGAGTACACTTCTCGACTGAGTAACCTTTTCTGGGACTACGACCCTCCCTAACCCCCATCCTCCTCTTCCCTTACTGTCTCCTACTCTACCGACCTACCGTAGTGGTTGAGCTACCTGTACTCAAACCCACTTGAGACCCTCAACCACTACCTGCCCCTCCGGACCGTACGACGCTAAGTACCCCAGCGTTTCTCAGTCTGTGTTGACTTGCTGACTTGACTTGACTTCAGAAGGTTCTACTCAATTTTGAGATCTTTCCTTTAACTGTTGTCTTCTGAAAACCGAACAAAGAGACTGAAAGGATAACCATAACAACGCCCAATGGTACCCCGAAGGGAAACGGGTTCACCAGACAGATAATTCTGGAAACAGAAGGACCACACTCCGTTAATACATATGTGTCAAGTTACCTCAGACGAGACGTAGAGTTTCGTATAGACAACCCTGTGACTGCGTCATCGTTGGGAAGGTGGGTTGAGGTGGAAATTACCTGTTAGGTAGATAACTCAAAATTAACTTTTTTTAGTCTACATAGTAGTAATTTTGTTGGGTCTTTAGTGGGACTTGAGGTTTTAAGGTTCTTTCAACAGTCAAAAACAACAACAAATGAAAATATATAACATCTTCATCTTAACCATCGTCTAACGTGTAAGATTGTATTACTAGCGAAATTACCCTCATCTTGTAAGAATCAAAGATCACACGGTACAACTATTTGATAGTGGAATTAAGTCCTTTCAATAAAGACTGAACTAAAATATCTACTACTTCGGTAATTAAACAACTCGACGACAACACGAAAAAGGGGGAGTGGATTTAAGTCACGGTTTTTACTTCTTTTTATGGTCCATCTGTGAAGCAGGGGAACATCTAAGAGATGGAATCAAGAAAACAAAGTCGATTACGTGAAATTTTCTTGTTACCTTGGAAATCTTTACAGTCCGTCGGTCTCTGGGATCGTTTGAGACACCGGTTTAACTAGTGATTGAATTAGCATGAAACCTATTCTTGGTAAAGAAAAGAAAAAACAAGACCAGGGAACTTTTGATCAAAAATAATATCCCGTCACAAACCCAGGGACACAAAGAGATCTCAAGGATGACACTGTCGTTGTACACTACCCTGGTATAGTGCTCTACGACTGTTTATTGACTTAACCGAACCGGCGACGAAGGAGGACGTCGTACGGTGTGAGTGGAAAGCCTGTGCTTCACGTGTCCCAACGGCTAGGTACCGTCCAAAATGTTCTTCTCACTGTACTGACCACAGAAGAGTTTTCCAGACATATTCCTTTCTTTGTTCTTCAGACGGAGAAAACTTGTCCACGTATCGTAACAACCCTTTTAGAATACTCATTAGAGTAAAGGGAAAAGTGGGATTTATCTGGGAAGTTGAACTATCATCAATTTACAACCGTGGTGGGTAACGGCTGGTTCACCTGAAGTAAATAAAATAAAAGGAATGAGGAAGTGACTGTTAACTACAGTTCTGAAAGACACGTTTAAAGGTCACTGTCCTATCGGTATTTATATCCCCCCTATCAACTTGATTGGCTACAATGAATAAAATATAAAACATTTGCACACCAACACACATACACACGACCTCAAAAACACAGTTTCCATTAGTGAATAAAGAGGCTCTAAGAAACTACTAGTGAAAAGAAATGAGGTCTTACTATTGACTCTTAAGCAACACGGGGGAGAAAAAAACAAGAAATCCTGGTCTAAAGTATTTAACCAGTCACAAACTCCAGAGAGACAAGAAGTATCATCGGTGACACCCTGCGTCGGATTTAACTAGAAAATTTAAACAGGTTTTAGTAGTAACTTGTAGTCATCGGTAGCCTCTCGAACGACCGACCAGTCACTGTCCTTCCAGTAGGGTCCAATTATCGGTAATTAGACTCTTTGTACACTCGACGAAGAGGAAAGAAGGGGGTGTTGGTAAGCGACCCGTCCAAAACAGTCCTTCCGTCGTCGTTGAGTTGCCCTATCAACACATTGTTTCTTTTGTCGGAGTCACTGCAGCGAGTGAGTCATGTGTATCTCTAGAGCTGACTTAAGGTCATTAGCGAGTCCTTAGTCGCACTGAGTATGTCCCCTTTAAATCTTTTTCTTCAAGATCGAGTCTTTTACAGTGTGTTTACCGGGACTTCAAGTCAGTCCCAATAACAACCGTAGAATGGTGAGGGGAGGGAAGGAAGGAGGGGGAAAAGGAAGAAAGGAGGGACAGAAGGAGAGAGGGAAGGAAGGAGAGAGCGGACGGTGAAGGAAGGAAGAGAAGGACTCTCAGACCGTCTCAGATCAGTGTGGACGAAAGTCTAGGGTCCACACGAAAAAGACCCATCCCATTGGTACCTATGTCATTAATTTGACAAGGTCAGAATGTTATGAAAGGTGTAGAGATTTTACTCTCGTTCACTAAGAAGGGAATGTCCTGAGAACACTTTGGACTCATTCTATTGCACATTTCATACGTGTGTCACCGAGTCATTTACCACCAAGGAAGACGAAGTAAACAAACAATAGTAAGGTGGGGTAAAGAGTCCGAAGACAAAGTAAAGGGCAAGTGAAAGGAGACAAGGTAAGAACCTCACCATGGTCCTTGGCCATGAACCAAGGAGACTACCGTGAGGGTCAGTTATGCGACGACTCGGAACGACGTCTCTTTCGAACTATCGATTCATCCGTTATCTATCGGTCTCTATCTCCAGACACTTGCATTTGCTAACAGGTACGACGGTACGACTCACCGTTAAAGAAAGGTTGACACTCTCTTTTAAAACATGACTAAAAGACCATCTGGTTAATTGATTGCATGAGACGACCCCTCAAGACAATTCTCAAGTCGATCGCCTCGTTACGATCAGGGACCTAAAAGTGTTTTCGCTACTACTACCTACACAATTGATTGGAATAACATTAGTAAAACGTCATATGTGTACGTAGTTCAGTAGTAAAATATGTACTATTTGGATATATTACAATATACAGTCAATGTAGAGTCAATTCGACCCTCTTTTTCTACGAAGGAACTACTCTCGTCAATGAATTCCTTATTATTGATTTATAATTAGACTATAACTCGTGGAACTTCTAGAAATATGTGGGTCCGGTACGTGACTAAAACAAAACTAAAATAGTAAAAACACGATTTTACAATATACAATTTTCAATCAACAAAATTAAAAGAGTGTAAATTTTTTATATTACATATATAAATGTGTATCATATGTATGTGAATATTAATGTGTATGTATAGAGCGGAAAACTATCGAACTATATAGTAAGGTTATGTGAACCATATTTTAAGACATTACAGGAGTGTAGAGCTGATCTCCCACGAGACGTGTGTGGCAATCGTCAGTCCGAACCCGTTCCCTATTTCCGGGGGTCGCTCTCGAGAAAATAGTCTTTTCTAATCTAGAGTTGTTCATTTTAAAAACTGAAACAAGTCAAAGAGAAAAAAGATGAGGTCTTTAAGATCGGACTTGTCTTGAAGTGGGGGAGGGGACGTTTTTGTTTTTTTAGTGGAACTGGTACTTTTATATTGCATATAGGAAGTTTATACTGATTATTTCATACCCAAGAAGAATGAACTTTACAAAATCCAATTTAATTCTTATGAGTGTCCAAGTGTTACATCCGTTCCATATATCACATTTCAGAGAGAATGGTGGGGGGAGGTGGGAAAAATATGTCTGATAAACGTCATAAATNAAAAAAAAAAAAAAACATCAAGACATAAAGTCTCTGGTAACAAATAGTCATACATTTCTGAGAGGAGTAAGAAAAACTACCGAGGTATCATAGGGTGACACACCGACACAGACAAAGTAAAAAGATGAGAACAACCATCGACGAATCAAAAAAGGTTGGAAACAATGAAGTTTGTTCCGACGTCACTGATCCTTCCGTTTTCAACGAAAAGAATTTCTGGACGTTCCTGTCTCCGAAAAGAACTATTGAAAAGAGTTCTTATTGGTGAAACACGGAGTCCCTACAGGAATATACAAGAACTTCAGAGGTGACGACTTTAAGGACGGTCAGAAAGGGAAACCTATGGGTGAATATAAAATTAGCGTCCAGGGTAGGAGAGAGGTAAAAAGAGTACTGAAGACGTAGGGACGAACAAGGAGTGACGGACTAAAGAATCCAGCCAAAAATGTAGTGTCTCTGAGAGGACCATACGAACTAGTAGAAGAGGAGGGATAAAGGGACAATGGAGAAAACTAAACTTTGAAGGTGGAAGCAGCGAGGACGTCGTCCGAGAAGTGGTTTCTACCCGAACGTCACCTGTGCCCATGAAAAAAATAATTTTTTTTTTCTTTACAAAATAAAAAAATTACGTTTTTCCTACTTCTTCTGTTTCAAACTGGGAATTAGAATGGTGAGTCTTTACAGACGACACATATGAAGCCGTAAATCTAAAGGGTAGAAACATAACCTACGTACTCATATTAATGTATACACATATATCTACATTAGTAACTGTAGAAAACGTATATATCATGACTAGAATGTAAAAAGTAATTACATTACTTAGAATATCCTTAAAAGAAAACGGTACTTTTAAGAAACATTTTTATAAAAAAACTAACCACAAAAACGTACTTAGAATTAAGTGAATTACAAAAAGAAGTAATACAAAAATCTAACGAGAGAAGAAAAAAATCTAATATTGATTTTGACGACAGTTGTAGAAACATGGGTAAGAACCAATTCAGTCCTAAGTTGAACCGATAATCCGTAGGGTCGACTGATAGTAAACGGGAAGAAAGACCCTGAGAAAAAAAAAAAAAAAATTGTCTGTATATAATGAGGAATCCGGAGGTTTAACTAAATAAAGTATTCGAGTACTTCCGTCAAAACTTTCATTTGATCACAAAGCACCCAACTTTGACCTAATCCAATTTCCCAATCGTTTATCTAACTGCAAAAAACGTAGTATGATACACGACCCCCAAAGTATATATAAGAAGACAAATTAAGAGTTTTACTGGAACATACTCTGTAAAGTACAAGAGTAAAATATCCACTCTTTTGACTCCAAGCCTCTCCTACTTATGGAACGAGTTCCAGTGTCTCGACCATTTCTTATCTCGGCCTTTAACTTAAGTCCACACGACTTAAGATTTGAGATAGAAGGAATCTACAAAATCATTAAGTAAATCAAAGTTTTATCAAACCATCTCCAGTTTCGTCACTACATGACCATTTTACCAAGAAACCCTTTGTTTTGTCGTTGTTTCTGAACTAAACAGTACAAATGGTTAAAGTCACCACATTTATAAGGACGGTATCGACTAAAGTTCGACGGTTAACAAATCATTAGGTGAGTATTTTAAGGACCTACAAATTATTAGTCACATTCGTCTATGTCTACCGAGGAAGTATAGTGATCCGGTCTTCAAGTGAATCGACGGGTCGGTACTAAAAGACGTGAGACTCAATACTAACTAATCAATTCATTTATAACACAGGGGTCAACATTCACTCCGTTGATATGTGTTTCACGAAGATTTTTTTTTTAGTCTAAAAATACCAAAAAAATTTTTTTAACAGACTTCAAGTGAATGACACTTCATTGTATAGAGGGGTGACAACTCTTAAAAAAAAGTGTGCACACCGAAGGTCCCAAATATTGACTGAGACCCTAAAGTCAGAAAGAGTCTCGTATCCTTAATTTTAGTTTTCTGTCTGATCACTATTTAACAATCCTACACCAGTTTCTATTTTTAAATTAAATGGTACAGACGCGAAACATCTAAACTGATGGTAACCTTATACATTAACCTTGGACGATGTTCGTACCAAAATTAGTTACTACCTTTATCCACCCATCCCCTTTACACGTCCTTAATAAGACTCCTGAAAGGTCGTGGTGGTCCCCCCTTTGGTGAATTCTTTTGGGTTCACTAAATTGTCATTATTTGACAAAGGTGAGGGTTGTTACCAAAATCCTTTGGTCGACTTCGATAGCAACAGAAAGTTTCGGGCACCGGACGGTGTGGACTCGTAAAGGTGATTGTCACCCAGACGTACTACGGACTCCGGGACGACTACGGTAACCGTCGTCAGACAAACTGTAACCAGTAACGGTGTGTCCCTGTAACCTGATTTATCAGGAGTGTTTATATAATCACTGACTCTGCCCGTTAGACCCCTACTAGACACGAAAACACGTCCCTGAAAAACCACCGTTCTTCTTGGAAACCTCTACTGAATCAGAACCGACTCCTAAAAGATCGACACCAGACTACACATCCATTTAGAGGTAGAATCTGGTCCCATCCTCCGTAAGGACGAGTCAACCATTAAAAAAAAATTTCTAAATAAATAAATTGAAAAAACCTCACACCCCGACACTACGCAGAAGCAACGACGTGTACCCGTAAGAGATCAACCCGACTCGTCCCCGAAGAGAAGTAACACCACTGGTCTGAAGAGTAACACCACCGACGAGAATACAGCTCGTACCCGAGATCCGTGCACCCGAAGTCGTCAGTGTCGCAAATCAACGACACGTCGTACACCCTAACACCCTAGAAGGATCTGGTCCCTATTTTGTCCATAGGGAACGAAACGTTCCACGTAAGAATTCGTGACCTGGTGGTCCCTTCGGGAGTTTCCCGAAACTGTTTCCCACTACTGGACAGCAGTAGTCGTGAGAGTAATACTCCTCGGTGGAATAATTTTCTCTTCAGGTCACCTGAGATCAACCTAAAAATAAAGTTCCGCAACAAAGAGGTTGTGTACGACTGTATCTGTCACCCCACCAAAATCGAAAACCTACATTCGCACTAGAATAACAAAGGAGACCGTCATCACACCCACTTCTTTACCCTAATTCAAACAGGGTAGACGAGACAGGATGCACATAGACTCAGACACAAACTTTGCTGTTTTTGTTGTGTCGTGGAGCGACCATGGTCGACCTACCGAGGTAAGAGAGTACTCGTGAGACCAAACAGACCCGAGGGAGATTCAACTGGTTCCTACTGGTGTCAGAAGAAAGATAGTAGAATTTCCACGTCGATTATCACGAACAAGAGACCTTAGGAGACGAGAGGATAATGTTGGAATCGGAACAAAGAATTCCTTTTTTTTAGTCCTCCTTTTTACATCCGTAACCAAATTTATATGAGTCCCGGAACACCTCATGCAACGGTAAATGGCAGGTAAAGTCACCAAGGATTTGGTACGACCCCTTCGACTCGACACCGGAGTGGAACGAGTCACTTCTATGTCAAAAAAAGAATAACAAGTATCAGACGTACGTACATAATAAGGGACCTAACATCCACACCTTTTCAAGACGATACAGTAACTGAAGAGGCCGGTACTCTTAGGGAGTAATCACGATAGAGGGGTTTACCTGATTAAGGAAAGAGCGAAGTGTTTATAACGTAAAACTATCATCTTTTCCGTCTCCCCATCTACACCACGGAGCGTTTCACCCTTCGTCACTTCGGAACTAAAGACGAACGTCTCACGCATCAGGTCAACTTTCCCTACACATTAGTAAACCCCTTAGCTCAGACGAGACCGAGAACCGAGGGACTTGGAAAAGTAGTAGACCTGCGGTCTATTTTATGTCTACAAGACTCGATCTTTGTGTCGTGTCTGATAAAAGGAGAACCGAACGTGGCGGAGAATTTACGGACGTACGGTCTGTTTGAGCAAAAATCGTAAAACCAAGTCGATATTAAGTGTCTTCTATAGGGTTAGACCTTACTTACTAAAAGAAAGGTCGAGACAGAGACTTTAGTCGGGCGTAAGAACCACCGGAAACCGACGACCCAAACACTACCACAGACTCGACGAAGAACGCAATTCAGTGCATCCACTGTGACAGTAACATCTGTCGTCGACTCCTGTAGGAAGGAGACTCTGAATCGTTCTCCGAAAAGAGGACGGGGTCTAGTAGGGAGGGAGGTCGAGAATGTTCTGAGTAGGGTTCGTCTGGACGAAAGTCGACGACGACGACGACGTGACTTTACTGGAAAAATTTGTTTAGGAACGGAACTTTAGTTCTGTCTCTCGTAGAGAACAAAAGTAGCCACAGAGACGTACCTTACACTCAGTCTAAAAAGGTCGTCCTCCTCCTAAAACAAAAAATTGGTGGAGTCTGTACCTCTCCGGTGACGTTCCAACATTAATGGAATGGTCCTTCGGGCACTGGTTCCGAAGACCCAGACCGCCGGTGAAGACTTCTGAGTCCACCCTTACTTATGTACATCCAGAAATGACAATCTGAGGTTCGAGGGTGTGAAAAAGAGGAAGGACGGGGGAAAGTTCGGGTGGACGAAGGGTGTAGACGTTGATCTCTCCTATTTAAAATTTTCCATTTGAACTTACTACCGTTTAAGATTATTAGGTCGGTCTTTCTGGTCGGTAAAATCGACTTCAAGGGTACGAAATGTCACTAAGAAAAAACAGATCTCCGAAGAGTCCACCGTGTCACTATTCCTTAGGTGGACCGTCACGTCATCTATGTTCTCTCGACCCAAACTAGGGACCCGGTCCTTCTAAGGGACTTCATCCTTTACCGTTGGGTGAGGTCATGAGAACGGACATTTTAAGGTACCTGCTTCCTCGGACCACCCTATGTCGGGTACCTCAGAGTTTCTCAGTCTGTGTTGAATGACTGATTCGTGAAGGAACAGATTGGCCTGTCCGACAGGGTGATCACTAAAAGAAAAGAGAAAAAATATTTCTCTATATACTTACGGTAGCTTCGATAAGACTTTAGAAACTCTTTTACCATCAGTAAAAAGAAAGAGAGAAACACACGAGGCGTCGGGTGAGGTGGGTCGATCTTTGTGTTCACCGGTCTAGTCAACAGTCAACGGGAAACCACAAAGGGCGGACTGGTTCCCGAAGGGTCCACTGAGTCACCATTTCTTAGACGGACGTTAAGTCCTTAGGACCCAAACTAGGGACCCACCCCTTCTAGGGGACCCCCTTCTTTACAGTTGGGTGAGGTCATAAGAACGGACCCTTTAGGGTGTCTCCTCGGACACCGGACGTTAGGAACCCCGACGTTTCTCAGTCTGTGCTGACTCGCTGATTTGCCGTCGTCGAGGACTGGTTTACGGTCGGTGTGGGAGGACACCACTCATAGTGTCTCCGAGGCCCTACGGTGTGAAAACAAAGTGACGGATCGGACGTAGAGAACCCATAGGACTTTCGTTCCCTAACCTCACCCCCCTCCCCCTCCTCTGTCGACCTGTGGACGCTAGGGAGAACCCCCCGTGTATGGCAAGGTCTTCGACGGAAGGAGGACCCAGACCAGCACTGCGTGTGTACAGGGGGCGTCGTCGACGTCCGGAAGAACCGTCGACGACGTAACCAACACCGGTTCCGGCCACGTCCAAAGTGTCCGAACCACCGTCCCGAGTGTCAGAGGGTAGAGACCTAGCGGCATCTTCGGTCCTGGTGTCAAGGAGTGTGTCGACGGGGGATGCACTCTTATATTCCGTCCTTCGGACTTCACCTTCGGACCGACCGACTCGGCCCACGAGACGCGTCCCGGTTCAAGATTTGTCCGGTTTCCCTCCGACTTCTTGTAAAAAATTAAAAATTTCTTTGGCACTACTGTAAGCGCATAAAGTTGGGTTCTTAGCACAGAATTATTTAGGTCGTGAAATTCAGGAGAAAGTTGACTTTTAAATTCAACCGATAGTTCCCAACCCTCGTATTTCTGAAATACAAGAGTTCTGGAACTTTTTAACGTCTATTTTACTAGAGGTGTGTATGTCTTGGGGACTTCCAGTGACACAGACGGGGTGACAGAGAGGGTTAACCTTCTGAGTGTCACATAAAGGAAGGGTTGGTAAGTAAAGGTAGTTTCAGTTACTTAACTGAATTTAGACTCTGATTTTAGAATAAACTGAAAATGTCACGTCCCTGATATCTTGTACTTATTTCAGAGTTCCTTTCTCAGTACAAGACTTACAAGGTCCACTGAAGTCAAGGTTTCGTAAATAAAGAGAAGTCACAGACAGGGAGGGGAGGTGAGTGAGACGAAAGACAGTCGAACCTCTACGAACTCTCATTAATCACTTCATCCTTTATACGAAGTCATTATTTTCGTCTTCCTTCATCAGGACTGATTACAAATAAAAGTTTGGTTTCATTTTAAGGAGGAACCTGTTCTCCGTGTCCTTCTGAGATTTTGGATAGTCTGTTCGAGAGAACAAAGGCTTATCTCGTAACCTCGGAACAAGAGTGAAACATGGTACGGATAAAAGTTCGAACCCCGAAGGGACCACCGAGTCTCCCATTTCTTAGACGGACTTTACGTCCTCTGGGCCCAAGTTAGGGACCGACCCCTTCTAGGGGACCTCTTCCCTTACTGTTGGGTGAGGTGACAAAAACGGACCTCTTAAGGTACCTATGTCCTCGTACCGTCCGATGGTAGGTATCCCAGCGTTTCTCAACCTGTGTTGACTCGTTGATAAAAATCCGAATGGGTTCTCCTTCTTCGGGAGAAGTGTGGTCATTGTAAGTAAGACCAGTGTCAACGGTGTCAACTATAGTGTGCGAAACGTAAGTTTAAGAAGGGACATCCAGAAGAGTCCTGTCCAAAATATTGTCACCAGAAACTTGGACCCCTCTATTCTCCGTCAAAGAAGGAACTCGATACAATTGTATAATTATAAAGAGAAATAGTGGTATTACATTAGAGGAATACACAGATGTGTAGTAAAGAAAACTTCAATATTAGAAAAGAGGGAATTATTGAATTTTATATTCACTGTATTTGTAATGTAATCAAGGTCTACATGTTGTATTATTAAGTCATAAACATATAACGTTTTACTGGTGGCGTCATTCAAATCAATTGGAGACAATAGCATCAATGTCTTAAAAAAAAGAACACTATCCTTGAAAGTCCTAGATAAAAGAATCGTTAAAGGTTTATAACACGTAGTAATTTAAAAAATAACTCCTTATCAACTACATGTTATATACAAAGTTCACATGGTGTATCACTAAGTCTTAAAAATTTCTAATATAATGTAAATGTCAATATTTTACAATTGATACAAAGGGCGCATATGTCACGTAAGAACATTTAATAAATATGTATATAATGTGTAGTAAAAATTTAACTCCAGATGAATTAAATGATATAACACAAAGTTCATATGTCGTTTCACTAAGTCATATATATATATATATATGTATGTATGTGTGTGTATATAGAAGAGGAAATCTAAGTCAAAACGTAAATACAAGAAAAATTCTAAGGAAAAGTAATATCCAATAATGCTCCACAACTCATCCACAAACGATATGTCATCCAGGAACAAAAGATAAAATATATATCATCACACACACACACGGGTCAGGGAGTCAGCACAGACTGAGAAACGTCGGGGTACCCTGACATCGGGTGGTCCGAGGAGACAGGTCCCCAAGAGGTCCGTTCTTATGATCTCACCCAACGGTGAAGGAGGATATCCTCTAGAAGGGCTGGGTCCCTAGTCTTGACACAGAGAACGTAGAGGACGTAACCGTCCGTCTAAGAAATGGTGATCGTGGTGGACCCTTCGGGGATATATGTCATTAAACACATACAATTACGGTTTGAGGATTAAATAGAGAGGTAGACATAATGTGTAACAAACATTGTCCACAGGTATAAACTCAAGTTCCCTCTTTTGAACCAGATAACACACACACACACAGTAATTGGTGGAGGGAGATTTGAAGTTCGTGGGAAATAACCCTGACGTCCCTTCCCGGATCCTTCTTCCTCTTCCCATATAAATAAGTACCTCATGACTAAGACACAGTCCATAATCGAGTGAATTTGGAGACGTGTTAGGGGTATACCATCGACAATGTATAGAACTTAAAGGTCTATTCCCTTGATATTAAGGGAATCTTAATGTATCCATTCAGTGTATCCATTCTCCCCCCTGACCCTAAGATGGGTTCCAGACAAACTTGTCTGTTGAACACACGAAAACGGTGGACCGTGAGTGATCCAGACTTTGTCCAGTCACAACTCAAGTTCATCAGAGTCCTCAGGTACTACAGATAATAGTCTAATAACTATAATGGTCACTTCACGGGTTCGAAAAGACATAAATAGCAAAATATATCTAGTAAAGAATAAGAACAAGATGTCATTTTGCAACATTAAGTCTGAGGTAACTCCAAATAAACTTCCCCCTCACCTCACTTCAACTGGAAACGGGAGACTACTTAAAGCGTGACAGTTTTTCTATAGTGTCCCTTCGAAACTTAAAGAAGGAATTGTTGTAGATAACACGTCACAAATTAATCGACATAATCTTTACTGACGTATAGTATTTCCCGATATTATACATAAAGACCTTTGTTTACAGACTATAAAATACGAATTACTACGACCGGTACAAGAAAGTCACATAAACACAGAGTTCCCCAAAATACTTTACACAAGTAATCACACGTGACGACTTCACCTCTCCACCCGAGGTTTCAGGTTGTCTCCTTTGTCGAGAGTCCACTGTGTCCTACATCCACGTCTACTTCCCCACACAAGACCATAGTTTCACTTCTTCCGTCCGTCCCATCTCGATCCGACCTCCCCACAACCAACAACAAGTCAGTGATTCAACACAGGTTGACAAAACACTGAGGCACCTGACATCGGGAGATCTGAGGAGACAGGTACTTTAAGAAGGGTCCGTTCTTCTGACCTTACCCAACGATAAACGAAGTCCCCTGGAAGGGATGGGTCCCCAATTGGCACAGAGGACGTAACGTCCACCTAAGAAATGACAGACTCGGTGGTCCGTTTGGGTTCCACCTCCCTACGTCTCGACATTATCCCTGTTTCTCTTAGTGAGTGGACGAAGACGTACCAACGATAAAAAAAAAAAATTCAGACTCTAGAGGAAAGAACCGAGAATCTCCTTGTAAGACATGGAGGTTGGTACACTGGAACGGTATTTACGAACGTAAAGACGAGAAGAACAGACGACGCCCAAGCACACCACCCGGTGTATGGTCGATACTTACACAACCGTTTCATGACCGACGAGGAACTCACAGTAGACCAGATGGAATATTATTAGTTCAGATCTGGGGATAAATTTGCCCTGTCATCAAATTTAGTAAGTTAGTTCTCCTACATCTCTGTATCAGTTACATCTCTTATAATCCGTTAAGACCTTTTCAACTTAATTTTGGTATTCAAATTCATTACGACTCCAATTATCTAATAAAAATCATACAGAGTCGAACAACCCAAAGGGAAGAGAGGGTAACAATTGGAGAAAGATGGGCGGTGGTGTAAAACTCAAGAACCTTAGACTACCTCCTCTCTCCGGTCCACAACTGTCTTCCTCAGTCGGGTGGTTTCACCTCCACTTGGTTTGTATCTGGTGGGGTTTCTCGGAACAGAGGGAAGAAAAGAATCAAAAAGAAGGTTCTATCCGTGGTTACATAGGACCTTCCCTCTGTTCTTATCCTCCCCCTCCACTATGACTCTGTATTGTAGGAACTAAACACCTAAACATAGTCTCTTGAAACCCCCACTACCAATAAACGTAAAGTAAATTGGATCACCAGAAGTAAAGAGTAACGGACATCCCCCTAATTCTCGAATTGTTTGTGGACCCAAGTGGGACCTGACAGACTGACGGGAAATCTTACTCCAGAGGTGCGTCTGTAAACCTTTGTTGAACGAACCCCAGCTCACATAATAATTTCAGACAGGTATTTGTCGTTCCAGACTTAGAACCATTGAGTACCGTTCTAAGGATCTGTGGTCACAGTCCGACCCACTGAAGGTCCTGGTTCTCTCTCTCCTGGAGGAAAGCTCCGTTCTTTTGTCGACCCGAGAATAACGATTTAGGTTCTTAAAAAGTAATTATCGGACTGTTCTCTCTCAACGAAGTCCGACGTCCCGGAGAAACGAAATTAGTGACCTAAATTCTAATTCAGTGATTACGAATTTGACGTCTTTTTCAATCACGGTACCCTTTTTTTTTTTTTTTCTGGTCTGAATGTACATCATGGGACATCGCGTACTACACGTCCAAGGACCTAGTAGACCTTTTTTTAATATTATTATTTTTATTATTAGTAGTTCAAGTAGTAAACTTTTTGACTCAAAATTTTTTCAATACCGAACTTTGTGTACGAATACCCTACCAAAATGTTTTACATGACAGATCTTTACTACAAACTCATCTAACGTGGTAAAAATTTAATCATTGTTCTACATGTGATGCTAAATAGAAATAATTTCGATCATTTTATTCTAAAGAGTATTTTTGAACCGGGACTGAAAGTTCCTCCTTATCCAGGTTCGATGACCCAGAAGTTTAACGACTAGTACTTACTAGATGTATTTCTTCGAGGACTGGTGTTGGATCCATTTCCGAAGTCCACACAGGTGTGTGTGTAAACCTTCCCTGACGTTCGAAGGCTGGACTTACCACCTAAAAGTAACTCAGTGGGGAATTACCGTTACACTCCCTCAGAGTAGACCCTCCGAAGAAACTTTAGACCTATTCATAAATAAATAAAAAGATTATGTTATATAGGAAAACAAGACGAGAAATGGTGGGAGAATTTCTTTGACAGGACAAGCGTAATTCATGTCACTAAGTAACACAGGGACAACCGAGTCTCCTGAGAAAGGATGTTGAAAGTCCGTTGAATTACTCTTTCTTTGCTGAAACGCTTAGTGATTGAATCTGAGAAAGAGAGAGGACAGGGAGGGACTTTCTAGGGTTGAGGTTCTAGGTCAATAATTCTGTTAAACCACTGAAGGAGACCGGACGTCAAGAACACTCACTGTCTCAATGAAGGTCATTCAAGAAAGACACTAGAATATGAGACAAGAAAAGTAAGATTTTCCTCTATCTTTTGTCAACGAGGAAAAACTTTACTTATATACTCCTAAATACAGGCAGATCAGTTCCGATACCAAAAAGGACACCAGTACATACCTACACTTTCAACCTGACACTTCTTTCGACTTGTGGTTTCTTAACTACGAAAACTTGACACCACAACCTCTTCTGAGAACTCTCAAGGAACCTGACGTCCCTCTAGGTTGGTCAGGTAGGATTTCCTCTAGTCAGGACTCACAAGAAACCTTCCTGACTACAACTTCGACTTTGAGGTTATGAAACCGGTGGAGTACACTTCTCAACTGAGTAACCTTTTCTGGGAATACAACCCTCCCTAACCCCTGTCATCCTCTTCCCCTGTTGTCTCCTACTCTACCGACCTACCGTAGTGACTGAGCTACCTGTACTCAAACTCACTTGAGGTCCTCAACCACTACCTGTCCCTCCGGACCGCACGACGCTAAGTACCCAAGCGCTTCTCAACCTGTGTTGACTCACTGACTTGACTTGACTTGATTGAAATAAATTTAATTTATAACCTAACCGGGTTTTCAAGTAAACTCTACAATACCTTTTTGGGTTTGCTTGAAAACCCGGTTGGGTTATTTTAATACAGGAAACTTGAAACACGAACCAAAAGGAAAGACTAGATTAAATCTAAAATAAGACCAAAAACTCTTCAGACGAGGAACTACCGTCTCAGTCGAAGTAGACTCAGTCTAAAAGTAGAACCGAGGAGGATTTACGACGACACATAGTGCGTATGACGTTGACTACGTACACGACTTTTAGGCACCTTTTCAAAGATCTTCTCCAAGATGATACATTCGTCCCTAGGGATCTTGGAAGACCTTTGTCAGATCACTACTATGGCACCTTTCCCGTGACCGGATTCTAGACCCGATGGACACAAATTAAACTTCAAAAGTGGGACCGAGTTGACAAAATACTTGAACGTATTCATAGTGAAATGAAAGACCCACGACTAAAGACGTCCATATTTTACTAAGACAACCTATTCTGACAACGATTCGGAGGGGGTTTCAGTTTATAAGACTTCGATTCAGATCGTCCTCATCCGTTAGATACCGGATGAGTCCCCCTGGGGAAAACAAACGTATAACACACACTTAAGAAGGTACGGTGTCGGAGTCTCACCAACTTTGTCTCAATCTTTCATAAATGACAGACAGTGAAATGTACACGATCGGGGACCGACATCGTGACAACCGAGTACTGAACCAGTACGAGTGGAGACAATCTATTGTACCTACATTTGTAATAATAGAATTGTCGAACAGGGTCTCAAGGAGATTTCTCGACAGATATAAATCCTTTTATAGAACAATTCGGTGAACCCTATGTTCAAATTAGTCTTACTAATTTGTTCTCGGTTCTATTAGTTCCTCTATCGGTCCGGGAAGACGTCCTCCGGTACTAAACGAGTATCCGCCCTTTATCAAAAACACAGACCCAGTCGTACCAAACGACAGCCCACTGGACTCGTCCTGTCATTTCACTTGGTATTTGGTCCGCTTAACACAGTAGTACCTTTCCTTTTCGAGTGACCTTAAACACCTTAAGAGTCCTGACCCGAAATACGAAGATGTTAGGAAACTGACCCCTAGACTCAGGTAAAATTCTCCCACGTTTCCAGGGTCACTCGTGATCACCAATATAACCCATTCATAAAGGGTGATACTCAGACACAAACGTAGACGTAAGAAAAATCAGTACGAGGATTTCTTTAACGATGATGAGCCGAACGTAAACCCATCGAAAGGAGAAGGGACGGACAGGAGTTACTTGTATAAACTGAGACTGTCAAAACAATTAAACCGTTCCCGACTCCTTTAAGATTAGGACAAGAGATTACAAGACCGGTAGGGAGGGTAGATCCTTGAATTACTCAAACGAGAGACGAGGGAATTTGTCCAGTGACTACTTTTACACTTTGTCTTGGTTCGGAGTCTTTATACGTATGGTTACATTAGAGGTCAGATCCCTGAAAAGGTCGGGTCAACGTGTCACTTAAACCATGGAAATGTTGTCAAACGTATTTACTTATTACGTATCTTGTTCTTGAGACAGAATATTGTCGAATACTTACGGGTAATCAGAACGAGTAATAATGGTCAAGATTTCGTATTCTTAACAACTTTTTTTAAAAGATGGGGTCTTCTAAGTGTTCAGTCTATATTGGATTTACCTAAATCGAACTGGTGACCCTCCGTCGACGATACCCTAATTCCATTCCATTGTTAGGGTTTGGACCTTCAACTGAGATGTAGTTCAACCGTAAACCTACCATTCCTCCCGAATTCCTTCTTTCTATGTAAAAGGACTGAAACACACACACACACACACACACACACACACACACACACACACAACCCCACCGCCAACTTCTCAGATTTGTTCGATCTTAACAATTGACAGAACCTTCTACAACAGGTCTCATCCCATAAATTTATCTAGACCAATAAACTAGAGTAGTTTGAACTCGACTCTCTCGTATAAAGCTCCTCCCTACCCCGTTCAAGTCTGTCTTAAATGTCACTCTCGGAAGATGAAAACCTTTTTTCAGAAATCTTTATCGGTGACTGGAAGTCGACGAGTGTAGGGTCGATTCCTCTTACACACTCGTCTACGGAACAGTTCTGCAGGGAAGAACCTTTTTAAACAAAATAACAGAGTAAAAATGGCCTACCCGACCCTGTCCATCCTGAAGTCACAGGTGAGACAGACCTCTCTCGACGCACTAAGAGACGTAGGGAAAAGGTATCAAAGGAACCTCTGGTCGTCTCGACCTTGGGTCGTACTCACGTGACAGGAACACCTCTGTAACTGAGGACGACAGTCGCAGGGGAAGTCACCAGTCGAATGCAAGAGACGGTCAAATAATATAAGAGTCATTATGGATATCGGAAATGGTGACTCAACCCACCTAGTCCGGTGTAGTCCTCAATCATCAAGAATTAATGGTTGATATAACCTTTTCCTCATAAAATTTGAACTCTACCTCGACTTGTAAATTTTTACAGGTCTCTTTTTATTAAATAAAAATACCAAATGTATTTGAAACTCGGTGTCTTAATTTTTATGTATGTTCAATTTTACTAAGATCAAACGAAAAAGATTTGAACAACGAACAACACACAAATAAAAAGTAGACTCCCTCCGTCTCCTTTGAACCATAGGATTCTTATCGGAAAATAATTATAGTACATTATAGATCTATACGGTCTTAATCGGTCCTCAATCTCTCTAACAAATCCGTCTTAACTGAGAGACGTCTTGACATCCCTTTTCAATTACAGTTCCATGAGGGTTGAATCAATACCAACAAAAAGAGTTTTAAGTAAAAGTCCCAGGATCCTGAAAATAGGTGTGGGATACGATCGGTCCGGAGATAGAAGATGACCGATAACTTTGGATAGACTGGGGACAGGGTAGTGACGTTTCTGGATGATCCAATGACGGATCCTAAGATCTGATTACCCACACAATTTGAGCGTCAGAACCCTCCGAGGATTTGGAGTCAGAGAAGAGCCCACCGGATCTAAGTAATCCCAGGAAGATGACAGCGGAGAATCTGGTGCAGACATTTCCATGGTACTTTGTCACGGGTGGAGTAACATTAAGTTGTATGGGACCTACGAACGAACGAAAAGAGTCTACTAAGGTTGAAAACCTGAGTCAGTGGAAGAACCCAGGTCAGTGGATAATAGAGTCCGAACTCTTTTAGACCCCGAAATGGACGGAAGGGTCACGGAGAATGTAAGTCCGTTTCGTAATCTGGTCTGACTACGAGGGGGGGATAAAATATCCAAAGATCAGGGTTATTGAAAGGTTTCGAGACATTGTTGTGTTTAGTTTTCGTCATTAGAGGTATAAAAAACTTTACAAATTTTTTTAATCGTACACGGACGTTACGTATATACAGACAGATTTAATAAATATACATACCACGTACTTATAAAATGCATACAGTCTTTCCGTACGGTTTCATCTTCTAAATTTTCCTATTGTATTAAGACTTATGTTTAAGACATAAAAAGATATCGGGATTACCTAACAGAACGTATGAAATCTCTGGTGAGTCAGTCCGGTCTGGATTGGTTTTCGGTATAGACTCCACGACGACGACAACGATTCAGTGAAGTCAGCACAGGCTGAGACACGCTGGGGTATCTGCCGTCGGGTGGTCCGAGGGGACAGGGACCCTAAGAGGTCCGTTCTTGCGACCTCACCCAACGGTAAAGGAAGAGGTCACGTACTTTCACTTTTCACTTTCACTTCAGTGAGTCAGCATAGGCTGAACGTCGTCGAGGTACTTGACGTCGGATGGTCAGAGGAGACGGGTACCCTAAAAGGTCCGTTCTCATGACCTCACCCCACGGTAACGGAAGAGGTATAGACTCGATTACTTAAGTATATAATTTGAGGGGTTTTACACAGAATGTAAACCAAAAAATTTCAATATTAACTTTCCTTACCGAAAGGCTACCCAAGTGAGTATACGTATACAGATTCCTGACGCATGAGAAATGAAGGTCGGGCATAAATATCTGTCTGATATATTAAGCTTAGTTGAACAAGTAGATCATGAAAACCCAACTTCCTTTTCAACTTTTATGTCTATACTTACTTGTACGAAGTTACTACCACGACCCACGGTGAAAGAGATGGAAAGGTGGTGGGAGATATCTAAATCATGTGTGTAAATAAAGAGATCTACTTTTATTGGTCAAGAGAACAGGGACGTTTTCTGTCGGATTTTCAAGTAGACAACCCTTGTTCAATTTTTTTATACCGTATAAACATATTCTACCCGATCATGTTTTGGTAAGTTTAAAACAAAAAGGACTCACAAATCTCTATACTTCTGTAAAAGTACTATCCGATCCACTTTATCCTACTATTAGGTATAGATCCATGTACATATTAGATAGGTAGATATACATACATATCTATGTTGAAATATTTTTTAGTCTTCTTTTTCGATTTTACAATTATCATCAGTAGACACTAAAGCAAACACACAGACACATACAAAGATAAAAGGATTATTCTCACACAGTACCTTAAACAATCTTAGTCTTTACGATAATTCCCTTCTTTCTTTCACGAATCCAATACTCAGAGACCGCAGGAAACCCGGTACACAGACCTTTGTGACAGACGGGTGTCTAGAGGGGACTCCTTCGACCGGAAAACCAAGACGAGAAGTAAAAAACAGGGAAAGGACGGGTGAAGACAAGAAAGTAGAAAGGTACAACGAAGAGTCGTAAGAGATTAAGATGTAGTGACCCTGTCCTGACTGCAAGAAGGTACCCCACGTCAATTTTGTCACCGTCTACAAACATGTTTGAGGGAACATTTTTAAATGAAAATTATACTTAACAAAAAGACTATCCTAAGACATTTCTTCCATCAACTGTTCCTTTACCCCAACAAGAACCGAGACAGAGTCTGAGACATTCACCCGATCCCGACAGGGAACCCGGTCGGTAAAATTTTGGTGGGGAAATACTCGTCGACGTCGGAAGAGCCTCGTAGTCATCCTACAGTGGAGGATGACTCCACGAGACGACGAAGGAAACTCCTTTGTCGTAATATTCGTCGGTCATGAATTTAACAAATCCCTTTGTTAATTCGTGTAACAGTTATTACGTATAAGAGACTCTCATTTATACATGAAGCAATGACGTGTCACGACATGTTTAGACATCCGTTCAGTCACTGTAAGGAGTGGGTTGGGGTCCTTTTACTTGACCCAATTCTCTAAATATACGGTTTTCTTACGTTGATTAATATTCGGGGTTTATCGTGATCTTTCATGTATTAAGTTTATACGAAACGTCAATATTAACGAAGTTTATCACTTGTGAGTTTATGCTTTACCTGGGAGACTGTCGAAACAGTTTCGTCTTCTAAAAAGACCTTCCAAGTCACCACGACCCTATGTTTCATAAACAAATCCCCCTGACAACTAATAAAAGTTAGCAAAACAGGAGTTACCACAGGTTCCTGTTACTTATTTATAAACTTAACCGTCATTACGTTCATCACGTCGACTGTCACCCCGTGTTGGGTGACTTCCCTGTGTCATCATCTTCTCTGTACTTATTTATTAGATTTAGTAACAGATGTTTACAACCGATTTCTCCCGAGACAAGATACAACCTAAAATCAGAAATGGTTCGGAGGACTAAGGTTGTTACCTTATTGTATTATCAACTCGACAAATACCTAAAAGTAGGAAAAGATTTGGTTGATCGTCCATTTTCACTACCGACTCATATGTGTCGACTCAAGTGCACTCCTAACGAGTGATGTCGACATCCAAGAAAGTGAATAAGTGAGTAAGATCCTGAATGTAAAATCCCCCTTCTGTCTACTATTTTCTTTTTAATCTAGTAAAAATCTTAGATTTATTTTTTATATAAAAAAGTTATTTACATAATTCATCGGTGGGGTGAGGTCATGAGAACGGACCTTTTAGGGTACCTACCTCCTCGGACCTTCCGACGTCAGGTACCCCAGCGACTCCCAGCCTGTGCTGACTCGTTGAAGTGCCAGCCTGTGCTGACTCTTTGAAGTGAAAGTGAAAAGTGAAAGTACGTAACCTCTTCCTTTACCGTTGGGTGAGGTCACAAGAACGGACCTCTTAGGGTCCCTGTCCCCTCGGACCACCCGACGGCAGACACCCCAGCGTGTCTCAGTCTGTGCTGACTTCACTGAATCGCCATCATCGTCATCGGTGATTTCAAGTCCGAGGTACTTCTGTCGAACAAAACAAACCAAAATAAAAAGACATGGAATTATAGTTATCGTAACGGACCATGTATCGTGTATAAGGTCTTTATCCGTAACTTACTTCTTCTTTTTGTATTTATTATGTAAGTCTATTTCCCAATCTTCACTACTCTGATATTACCTCTTCCATCCGAAATTGAATCCGATCAACCCTTTCTCGGAAAGTTCTTGACTACAAACTTATCTCTAGTCTTACTATTGTGTCTCAATCGGGACACATCAAGACTCCCATCTTATAAGGTCTGTCTCTGGTTCTTTCAAACTAGACAAATACCTTACAGTTCTTCCGGTCACCCCGACTTCTCTTATTTCTCTTTCCCTCTCTCAGTCCTATACTCCGGTCCCAGGTCCCGTCCTGGTCTATTTTATATCAGAATATCTGGTTCCATTGACCAAACGTAAGATTAATTCTCAGTACCCTTCTGTACTCCACGACATAATCCTTCATTGAATAAAATGACATCTGTACTAATGGAAATAATTTAACATCTATCGTTTTGATGACAACGTACATTGTGTAACTCTTTTTGGGAAAATTCCTTATATCATCTCCTTTTTACTAATCCCTATTTGATTATGATATCTACGTCAGTACTTCTTTTCAGTCTAAATTCTCTTTAACTCTTCTATTTTAACTTCTCTTATCTACATTCTACACTCTCTATTCCTTCAGTCTACTGAGGGACTGAGAACGACCTCGTGGACCTACCTACCTTTTCCTCTTAAGTCGTTACTTTATTGAATCCTCGTTATTTGTACATTGACTTTCGTTAAGTACGTGACGAAAAGTACAACATGTCTCATATACGTCTATTCTTTCCGTTGGGCACGAGAGTTCCTCGAACGTCAGACCACTCCCCTGTCGTTCATTGTTTCGACCGATCTCTTCTGTAGTACTACATCTTTTTACATTTTGTCTACATTTTTGGAAATTAGACCTCGTGGTGTCTTTATAAACAAATCCCGGACTTTCTTTGATTCAACACTAAGAGGAGAGAAGAGGAAATTTATCCGAAAAGAGAGAGAAAAACTTACCTTTTTAAGTCTCATAAGAATAATAACAATCCCAACGGTCTATTTTATATGTCGATTTTACTCTTGGATTCCTGATGTCAAAGTCACATTCCGACTTATTTTTTTATTTCAACGGACCTCTTCTCCGTTGTTGGTGCCTTGTTGTTGGTTTGGTAGGACCAGGACGCAAACCGTAACCCACCTAATTTTGTTGTTACTGTTGTTTGGAGAAGACCCTTGAACTAAAATGTAGCCAAAATTTAATACCATGTAGAATGTACCCGAGAATGTATCCAAAAATTAGTTTTAAGTACAACAGACACACAAGATTTCATAGAGTACTCCTTTTGAATTTGATCTGGGTCCATCCATCATAGGGTTTCGTTAACCATCTCCGTTTACGATTAGGAGAGATCTCTTCACATTAGAATTGGACCTAGAGTCTCATAAGAGTGTACGTAGGAACTACAATTAGAGAGTAAAACTATAATTAAAGAGTAAATTTAAGAAAGAAAAGACGTTAATGGGAAACACAAAAAAGTCAAAAAATTGAAATAACTCCGAAAATCATGATTCAGTTTCTAGAGAGAACCATTTAACGGGTAACGTGAACTTTTATATACCCAAGAAAAGTTCTATGGAAAAAAAAAAAAAAATGTAAAATCATATTGCCTGTCCCTCCGGACCGCACGAGGCTAAGTACCCCAGCGTCTCAGCCTGTGCTGACTCGTTGACTGACTTGACTATTATAAAAATAATGGTGATCGTAGACATCATACAAAAGAAAGAATTAAAATTAAAAAATTTCAGTTTTTGTAAAACATAACCCCATATCGAGTCTGTAGAAAACTGTAACTAAAGTTTACATTAAGGTATCACCATTCTCCTATCTGAGATATACTAAAGTCATGGAAATCTGGTACTGTAAAAACGTGAAACAAAACATAGGGACTTATACAAGGTCACAGAGGACCAAATATCATATACCCTTGAACTTATCTTAAACATGAGATGACAACACACTTTTAACATATTTAGAGTTAATACAACTTAACCAATTTTTTTTCTTTATGAGACTGTAATTTCCTCTTACCAGTGTTAAATTTTTGTATTCAGTATTCCTTTAGTCCACGAGACTTACTTTCAGTCGTCTTTATTATCTGTCGTCTTAGTCTGGGTGTCTCTGATGTCTAGAAGTTTAATAGACTGTGTTTTTATTTTTAAATTATAAAGTCTCTTTACTTTCTCGTAGAACTCTCATCTTTTCATTGGTCAACTTTTCTTGGTATACATTTGAGACATTCACTTTCTGTATTTTCAAGTTTAAATTTTGAGTCACCTATCTAATTCATCTAATCCGTATTCTCCTTTTGATCATTTGAGTTTGTGTTTATGTTGTTTTCTTTTAAGTCAGGTCTCTCTGTTTTTTCGTTTGTCCTTTCTCGTTACTCTCTCTCACCTCCAATTTTACTCTTCCAGATTATATACAATTCAAGGTTTTTCTCTACCATCTTATACTTTCTCCGTTACAAGTTTCTCTTATCTTATGGACTTTTAAAAGGTCTCAACAATTTTCTATTGATCCGACCCGACCTTCTTTGTGTTCGACCTTAGTTCTAACGGCCCTCTTTTTAGTTATTGGAGTCTATACGTCTACTGTGGTACGAATACCGTCTTTCACTTCTCCTTGATTTCTCGGAGAACTACTTTCACTTTCACCTCTCACTTTTTCAACCGAATTTCGAGTTGTAAGTCTTTTGCTTCTAGTACCGTAGACCAGGGTAGGGAAACACCCTTTATCTACCCCTTTGTCACCTTTGTCACAGTCTGAAATAAACCCCCCGAGGTTTTACTGACGTCTACCACTAACGTCGGTACTTTAATTTTGTGCGAATGAGGAACCTTCCTTTCAATACTGGTTGGATCTATCGTATAACTTTTCGTCTCTGTAATGAAACGGTTGTTTCCAGGCAGATCAGTTCCGATACCAAAAAGGTCATCAGTACATACCTACACTCTCAACCTGACACTTCTTCCGACTCACGACTTCTTAACTACGAAAACTTGACACCACAACCTCTTCTGAGAACTCTCAGGGAACCTGACGTTCCTCTAGGTTGGTCAGGTAGGATTTCCTTTAGTCAGGACCCACCAGAAACCTTCCTGACTACAATTTCGACTTTGAGGTTAGGAAACCGGTAGAGTACACTTCTCAACTGAGTAACCTTTTCTGGAACTACGACCCTCCCTAACCCCCGTCCTCCTCTTCCCCTGTTGTCTCCTACTCTACCGACCTACCGTAATGGTTGAGCTACCTGTACTCAAACCCACTTGAGGACCTCAACCACTACCTGTCCCTCCGGACCGCACGACGTTAAGTACCCTAGTGTTTCTTAGTCTGTACTGACTCGTTGACTTGACTTGACTTGATCCGTAATCAGGGTTCTTTACCGTATTTGTATATAGAAACTAGACTTTCTTCCGGATAGTATGATTTTATCTTATTGGTTCTTTTACTTGTCGAGAATCTGACACCCCTTCTTAGTTCTCTGAATTATTTCTCTTCCTTTTATGGAACTCTTCGTCTACACTTTAAAACCACCTACTTTCTTATAGTCAGTAAAGTCTTTCTGTGATTTTCTCAACATCCTTCAAGAGACTTTAACACTACTTTCTGAACCTTATTATTTTATATTCTCGGTCGTCTCTTGAATCCGAGTTTCGGGTCGAATTTACAATCTTCTTATACTCCCTAAAAACAAACAAAGAAAACTTATGAGACGAAGAAGGTTTTCTTACTCAGAAAAAGACTCAAAGGTCACTTAAAACACAAATACGACGGTGAGAATAGGTCACCCCCACAACACTTAATAATTACTAGACGGTATAAGTCCCTTACATAGAATGAGTAGAGACGTTGGGATCAGGGATTACAATACGGATCCTAATTAAATAAGGAAAACGTTCATATAAAACCCAAGATGATATACGACACCGATATTACTACTGATTAAAGACTATGTTATACCGTGAATACCAGATACCTAGTTACGTCGTTCATTTTTCTATAACATCTTACGATACACTAGTCACAATGATTGTCTTAACACTTGTTAAATACTTTTTTTTTCTCACACACAAACACACACACCCCCCCGACAAGGAACTCCTTCACTTTCGAATCTACTCTAGACTTTTTACTCAAACACCCCCTCTCTCCCACCTTTGAAAAATTACACCTTTTCGGATCTCCATCTTTCTCGACTTAAATACCTCTATTAAGGAAATCATTTACTCAAGTACTCTAAAAGGTACTTCTTTGGTATCTCTCTCACCGTTTTTGGAACAATCTTATATCGTATCTACGGGAGTGGAATTTTTGTATGTCTAAAAATTTAATTTCTTACCCCTTTCATGTTTTCACCAAAGGCTTCTTAAACTCCATCGAGGACATCTCATCTACAATCCTGAGTTCCTTCGTGCTTCTCTCTCCTCGCTCTTCTACCTTCTTTGGTCACCGATTTAATGTTTCAAAAATACAGTACGAGTCCTTATCTCCAAAATGTGTCTCGACATCCTTTAGTGCAATCTAAACATCCGTCAACAGTGTTGTGCAACATTCAAAATCTTTCGTGCGGTAAAACGTCCTATCTCGTACTGTAAGTCTTCACTTTCTTATCTTTTTTCTAATCTTAATCCCTCTGGTCAATTTTTCTGATAACGTTATAGGTCTACTTGATACAAATACTGGACTTGATATCATCACCTACACCCAACTTCACCTGTCTCACTTGTTACAAATCTTTCATCTTTACTGAACCACCGATAAACCCAACTTAATACAAGGGGTTTGTTACACGAGTGTATGATTGGGGACCACGGACACTTACACTGGAATGAACCTTTATTTAATAAACGTCTATATTGTTTTAATTCTACTCCAGGATGAACATCCAGTGAGTCAGGATAGGCTGAGAAATGTTGGGGTACCTTACATCGGGTGGTTCGAGGAGACAGGTACCTTAAGAGGTCCGTTCTTATGACCTCACTCAACGGTAAGGGAAGAGACCCCCTAGAAGGCATCGTTGGGTCCCTAACTTGGACTCAGAGGACGAAACATCCGTCCCAGAAATGGTAGACTCGGTGGTTCCTTTGGAGTGTCATCTAATCCCACCGGGTTCAGTAACCTAAAGCCCCAGTATGTGATCTAATCTCATCGGGGATTTAGGTCACTAAATATAAATATATTCTTCCGTACACTTCTGTCTGTATGTCAAAGTCTTCCTTTTACAATTACTCTAGTGCCTCCTTCTCTAATCTCATAACATCAACATTCGGTTCCTTCCGTTCCTACTGATCTTTGGTGGTCTTCGGCCCTTCTCCACTCTTTTCTTGGAGTGAACCTCGGAGGTTTTCCTCAGTGAACACGACTGAGGTACTAAAACCTGAAGGTCGAAGGTTTTGACACTCTTTATATGTAAAGACAACAAAAGTCAAGTCAAGTCAGAGAGTCAGGACAGACTGAGAAACACTGGGGTATTTAGCGTCTTGCGGTCCGGAGGGACAGGTAGTGGTAGAGGGCCTCAAGTGAGTTTGAGTACAGGTAGCTCAGCCACTACGGTAGGTCGGTAGAGTAGGAGACAGCAGGGGAAAGGGAGGACGGAGGTTAGGGAGGGTCGTAGTCTCAGAAAAGGTTACTCAGTCGAGAAGTGTACTCCACCGGTTTTATGACCTCAAAGTCGAAATCGTAGTAAGGAAGGTTTCTTGTGGGTCCCAAGTAGAGGAAGTCTTACCTGACCAACCTAGAGGAATGTCAGGTTCCCTGAGAGTTCTCAGAAGAGGTTGTGGTGTCAAGTTTTCGTCGCTAAGAAGCCACGAGTCGAAAGAAGTGTCAGGTTGAGAACGTAGGTATACACTGGTGTCCTTTTTGGTATCGGAATTGATCTACCTGGAAACAACCGTTTCATCATAGAGACGAAAAGTTATACGATAGACAACAAAATTCGGTCAAATTAAACATTAAGAAGTAATATCATCGGGAACCTTTACTTACGACACTATAATCACAAATCACCGGTAGTAAAAAAGAGACACAAAGACGGAAGAAGAAATTTTATAGCCTTTTTAGCGATGATCAAGAAGAACCATTAAGTGGATAAAGAAAAATTCTCCTTCTCCTTACGAGACAGAGTGTACTAACTCCTCAAACCCTCTTCCCTGAGTCGTACGAACTTTATCCTTCAAATTACCCCCACCACCTCACAATCCTTCGAGTGAAAAATATCTAGAATGTGCATAAGAGGTGAAACTAGACAAAGACATAAGGTGGGGGGTGGTTTAGAATTACGAATGGACCAAGACTTAACACCCCTCTCGATAAACATTATTTCGGGTCTTTCTCCTCCTCTTTATTATCAAAGACCCTTAAACCCGAAATCGTCGACTCACCATGAGATAAACCTTGGTATATGAGTCCTCATCTCCAGCAACTGTGTCCACCTTCGACTACTGTACATCTTCCACGAACTATATAACCGACTTAACTTCCACCAGGTTCGTGGATTAAAAAAAAGGTTAAAAAAAATAAAAAATCTTTAAATAAAAAAATTAACTTCCTATTAACGAAATGTCTTAAAACAACAAAAGACAGTCTTTAGTTGTACTTAGTCGGTATCAATATATATATAGTTCGGCAAGTAAAATTCCTACTCATTTGACTCGGGGTTCCTTAGAGTCGGTGAACAAGTTCTAGTATGTCTTGTTTACTTGTAAAACTTTGAAGACCAGGATACTTAAGGTTCCCTGAAAAGATAGAGAAGGTGTGACGGAGATAAATTCTAATATATAGGAACAAATTTTTATAAGGGTGTGAGTGAGATTTTCTAGAATTATACGTCCGAATGACACGATAAGTTCTGACGACTAAGCAGATAGGTAATAATTTTCGGGTGTAGTGTAACAGTCGATCACTTACAGACAGGTCCGTGTCGGAACCCTGTGAAATCGACCTGAAACGTGATTCAGATGGGTGTAGTACATTGATTCTCGGAAGGAGGGAGATGTCTTCCCCAGGGGTCCTATAAAGTAGTAACGTCCAAAAGTACAGGTCTGAAACGAACCTTAGAGGTTAGATAAGTCCTATGAAACGGTTTCAATTTGACGGACCTCGTTTTGTCTCGTTAGGAAACCTAGGATTTATTCACAGGTCCCGACGCCCTCGGTTCGACCTCTTCCGTCTCCCTGACCCACACGTCAGGGGGGATTTAGTATACAAAATAATGGAGAGATAAGTCCGTTCTCTTCCAATGTCTTTCGTATTGGAAAGTAAAGGACTGAGACAAATCCACGTGAAGTGTTGGAGTCGTAGGTGTCTTTAAGAGGTCGATTTATATAGCAATATTTTTTTCCTTTTTGTTCTGTTGTATGCAACAAGAGGGAACGACGGATTTGTCTTTGTTTTGACGACTTTTTGTTTTAAATGAGAGGTTGTCTGTATAAAAGACCAGTAATGAAAAACGGGTTTAACGAGCAAACACATTCGTTTGATCTCGAACACATTTGTTCAAGACAATAGACCTCCCTTTTTTTTTTTTTTTTAGATTCGTGGTAGGAGACACTATCCGAGAATTTCTTTTTTTTTGTTTTTCCTCGGAGAAAGTAAAGATTCTTCTATAAAACTTTCTGAGACGGATAAGTAGTAGTCCTTATAAAATTTCTTCACTACAAAAGAAAACACATAGAAGTTCAGCGATATCGTTGACCTAGTGAAAGACGAGCAATTAGTCCACCGTGGTCGGTCTCTTAGATAGGAAGGGGGACCCAAACCTCGGAAACGAAGAATGAAATGGAAAACTTTTGAAGTGTCTTAAACCTTTATCAAAAGAAGTTTTTACAAAGGGAACTAGACGCTCAAAAAGACACAAGTTACAGAAGAAGCAGAGATGTGTAAAAGAGAGAGCACAATATACTGCCGAAGACACCTCATGACCCATACAAAACTAACGAGGAAAAAAGACATGAAGACACGAAACTAAAGAATGTCGGGACCCTCCAAAACGACTCAGAGATCTCAACACACCATCTGACATATCTCTGGATGAAGGAGAAGTAACACATCTGACAGCCGGTGTTCATGTACATGTCAATTTTCACCTCAAAACAAAGGAAATTACAAGGAAAATTCGGGGAGGAGGAAGAGTTTTCAGTAGTTAGGGTATAACTAAAAGTGGTGTTTGTGAACCTGGACGACTTTGTCACAACTCACTCGCTACTGGTATCAAGTAGTAACAAGTCACTAGACTCCCTAAGTCACTGACCCAAGGGGTCACAGGTATGTAAGAAGACTTATGAACTAAACGTACGGTCAACGACCTACTGAGATTTGTAATATGTTTTATCCCGGTCTCCTGGAACCTCCCGTACATCAAGTCTTCGACGAATTGACCTCAGACCAAACGTCTTTACAAACCACCTGGTCGTGTCCCAACTGGAGATGATACAGATTTCTTTAGTTTTCTAAAGAGTACTGTCAGACCTATTGCGAGTTCAAGATGGTCGTTGTTGTCTATCGACTCGTCGTTTACTGAGTAGACCTAACAACCTGGGGACCGGGATCCGGACTCGAGGGGTCGACCGGGTGGGTTGACACCAAGGACGGACCGTAGACGTCCCTAAACTTCAATCCGGGAACTAGAACAAGTCAAAGATGGGGAGGGCGTAAACATGTCTAATTTTTTTTGACTTTGGATGTGAAAAGTCCCGAACTGGATTCGTTCTTCGATTAATCACAGTCAAACTCGAAAGTTACATCTAAATGACTGGTGATCGGGTCCCGAAGTTCAAGAAACTACTAGTTTTGATGTAAAATATCACATAGAGCCCATGACTGGTGATCGGGTCCCGAAGTTCAAGAAACTACTAGTTTTGATGTAAAATATCACATAGAGCCCATCTTACCTCAAGTGTCCTCTATGTGTTTAGATACCGTGAAATTCTTGATGTGTTTAGGTGTGCACTAGTGGACGTTCACCGTTACGACATTGTTTAGAACAGTCGCACTCGAAAAACTTATTGTGAGACGTACAATAAACCTCATTCGTCCCGTAAACAAACACCCACATCTCCTTGTTTCATGACCTCGACTCGCACACGTACACATATACATACCCTACCCACCCCACTCTTCCCTCTCTGGGAGACTCGTGTGAGAGGTTTTCCCTATCAAAAAGTCCCAAAGAATTCACATGACTTAACTCTCGTCCTGATCCTAATCTTTTCTCACCTTTCTTTCAATCTTCGTCGTGATACTCGTGTCGTGACTAAATAGATCTCTTCCATCACTTTTTCGTCTTTGTAAAAATACATAAACGAAGGGGTGAACAAGTACTTCCCGTGTACAGGACAAAGGTCGTGTCTCAAACAGAGAGGTGGGGGGTTAGTGTGTAATCTTGTGACTACACAGATACCACATACCACCCCCCAAGGGGTTTGTGTGTACACACACGTATACTTACATGGGTGTTCGTACATATATCCAAAACACTCCCACCCTTTATTTAATGGCTTACTTTTCCATTATGACAAGTCCAAAAACTCTCGGGGAAGAGGAACATCGGAAAGGGTTTCTCTTGTCTCTAATGATTTGTTTAGGATCAACAAAACACGACGTCATTTATTTTACTTTTCAACTGGTATTTTCTCTTGAGTCCGACACCGATACGAATTAGGTTGTCAGGTACCCCTTACTTAGGTAATAGTATTATTTTTATTTTTGTATCGTGGACGATTGCTCCGTTCGGTGGGACTCTATCCTACCGAACACCCCGGAGCGTCCCTACCTCTACGTCCTGACACCTCGGTGTCACCGGGATTGTGTCCCCGAAACACTACTGTCTCTTTTCTCAGACACTTTATCGGCTTACGGGTTAGAGATGTTTCGGTTTGAGCAGAATTACTTAGAGTACACTGACGAGATTGTCTTAAGGTCACCGTGAATCCAGACTTTTGTTCTCCCTAAAGTGTCACAGTAATTAAGACGTGTTATTGTGTGCTTCATCTCTCGTCCGATTGTTAACAGACAGCTTAAACGCCTCTCTAACCGGGGTGGTACTTTATAGAAACTAACCGACAGATAGAACATCCTAAGAAACTCCATTAACGACCGCTACAGAAGGGAAGTAAAGAATAAAATGCCCGGACTAATAAGACACTTACGAGAAGATAAAAGAAAGAGGTACCGTACCCTTGTGGGGTCCTGATCAAAAGTCCCAAGAGAATCTTTTTCTCGAGACAAAATATTCCGTCCGGGAAAACGTCAGTCGACTCTAAGGAGAGAGTCAGAGGTGTTTCTAAGACAGAGATTCCGGTAATAAGAAAGACGGTAAGGAGTCGGGAGGTCCCCGGAAGTAAGTATAACCGTCCACTATTCGATAAAAGTTCAGTACCCGTTAGTATCATTAAGCCGTAGAAAGGAATAATCGTGGAGACTTACCTCTTTCTCACACCTTTGACGAGTAGACACGACAGAGAAAAGAGATCCGAGCCTCAAAAATACGAGGTCTACCCGACACAATAATCAGGTTTCCCTAATTTACCTTCGCGTAGGGTGTCAGAAAGATTACCAGTGTTTACTGTACCTACTCTACGAGTCGTAAAGAAAGAAGGGAAACTCTCTTCGGTGACTGGACCATCCTCTCGGTAACGATAAAAGTAAGGACCCAGAACTCTGTCAAAACTTATTCTTCAACAGTTTACTACCTACGTGTGCACCCACGGACTCGTGTAAACACAAAGAACAGCCAATACTCTCGTTAAAAGGTTTCGAAACTATGTAAAATCCTTAGAGGTCACAAAAGATTTCTTTGAACCGTGACTCCCTTCACCCCGACCGAACTGGAGTCTTCCGAGTTTTGGAGTACATAAAACCACACACTTATCTTCCCTTCTCCTAAGTCAGAGGTATTCGTGTGGCGGGGGTTGTGGCTGTAAGAAATGGTTGTGACGGTTTCTACTTTCCCGAATATCACGTTACTCTTAATTTATCCGTTTGTAAATCTTAATAAACCTCCGTGGACACTAAATGGGTCGGGTGGTACTAGGGAGGATATCCACGTAATAACAGTTATTAAGACAGATACACGTCATCTATGTACATTAATAAAAAATACTACTTGACTAATAAAGTAAGTAGACTGTAAAACCGACTGTCGACACGGTGGAAAAACTCCCTCACGTAAATGAATCGGAAGACATACCTATAAAGATTCGTCCGCCGTTCGTGAAGTCCCAGATTCTTGATAACACAGATTTTGATCACCTAATAAACTTTTAACACAAAAGAGACTGATTCTGAATACAAATTATGTATATTACCTTTCAAACTCTTTTAAAAGACAGGACTACGACCAACCCCTTCGACACGTAAGATTTACGGACCTTGTGTCTGTCCGTACTGCCCTATCCCATAGACTACCTTACTGTTTAGTCTTCTTTTGTATACCGAACGGAAATTACCTGTGGTTCTCGATGGGTAACGAAGGGAAATGTCCAAACGTTTGACCCTAACGAAAAGAAAATTGTAAAATGTCCGAATGGAGTAAAGTAACGTGAAGTGTCTATAACGCATAAAATGTTTAACTTCCAACACCGTTGGGACATAACTCGTTCTGATAACCGTGGTAACAGGGTTGTCGTAAACGAGTGAAGTACAGAGACAGTATAAAACCATTAAGAGTATAATAAAGGTCGAAAAAGAAATAATAACATACAAAGAGGGACAAAGGACTCTGTGTCATAACTTTAATCCGGTTAACCCCAACGTTTTTCAGCCTGTACTGACTCGTTGACTTGTTGTTGTGTTTTTATTAGGATGTCACCGGAGATTCACAAGTTCACTTTCGTTCTGAGTGTGCAGAAAGTGAAATTTAGTTTTCAATCTTCAGTAATACGAATCACTTCTTACGTCCAGTTTTCGACTCCATCCGACTTTCGATCCGAAGAACACGGTTGATCAGTCGGTTCTACACTTACGTTTCCTTTTCAAGAACGTCCTTTAATTCTCACGATGTGGTCACTCGTGTGTTCACCATTTCGCTTTGTCGGGATAACGATTACACCTCTTTCCAACTCACCGGACCTATCTTCTCTTTTGGTCAGTTTTTAAAGGGAATTCGGTTTCGGATTAGGTCTTGTTCCGGGACTCAGAGAAGTCAAGATGTTTCCGACTCTCTCCAGTCCTTCGACGTCTCTCTTTTCCAACTTTGATCGTATCCAACTAAGTACTTCAAAGTCTTCGGTAGAAATATTGTATTTTCACGTTTCACTTTGTCGTTCACAACTGGATCTTCGACGTCGTTCAATAGGTCCAAATTAATTCTGGTAAATACTTCCACCGAAGTAATTTGTTGTCTGAAAGTTACATCTGTTTGGTCTGAAGACAACCTACCATGGTAAATCCTGAAAGTATCGATCTTCTCTACAGTGACGGACCGAAGTCTCTCAGTTCCTGTCCGACTGAGAGAACAATACCCGATTACATTAACCACTGAACTTCTACTTCGGTTATGAGTAAATGGTAAAACTCTTAAAATCCCCGGAATTCTTAATACGATTGAGATAAGACGGACAAGACATATTTTACCTTGTCGTTTCGGACCTACTGTCGTGTAGATAAATGTTGTACCGAACGACACGAATCAACGAGTCAGCACAGACTGAGAACACTGGAGTACCTGACATCGGGTGGTCCGAAGAGAAAGGTACCCCTAAGAGGTCCGTTCTTATGACCTCATCCAACGGTACGGGAGGAGGTCCCCCAGAAGGATTGGGTCTTTAACTTGGGTCCAGAGGCCGTTACGTCCGTTTAAGAAATGACAGACTCATAGAATTCTGGTGACAACTTTAGACTAGTGTTTTTTCTCATGACAGAAGTGTCTGTTACATAGACCAGTGATTTCTCGAGACTACCTCTACAAGTTATTCTAATTACAACAAAAGAACGAACTATTGTGTTGTAGGAATGACGTGGGGTAACTAGTCCCTCAGTAAAACTGAAAGTTCAGAATAATAAATTCTCTAGAGTATTCCGACAACGACGGTATCGCTAAGGAGACTCCTAGTCCCATTTCAGTTAACCTTTTCAGTTAACTTTTGAAAGACATGTCCTAAGTGGTAAAATCTACGGTAATTCTTGTGAACTCTAAGTACCCTTCTCCAGTTTTATAGTCGTGAATATCCTCAAACCTTCTTCAACTAAAGTTGGAAATACTTACTGAAACTCCCCAAGTTCTGAAGTCACCTCCTATCCCGAAGGGTCCACCGAGTCATCAATTCTCAGACGGACGTTGCGTCCTCTACACCCAAGCAAGGGACCCAGTCCCCCTCCCGGACCTTTGGGTGAGGTCATAAGAACGGACCTCTGAGGACACCTGTCTCCTCGAACCACCCGATGTCAGGTATTCCAACGGTTCTCAGTCTGTGCTGGTTTCGCTGAATCGTACGTACGAACACCATATTTATCGTTCTCTCGATCTCGAGTTCGATCTCGGACTTCTACACCGACTAATTGACGTTAGAGTACTACTTTAAACTTGTGTACTTCTCAACGAAAAATACCTACTCGTTTCTTTCATCAAAGAACTTTACCTTAGATGAGGACTATCTCTACGATACTTCTGACAACTTTACTGTCGTTTTCCAAATCTTATAATGTACTTGAATCAACTATTTCGTCACCGTCCCAAAATCTCCTAACTGAGGTTAAAACGTTTTTCAAAATGTCACAATTTTACGGTAGTTGTGTAACTACCGTAACGGACGAAGTCTCTTTAGTAAACACTTTCCTTCTCAGCAAGCTACACAGTCTGAAATGACAACAGATTGAAATTCTTTGACGGTTTCGGTAGGGTTGGAAGTCGTTAGGGGTTGGACTAGTCAGTCGGAGGTAATTATAATTTTATTCTGGGAGATGGTCGTTTTCTAATACTGAACGACTTTCGAGTCTACTTCCAATCGTAAAACATCAATATTACGTAAAACTTTAATTCCATGAATATAACAAACAAATCTATATGGTAACGTGTGAATTATCTGGTTCATATCACATTTGTATCGTAACATGACCCACTTCTCTTTGTTTAAAACAACTCAACGAAAAAACACGATACATGAAATGACACCACTAGATCTTGATTTGGGTGTTATAAAGGTCCTATACGGACATTAAAGTTTGAATGTTTTTTCAACGTTCTGATTTTGGTAAATAGAAAATGAGTCTAAATAGACAACAAATGTGAGACTAACCACATATTAAATGAGTGAACCAAAATGTATATACATAATACATTTACATATACATATATATGTGTATATACATATACATATATATGTGTGTATATATATGGGTGCATATATGGAATGTTTATATGTGTATGTAATCTTCGTATACACACACAAACGTACATACATATGTACCCAAAGGAACCACCGAGTCTGTCAATGCTTAGACGTGCGTTACACTCTCTGGGTTCAAGTCAGGGACCCAACCCTTCTAGGGGACCTCTTCCCTTACCAATGTATATAAAAGGGGACTTGATGACTTTTATTTTACGTATGTAACACCGGGAATAGAGATTTATAAAGTCACACATAAAGAAATTCTTATTTATGTAAGAGATATATTGGTGTCATATCAGTAATTGAAATTCTTTAAATAGTAACTATTTATGTGACTAGATGGGAGATATAAGGTCAAAAAAAGTCAACTGACACAGTGCAGGTCACCCCTAGACTAGACCTTAATGTGTAACGTAAATGAATAGAACAGAGAAAATATTAGACCTCGTTGAGGAACCAGAAGAAACAGGAAACACTGTGTAAAAACTTTCCGTCGTCAAGGAAAAATTATCGTACAAAGAGTAAAACGAAAACGGATTATAAAGAATAACCAATCTAAGTCCAATTTGCAAGAGTCGGTTTGATAACGTATTCAGTACGCTACAGGAAGAGTTCGGTAGGATAGGTCTTTACATGTTGTAGGTAGGTAGGCAGACGGGGAGAAATCACTGCAATTAAACGTGACAACGAAAAACGCAGAGTTCTTTAAAGGAACTCGACGTTAGGTCGTGTGGTGAGTCGGGGACTTTGACCATTTGTCAAGGGTATTTTGTCGATGTTTCAACTACAAGGTTCTCTCCGTCCTGTTCCCCAAAGTCTTAAGTCTCGAGTTGTAGGTCCGTCCTTCTCTATTATTTTGTTATAATCATTAATACGGTAATTATTATAGATATTCTTTACAGTCGTAAATGACTCGGGAATGGTATACGCTTCATGGATTAATTAATATATAAAGTTTACCACATAATCCAAAGATAACGACAGCATTGTGTAATGGCATCGGTCGACTTTTGTAATGTCTGACTAATAAAATGACACGACACCCAATTTTCGATTATACCCAGATCCGATTTTAGTCTCGACACCGTCCCGACCGAGGAAAGACCCCCGAGATGTATCTCTTAGGTTAAGGAATGAGTAGACGCAGCAACCGTCTTAAGTCAAGAAGTGTCAACATCCTGACTCTAGGTAGAGGAATGACCGATAGAGACTGCCAACATAGGTCGAAACTCTCTGGTGGATGTAGGGAGCCGAACTCACCCCCACCCCCCCGAAGTTGATCGAAATCTCGGTCGTCACTACCGAGAGGGGAAGAGAGAGTAGAGAGAGGCTGACATCTGTCTTTCCAAGAGGTGAAAATTCCTGAGTACACGAATCCAAAACGGGTATACCTATTAGATCCTATTATAGGGGTAGAATTTTAGAAGTTGTAATTAGTGTAGAAGTTTCAGGGAAGACGAAGTCTTCCGTTGTATAAGTATCCTAAGTCCCTAATCCCACACCTATAGAAAGCCCCTCGACAATGAGGGGCTTTCTCCCTAACTGAGGGTCGTTACGACGGTCCATCCATGGTTTTAACGGGGGTCGTATATGCTACTATGGCTTCAAATCTCTTCAATTTACGAAAAGGGTCTTAGTCTGTTGACGATTTCTCCGACTCGGACCTAATTAAAGTTCGGTTTCCCAAATAGATTAGACCTCCTAATTGTAAAAATAAAATCGTCGTCTTAGGAAGTAGTTTACCCTTGAATACTTTTTAGTTTAGGTATTTTTTTTCTCCTTTCGTTTCGACGAGACCGATTTAACCCTCTTCACCTGTCACCCCATCTCTTTCCGAAGTGTCTTATCCTCCGACTGGTGAGTGTCAGGTCAAAGACGCAGGTCTGTTCGTACACTCCGGGTATCTGTTCACACATCATTGAACCGGTCGTATCACACGAGACCCCGACCTCAAACCGAGAAGGTGAGGGGTGTTCCCGGGAAAGTTTGGACATGGTAACCAAATGAACAATCCTTAGACGAAAAGACAAACAATATTTTGACACCTAACTCGTAGATGAGTCTCACCCGTCCTAAGTCTTTGACTACTTTCCTATCGTTTCTTTTATTTCAGGGACGGACGGACTGCCCGTCAATGTACAATTACTTTATGTCGTTTGTTCAAAATTTTGATGTATGTTTTAACTTTATTCTCTAGTAACGTACACTAGACGGTTGTAAATTTTTTTTTCCATTAAGTACACGCATACACAAACAACTCCTACTCTTACCTCCACTCCCCACCCCCGTCCCTCCTCTTTCTCTGTCTCGATCTCTCTCTGTCTTCCTTTCCGACCGAAATCCAACTCACGACTTCCCTTCGGAGAATCTCCACTACAAATTTGACTCTACACTACTGTCCTTCCTCGGTCGGTCCAATTATAGATTTCATAAGGTCACCTCCTTTGGTGTCGATCCCGTCCCGGACCCTAGTTCTTACCCGGTCTTTGTTAGTACTCGCCCTCGGGGGTCACATCGACCTCTCACTCCTACTCCCCTCTCTCCGTCACAACTCCAGTCTCAGCACCTCCTCCGATTTTAATCATTCCGACAAACCTAAATTTTTGTGTAGACAGTCAACGGGTCACAAAAGATGATTAAGATTGAACTTAGTCCGAATCTTAGGGGTCATGTCCTAGGGACCGAAGAACCGACTCGTCTTCACAATGCGGGATAGTCTACTCCAAAGACAAGTGACCTGTCCCAAGGTTACGAAAAAGGACTAAAGAACGATTCAAGGGTCCACCGGGTAGGGAAATTACGTGTGACCCGTGTATTGCACTGTCAGTCTGTTCCCGAGACCCATTAACAGCAATCGGTACACACGGTACCAGTCCCATTCGTCAATGACTAAAGTACCAAGACTAAACGTAAAATTGTAAGTTCCACCCCCAATTAATGCTATGGGTCAGGGGTCTTTATTAACTGTCTAAAATATAAAACTTTAGAACCATCCAGTTTGAAGGGTAAACATTTTGAAAAGTCAACGAGAAAACGACTCGTGTATTTTGTTAAAATGAAGACTTGACTCTGGAACATACGGTTTAAAAATATCGGAATTTATATCACAAAATAGTGATGATATTTACCAAGAACTGAGTGGAGGGTGTCTGGGAAGTCACGATTTTCGTTATCGGAGGGATTAAGTGAACAAAGTTAAGTATCTTCTAAAGATTCAACTTCGGTCCAGTAAACCTATTATAAAGTCTACATGTCTGACGTAAAGACGATTTGTATTATTTAGACGTGAAAATGTTAACCACACCCGTCGATCGTACTAACATGGTCCGAAAGGTTATTTGTGTGGAAGACTTGCTGGAGAAAAGAGAAAAATGTGAGTGGAGGTCTGGAGTGGGTTACCAAGCTACAGTAGGACTTTACAACCCCTGTACCAGTATACCTCTGATGTAAAAATCCAACTAAATAAAAAGATCACCTCGTAGGTCCAAAGATCGTTAATAAAATCCCGTAATTCAAGGTAGTACTACTATTTAGTTCGACAGTCAAGAAAGACCAGGTTTAATCTCCAACCTCTCTAACTCTTTGAAAAGACCAGCTTATAAGGTGGAAAACGTAGAGGTCTAGTCAAATGTACAAAACGGTAATTCCTCCATTACGGTACACATAGGATCCTAAAAGAGACTAGGACTACTCGACTAACCTACCCCTGAACAGTCCGTCTTTACGAGGAGAGAGAGTCACGAGAGTACCCGGAGGGTCAAGGACCACCTGTACCTTGTTCCTTCCCCGACCCTCCCTTTATAGGGACCCAACGAACGAATCAAGTATTGTTTTGCAATAGATCAACAGAGTGGATCCCCATCTATCAAATATCTGTTTTGTGTGACAGAATTACCTTTTGTAAATTTTTTGTTCAACCGTCGATGTCTACCGATATCCGTGGTCTCCCTCCTTTTTTCCAAACTAACTGGACCATTGTAGTGGTCACTCCTGTCCTGATTACGACCCTCTATAACCGTACCAATAGGGGACGGAAGATCATGAAGTTGAAACCCATGAACCGGTTCCTCACTCTTTACTCCTAGACACGACGGACCCGGGACAGGCACGTGGGAACCGACAGAGACCGAACGAACCGGTAAAACAGGGGTAAGACGAAGAACACGGGACCCGACCGGGTGACACGATCTGCGACTCGACTCCGACTCACAGTCCGATGTCGGTTCCAAGGAGACAACCCTCAACGTCCCTCTGAAGTACCTTTCCTACTTAGACCTGAGGATGGTTTAATGGGAGGACAACTGACAACCTTCCGACCTTAAAGTCTGGGTCCTCCACGTCTCCGTTAAATGACTGTGAGTAACAACCGGACTCAGAATCGACCTCTAGACGGACTCCTCGTCGACCCATAGTTGTACGTCTACGAGGACGGAGTGGGTGTGAGTTGAAGAGAGTTAAGACCACAGGCGAGACACTGAAGTTAGTTAAAAAAAGGAGGGGACGGTCACCTCGACTTTCGAGAAGAATGGTAGACCGTTTCCTGACACTTTACCGTGACATCGTCACGGACCTTCTACCTCGGAACCCCCAGTCTTCTCCTGTCGAGGACCATTCGTGTTTTTAGTACCCATAAATGACTCATGAATGGACCACTGTTTGTGATACGATTCACGAATACTGTACTACGGTGCGTTCAATCTGTATACCGGAGTCCATATCGTTGTCTGGAGAACTGCTACCGTCTCTACTATCCTTTCTTTTTCATACCTTTACCTCTCTTTCGTTTAACGTAAGATAAAACCATAATTATTATCTCGGAGAACCAAAGTGAGGGAATCCCTCGGGTTCTATGCTAGTAAAAAGATCAAAAGTAATATTAGAGATCTCGACATAATCTTCCATCTTCCTTCCGTTGAATACATACAAAAGGAAATGTTTTGTCCTACCTCAATCCTTTACTTTTCACATGGTGTTTCTAAAAGTAAACACCATCCCCTTCCTACCTCTGTCTACGATACTAATATCTGAGGTAAAAGGTGTTAAGGTGTTTTAGTTCATTCTAGATTGGTAGATTCTAAGGTCAGTGATAACCACCAGAGTGAAAATGAAAACAAAATTTTAATCTTCTATCTGTATTTGACTTGAGAACCAATGACTCCCTAAAGACTCATAGTTATAAGTCTTTATGGAAAGTGATGTTTTTCATTACACCGTTGTAAAAAGGTCAAACACAAAGGTTATGTCTTCTCCATGAGAGTAACCAAAGATCTCTCGAGACAATTTCACTTTAGGTAGGGGTGGGTCGGGTTCACAAGAAACGGGGATTGAGGACCGTCAAATTACAACGTCTGTGGTACCACGAAAGTCTTTACCGTCGGTCAGAAGACTTGGGGAGGTCGGACACACAACACGAGTCGGTGTGAGACACGAAAACAAATTGATCCAAACAAAACCTTCATTAACCGAGTCGAGAAGAGACGTTCGTATGCACTAAGTCTGTCGGAACCGAACGTCGAACTGAAGTGTCCAGTCAATATGTTGTTCATCCTCCTTGAAACTAATATGGGCCGAGACCCCCTTTCATCACATTTCTCGGTTACTACTCGATCAGCGAGATCGTAACTTGAATCCTATGGAAGGGTGATAAAAGAAGAGGGAGTAACGGTATTCTTACACTTGTACTTACATCCTCCTCTTCCCCCTTTGAAGTCCTTTGTGTTCATTCATCGTCCTCTTATATCCGGTCTCACTTTGTTTATACCGTCTAACTGAATTGTTGGAAGTAAATGTAAGAGATCCTTTTACTACATACTCACGTCAGACGAGACCTTTTTCTCGTATATAAACTTATAAGACAAACAAACCTCGGTCTCTCAGGATTCAAATTTAAACCAAGACTTTGAACGATGAATACACTGACATCCGTTCAACGTATGAGAGACCCGGAACCAAAAAAGTAGACATTTCACCCCTACTCCTAAAGCTTGTCTCTCCCAACATAACCCCTTGTCTCTAGTACAAACATTTCACGGATGGATCGACTCGTGGGGTATACCTTACCTGATATTCAACATCAACTATCTTACATAGGCTGACGCGAAATCGAAGACAGGAGTTGTTTCACAAAATTTATACTATCACTTCAATAGAAAAATATAAGATTAGAATTTAATTAAGACTGACGTGTAATCTTAGTCAGGTTCTCAAATTTTTTTATACCCACAGACTTGAAGTGAGGTCTGGTTACTTTAGTCCCTGGAACCTTTACCCAGAGTCGTGACGTAAAAAGGTAAGGGTGGTGGAGGGGGGTGGTGGGACCCGCTAAGAGTCTTCGTAGGTCCGGACTCTTAGTGGTTCGGAAGGTAAAGGTGTACTCGGGAAACTCTCGTCTCTCGTATAAAAAGTGAACACGTACCACCCGACGTCAGGTACCCCAATGTTTCTCAGCCTGTGCTGACTCACTGATTGCGATTGTGACATAGGGGTCCGAATCGGTTTATATCCACGAGTCATTTACAAAGAACTTGATTTAAGGTTGTTTACCTCTCTTCAACAGGTGTAAAGGTTCTGACCAGAGTATACCGTGTAAAGAACCCGTCGTCTACTTCCGTTCTCTATGGTCGTAGAATAATAAGAGTATTGTCCCTAAATTTTCACGTTCCATTTTTTCTAGTTCCAGGAAGTCGACTGTGAAATGGATAGTACAGTAAATAGTGCCCAGGAGAAAAACTGAGAAGACAACGGTTCCCTAGTCTCTCTTCACTCTATCATCTTATGAAACCTTTTGAGGTAGTCAACTTTTTTTTTTTATGGTGGAAAAAGTCTTCTCAAAAAAAGAACTTTCTTCCTTTTTCAGTCTGTGACGGTTCCATCTATCACCGTCAATAGAACCCATTCTAAGTCTCGACGTCTTTTCTCTTTAGTCACTGCGTCTACCCCACGTCCAAACCCCGATAAAGTACGTGTTTATATACTCCACTCTGGAGTCGTATATGTCATTGTCAGAATCAGTAATAGAACACTCTTACAGGAATCCCAAAAGTGTCATAATCAAAGAGAAAGCACCCGTGGACCGTTCTGACATAGAGGGGGTCAGACGTCCGAGTCCGTCTTGGTATACTGAACGAAACTGGTTTTTTATACCCTCGTCCTCAATGTTCACAATTAGGACCCCTTTGAAAATTCTCGGTAACATAGCCCAACCGGTGTTTCAAGCAAGTCCGAAAAGGTATAACAGAATTTTGAAAAACCGGTTGGGTTATGAAACGAAGACGGTGTTGTTCCATTAATTACTGACGAGGTAGTGGGACCCCGGACCTGACTCCTGGTGCTTCTCGTCTCAAGAGTCGACTGGGTACCACCTCTATATCGTACTCACTCTTCATTTGAAAACAACAAATAATTGAATTCAAGAACTCTAAACCCCTAGTAGACAATAGTATCGTGTCGGAACGGATAGTATCCTATGAATCCTGTTTGTCGAAGTTTCGGTTCACGAAGGAGACACTTTTTCTCATTCGTTTTAGTATGTGTTCTAACGAACTTTGACTGTCGAAGTGAGGAGAAAGTGAAGGGTATACGTATTTTAGCTAGTTCAAAACCGTCAAGAAATTAGGAGTCAAAGAGATAGACATTTTCGGTGACCTAATATCTACACTTTTGTGTAGTAGAAGTAATTCGCAAGTCGTCTCACGGACCACTTACTTACTACTGCGATCTATTTATGATCCAATTTGTCAGGCTAATAAACACCTCATTTATTACCCTTTCGTGTTTTCATACGTTATTTATAAACGATTCACTTAAGTAGTTCTTTCGATTCTATTTATTCCTTGGTACTTTGACGTTTTGAATACGTTTAAGAAAGTTGTCACCCAAGAGAAAAGAATTCCAAAGAAAGAGAGATTGGGTGGTGGAAACTTTATTCCATCGTGAAGCTTTTACTCCCCTCTTCCTCCGAGATTATTTAATATATATATATATATATATATATATATATATGTGTGTGTGTGTGTGTGTGTGTGTGAAATTCTGTCATGACAGACCTGACAGATTACCTCGAACGAGCAAAGAGAAAAGAAGTCGCTTGACTACTGTCACGTAAATCTAAGGTCAGGAAAGAGACTTCTACCGAACACAACCGGAAAATTTCTTTTCTCCGTAAAACTTGACGGGGAGGGGTAGATAGGTACCTTTTACTATCATCGTTTGGTGGACCCAGCACGTGATTCCAACCAGTCTGTCTCTCATTACGTCATCCAGTGATCTTCCGGGAAACAAAGTGAAAATGGCAGTCGTTGAAGAAAGGTTAAATTTCCTCTGTGGTCGGATCATATGTAAAATAAGACGTTTCGGAAAAGAAACTTTCCGCGGGTTTGACAAACTGTGACAAGAACAAGGGGACGTTGAAACGCCTTTTCCAGGTTTCCCTCTAGACCCATTTTAAGTTTCTCACTAGACACTGGTGCTACAAATTAAACTTTTTGGGACATACAGACGAGGTGACCTTTTGATTTTACACTCGAAGTACAGAGTTTACAGAACTATAATAAAGGAGATACTTGCTCCAGAGTGAGGAATTATCTTTTATCTCATCGTCTTCCTTCACTCCAACCAAGAGCATCAAGGATCTAGACTTCGAACTTAATTTGTACCCAGCCCCCTCTCTCGTGTGGAGTAGAAGTGCACCTCTTCTCTTCAAACAGAGAACACTGCCTTGGATGAAAGGTCTTTCGTTCTCTTAATGACACTTTCGCTTACTTGACTTCCCTACAGTTCACTGTCTCTCCTTAGGTCCCGATTTGTTTTTACACGGTGATTGAGATTTCCTAACGTCACAGAAGACATGGGGTGGAGTCTTGTAAGGTCTACGTCCAGGACTTCCGATTGCCGGAGTCCACCTGACCCTAGGGTCTAATTAGATGTACTGATAATACTTATCAAAGTACTCAGCCATTTAAATCAATACCGTAGATGTATTTCAACATCGGTTTGTTTCTTAGTGATAACACACATCTTGACTCCTTTCCCCGTCTATATTCCTAGAAATTTTTTAGAAAAATATTAGGGTATTTCGTATTCTGAGAAACGACATCTTAGTCTTCCTTTCTTGTAATCTACCATGCCTGTCTCACCAACATTTCGTGTACCGAAAACTAGAACTCGATAGGTCTTAGTTCAGGACCAGGATACCAGGGGCCGGGACAATAGAACGTATTCAACGAATTGACAAGACTCGAATTAGAGGAGTAGACTTTTTACTCTTACTATTAATGTAAACGAAGAATCTTGTGTTCATTCACAAGTTATTTACGATCATTAATCAACTGACAGTACCAAAATGATACACCTTTACCCTTTCTCCCCGGAACCATCCGGGTAACATTACAATAGGAAAAGAAAGATTCAGCGTACATAACTTTATGTTAAAAATAACACATTGTAAACGAGGAAAGTTCACACGTCAAGATACTTAAAACTGTTTGTACGTCAGTACATTAGTGGGGACTGTCAGTTCTGTCTCTTATAAAGGTTGTGGGACCTATCATGGAATACGGGAAATACTACTCCTGCTACTCTAATAATAAATGACTTTAGGTATTATCTGAGTCTAAAGGGATCAAAAAGGGACAACAGAAAAAGACAGGGTGCTAGGGTAGATCCTATGGTATAATATAAATCGGGAGTACAAAGGAATCCGAGGAGAACTGATACTGTTAAAGGACCCGAAACAAAATGGTGGAATTGTCACAACTCCCCATGATCAGTCCATAAAGTACTTTATAGGGTGATAACTCTAAACAAACTACAAAAGGAGTACTGATCTGACCGGAATACTCAAAACTCCCCCGAAGGGACCACTGAGTTGACCACTTCTTAGGAGGACGTTACGTCCTCTGGGACCAAGCTAAGGACCCAGTCCTTCTAGGGGACCTCTTCCCTATCGATGGGTGAGGTCATATGTACCCGAAGGGACCACCGAGTCTACCATTTCTTAGACGGATGTTACGCCCTCTGGACCCAAACTAGGAACCCAACCCTGGGACCTCCTCCCGTACCGTTGGGTGAGGTCATAAGAACGGACCTCTTAGGGGTACATGTCTCCTCGGACCACCCGATGCCAGGTACCCCAGTGTTTCTCAACCTGTGCTGACTCACTGATTCGTGTGTGTGTGTGTGTGTGTGTGTGTGTGTGTGTGTGTACCCAAAAGCGTACCTTTTGACGTCTCCGTTTCACGGTAAGGCTAGAATAATGTAGTTCCCATGGACGGATAATTAGACTATGCGGTGACGACTACAACTGGAACTAGTATACCCATTCCATCTTGAACAGTCAAAGGACGTGACACTCCGAGAAGAGAGAAGGAGGGAAAGTACGAAGGGAGGACCTCTCTTTAGTGATGTACACTGGATATGAAGTCCTCATCCCTCAATACGAGACGAAGGATCTCCCTCCTCAGGATCCATCAATAAACCTTAAAAAAAACGTGACTTCCACACAGAGGAAAGAAAGTAAATGAATAAATAAGATGGTAAATAAATAAACATAGAATACTCGAGTACCTAAGAATAAAGAAATTAAATTAAAAAAACCGATACGGAGTTCCGTACACCCTAGAGTCAAGGGGTCGGTCCTTAGTTTGGGTGTGTGGGATGTAACCTTCGAGTCACAGAATTGGTGACCTGACGGTCCCTTCAGGGAACCTAAGAATAAAATACGAAATCCGATATTCGGTTATACTGAAATAAATACAATAACGAGTCTAACAAGGACGAAGTCGATGACCGTCGAGAAAGTCTACAGAGGAGTAGGGTGGGGTAGTACCACCCCAAAAAGAAACTCACGCAAGGATGGAAGACAGTGATGTTCTCCGACGGGGAGTAGAACACGTAAAGGAGAGGGTCAGGATGTTAGTCGGTCAAGCGGTTCCTCGGGACCATTGAAAATAACTTCTTATCACAATCCTTAGTTCTAGACCCGTGATCTACACGAACAACGATGACTCTACAACGAAGATCCGACTGTCTCGTACTTCACGAAAAAAGGGAGGGTTGAAAATTTATTAAAAAGTGTAGACGTCTTTCGGACTTTATCATGTTTTTTGTTAAAACACACGAAGTGGAGCTAGGAAAAAAGGGGGACTTGGTAAACCTTTATTCAACATTTGTACTACTGTAAATTAAGGATCGAGGAATCAGTACTTTTAGTTTTCACAGAGTTTTGTAATTGTTTACAGGGGACCCCAGTGTCAGTGGAGATCGACTCTTAACAACCAGATCTGTGAAAATAGCCCAGATGATCCACTATAACACATGAATAATTACATAGTATAGTCCTCTGTGTACCACAATCCAATATACCTGGGTCACTACCACTACAAATGACGTTATCGAACCAATTCAACCATTGGTCGTTTAGAGAGATAACACTAATTGATCATCAATACCTTCATGAAACTTAGACACACTAATAAGACAAGGTCTTGTTAAAAGGTGGATTATTGAAATCGTAGGTGACTACCAAGAGGGAACTCAGTCATGTCATCCCCCACATTTTACTCTTAAAAGATTAATGAAAGGGCGTATATATGGTCCACTTTTAAATGACATTTCTTCTCGAAAGACGAAATAAGTCCAAAACAGGAGAGGAGAAGCAACGACAAAAATTTTATGGTAAGAACTACCTACCTAACAATAAATAAATAAAAACCGACATGACCCAGAAGCAACGACGAACTCGAAAAGAGATCAACACCACGCACCCGAAGAATAACGTCACCGAAGAGAACAACACCTCGTGTCCGCGATCCCGAACACCCGCAGTCACGTCCGAGTCATCAACACCACATGTCCGAATCAACGAGGCGTCGTGCACCCTAGAAGGACCTGGTCCCTAACTTGGGGTACAGAGGACGTAACCGTCCGTCTAAGAAATGGTGACTCGGTGATCGCTTCGGGGACCTAAAAATGAATAACTTAACATTAAGAAATAGTAGTAAAAAAAATACAAGTCTAACAGGGTTTAACCGGTGACCCTCGGGTAAGTGTGATTAATGATTCAGTAAACATACTTATACATTGGGTGAATGTACCAAGTTTAGTTCTCGTACATTTTTCCATATGAATCTCTTCAGAGTGCGGGTAAGGGAAATGGGAAAAGAGATACCCATTCGTAAAAGTACCGAAGAGTCCACCACGTTATCATTTCTTAGAAGGACGATTACGTCCTCCACGTTCTCTGTACCAACCTAGGGACCCAGTCCTTCTAGGGGACCACACCCTTTACCGTTAGGTTACGTCATAAGAACGGACCTTTTAAGGTACCTGTCTCCTCGGACCACCCGATGGTAGTACCCTAGTGTTTCTTAACCTGTACTGACTCGTATGTGTGTGTTCGTAAAAGTAATGAAAGACTAAATAGAAAAGACACAAAGAATTTGATTCATTTTTTTACATATATGTGTGTGTTTATAGAATAAATTGATAGAAAAGAATGGTTTTTCTACCGTACGATACATACAAGAAAACATGAAACGGAAGACGAATTGTCATATAACATTTTAGTGATAGTCAAGTATCTCTACAAAAGAGAAAATACCAACCTATTTTCTCATGTACAGTAAATCAACTAAGTTACAGGTAATCAAGTAAGTCAAAGATAATCATACACAGGTAATCAACTAAGTTACTTAAAGAAGGTGGTTTTCCGTAAATACGGTAAATTTTATCAAATATTTTACAAATATGGTGTTTATATCCGAAGGGACCACCGAGTTTACCATTTCTTAAACGGACGTTACGTCCTCTGAGTCCAAACTACGAACCCAGTCCTTCTAGGGGACCTCTTTCCTTACCGTTGAGACCATAAGAACGGACCTCTTAAGATAACTGTCTCCTCGAACCTCCAGATGTTAAGTACCCCAGCGTCTCAGTCCATGATGACTCACTGATTGTGATTTGATATGGTGTTTATTATGGTGTCACTTATTGTAACGCTCATACGACAAAACTCAAACACCTACGTATAGGAGTCCTGTCTAAAGATCTTCATCACAGTCCCCCAGTTCCCTAATCAAGTATACACTAACACAATACATGACGGTCGACAAGTTGTCATCAACATGGTAGTCAGTGTTCATTCTGACGGAAGAATATCGGAACGCAAATGTCACACAATATTCGAAAACTTTAGAACGGTTAGACTATCCACTCTTTATCATACAATGTCATCAAAATTAAACGTAAAGAGTGTATTACTGGCTTCCTAGAACAGAATACGAATTCCCGGTAAACAAAGTACACTAAAAATTTTGGACAGAGAGAGAAGTATTAAAAGACCGAGGAGAATGAAGTATGGATCTTTAGACTTTATCAGTAGATCGACCAAAGAGACGGATGTCGGAGTGAGAGACAGTCGATGGGACTTGTATAATTATTAATAGTATCAATGTTTTAATTAGAAGAATTTTGTGGAGAAATTTTTCGTAAAAAAAAAGGACATTCTTGGAAGTTTAATAAGGGAAAATCGGTGTCCTGTGAAAATTTGAATACTCAGGTCTTAAGTTCAATACCAAAAGTAGGTGAAGAGATTTGAAGAGAAACGAATAAGGGAATATAAATATCAGAATACAAGGAAGACGTTTTAATCATGTGAGTCACAGATTAGGTGCCATCTTTAAGAAGGGAGGTTTGGAAAAAAGAACGTCAAGATTTCGGGGAGGTACCACGTTGGGACAAGAAAATAGGTAGAATTAAGGTACCTTTAAGAATTCTGAATACAGTTCAGGGTAAAAGAACCTTCGGAAGGAATTAGTGAACTCACGGACCCCCAAAGGACGAAACGATTTAAGTGAACCATGTATATAAATAGGGGAATTAACCGTGAATCAAATTTATCAGAAAAAAAAGAAAAACGTCAATGAATTTTTAAAAGTTTAAGTACATATAAAGGGGGGCTCTCATCCTTGATGGTGATAAAATCATTCGTCTATAATTGGTCAAAAGTAGCAGGTAAAGACTCGGTTCTATTTCCGTGTAATTGGAGATAAAATGATTATTCTATTCCTTCATTTCTCTAGAACATGTTAAACTACTTTTAGTTAGTAATTCAGTCACCACTACATCCATACCCGGGGTGTAGAATCCAATATCAATTCACAGTTCACATTTTTACTAAGATAAACGAGTAGGAGAGTTAATTACTTCTCTATATTATATCCTGTGAATACATCTAAATAGAATAAATTTTAAAGGTAAATTCCATAACCAATCTTTCTGTTTCTTAAACCGTAATTTAGGAGAATCTTATTTTACCATAATACATTTTACGCCAAAAACGGACTTCTTTCCGGGTACTTGTGTTAAACTGATCTCTTTTATATAGATTTAGGGAAACACAAGACTTGGTACGTAGAGGTAAAACTTAAACCCTTTGAGAGTTCCGAAACGTGTAAATAACACGAAAATAATATGGAATCTGTACGACGACCAAGATCACCCTCGTCTCATATATTCCGTGTCTCAAAACAAACGTTCATGACTAATGAGAGATTCGTCTCTCTATACATGTGTGGTTTATAATGTATTTAGTAGTCATTTTCCACACTAGTAACTGGACGGTTGTTCCTCTCTGTTCTTTTTTCTTAAGTTAACCTTTCTATTTACTTTCGGAGTCTTTATTCTACTAACTAAAGTCGATTCCGTCAGGGTCTTATTTGTTCCAGGTTGTAAGTCTCTAAAAATATTTAATTCTCTTTAAAAGTTTAACCTTTCATCGTCTAACGAGACGCAGAGAGATACGGAGGGAGAGGACATTAGGATGGTGTGACACGTCGAGAGAGATGGGACCGTCCAACTGGACATTTTCTGTACCAAGGTCCACACGGTGAATATCGTCGGTCTCCCCAGGAATGTCGTCTTAGAGGTAGTATACCGGAAACTTAAGGGAGACGGTACCGGTTGTGAGACGTGTGTCATCTGTTAATTTCAAAGAATTTCCTTACTTACATCAGAAAATTGTCGTGAAACATTTCACTTAGTTTGATAGATTACATGGAGAAAAAAAAAGTCTAACTAAGAAAACCTGAAACTCAGAGATCTACCGACCCCAGAAGATACCTTAAAGAAAGGGTCCCTTCTACCGAGTCAAAGTAGAAATTGACTTAGTTCATCCCCTCCCCACCACGTTACGTGCCAACAGTGGCAAGGGTAGGGGTACGGTTCTAAGAGTGACTAGGATTTATTCAGGTGTGTGTAAGTAGGTAGGGAAATTTGAAAATTCTCAGTTTTCGTATCCAAACTCTAAAATGTGTGTACGGGTACGTACATGTGTGTGTGTGTTTGTATGCACGTGTGTGTGTCCGTGTGTGGGGAGATAGGTACTACGTATTTCTACAATCGTACCTGTGTGCTATGTGCTATCGTTTCCACATTTTTCTCTGGTGTTTTAAATCGACCCTTTTACTCGTTTACTCGACCCATTCCCGTTTATACCAGGCTTTACCCGTTTTTTCACTTTAATTCTAACAGTTTTGTAAATAGGAACAAGGGACGTTCTTTCTGGTGGAGAACAGAGAAGTATTCTTTGTGACCCTTAACGAGTAGAAAATCTAAAATTATGAAAGTAATGAATGAAATCTAGACAAAAACGAAAGATTTTTTAATCATAAAATAGAAATTTAGAGAACTGGGATTTACGATGAAGGAAGAACGTACTAACAGGAAAGGATTTCAACTCAAAGTACTTCTGTTCACTGGATAGGTAACGGAGTTTTCCCTCATAGAGAGGGCCATTGGCGTAAACACAGTCTCAATCGGATGTATTACCTATAACTACTACTGTTGTTACTGCTCTCAGGGACAACTTCCTTACTGTCCTCTCCTACACACTTCCTGTGTCAACAAAGTTGAGATTCGTTTTCCCTGCTACTGTATGGATTCGACGTAGGGTCTGTGGGAAGAAGTGTTCCGTGTGTAAGAAGTATCAGACCTAGAACCTAAAGTGGATGTGTTATATTTCTCTTTATTTCGTGTTAAAGTGAAATGAAAGTGACTTACCTTTGTGTTTATTAACGATATTTTTATACAACCACACATCGAATAAAAGTTCGTTTAACATCTCGTCAATACTTTGAGGTTTGGTACGAAACCTCTATTCATACAGTAGGTGTAAAAAATAGAGGAAGATAATTAAATTTTTATGAATCATCTAACCTAATCGAACTAGCCGATATTCATCTTGTCTCAATCTGACATACGGTACGTTGATCAAAACTTCAGTTCAACCACACGACATAGATAATTTCTTCATTCAAGACAAAACTTTTACACCAACCCATATATTTTACTACTTCGAGATAGAGGAATACAGACAACAGCATTTATGAAAATTTTTTCAAAATTTAAGATATGATGGAATCATCCTGAAGGGTCTACTGTGATCACCATTTCTTGGACGGAACGTTACGTCATCTGAATTTTCTGTGTCCAAACTAAGGACCCAACCCTTCTAGGTGACCTCCTCTCGTACCGTCGGGTGAGGTCATAAGCACGAACCTTTTAGGGGACTTGTCTCCTCGGACCACACCCCATGTCAGGTATCCCAGCGTTTCTCAACCTGTACTGACTTCACTGAATCGTGTGTATGTCGTTGGAATCATTCGTAATTCTTCTTTTTTCTTTCTCCAGAAGTAATAAGATCTTTACACGATTTCGAGCGAGTCATGGTCTGGTCCGTATTAAGAATATGTCGTCTCTTTCAGACGTCGTAAAATGTAATTGTTCTCGTTTTAGATATACATAACGAAAAATTAAGGGAAGAACGTCACATTCATCCTTAACTTGTTATTGTCATTGTGTATATAAGGGTCTTGTAAAAATATAAAGGTCCAGTAAAATTCATCCGACTGAGAGTGACCGACGACGGTCGTTCGTTCGTGTCTCGTACGATACGAGAAGGAGAGTGTTTACTTCTTTGGTTCCGCACCTCTTTATCTAACTAAAACGGGTCCCAGAGTATTGATCACTAACCCTTCCTCTCATAACAACCGGTCCTGTAAACTTAAGATTAGACTAAAAGAGAGGGTAAAATGGAAAGGGTATTTGGGAGGTGACCTCAAGTGGAAGATACATACACTAATCGACGTAAGGAATCAGGAACCTAACACAGATTCGTTTGCGAACCCCTTTCTCTCGTCCCATCCATAGTGACAGGGGTGAACACCACATCTAAGCACCCTTTAGTAGGTCCATACTGGTAACGTGGTCCATCTATAAGTTCAGAGACCCCGTAGGTCCCATGTCGGGGAAAACAGACGTCACCGAGGTTCCGTCGAAATGGAACAGGTGTAAGATTGAAGACCGTCCACACTAACCTCCCGTGGTCCTTCATCGGCACGTGTGTAGCACACGTCTACACACACGACACTGTCTCGAGTGTCAACAGACCCGTCCCGACCGTCCACACCGGGAGCAGTCCCATCATCGGACCCCCCGTCGAGAGAGCTGTGAGAGGGGTCATGTCCTTGGCGAGAGACGGTACGAATAGATTTCTCTTTCCTCGTTTTACTTTCCTCCCTTTTACTTGTTTTAATCGATACTTCTATTGTTATCGACTTCTGTAAAACAAACTTTCTACACTGGTTCACGAAAATGAGGGTCGTCTAGTTCCTCTATTCTTATCTAACTTACTTTTTACGTCAGAGAAACTTGAAAATCAACTTTTCTAAAGGAACTTGAGGAAAACCACAGTCACCTTCGAGAGTCTCAACCACTGATATTTCTAGGGTACTCTTATTTGTTCACGAACTACGTAAAGATACTATCACGATAGAAAATCTTACTAAAACTTAAGACAATAGTTTTAGTGTACGAACAGAATTAACATATTCCTGACTTAAAAACGTGTTGATGGTTGAGGACATAACTGTCGGATGACTTCGAGAGTTGGTTTGTGGGGAGAAACTGAGTAAACGTACTTAAGGACCTTCAGGACGGTTGTAACCTGAGATGTTCCTTTCTTAGTCGTCATGGGGGTCATACTCTGACCCTTAAACGAGGACACCTCTTAGGTTACAACGATGATCTCTTTACCAACGTTTGATAGTATTATGTTAAAATTTTGGTGTGGGAACTTAATACTTGAGTCTTCGCGGGAAAAAAAGACTACCGTCAAAGTACGGTCTTCAAACGACCAGGAATGTCTTGTTCTATATATTTCTCTCGGAGGTTTCTCCACCAATTTTTTCTTTTCACAAACGTCAAAGGTTCAATCTGGACCTTCTTGCAATAGGAGATTTCCTTTCCTCACAAACCCTCCTACGTTACTCGTAAACCACTAAGATGTCGATGTCTAGTTCCAAACCTCGTGTCTTAGGATTAGACCACCCTGGACCTTAGAGTTCTCTGGTGTGTTTCCAGTTGAAAGGTTCAACACAAGAAAAGTCAGGTGGTATTGAGTAACTCTTTTCTAGGACGAAATGTCTCACGGTCGGAAGGGTGTGTATCCATCATTCTACACTTCCGATCGTCACTGTTCGGGTGGGATAGGAGGTGGGAGGACAGGTAGGGGACGTGGAAGGGAACTACAGTGGAGTCCTAGGTCTCCGAACCCCTGTCGAACCGTATACCAATACTCAAAATTTATATATAAATAACTTACTAACTTACTTACTCACTTAAGTATAAACAGTTGTAAGGACAAAAAGGTTTGTATAGGTTGACCTAGTTGTTAGAATCTTTATTTACTACTAAAGTCTATAATCTTCTTTACAATAAGTTAAGGTAAAACTAACAAGTCTATACCGAAACAATAAACTTGGGGAAACCCATAATATTAAACCCGAATTTCCTGTCTCTAAATTTCCCAGAACAAATTTTATGTACCTGACACGTTTTCCTTCAGTGAATCCGTGGAAGTTTTACCGTCCGAAAGGGGTGGACGAACCCAGTCCTAATACGGTTCTAAACTAGTATAAAGATTATCGAACTGTCGTACCGTCGAGTGAATCGAAACCCACTATTAAACCTATGGAGTTACTAAACGTATAGTATGTATTTTAAAACCGATGAACGGGTCTTAGAGTCTTAAATTCAAGGACATTACTATACATCCTCTTCGACCAAGACTATCATCTTCCCGACTATAAAAACAATCCACGGTTTTGGAAAGTGTAGTCGTTACACTCTGCTTTCAATTTTTCGCTTTTTGAGGGTCTCTCCAAGTCCAACCGAAAGTAAATATGACTTCTCATTAATTAACAAAAGTCTCATAAAGAACCGTCGACTAAAACAATCTTCCCTCCCACCTGGTTACACTTCAGTAACCTACAAACGGTCTCCTTTTCTTCCAGCTTCTAACGTCCGTCCTATCCTTGTCCTAACGACCCTTCCTTCTTCCTTTCCGACCCCTGAGACTTTTATTTGAAATATTTCAAATGAAGTTGTTAAACGAATGACGTCGATGACATATTAACCATCTTAAATCGAAGCCCAAGTCAAACCATCTCCTATTTGACCCCACTCTCAAATAAAAGTAGTTATCTCGATCGGAAGACGGAAAGGTTTTCCTAAGTCCGGATTGAAATTGTTTCAATGTTAAGTCGTTCTCCATTTCAAAGATGTTTCTCAACCCTCTCCGAATACGCACACCTACCCCGAGGAATCGGTCTCCTTAAAGTCGGAAACTTATTTCGGAGAACTATGTCTTGACGTAGGTAAGGTAGTAGATAGAAGACATCGTGACTTAGTACCTAATCGACGGGATTATGTACCAGAACCCTATATCGTGAGAATTGTCCGCCTTTTGAGACGATTAGTCTTGGACCGGTTGGTAGAGGAGAAGTCCTTCGGAGAAAACGAGTGATGTCGACTTTCATCACTGTACACCATCCCAATGACGGTAAGTAAGTCAGAAATTATAGAAGAGTAAAATATTGTGTGCTTCTGTTTGAACAAAAAATAAATAAAAAAAAAGTTTGAACACAAAATCTAACAATTGAACTTACACTCATAGTACGATAGTAAATGACATAGAAGGTACCGTGGATACATCTTATTGAATATGTGTCCTCACCGTGTTATGTAAATTTTTTAAAAATAACTTCAGATCAACTAAATTTACAACCCAAATAACGTACGTGAAAACTCGGACTATCAAGAAGTCAGGAGTTTTTGAAAAGACTACTCTAGTCACCACTATAATTGTTTACACTTTTTTTCAACACAAATTAAAGACGACATGTCTTTTGATTGAGCCGATCTCTGACTTTACGGGTATCTTCATTCACCATGTTTGTTATTGTCATCATTATCATCATCATTATTATTAGTAATAATTATAAAAAACACACGAAGGACACGTCAAGTGGAACAAGATTCACGAAATAATAAAACAGAGTAAAAGTATTATTAGGATTTCCTCCGTCGGTACTAGTGGTAGAATGTCCACTCTTTCCTTTGTCTTATTCGTCCCATCTCCATTTTAACCTGTCTATATGAAACAAATTTGTGTTTCTTTAGTAAAATTAAATGTGTTTCTATACACAAGAGGGAGTAAAAAGACGTTTACGCACTTTGATAACTAAATAAGAAGTAAAAAGAAACAAAATACTGTTCGTTCTTATTTCGATTTATTAAGAAGGGGTGGTCATTTTGGTACATTTACAGTACTACCACCATTGACTGTCGGAGTCCTAGTCACTCTGTCGACCCTCCCCACCCCTGATACCGTTTATCTCTCGTCGGACCTCCAGAGATCAGTTAGTAGACTCCTGGTCTTCCACGTGACAACGGTTTAGAAGGTCCAAAAGTTCTCTTTTTTAAAAAAATTAAAGGGTTAAAGTAAGTATAAAAAATTCACATCCCGTTTATTTTATATTTAGTCAGGGACTTGGATAAACGTCCTGTCGCCACCTCTGTGTCTGTATCTCTTGTCTGAATGCCTATACCGCTCACCCTCCTTCCTCTCTCACCTTATATACCTCTCTCATTGTACCTTTGTATAAGTAATGGTATACATTTTATCTATCGGTCACCCTTAAACAACATACTGAGCCCTTTGAGTTTGGTCTCGAGACATTGTTGGATCCTACCCCTTCTTTAACCCTCCCTCCAAGTTCCTCCCTCCCGTGTATCTATATGGATACCGACTAAATATAACTACAAACCGTCTTTGGTTGTGTTATAACATTTCGTTAATAGGAAGTTAATTTCTATTCATTTAAATTAATATATTTTATATTTAGTCAGGGAGTACTTCAGTTTAAACCCCTGTCCGTATACATCCCTGCCTCTTCCGTTACCGTTGGATGAGGTCATGAGAACGGACCGTTTAGGGTACCTGTCTCCTCGGACCATCCGACACCAGGTACCCCAACGATCCTCAGCCTGTGTTGACTCACTGAAGTGAAAATGAAAAGTGAAAGTACGTGACCTCTTCCTTTACCGTTGGGTGAGGTCACAAGAACGGACTTCTTAGACTCCCTGCCCTCCTCGGACCACCCGACGACAGACACCCCAGCGTGTCTCAGCCTGTACTGACTTCGCTGAATGGTCGTCGTCATCCCTCTGATCTCTTGTCAGTTCCCAGTTTGACGTCTCCTGGTCTCACTGGTATCTTATATTAAATAACTGTGGTCTTCGAAATCTTAACACTTCCAGACCCTGTCATTTCCAGTATAAACACAAACCTTTTCTAATGGGACGGTAGGGTGTCCCGAGACTGTCGAAGATTTACCACAGTGAGTCCCGACTCCCCTGGGACTGTGTCGGAGAGAATCCGACAAAGAGGACTTCTGACTTACACAGACAGAATTAAAGGATCGAAAAGTGAAAGTGAAGTCACTTCGAATCGAAACGACAGATCGAGTACGGAGAGTAACACAAACGTACGGGAATGAAAGAGGAAGAGACCTTTTTGTAGAGAATCGAAGAGAGAGTGGAGGAGTCCCCTTCATCCAGACACAGAGATCGTCACACTTGAATACAAGACTGTCATTCGTCTTTGACGTTCCAACATGTGTGAGAAATTACTTGTCGACAGATTAGAGTGGACGGAGAAGGGGTCTCTACTCCGAAGACTCAGTTTGTTTCATTACAGGTCACCCTCTCGTTCAACTTCATTCCCCTTCTTTACTCGTTGGTCTGAGGGAGTGGATGAGGTGTCCTCCACGTCAACCTTCCGAGTAGAGGAACCGTAAGAACCGTCCACTTTACTGTACCTACTGTAACCAAGGACTTAAGTTTAAACGGGTTCCTTGTCAAGTTTTGCGTCGCCGGTAGTAGTTTTTAGGATCTCCGTTCGTCTGAAAATCAAACATTCCCACCGAAACACCCTACCGTAATTCATAATCTTGTACACCACAAACACAAAACGACGTGTCTGAAACAAAGTAACAAGGTCTTTGTTCCCACTACGGACCCTGACTAGTAGAATCTTGTACCCCTCGTAATCAGTGCATGGGTAGGAACCGGTTTCTAACCTGGGTTGTCGTCCGTACGGTCCTTGACCGACACCTACATTGGAACTAAGAACAAAGTTTGTTTAATTGGTCACGGGACCCCTAATTTGGACGTGACATCCGAGGTCGGTCAGTTGTGACTCTACCCTCAGAAACTTGAAAGTTCCGTAAAATCACCAGAAACTTAGGTCTCCGAAACCTCTTTCATAGAAAGAAATCAATAGTCACACGGGTGTGAAACGTTCCTTTACAGTTCAGGTTCCCGAGAACTTCGTCGTGATAGGATATCAAATCCATGATGAATATTTGAACTGGATGTGCATACCGTTCATTAGTTACTTGAGACCAAAACTCACAGTAAAAACGATCACAAAGGACCACATATCCCATGGTGTCAGAGATAAAAGACTGGTACAAACGGCAGTGGATGTTCCCGTGGTGTCTATTCAATCATACACCCGAAGATTTTGGAAACCAAAATATGTGTACGTTATATATATAGTATTACAGTACCAATTATAAAAGTTTCAAAAGAAAGAAGAAAGGGAACGTTTCATTAGGGTACACTACTTCATTTAACATAGGTTCTTAAAACGAGTCCTTTTTTTTTTTTATGTGTTACAGATTCTAAAACGAGTCTTTTTTTATGTGTTACAGATTCACGTTCAGTGTACTCATTACACCTACCTACTTCACTCGACCCCTCGAGGTTGGGGTCTCAAAGTCTAAGTCAGTAAGGAGCCCCCTCTCTCGGTTCTTAGACGTAGAAACTGTTCAAGAACCTAGCACAGGTACCACGACCAGATCCCTTAAATGAAACTTTTGAAGAGTCGCCACCAGATCCAATGACACCTTGAACGATTTACTGGAGATGGATTCAGTATGTCCACCACGTTTGGTCCCAGAGTCTCTAGAAGGAATGTCGTCATCAGTGACACAGTCAGTACTTCCACAGACTCATCATCGTGTGTGTACGAGGGGCCTCCCGCACTACGAACATAGGTGTAGGCCCTCTCGACTTCCGGACTTTTGTGACGATCCCCAAGAAGGAGAGAGGTGGGTCTTACTACAGTGTTGAGTAAGGACCCCACCGTCACCAAACAGTTTGAAGAAGACAAAGGTATCGATCTTAGTCGGGATGTACCTCCTGACCGTAAAGTCAGGACCCAAACTTCCTTTGACACCACCCCTGTTCCGTAGGACTCATACACAACGAACCTTAGCAGATGGAGTAGGGACTTTCAGACACAGTAAACGTAGACGAACCTTTATCTTACCTTAAGTCCGGTTGGTGTGTTCTTCCGACGGAACAAGAACCTAGGAGTCGGGGAGTCCAAGACCAGTGGGATGGGTCGTGTTACCGCACTTATTATGAAAACCGGGTGACGTCCCACACCTCAGGGTCGGGATTTTTTCTGCACGTATGCGTAGACCGACAGGTACAGTCTTCTCTAGAGGACGTGGTGCTGGACATTACCCTTCTGACACGAGAATCCGGTCTGCAAGTCGACTACCGTGATTACGATCGACCCTTTAGGACTGGGGTGGGACCGAGACCAGAGACTCGATCTCCTAAACAGTTCCTTATTAAACTTACACCGATCAATTTTTTTTTTTCTTTGTACTTTCTTTGGAGGGAAATACTTTTTTGACACATTTTCGAAAGACTCCAAAAATTTGTTCACTTGATGAAACAAGAAGTGATTCTTCCTCTTACCCCGTACAAATAAACACTTCCAAGGAAAAGAACGATTTAACTCTTCTTCTACCTTTCATGTAGTAGTAAAATGAGAAACACCCTTCTCTACTGTCTAACCAAAACCCCCGTTAATAAAGAGAACTCTCTCACTAGATTATGACGGTTACCAACCTTGGAAAATTTTGGTAAGTCTTTGAACTCACCCACACCGTCACTTAGTTTCCCACAAATGTGTCCCCTTCCCGACAGATATAAATGAACTCTCGGACTCAAATTCTGTCATGATTCGTTTGTTAACACGGAATTCGGTGGAGGGAGATAGGGATGGAACTTCTTTCGTGTTCACTGGATGAGTCAAAAACATTCTTGTATTAAGAAATATTTCTAACTTACTATTCCTTTGATCAACACGAACTCACTTCCTGACTTAATGTAGTAGAGGACGTTTGGGGGGATGGGGTTGAAGGAATTCTTTTTAACAATTCCTTGAACTTCTTTTTCGGGTAGAGTTCACTGTGTCTAAGGGTGTCTATGGTTGTCTAGAAGGGATCACCCCCTTTTCTCTAGTAGAATCAGACCCGAAGTACCCCGGCTACTTTTAAAAGAAATTTCGGTTGAGGTCGGTAGAGACCCTGTGGTCAGTAGGTCAAACACCTAAAGACTCTGTGGGTTCGTTCGAGTAGACATGACCCCTTCGGGATGCCAGGGGTCCAGTGTGCACGAGAACCGGAAAAGTAATCGTCACTTGGTAAGACTCAGATTGTCCGGAGTACCTTTCCTTCTTCCACCATTTTGGTTTACGAACTTCTCGACGGTCTCCACTTCAAGAGTTGTAACCGTGATTTACAAGGTCTCTGGGGTCAGACACACACACACACACACACACACACACATCTTTTCTACGTTCAATCCCAATCGACCTGGAGGCACAACTGACAACCAAACGGATTGATTTTGGCAGTGTTCTTATAAATGACATTAAAGAACCGTCACATTGTCTTACTTTAGACTGTTTTCCAAAAAAAGGGGGACTTAATACCTTTGTCTAGTTTATTTTGCAAACTCCCACCCAGTCTTTTGAAAATGTACAAAAATTAATCAAGTACCTGAGACGTTAAGGAACTCCTGACCCAACCTTTTAATAGGACCCGTCACTCCTGGTACTGTAATATCTCGCTAACTTGACCGGTCTTTCAAGTAAGTCTAAAAGGCATTCTACAAGACCTTTTTGGGGTTGTTTGTAAAACCGGTTGGACTCTGTACAATATATCGTCACTGTTTCTGACATGGGGTTCAAAAATTAATAGAGCTTCCTCGTTTTATTTGGGTTTCCAAACATCTTTTACATTACCGTTGGGTCAGGTCATAAGAACGGACCCTTTAGGGTACCTGTCTCCTAGGACCACCCGACATATACCAGGTACCCCAGTGTTTTCAGCCTGAGTTGTTCACTGATTTGGTGGTGGTGGTGGTTTCCCTTTTGATCTTCTATTTCTTTCCCGAAAAGTTAAAGGACATTTTGTTGAAGTCTCAATTTAATAAAAAATTTAAAAATAATACCTTTTTGAATTTGTACATTTTATTTATTCTGTATTATCTTTGACGGGGAGTGGGTCCAAGAAAGTCGAAGTGGTCAATAGTCGTGTACTCGTTAGAACAAAGTAGATGTAAGGGTGACTAAATGAAGAGAGAGTATAATTCTTTTGAAGATTCAATTGCAAAGAAAGGGTCTATTTTTGAGGAAATCCCTACTGGAAATAAGACAGTCATGATCTCTAGGAGGTTTTCGTATTCTTATCTTCCTTTGAGTCTCCCGGGTCATCAGGACAAACGGGATGGAAAGACGGTGGGGTACAGGTAAAAGACGGTAAGAGACTGGACGACACGGGATGATCACGGGTGATCTCTGACGTAAGGATTCGAGTGAAAGGAGTGAACATTCACCATAAAGGGAAACCCTAAGTCTACGAAGTCTGTTCCTTTCCTTTGTGGTCGTCCTCTAGACTCCTACCCTCCTCTCTCCAATACCATTAATAAGGAAGACCTCGGAGTTGAGTCCAAGGAGGAACGTACAAAGACCTCACCAATACAGGGGAGGTCGAGGTCAAAGATAGTTCGGAGAAAAGAAGATTCCGATGTTCAAAACGAAGTCCGGATCCCACATTTTCGACAGGGTCACCAGACCAGGGACTCACGTAGTCGGGAACTGAAACTGGGTGGTGGGGGTTCAGTGGATAATTTTTTTTAAAAAGTACCTGGAACGTGGATTGAGTTTTGACCTGTATTTCGTCCACGACTTCTAACGGAACTTATCTGGACTAAGGTCAGTTCCTTTATGAAACCTCTTGTGGATTTCTTTTATCGAACGACGGGAAAACTCTTGTTTGTTCAGTTACTGAGATAGAAAGTTTTATCAAAGACTCTAGATGTGTGAACGAAAAGATAGAAGTTTTCGATTTGGTACCCGACGACTTCGGTCTGATAGGTTTACCGGGTCCTCTGGAGACTATAAGAACATGGTTACTCGAATATAAAAAAATTTACCGGTAACTACCATCAACTTGAAAAAGAGTGAAGACCACTCGGACCCCGTCAGTACTGAAGACGTCCCATGTGACCTACTACCATCGACGGAATAATTTGTTTATGATTGTTCAAGGGAACCAAGTTTCTACAAGTTTGTACCACATCCCAAACTAAAATTATACCGCTCCTGAATTTCCTCTTTGTCTCTTTGTCTTACATAAAAGTTTTACCACAGACACAGATTATTATACGGAGCTTCGACTGAATTGTGTTTAAGTTCTCCGTATCCAAAGAATTTCTCTGTGAACCGTTTACAATAGTGTCGTAATTCTTAAGGATCCTTCTGGGAAGAAAACAAAGGAAGAAAAGGAGGAAGGGAGGAAATAAAGAAGGAAAGAAAAAAGAAAGAAAAGGAGGGAGGGAGGGAGGAAAGGAAAAGAGGGAGGGAGGGAGAAAGAAAAGAAGAAAGACTCCCTCGATAAACCTCTCGGTTCGAGTACTACAATCAATATATGAAATAGTCCAAACCATTTTGAAGATAAATAACTAAATAATGACACACGACTAGTGATCTCTTATTTCTCTGTTTATGTGTTGTCAAGGACGAGTCCCATAATCTCAGGTCTGTTTCTTAATCTACTTTATTGAGAACGCGTACCGGCTCCCCTACAGGTACGATCTCTAAAAGAACGGTGACCTCGTCGGAGTAATATAACTAGAACCCTCTCTGGGACGAAGGAAACGTAAATAGTCTCGTCACTACTCTGGTTGTTTATAATGTATGATCTTAAATAATTATCTCCTTATAACTAATTTTTTTATGTCACACGAGGGTTGAGAGAAGTGATCTCTAAGAGTCACTAATCGTCTCTACGAACAGGGTAAGTCTCTAAACGATAAAAGGAGTAAGCAAGTCAATGGTTTGTAACTGACTCACGGATGATCAAAGAATCGTGACACTATCTATTACCTCCATGTTTCTACTCGTAAAATTCCCCGAATGTCAGATTGTTTATCTAAACACTTAGTCAAAGAATTTTACAGTGTTCACGTTAGTACCTTCAAACATGTCTCATATCCCCTGTATTTCCACTCCAAATTAAGATAACCTTTCTCCATTGTTTACGAAAGTATCTTGTCAAGTGGGAACTTAATTGAGATCTTTTCACTCATCTATAAAATAGTCGTCTACCTCTACTACCAACTTCCTACCCACACGTCTTTCCCTACTCTAAGATCCGTAGTTTCGGTAGTGGTGGAAGTAACTACCCTTCCGAATAGATCACAGATCCCTTGGATAAGAATACCACCAATACCCCATGGTACCGTTCTCCTACGTTGTCTCCACTCGACACCGGTCTGGTGCCACCAAAAGACACAGTCCCCTTCCTTCGACTAAGAAAAAAAAAACATACGGGTTCCCCACGGAGGTCCACCATTCATGGAGAAGAGAAGTAGGACGGAGAGTACTCGAACGTTGGGGTCCTCTATGACTCCTTCCAGTGAGTGGAACACCGTCCCGTCGGACACGTCAGAAGGACCCAACCAGGAGCCGTGACCCGTGTGCTCCGAAGCGTCTAGACCGTCACCGGCACGAGTAGCTACATAAGAGGACCCCTTGTTTTAGATCAACAAATAGAATAAAGATGAACTCTCGTCGGTCAAGGGAGACACCGACACTTTTTTGTCACCTCTGTTAAGTCTCTCTTCTATGGAACTTACCGAGTCGTTGGTCAGGATTTAGGACTGGAATACAACGACAACAAGTCAACAATTCAGTACAGACTGAGAAACGTCGGGACACTTGACGTGGTACGGTCCGAAGGGACAGGAAGTGATAGAGGGACTCAAACGAGTTTGAGTACAGGTAACTCAGTCACTACGGTAGGTTGGTAGAGTAGGAGACAACAGGGGAAGAGGAGAACGGAAGATAGAAAGGGTCATAGTCTCAGAAAGGGTTACTCAGTCGAGAAACGTAGTCCACCGGTTTCATAACCTCGAAGTTGAAGTCATGGTCAGGAAGGTTACTTATAAGTCTCAACTAAAGGAAATATCAATGTTGACAATGAGAGGGTTCCCAGGGTCTTCAATCTTGCAGTCTTTCAATGTTCCGTCACTGTATTAAGACTTAGATCAGTTGTACACAATGTCTACACAATATATTCACAATATACACAATAAATTCATCTTTCTCCGACTCCCCCCCACAGGGTGTCCTGTGACTCAAGGATGATTGAAAGGACAATTTTGGATTCCCGAGGACCGGGTGTCTCTGGGGTCCATATTAGGACCAACTCCAGTTCGGTGTCCGTATTGGACGGGTCTAGAACAGGGTGACGAGGTCCCACTCCCCAACTAAGACTAATGATCAGTCTTTACGGTTAACTTAGAACCGACTGTAACCTGTCTACACTCAACGTAGAGTGGGACTCTCTCATTGTTATTCTTCTATCGGTCTCTTCAAGTAGAAAGGGTTTCTTTTTGGGTATACTCGGGAAGGGTGCACTTGCAAGGTACAAAGTGTTTGGACCCCTGTAAATTTTTAAAAAAGTGTACCGTTTCCGTCACCTCTCTTCGGTCGGAATAACGACCACTATTAGGCTATTACCCAGAGGTAAGTAACTTAAGTTGGGAAATAAGTGAGATGTCACAGTAACAGAATTTTTCTTTTTGTTTCACTTTTTTACAGAGTCAGTCTAGGCTTCTGGGTGAAACATACTACACCTTTGACTAATGTGGGTCCTTTATATCAAAGTCTAAAGTCAGCTCAGTGTTGGAAGTGAACGGGGGGATGGAGTGGAGTCGGGACATTCGGACAACTTACAACAGCCAAACTCTAGGTAGGTCGGTCTTCTCCCTACCCCGTTCTGAACGGGGACCAATTCAGTTTACCAGATTGAGTTTGAGGTTCCAAGTGCCGGACCAAATAACGTCAACGGAACGTTTTTCGGGACCTTTGAACTTGGAATGACTACTCCTCACCTCACTTCAGGTGGGGAGACGGAAAGGGGTATCGAAATGACTTGATCGTCTCCACCCATTCCGTCTGGAATGGACGTATTTAGAAGGTGAACGATCGTGATTTGGTGTCTTCACTTTTACTTCTCCGTCGATCTTAAACGGAAATGTATCGTCTTTTTCGGAAAGTGTCTCTGCTTCAGATAAACAAAACCATTAATTACCCCTTCTTATATATGAGTCTCGTCTCGTTCTTAGATTGTCACCGGGTGGGACGTATAGAACCTAAGAAAAGAAGTAACGGCCCTACGTCACACCTGGTCTGTTCACATTAAAAATCCTACCCTGACACCAAGAATCGGGTCCTCACTAAGGGTCTTCAGGATCGGGGATCTTTCACTCCTTGGTCTCCCCGGCTTCTTACGTCTCCAACAAGTGACGCGATTTTCGGGTTTAGTAGATCAACTCCGTTTTTTGGAGAGGAGGGGGGTCCAAGTAGAGTGGTTCGGTCCGTGAGACCACACCCGTCGGAGACGGAGACATCCCTCGTGGGACATGATTAAGTGAGTTTCCAGAATCTCCTGATCAACATGAAAACCATTAGTCGTAGGACTCCGTCTTTTTCGACTCTAAAGACAAATCATCCTCACAACCAAAGTTCTACCCTGACAGAGTGAGTTAATGTTATGTCCGTAACATAAAGACGTCGGAAGAAAAATAAATAAGTCTGAGGGGGTAAGGGGGAGAAACAATAACGGGAACGACTTTAGAGAAGGTAAAAACGACTCCCTCCGTGTCAGTCAACTCGTTACACTAAAAGTCGGGTCCGTAGTCGTACTATTTCTCGTCTCCTCCTGGGTCCCACCTGGTCCATCCTTCTTCGTCTAGTACGGATGTACCGGTTACTTTTACTAGACACAAATGTCTCAAACTACTGTCGATACACAGAAAGTTTTCTACACACGACTCACTTTGTCCTTACTCTCTGTCAGTGGCTCTGAGGATTTGGGTTTCTTTCACATAAGATCTCTTTACATCCTAGTACCTCTTGTGTCGAGTGAGTAAGCAAGTAAGGTACCTATAAAAAACTTGAAGACACACGGTCCATGAGTCACTCTAAATCTATGTGTTTTAAATTTTCCGGGAAAAGAACCCAAACGTTTCTATAAACCCATCTTACTAAACATTTCTCTATCAATATTATGTTTACGACCGGTGTACGGAAACTGAAAAACGTGTCAGATCCAATTCCAGAATTTGTTTTTTCGTTCCCGTATACGATCTGAGACGATCTGGATCTCCGGTTCTGGCAGGGACACGGAATCGTGGGTACGGACATCCTTGACTGTGTCACTACACCCAGAGGGTCGAGGATCATAGGTAGATGGCATTGGAGGTACTATATAGTCTCCGTTACGATCCCATCCTAAAATTTGATTTATGTGGAACGAGACGATTTAGCTTACGATGAATCGACCAAGACTCTCAACAGGGTATAGATATGGGTCTTAGAGGAAACATAATGTCCACTACGTACCGATCCAGTTCGTTCCCAATAGGTCAATAATGACACTTTTAAATTTTAAGATGAGACATAGACTAAACGGAGAAGAAACCGAAGGCATTCGGTCATCCACCGTGACCGTCGAACCTGAACATGAAGAACTAGACGAGTGGATAATACCGGAGACAACCACAAGTGTCTTACGGTTGAATCTATATTAGTAGTGAACCTTAACGGGGTAGAGCTCACTTTAAAGTTCATGTGTGTGGTTTGTGTTGGAAGAATACGGGGTGATACTTAGATCGCATAGGATCCACCTCGGGATCCGACGAACCAGTAGAAAAAGTAAGTAGGCAGATCAAGGGAGAACGTAAGGAATAAACCTGATCCGGTTGGAAAGGTTCTGGGTTCAGGGTGGGTAAAATAGGAGTGACAAAGAGTCTTACACTGCAGTGATGGATTAAACGATAATTCTATGACTCATAGGGACCGTAGAAAAAAAAAGAAAAAGTCACAGTCTTAAGGACACAATAACTGACAAGTGAACAGGGGACAGAAACTCCTTCAATTAAAAAAAAAAGGACCGGTAACAGTTGAGAGGGAGATTACGAGAATCAGGAAGGAGTCTCATAAAGGGGTGGTCAGAAAGAAATCCCAAAAGAAGTGCAGAAGTAGGAGACTAGACATTTTCAAGAGGGGTTGGAGTTTGGTTGGAAGGGTTCGTAAAAAGAAGGGATTATTCACTGAGAAGTTCGGAAAAGGGAGGATGGTAAATCTTCGATTTACCTCTTTTGGAGTATTGGGTCTTCGAATACATTCTCTCAGTCGTATCCTGTCGATTTGACAAGTAGAGAGAGGACAGACGTGCGGAGAATTGAACTCTCGTTCAAGACCGAAATCTTGTCTACTCTTCTCTCCTTGGACGGGGTAAAAAGTATAAATACATCTACAGGCTAATCAATGTATTTGATGATGGGGGTCGGGAACCTCCGTGTTTTCAAGGTGACGTGTAAACTTTGGTTTTTTTTTTTTAGGGTCTAAGGTTGTTGCATCAGTGAAAAAAAAAAAAAAACCAACAACCTTGTTATTTAAGAACAGTAGACAGAAGTAACGTGTTACTTCGACTTACAAATACTGTCCGCACTATATGTTTTAAGAATCCTTTTCAGTGAAAATCGTGTCTGAAGTCCCCAGTCATAAAAACAAGAGGTGGAGTAGGATGTTCGAGAAGGAAGACCACAGAAGTAAGTAATAATAGTACAGGTTTAATAGAAAGAAGACAGTAGTTTTTAAAAAAGTGAGAGGAAAATCAAAGAAAGAGTAGAAGATTATTAAGTTTCCTGTGACTCTGTCATCCCAGAGGACCAACCCTTACTACAGAGACATCTGTGTCGAATTTTTAATTATAAACATTTTCTCCGAATCGGACGGGTAAGATGGAGAACTACTGTAACGTCTTACACAAACAAAGTTGTTCAGATTCAATATTTATTTGAAATACTTTAGTAGGTCTTATCCACTTGTAACTAATGGAGGAGGTGTCTATGATTTGAACCAGCTCTGAGTGTACTGTTATAAAAAATCCGAATGTACCCGGTCTTCTCGAAGAACAGAGGACACCTTTACGACACGAAAGAAAACATGGAACGTTATAAAGAAATTACTAATCTCGGTTTAAATAACATTATAAATTCGTTTATATATTTAATTCATTTAATTATTTGTATATTCATCTAATATTACACTCAAATTTTGTTGAAAAATAGTTCCTACTAATTAATCTCTTTTAGTCGTCCCTATAACCTATTCTTTACTCAGTAAACCCAAAACTAGGTCCATAAAGTCACTCGTTTGAAGTCAAGTCAAGTCAAGTCAGCGAGTCAGTACAGACTGAGTAAAACAGGGGTACTTGGCGTCATGCGGTCCGGAGGGACAGGTAGTGGTTGAGGGCCTCAGGTGGGTTTGGGTACAGGTAACACAACCACTATGGTAGGTTGGTAGAGTAGGAGACAGCAGGGGAAGAGGAGGACGGGAGTTAGAAAGGGTCGTAGTCCCAGAGAAGTTTACTCAGTCGAGAGGCGTAGTCCACCGGTTTCATAACCTCAAAGTCAAAGTTGTAGTCAGGGAGGTCACTTGTGGGTCCTGACTAGAGGAAATCCTACCTGACCAACCTAGAGGAACGTCAGGTTCCCTGAGAGTTCTCAGAAGAGGTTGTGGTGTCAAGTTTTCGTTGTTAAGAAGACGCGAGTCGAAAGAAAGAACCCCATGGACTCAGTAGACATCTGGAGACAAATTCACGGAATCGTGAGTCTATGGTCTTTGGTATCTTACACTGGAAGGACTTACAGAGATGTTGGTCTTCACGATTAGTTTATTATGATAAAGAGACGTCCCTACAGTTATTGATCAAAAGTTGAATTCTATGGTGACACACTTCTATCAAAAGTACTTTTTTTTAGATATAATAATGTAAAGTGGTCGAATTTATTTATACGAGTCATTATGAAAGTTGATCAACATGCAATATATGATTACTTTATCAAGTCCAAAATTCCTGAGTAATTCACATCTCAAAATATCGTTCTGAGTTTTATACTCCGGTAGTTGACTCTGACATTATAGAAGTGAATTTTCAGATGTGTTAATAAGTAGGAATTTGTCCTTCCTTTAAAGAATATGTACGATGTTGTACCTACTTGGAACTTCTGTATACGATTCACTTTATTTAGCCAGTGTTTTCCTGTTTATAGTGTACTAAGGTAAATATACTCCATGGATCTCAGTAGTCGAAGTCTCCTTGTCTTTCATTTTCCCTTCAACGGTCCTCGACCCCTTTATGTTACCCCCTCAATTGACGGATTTCCCATGTCTTAAAGTCGACCCCTTATACTTTTTCAAGAACACTACATAGGAACCACCATTCCCAACGTGATGTCACCCTTATCATTAATTACGACATCCAGACATGTAATTATTACCAATTTTTCCATTTAAAATAAAAATTTTAAAAATAAAACATAACCCCGTATCGGTTAATTGTTACAACACTATCAAAGTCCACTTGTCACTTCCCTGAGTCGGTATGTCTATGTACATAGGTAAGAGGGACTTTGAAGGGAGGACAGGTCCGACGGTGTATTGCAACTCGTCTCAAGGGACACGATATGTCATCCAGAAACAACCAATAATTTTACTATTTAAAATATAATACATGTAAAACGGTGTATGTGTTTCAGATGTGTTTCTCAAATAAAGAATCGTCCCTTTATGAATTAAAATTGGTTTTAGAGTCCGAATAGTCGGACACCTCTACGTAAACTTTTCGTGGTTGGTAGAACATCTCTCTCAAACAAGGTGACTCACAACCTTCTGGGGAATATGATTTCCTCCATTCACTCCTTCACCTCTTCCGACCTTCGACCGTGTGACAGAGGAAAGGTAATCCTAAGTGTTTCTATCTCACTCGTAGTTCGCTGAGTTTCCTTTCCACAAAGGTGTCGGACCTCCACAGACCCCGGGGACGACGAGAGAGGACAGGACGGTTACTCAGGGGGAAAATGAGGGGGTATCCGAAAAGATTCACTACTTTAAATAGAAACCACTGGAGTAACGTAAAAGTAAGAGTCCGTGATCACAAGACACACCAAACACGTCTACGAGACTTTCCGATCAGACCGTGGGTGGGGGGTGTATAGGACCGTGAGGACGTCTTTCCTATCTAGTATTTTACACCTAGATTGTACAACGTTTACAAATCAAAGGAAGTTGGACGTACGACTTACTTCTCATTCCTTAGTTCGCAACTAGGAAACTCAAAAAGGTGACAACAACAAACCTGGGACTGGTGTCGGAAGAATTTTTTTTTTACATAGGTCACATACGTGGGGTCACAAGTAACGTCGTGATAAATGTTATCGGTCCAGTACCTTCGTTGGATTTACAGGTAGTTGTCTCCTTACCTATTTCTTCTATGTATATATGTTACCTTATAATGAGTCGGTACTTTTCCTTACTGTTAACAAGGTAAACGTCTCTGTACCTATCTGGATTTCTGACAGTATGTCTCACTTTAGTCTTCCCTTTTTTGTTCATAGTAGACTATAGTGAATACACATTTTAGATCTTTTTACTATGTCTACTTGAACAAACGTTTCGTCTTTATCTCTGTGTTTACATCTCTTGTTTATAGGTCTATGGTTCACCCCTTCCCCTACCTACCCTACTTAATCCTTTAACCCTAACTGTATATATGTGACGAAACATAATATATTTTATCTATTGATCACCCTTCGATTTTTTTTACATAGGTCACACTTCAGAACCGGTTGTATGGACTTATCTCACCACTACATCGTTAGTGTGTTTGAGGGTAAGAGACTGTGGATGGTACAATCTTTATCACAAGATTCGGTTATTACAAATTCGGTTTGTTGTCAGACAAAATATTTACTCTTTGACTCCGAGTCTCTTAATTTTTTAAGTAAGTTGATGTAGTCAGTGTCACAACCCAACACTGGGTCTACACAGACTCGGGTACGAGAAAGACGTTCTAAAGGGACCATGTTTGAGTAAAGGTGAAAACCTCAAGGTTCATCGAAACGATAAATACTTCTCTTTCTTGTCTCGTGTACAGACGAGATTTGGTGAACTACTCCATTCCCATAGTTTTTCCTTAAGTGATACATTTGTTTACTTGAAACTCGTCCGTACCACGTGATTCGTCTAAATGAGTCCTAACTTATATGGGAGGTGTAAATAAAAGAGACTATGCTACCGGTGGTAAATAATTTTCTGTGAAGACAAATAACTTATCTCTAGAATGTTTGTCGAATAAGAGAGATGATCCTATCTTCGAAAATTCCCTTTGGGGGTGAAAAAAAATTACTTATTTTATTAACTAACCTCGAGACGTTTCCCTAAAAAGATATGAATTGACGACAGGTTTTGGTTTTATTTGATGGAGGATTCTTTATCGAATGTTAGTCTTAATATCATTGGAGAGAGACCAGGGAGTTAAATATACTTTTAAATCATATCTACCTGACCACAGATATATAGAAAAAGAGTTAATTCTATTAAAACGTAACGGAAATACAATCACTTTTTAGTGAGAATTCAGAATCAATCCCTTCGACTTTAATTTTTCTGTGACTTGTCAACTAAAATCTTAATCCGTGTTCTCTTGTGTTCTCCATACTCACACTAATAATAGACATTAATTTGTTTTATTTACATGTCTCGGATAACAATTTAGACACCTACTCCCTTTGACACTCGTGAAAGGGTGTTCGTCCCAAATCACCCATCCTCGGTAAAAAAGCGGGTAACCTCCACATGTTTGACACCACTACGATAGACGAGAGGACATTCACTTGGATCTGAGTGACGTCCAAGAAGACCCGTGAGGTAGGGAGAGAAGGAGTCTCCATTCCAAAATGGGGATCACGAGTCACAAGGGTGGTAAACATGGTCTCTCTGGTGAGTACCCTCTTTGGTATGTCTAAGACTATACAAGGACCATTCTCCAATACACTCCAAGTTATGGGTCACGACCTTCATTCACTGGTATTAAACCCTCTTACTGAACAAATGTAAAACCTTTTGTATCGACTAATGAACTCCGTCCAGTGCGAACCCACTGCGAATAACTCCGTTACTCACTGAACTTTCCTCTCCAACAACTGATCTCGAAGGATATTCGGTCACTCACTAGTACCCACGATACTCCGGAATTCCTGACATGGTAAAGGGACGTGAAGTCTGGACTACTTCTACCGTCCACTTTGATCGTCCCAACACCGGGTGTCTCGGAAGGACTGTGAAAACTTGATTTGTTTCCAGGATCGGGTACTTAACCAACTTGGGTTTCAGAAAGGGTTCCTAGAATTATGTTAGATTCACAAAAGACACTACCACCCTCAGGACTTGTGTTCGTGTTCTGCTCTGAACAATAGTAGGTGACAGAAACGATATCACTGGGTCTCTCGGAGGGATTTATTGACGAAAATAACCAACAACCAATAAAATAACCAATTTTTTGAACGAGGAAAAAAAAAAAAAAATTTTTGCATTCAACCACGTCGGTAACACCTTTTGTCATACCTCCAAAGAGTTTTTTGACTTTTTATCCTGATGGCATACTGGGACGTTAAAATGAGGACTCATGGATAGGTTTTTGGAGGGGGTTTACGGTTACACTTATCTATTACGTCGGGTTACAAGTATCGTTGTAACAAATGTTAACGGTTCTATACCTTCATTGGGTTCACAGGTAGTTGTCTACTAACCTATGTACCACATATATATACACGCACATATTTTGTGATGATGATAAGGTATTTCTCTCTTATTTTAAAATGGTAAAAGTTGTTGTACCTACCTGGTCCTCCAATAATATGATTCACTTTATTCAGTCTGTCTTTCTGTTCATGACATACTATAGAGAATATACATCTTAGATTTGATCACTTATATTGTTTTTTCTTTGTCTGAGTACCTACGTCTCTTGTTTGATCACCAATGGTTACCTTCGCCCTCCTCGTCACGTCACAACCCTCTCACCCACAATGTTTCATGACCTACGTTCTATCCGAGTTCCTACATAAAATGTTGTACCCCTGATATCGGTTATAAAACATTATCGACGTTTACGTTTCAGTGGAAATTTTTAATACATTTTTAAAATTTTTTTAATTTTTTATTTTACTTGTATTTTCGGGTTTGGGTACGAGAATTCGGGTAGTTCCGTGGTGATGACAGGGAAGGGGTCACGGTCACGGGGACCCTTCCTTGTAGGAGTTTAATAGGAAGATTAGAACGAGACGTCATTGTGTAGGTTTCATGGCAGAAACAGAAAGGAGAAGGAGAGAATTAGAAAGGAGAGGGAAGGAATTAGAAAGGAAAAGGAAGGAATTAGAAAGGAAAGGGAAGGAATCAGAAAGAAGTTCGGGACGGACGATTGGATTCAACGTCTGATTAACGATTAATTCTCTTTCTCTTCGAAGACCTTTCTCTTCCTTCAACGGAAGGTTCCGGATCCCGAGGTAGACGTGGACTCGACCATTAACTGTTGAATCAGAAAGTGACCCAGTAGTAATTGAGAGGGGTAGGAACCCGTCCCCTACGACGGAAGATTCTCTACCAAACCAAACGGATCACTGCACAGACTCACCTCGTACCGTGGGTCTTGTGGAGTCAGGGAATCACTGACCCCTTTGTAAACTACTCAGTCCGACGCTATACAAAACAACTGTCATTGGTCTAACACGAAAACTTTTCTGAGTTCACACCTTTATTCTGTCCCTTGGTTTCAGACGTAACACGGATGTCACCTCACGGTCGCATCCTCCTTCTTAACAGAACCCATTACGTGTTTAAAGTCTCAATAGGGGTGGTGGACCCAAACTAAAACCGAAGGAAGAGGTCGACGGACTGTAATTAGTTCAGTGTATAAAGGGACTGTAAGGAGAAGACACATGACACATGACACCTATTATAAAAGAAAGAGTGTCTTACACCACCCCTAGTCTACTCTTTTGCCTGGACTTTCACGGAACGTATCACCTATTTTCTTACCATCGACGTCAATAGTACATGAGACCACACAATAGAGTAATTTGGAGTTTAATTATTCCACCCCACTTCACTTTCACAATCAGCGAGTCAACACAGGCTGAGAAACGCTGGGACGGACCGAGGAGACAGGTACCGTAAGAGGTCCTTTCTCGTGACCTCATCCATCGGTGGGAAAAGAGGTCCTCTAGAAGAACTGGGTCTCTAACTTGAACTCAGACGTAACGTCCGTGTAAGAAATGGTACATACTCGGTCCCGTCCTCGATAGTTGAATTAACCCTTAAATTCGTAGTTTTACAATTGAGAGACTGGTAGTGAGTATATAGGACCAGAGTGATCTAGGGTTTAACACGGAAGAAGTGATGGGAACTCCCCTGAACTTGTATAACGGACGTATCCGGGCACCGTTACTCCGTTGACTTTAATCGTTGGACATATACCTCTTGTTAGGGTAGAGTTTCGTTAAGTCGACGTTCTGTGTTGAACGTGTGGAGTACATGGAGTACGTCCGTTCCAGTAGAAGTATGTATTAATCGTCGGGGAACCTCGGTCGGAGGGAGATAGTCTCGTCCGTCGAAAGGGACGTAAATCGACACCTTTGAAGACTCCGGCACTGATACGGGAAAAGTCCGACGACTCTATCTTCAAGCCCTTCCGTGTACTCCGAAAAAGGTTCGTCTCAGAGTGACTCAGTCCGTGTCTCGCACCCTAAGACACGGCGTACGACCCCACCCGTGACGTCAACCTGTCGGTCCTGTCCGGGATCGAAGAAAGGAACCGACAGTAACCCTGTCTAATGTCACAAGGGAGAGACAGAGTCACTGTGACCGTGTGTATTCGTCTGCTGTCACCTTCACCCCCGCCACAACATCCAACACTCACAACACACGAGGCACACACCGGTCCCCCTACCCACCCCCTCAAACACAACACTCCGTTCCCCGGAGTCTGAGGGACCCACAGTCTTCCTTCTCAGAGTCCACGCAGGGACGGGTGGTCGGAGGAAGACGTACCAAACACAGACTAATCTCGAAATCGGAGACGGGTCTCGTACCCTAGGTCCTCATCCTCGAGTGAACCGTGGTGGCATCTTACGAGATCGGAGGGAGAGGTGAGAAGTCCTAAGGAGAGGAAGGGTAACTCGGGGACCTACTGACACGCGACCGGAAAGGAGTGACTCGCTTCTCTCTCCGGCCTTGTCCACTTCACGAATATACTCAACCTTGGTCGACAGGATCGACACTTAGGGTCCCGAGAGAGGACACATTTGAACGTGTGCACGACCTTGAAGAGGAGGGGACCCGGACTGACAGTAAGAAGTGTCGGTTCGGGTGGAGTTTCGTCTGGGAATCGCAGAGGGGTCCCCGGTGACGTAGAAGGACGAAATGAATGTAGTGACAGGACCGATCCCCTCCCCGAAAAGTCGTAGTGACACCCCCTTGTCTGGGGTATCACCCAGGACCCGGGAGACCCTGGTCGGGGACGGAAGTCCAGACGTCGGTCGTCGTCTCTCCACCCCGAGCAGTAGGTCCTGAGGATCTTCGGACCGCGAGGGATATTTGAGGGACTCTAGGGGTGTCCGTCTCGACTACTCAGTCCGAGAGGAGGGGAAGGGTTTGAGGGAGACCGCCGACAGACTGGACGAAACTGAGGAAAAACGAAAGTTCCGACGAGAACTATAAGTAGAATTGGTCTAAAATGTGCCACGTTACACGGACTCCGGGGATCAGGAGGGTCTCGTCCTCTCCCGACCAAGGAGAGAGACGGCGAGTGACAAGCGGTTTTACCCGTCCCTACCCGACACCTTCTCGAAGGGCACCCGAACCCTTGAACTAGCCAGAAAACCAATACGTTAGCAACTCACATTAAATCCAACATTAAAGGATTTCTACTTAAACATTCTCCGGTCGTAAAAGATACCCTATTTATGTTCACGAATGATGCCATCGTACTTACTACCCGTCCGTCTTGACAATTCTCCTCGTCTCTGTCCTCTTCCTACAGTACACACAAAACCCCTAATCTTCAGGTCCAGGACCTAGTCTATATTCCCCTGGAAAAGACCCTATCGACGACCCACGAAAGAGCTACCAAGGTGTAAATTAAGAGTCTCGGTTGAACATCTCCATTCGTGACGAGAGTAAAACTTCTACTCCTTTGACTCCGAGTCCTTTAAATTAGACAGCTTCTAGTGACTTAATCACTATTAGGTTTATCGAGTGTGAATGAGTGACTACCGGCTTACGAACCTTAACAGGACTCGTGAACCGTACATAATTTAGTCAGGAATATTATTGGGGTGCCCCTTTCCTCTCGAGACATGTCGACCATAAAACAAAAAAATTTTTACTAGGAGTAAAAAGACAACTCTTTCAACTCCGTTACTCTATACTTCACTGGACAATGTCAGTGGCTCGACCACCGTCTCGACCCTGAATTTAGGTTCTCCAATCTAAGGTTTGAGACGAAGAAATTAGGACCAAAAGGTCGTGAGGAAAGGGGTCTTCTATCACCTCTACCATAAATTGGGTCCGGGACGAGTGAAGAGTACACGGAGAAGGCGTTATGACCTTTAAGCTTATTGACCAGCCCACAAACACACACGAACATACCCACCCCTATTCAAGTGTTATACATTAGGATCCGTGGAGTCAACACGTTGCACGTGATGAGAATAAAAATTAAAAATTTAACCTCATATTAACGAAAAGTGATAACACAGGTAAAGACGACATGTTATCGTGCTTTCTCGATGCGACGACGACGACAAATCAACGATTCAACACATCTTAGTTCACAAGTTTTGAATTACCAACGGGTCCCGTAGACCAAGAGTAACATGGGAAGGGACTTCTGTCCCGCTAAAGAACAAATCAAAACCCAGGAGCATCGAAATGGCGTACTCATCTTCTATCCAGGATCTGAACAAAACACAAAATCCCCCTCTTTAAGTTATTTATAAACAAACAACATGACTTTAGTCACTGAACCCGGACTTTTTATATCCCCTTTACCTCGTATAAAGTCCTCCCCTTGTGAATCTTTCGTTTCCTAACCCTCTGACCTACTCCGTACTACAGAGACACTGAGTCCTTTTACAAACCTAACTGACTTCGCTTTTGACTCAAACCTATCTCCTATGTCTGGTACCTTGTAGTCTGTCTCCACATAGTTTACCCACACCAACCGGTTTCACTCGACACCTTCTAGATCCTTATCACAGTGACTACTCTTATTTAAACCACCTACTAGTGGGACAAGTCCCCTCTGGCTGACTTGACCCCCCGTGCCAGACTTTTCAGTCGAGACTTCAACAAAGTCTTCAGGACCTTACTCCCTCAACCTCGATAACGTGGGGTTTAGTACTACTATTCCACCAAGCTCTTTTGTCTCAGTGTCCGACAGTCCCTCTCCTCCTAAAACCTCGAAAAGACGAGAGTGATGAGGGGGAGGGAATCCCTAGTCCCAATTAGCAGAGTCACCAAAGGTCAGGTTACTGACGGGTCACAAACTTACTTTTCCTTTTCCCTCTTGAGAAAGAGGAGGTAAAAACCTTTTAGGACAGTCTTTACAGAAACATCAATCATCCGGTTTTACCGAAGACTCATTTAAAGTGTATAACCAGTAAAGGTTTTTGTATAAATACTCTTCTCACTTTTCTTAGCCTAAACTCAGGTTCTGAGTCCGTGTACATCGAAACTCATTTAGTCCATTAACGACTCGAAATCAATGAAGACACTGTCACCCCAATTTTATATAGGACGGACCAAGAGACAAAATAAACCTCCTAGTTCACTATACGGACACTGTTACAAAACCTTTGAAATTTTACGGAATATTTCTTCCCCTTCTATACTACTAATTACGAGGTGTCCTCCCTTATGTCATCAAATCACTGTCTGCTTCGACCTAAGTATAAGACTGAGACGGCGAAAGATCGACACCCTAGACCCGAGATGAAGATTGGAGTAAAGGTATCGACGTTTTACCTTATGTTTATCGGGATGACATATCTCAACAACACTGTTGATAAACTATTTCCTGAGTCTTCGTGAATCGTGCCTCAGACGGACTGTATATTATTCGTAACTTATTTATGTTAATGACTAATAACTATTTACTACCGAGGTCGTGTGTCCTCTACTCGACTCTTGTTCTTTAGTTTAGGTACCTGAACTTGAAATCCCTAATTTCTTCACCACCATCGTAACTATCCCGGACTCTTACACTCCCTTCGACCAACCCTACTTGACCGTCTACAAAACTTTTACGTGTTGAGGGCCCTACCACGACACACAAATATGTCTACGGGGTCCGTCCTAAAACTGTCACCAACAAAAGACCTAGACGAGTTGTAACTCGTAGACACAAGGGACAGGCTGTGTGCATATTGTTCTCAACTACCTCATTTTATATCACGTCCGCAAGTGTCGGGTAAGACGGTTCTCGGTACGGTATTCGTTAGTCCTCGAGTCATGTAATAATGGTCTATCTCACAGTACAAATCTACGGTTCTATACTTTCTTTACAGTAGTGGATGTGTAAGGCCACCTCCCCGGTAGGACAAGAACCGGCCTACCAACAAACCGTCTTTTCAGTTTGTAGACATCTGTAAGTTTATATTTTGGGTACTTCTTCCTTCCAGTCAACAATGTTTCCCGAGAATAGTATCACTAAAGTCTACGAATGGACACAAAGTACGGGTAGGATATTGTACGAAAAGTTAGTCACTGCTCAGAGTCCATTCACTTGATAACGTAATCATCCAATTTCCGCGTAGTGTGACCGTCTCCGATACGAACACCTTCCACGTCACTCGTTACAGGAATATTAGTTCCGATTAGTTAGACCGATTCACGGACCCTTCCCCTCTCGTACTCAAACTATAATAAACACAAGTCCTCTCGCTCGTCAACCTTTTCACAATAGAGAGAGTTCTTTCACAGTAGTCAATTGATAGTCCGTTCGACTATAAGTGAATCCTCTAAGGAAAAAATGTCTACTTTTTCGACTTTTATTCTCGATGTGTCAAACGGGGTTTAGTGAGTCAAACGGACAACGCACAGGTATAAGTCGATACGACTCCCCTTTTCTTTATTAGTAAACCCTTTTGACATCTCTCTTTATTTCAGTTTCGTTATGGGTCTCTACTGTCTTCGGCACGAAAAAGAACCAACCGTTTCCTGAACTATGGTCTTCCGACAACTATCACTGTAAGTTGAATCGAGTGTATAATTTTAAGATCTCGAGGTACCCCAGTGTTTCTCAACTTGTGCCGAGTAACTGATTTGTCACTTTGAACAGTTTTGTAAAACCATTTATTAGATAAACCTCAGTCCTTACGGTTTTTCAGTGGACCATCATCTATCGAGGCACCTTTACATACGTAAGTAAGTGAATTGTATTAAAAACTAGTGGATGACGTACGGTCCGTACGAAGGTCACTAAACCCTGTGTCACCACCCGATCTGTGTTCAGAGAAGGGACCAAGTTTGTGTCCTCAATCTCTCATTTGGTGTTCATGTTACTCGATCATTTGAAACAGATTAATCTTCGATTAGTTACGATGTCCCTTTTGTTCCGTTTATCCCGTTCGTTTAACCCCTCACGACCGTTCCCTACGTCCAACGTTTATCTTATATTACTCTAGGTCTTTGTTGTCGATATCTTGGGTTCTACACTCATATCCGTAATTTGACCTCAACAAGGATTTCAATCAACTGTTCCAATTAATGGTTGTACGTCATGTCATTAAAACGAAGGTCATCCGATCTGTCAACGTGAAGTCTTATGTGATCGGGATAAGATAGATCTGAACATTATAGGCATCAATTTTTACTGACGAAAGGATCTGTACACCAGGGGTCCGTCTAACGGGTTACACTCAAGTTAAAAATTACGTTTTACAGAAAGGTCGTGTCTTTACATGACGGTTAAATAACTTCAAACGTCTCTCTTACTATGACCAACTGTTTTCGTACGATTCATCCTCACAATACAAAGTCCTCCATTTCACCTCCCTACTTCGTCTGTCCCTGGGGTGTAGTCCGTTCGTCCGTAAGGGTTGAGTTAAGTGTAGTGTCATAAGTAGTTGGGTGAAAAGTCTCTTTGGTGGACCCGACCTTTTTTCTTATTGACGGACTCGTAAGTCTTAGTGACACTCGATGGATTCCGTGATTATCAATTATAGCATCTAGACAGAAAACCTGAAGGAGTATTTTTCTTGGTATTTCTCATCCCCCAATTTACACTAGGTTTCCCAAATTGTCATAAAAATTCTCTTTCGTGAAATTTTTACTTTAACTGTCCCTCAGACTCCCTCTACTACCGAGTGATATACTCCTCCGAAATTTTCATTTTAAGAATTTCATATTTAGTGTTTCCCAGAGTCACTCCTTCTTTTCCGTCCTCCACGAATTTCTTTGGTCATGGTGAAGTGTCGCTTCAGACGTTTCAAACTACGAATCTACACCTTTTCCGCCGGTCTCGTAGGTGCTAAAGGACGAACCTCGGGACCAACGAAGACCCCCTACCCTATAACTCCCTCCCGACGAATTTGAAAAGTCACCGAGAGGTCTCGTGGACTACGACAGATCTAGGAAATGTCCCGTGAACCCCGGTAAGTGTCGACCCGGGACCAGACGTGGTAATCGAGTAGAGAGAGAGACGAGGGGTCGAATAACTTGGGTTCTGAGATCCGGTCTTTTCGAGGACCGTGAAGGCTCGGGGAAAGAGGTTGAGGCAGGAAGGTGGGGATTGGAGGACGGGTCTCCTGACTGTTGAGAGAGATGATATACGTACCTATCATAAAGGAGAGACCCAACAAAAAAAAAGAAGTATCAGATACAACGATCCAGTCCAATGAAAGAGAGATCGTAAAAGACAAAGACCACCACCAAATCAGTGATTCAGTACAGACTGACAACATTGGGTACCTGACATCGGGTGGTCCGAGGAGACAGGTACCCTAAAACGTCCGTTATTATGACCTCACCCAACGGTAAAGGAAGAGGTCCCCATAGAAGGGTTGGGGCCCTAACTTGGGACCAGAGGTCATGACGTCCGTCTAGGAAATGACTGACTCGGTGGTAACGTCATATTTCGACATTTCCGTCCCGAGGAGTAAGTAAGATAAGGGACACAGATCTGTCATGAACCGTGTATCACAATTATAAATCATTTTTCCACTCATTTACTTATCAAGTTAATCAATTACAATCTATTTACGATTATTCTTACTTACACACAGAAAATTCGATGGTTCACCACCAGTAAACAACATCGTCGGTATCCTTTACCTATGTGGTTTTAAGGTTCCCGTGCAACTACCATCTTCTCAGACTACTACATAACAGGTTTGAGACCTCAAGGGGTAACCACGACACACCGACCCCTACTTAATTATTGGACAGTCAGAGTCCCGTCGTTCGGTACACCCCCTATGACTAGAACGTCTTCACGGTTGTGTCAACGGACGAAGAGAGAGACACTCCACCCGACTCCTTGGGAACATCTATCCTACGAAGACCTCTCTCCGTCCGCCTCCGACTTAAGTGACACGGAACGGGTGGTGGGATTACTGGGTGTCGTCGGGACGGTCCCTCTCAGTGTCTCTCGTAGGACATAGGAACTCCCTCCCGTCTCGTACCCTATCCCTTTCCCCAAGGAAGAGACATCTCCTCCCCCCACCAAACATACGTGGGAACAGATAGTGGTACGTAATAGAACACAATAATAATAGACCACGATAATAACGAAAAAAGAAAATTACTTGTTTCACTCGTAATCTCCCTAAGTCATTACGTAGGTACCCATTTGTTATTTACCAGTTCGACCCTGAACTTAGGTCTAGAGAGACCAGATTACTGATCCAGACATTGATTGTAGTCACGGTCACCAAGAGTCCCACCCTGATCGTCGTAGTGGACCAAAATGTACTAATCTTTACGTTAATAATGTAATAATCTTTACAATTAAGAGTCGAAGGTGGAATTTCGATGACTTAGTCTCTGGGACCCCACCCCGTCGTCATTAGACACAAACTTGTTCGAGAAGTCCACTAAGACCATAGACAAGGTCAACCTCTTGTCCACGAGGGACGACAAGAAGAAGCTCAGAAAACCTTCCTGTTAGTGGTAGAACGAACGATGAGACTCAATCATAAATCGTGTTCACCTTCTTTCACCGGTCACACGTGCCATGTTCCTATACGGTCTGACAACATCTCTAACTACATTTCAGAAGGTCATCACCTATATTCTCTCTTCTCCCCCTTAGGTCGTGTCTCAGTCTTTAAGACAAATGACGGACCTCTCATAAACGACAAACATTGGTAACACTTTCACTTTCATATCAGTGAGTCAGTACAGGTTAAGAGACACTGGGGTACCTGATATCGGGTGGTCCGAGGAGACAGGTACCCTAAGAGGTCCGTTCTTATGACCTCAGTCAACTGTAAGGAAAGAGGTCCCCTAATAGGGCTGGGTCCCTAACTTGGGGCCAGAGGGTGAAACGTCCGTCTAAGAAATGGTAGACTCGGTGGCCCCTTCGGGAGACTTTGGAAATCTATGTCTATTTATAGACATATTAATGGGATTCTGTTGTGGTTCTCTCACTACAACGTAGACAACTGTAGTAATAGTTGTAAAAATTTCGTGGATGAACGTAGGCCTTACGAGTTGTGATCTACACTGGACACACAAGAATCTCGAATACTTTGACCTTCAGGTTTGATATTACTAGTCTTCGGGTCTCTTGTGTACAGTGTTTTGCCCCGTCCCGGACTTAATCTAAGACCTCCTTCGGACTGGAAGTATGAGAGAGTCAAAGTACTTCTTAAATCACTCAAACGGGTAAAGCAAATCAAATACAAAGGTCAAAGAAAAAAAAAAAAAGAAAGAGTCCGGAAATGGTTCACATCGTCTTTTCAAAAACACATATATATATATATATTTGACCCCCGCAGAGGTCACCGAGTCGTCATTTCTCAGACGGACGGTACGTCCTCTGTGTCCTCAGGATCCAAGCTAGGGACCCAACCCTTCTAGGGGATCTCCTCTTTTACCGTTGGGTGAAGTCATAAGAACGGACTTTTTAGGGTACCTGTCTCCTCGGACCGTTTGACGTCATGTTTCCCAACGTTTCTCAACCTATATTGACTCGTGGTATACATTTACCGTATACACATACATATTACATTATGTATACATATTACATTATGTATAAAAATTTTGAATGTTTAAAAACGGATCGATTTTTAAAACTGTAAAACCAAGATGAACAAACAGATTCATACTTATCTTACGATCTTAAGATTAAATATAAGTGAGTTTTGAAACTATATCAAGATAAATAAGACCGTAGATCATAATACGATTTTCAGATCTTTCGAATAATCGAATCACTAATTTTTGTAAAAAAAACTTACTCCGAACTTTGAACATTAGGTTAGGACTCTTATATTTCTTTACAGTACACAATTTTAACTATGTCATAATAATTGATTTCATCTCTAAAACAAGTTTAAAGTGTCTTAGAATACGACCACAGGTAATAAACAAAAGTATGGAATAAGTTCTAAGTGTAACGTAAATTAACGTAGATCGTCGAAGTCGACGTACGTTGTTTAAGACTATTTAAGAGAAGTAAAATGAGACAACGGTCACAAAATATTAAAAGGAACAATACCGAAGAATCTATGTGGATAGTAAATTTTCATCTGTAAATTAAAGGTTTATGTGTTACAAAAATTTCATAGAAACTATAATTAGAAAGTAAAACTATAATTAAAGAGTAAAACTTTACGAAGAGACGTTAGTGTGAGAAAAAGTCAGAAAATTGAAATAACTCCGAAAATTACCGATTCAGTTTCAAGAGAGAACCATTTACAGTGTAACGTGAACTTTTATACATCCAATAAAAGTCTATAGAAAACTATAACTGCAGATTATATTAGGGTGTCATTCTGTTGTCCGAGACATAAAAGTTATGGAAATGTGGCACTTTAAAAACGGGAAACAAAATACACAGACCTATACAAGGTCACAGAAGACCAAATATAAGATACCCTTCAACTTATCTTAAACGTGGGACTATAACACATTTTTAACATATTCAGAATTAATACAACTTAACCAAGTATCGCGAAAAGTCCAGATGACATAGGATGAAAAGATCGATAAGATAATAAAAAACTCTCAAACTATAACTTTGAGGTTGATGTTTAGAATTAAATAGATGAATTTTTATTAACGTCACATATCATTCTGATATACATTAAAACGAGACATAAACGCTTCAGGGGACATTTACACAATAAATTTTTTATTTTTCTTTTGTTTTACTACAAACGTTCTTTTGCCTTTTTTCTCAAATCACTCGAACTTGTAAGGGTTTACTATATGGATAATCAACCGAAGGAAAGACTGTATCTATAGTTTGCCTTTTAACGGTTGGGATTCTTCGGGAGACACCAGACGTTTACAGACCGGTGAAGGAGTCTGACATAAGACATCCTTGTCGTATCCACCCAGAAATGAAATGTCCAGACCTAGTACCACAAAATGAGGGTATCTCGATCCTTCCTTTATTCCAGAGTGTATCATCACTCTATCATCGTTTGACTGTAAAAAAAAAAAAAAAAACCACCCCAATTCTAGAAAGATCTCTCATCAAGGATTTCTTTATTATCCAAAGTTCATCACTCTTACACCTTTCGGATAAAAAGTCGAAGACAAAAAATACATTGGGAATTCTAGACACATAAAACTTTCCTACCTGAAGGGACCATCGAGTCGACCATTTCTTAGACGGACGTTACGTCCTCTGGGGTCAAACTAAAGACCCAGTCCTTGGGACGTCCTCCCATACCGTTGGGTGAGGTCATAAGAACGGACCTCTTAAGAGTACTTGTCTCCTCGGACCGCCCGGGATCAGGTACCCCAGTGTCTCTCAACCTGTACTGACTCGCTGATTCGTGTCGTATAAAACTCTACTATGGAAACGATTTGGTTGAAGACCAACGCGGGGAACACGACCGAGTCCACGAAGTTTGCATCAAACACTGTACGTCCGTTTCCAACGTAGATGAGTTCAATAGGTCGGTTACTGAACTTCAAACAAACAAACTACTGAAATAAATACCGACACGTCCGGGAAGGAACGGTACACCCGAAAAGAGATCAACACCGTTCGTCCCTGATGAGAGATCAACACCACACATCCGAAGAGTGACACCACCAAAGAGAACAAGGTCTCGTACCTGAGATCACGGGTGTCTGAAGTCATCAACGTCGAGGGTCCGAGATCTCGTGTCCGAGTCACCAATACTACTCGTCCGAATCGACGACACACGGTACACCCTAGAAGGGTCTGGTTCCTACCTTCAGTGTAGGGGATGTAACCGTACACCCCTAAGAAATGGTGACTCGGTGATCCTTTCGGGAGTCCGTATAAAATCTAAGATCAAAAGGTATAAGCATAGACCACTCTCTTCGGTCCTAGTTCTGCGGACCCTCGATCCTCAGGAGTTGGTGTCAAGACCGAGACGACAGTTTTCGAGACCCCGGAGCACTCACGGACGATGAAGGAGTCAAAACAGACTGAGAAACTCTCGGGTACCTGACCTCGGGTGGTCCGAGGAGACAGGTACCCTAAAGGGTCCGTTCTGTTGACCTCATCCAACGGTAAAGGAAGAGGCTGAACTTCAAAACTTCGATTGTTTTAAATTAGGAGTGGGAGGGATGGAGGTTCGTCCTCACTTAGGTACTCTGTGTAGTCGGGAATGACCAGGACGGACATGTCAACACGGTGTCACTAAAACAAGTAATTAATTTTGTTTCAAATAACTCGTTTTATAATATACGGTCATTGTCACGATTCATGTCTCTACGTTATCACTCCTTTCCGTTTACGAGAAGGACGAAAGTCTCTCGTTGACCCAAGACCTTACCATCTGTCGACAGTCAGTTTATTAGTGTTTTCGTTTACACTATAACACTGACGTCGTCACGACTCCCTCCTCCACTACCTGTACCTCCTTCCCTCACCCTCTGCGTAGACCTTTCTAAGGCGTAGTCCCCTTCTAACCGGTCGTACTCCTCGACTTTCCTCCGGTCTCACTTTCCACCCTCTGTCCCTCTGTAACTCTGTCTCTCTCTCTCTCTTCTTTAACCCCACCCCCCGTCTTGAAAGCCCTAAAAAAAAAACGTGGAATTTAAAATAAAATAAAAAGATTAAAATAATAATAATAATAAAAAAATGAAATGTTATGACATAACCAAAACGGTATGTAGTTGTACTTGGGCGGTACCCACACGTATTCAAGGGTGAGGACTTGGGGGGAGGGTGGAGGGAGGGGTATGGTAGGGAGAACTTTCTGGGGATTATATGGATTTTTAGTCTTTCAAAGTCGTTCTAAACTTATAAAATTTACAGTGAATCCAAAGAAACATTTCGTTGTTGACCTCTCCTACACCCTCTTATCAAACGTCTAACGAAAACCGTTCACTAAAACCGTCGATTGGAGTACACCATCACCATCTTTACCTCCCTTCTCCTGTCTGAGTCCTCCATCAGTCCTCCATCCAATTGATCCAAATCTCTACCCAGTCTACATCCGTTCTCCGTAGTTCCTACATAGGTTTCAAAGACCGAGTCCATTTTTATTGTTGGTTGTGTATAACACAGATTACATATATTCGTGTTCACGAAAATTGGCAAAATTCACAAGTCAGGAGTGTTATTGATTATTGTAGAGATCGCCCCTCTCTCTACTAATAATAGGAGTAAAATATTTACCCCTCTGTCTCTGTGTTCTCTAATTCACCCAAAAATGATTCTAGAGTATGGATCATTCATTGTCTCGGTTCCACACTTAGGTCCGTAGAAAGGAAGTATAAGACACTAACATTAATACTATAATTTGATAGGCTAGGACTTTTCCTACATAACCTTGAATAAATCTCTACCTAACAACAAGTCAACGAATCAGTACAGACTAAGAAACACTGGGGTACCTGACGTCGTGTGGTCCGAAGAGATAGGAGGTGATAAAGGACCTCAAACGAGTCTAAGTACGGTATCTCAACCACTACGACAGATTGGTAGAGTAGGAGACAACGGAGGAAGAGGACGGGAGTCAGAATGGGTCGTAGTCTCAGAAAAGGTCACTCAGCTCAGAAGTGTAGTCCACCGGTTTAATAACCTCGAAGTCGTAGTCAAGAAGGTCACTGATAAGTTCCAAATAAAGGAAATCCTAACTCACCAAACTAGAGAACCGTCAGGTTCCCTGAGAGTTCTCAGAAGAGACCGTGGTGTCAAGTTTCCGTAGTTAAGAAGTCGCGAGTCGGACGAAATACCAGACTGAGAGTGTAGACATGTACTGATGACCTTTTTGGTATCCAAACTGAATACCTGCAAACAGTCGTTTCACTACAGAGACGAAAAATTATACGACAGATCCAAACTGTATCGAAAGGAAGGTTCCTCGTTCGCAGAACAATTAAAGTACCGACGGTAGTGACACTATAAAAACCGTGGGCTCTTTTACTTCAGATAGTAACAAAGGTGAAATGGGGGGAGATATACGGTACTTCACTACCCTGGTCTACGGTACTAGAATAAAAAAAATTACAACTCAAAGTTCCAAAATGTGACAGAAGAAAGTGGGAATAGTTCTCCGAGAAATCAAGGAAAAGTGAAAAGACGGTAATCACACCATAGTAGACTTATATACTCCAACAATAAAGAAGACCGTCAGAACTAAGGTCGAACACTAAGTAGGTCGGACCGTAAAGAATACTCCATGAGACGTACATCCAATTTATTCGTCCCACTGTTATACGTCGGAACTACGTGAGGAAAGAGTCAAAACTTGGTCAGGTAACAAGGTACAGGTCAAGATTGACAACGAAGAACTGGACGTATGTCCAAAGAGTCTTCTGTCCATTCCACGAGACCATAAGGGTAGAGAAATTCTTTAAAGGCGTCGAACAAGACTAGGTGTGTCAGTTTCCGAAACCGTATCAGTTACTTCGTCTTCATCTACAAAAAGACCTTAAGGGAAAGAAAAAGATACTAGGATGTCTACAACCGTTGAACTACAGACCAAGGAGATGGAGAAGCCTTGGGTCGAACGTTTAGACCTTCAAGAGACAAAGACATGACGATTTAAGATCGAACTTTCTAAAACTCGTAATGGAACGATCGGACACTTTACTCGTGTTGACATGCCATCAAACTTGTAAGAAACCGTAAAGGGAAGGAACCCTAACCTTACTTTTGACTGGAAAAGGTCAAGGTACCGGTAACGACTCAAGAGGTTTAAACGACCGTATAACTCACGTCCTACAATTGTCGTAGTAGAAATCCTAAACTTTATCAAGTCGACCTTAAGGTAGTGGAGGTGATTGAAACAAACATCACTACGAAGGATACCGGGTGAACTGAAGTGTCAGATCCTACAGACCGACATCGACTCACTGGTGTAGTACATAGGCTCAGTGATTCTAGAAAAAGTATATCAAGAAGACACATAAGAACGGTGGAGAAGAATTAGAGAAGACGAAGATAATCCGGGAATGACAAACAGGAAATAACACGGGTAGGAACGTACTTTACAACGGAAGTATAGAGATTAAAAGAACTTCTCTAGAGATCAGAAAAGGTAAGAAAACAAAAGGAGATAAAGAAACGTCACAAGTAACTCCTTCCGGAAGAATAGAGAGGAACGACAAGAGACCTCAAGACGTAAGTGAATCCATATAGAAAAGGAAACAGGGAACGGAAAGTGAAGAGAAAAGAGTCGACAAACATTTCGGAGGAGTCTGTTGGTGAAACGGAAGAACGTAAAGAAAACGAAACCCTACCAAAATCAGTGACTGAGGACATGTTACAAGACTTGGAGACAGGATTAAGAAGTTCGTGAGACAGAAGGGTTAAATTAGGGAACTTAGATAAGTAGTGGAGGTGACAAATTGGTATTCCCTAAACTAAATGTAGTATGGGTTTCCAGATCACCAAAGAGAAGGAAAGAAGTTAAATTCGGACTTAAAACTTCATTCCTCGACTACTAGACTCGACGTCAGTCGAGGTGCAGGACAAAAACGACTGACACATCTCAAAGAGGTAGAAACAGACGTTTTTTGTATTGGTCAGACTAAGACCATAACTGGTAGACCACTACAGGTACACATCTCAGGAGAGAAAACAACAACATTTTCCCACAAACGGAACCAATCACACAAGAGAACTGTTTTGAGACAATCGGAAACGAGACGAAGTAAACATGAGGTTCCGGTTTGAACGGACAATGAGTCCCATAGAGACCTGAGGATGAAACGTAGGGTTAGGGGATACTACGTTTCCTGAAAAAAAAAAAAAAAAAACCACAATCGAGATCTTCCACAACATCCAGTTGAAGTGAAAGAAGTCGTAGTCACCAATCCCATATTGGAACCTAATGACACTACAACTTACCAAACGGAACCTTTACTCGGCTCTAGTAAGACAGTATAAACTCTAACATGGGGTTCATGACGTGAAGCCTTAGAAAACAACTGATACTCCCGATGAGGTAAAGAAGATTCCCTAAGAACGGGTGTCATCATCTATATTACCAGTAGACTTAATTTAAACGGTGAGGGCAGGTAAAAGTAAGTGAATGAGGATTCTACACTCACAAGTCAGAACGGTAGAGGACGAACTGGTGTAGGTTACATGGAACTAAGTACCTGGATTGTAAGGTCTAAGGATACATTATAACAAGAAATGTCGTAATCTGGAATGAAAGTGGTGGTCTACGTCGGTGTTGACTCGTAACAAAGATGAAACCGGGTCGGTGAAGTAAGAAAGAGCTCAATAATCGATAACGGGAGACGAGAAGGTGTCATCGTATAACCTGTGGAAGACTGGACACTCCTGAGTAGAAGGTTACAGTATAGAAAAACGGAAAAGTATGACAAGTACCCCAAGAGGTCTGTTCTGATGACCTCACTCAACGGTAAAAGGAGGAGGTTACCTGGTACAACACAGTCTTGAGAAGTGATACTGGGTAGACGGAACCCACGGGAACATACCGTACCGAGTATCGAATCTCTACGAACCCCTAAATTATCATATTATATATTCCAAGTTGGATCACTGATGAGTTTATACGTATTCACCCACCTCCACCATCTTCTATACGGTAGACTTATCCTCCTGAAACCTTCCGACCCCACACCTTTCTTCTCCTCGTCTATCCCCATCGACAACCTCTTTCTCGTGACCTGATCCTTGTCTGGACCGATTAATGTATAGGAACTCTCTCGTTAGTCGGTGAGCTTAGAAGACTAAGGAGTGGAACTTCACCCCTGTTGACGTGACTCAACGGTTCACTACTTACGTCTTCCGGGATCACGACACGGACTGGATTTCATCCAATAGTCATTCGGCCACTATTAAAACTTGGACATCATTCCCTTAACCTCCTCCTATTCAGAACGTGAACGGACGAACGGTTTTTACATTGACTAGTACGTTGAGTAAATCCTCCTGTCTACACCTTTTACCAGTGTTCCTGTCTCAGGAAATAGAGGCCCTCATGTTTACGATAGTTCCGTCTCGAATTACCACTTGACTGACCTAACAATTTCATCGACACCTGTCTGAAACAACGACGTAGTTGACGACTCTGGGTGACAACCCTCGGACATTTGTTTAAAGGTTAAGTCTCGAGTTTATCGACTCAGAAAGTCAGAGGGACTAGTCTGACCCCTAGTCTTGGGAGATCGACGGGAGATCAACTGACAAATTGGATTTGACGACAATTGAACGGAGTAAAGACTACTAATTACCGCTCAGTTCCTGGTCGAGCCTCTTCCGTTACCGTGGGGTGAGGTCATGAGGACGGACCTTTTAGGGCACCTGCCTCCTCGGACCATCCGACGTCAGGTACCCCAGAGCGTCTCAACCTGTGCTGACTCGCTGAAGTGAAAGTGAAAAGTGAAAGTACGTAACCTCTTCCGTTACCGTTGGGTGAGGTCACAAGAACGGACCTCTTAGGGTCCCTGCCCCCTCGGACCACCCGACGACAGATACCCCAGCGTGTCTCAACCTGTGCTGATTTCACTGAATCGTCGTCGTCGTCGTCGTCGTCGTTCTTGGTCGACGGATTAAGGAGTCACACGTAGGAAATTGTGATACTTCAAACATCTTCACCGAGAGTTATTTAGTTCGCATGTGAAGAGTGTGAGACCTTTCTTCACAGGTAGACACCGTCACGTAAAATTCGAAACACAAATATCTAATAGACTTCTAAAACGTTTTTATATATAAGACCAACGTACCAAAATAAGATTAGTATAATCGAAAAAAATTTTACTTATAATAAGATAAAAACTCCATATTAACTGTAACTTGTAATCAAAGTTCATATACTGTTACTAAAGTATAAAGATATATGACTTTTCATTAGATTCTAGACAAAAGAATCGTTGAAAGTTTATACGTTATGTCATAATAATTGATATCAGTGGTGTGACATGTACTGTAACGGTATTGTATATAGAACATTGACCTTTAAACATGGAAAACTGGGACAATTGGACAAAGTGTTGGGGGTGGGGGGTCGGTTGAAGACCGTTAGTGACTAGACAAGAGACATATATTAGACACACATATATATATATATATATATATATATATATATATATATATATACCCGAAGGGATCACCGAGTCTCCCATTTCGTAGACACACATATATATATATATATACCCGAAGGGATCACCGAGTCTCCCATTTCGTAGACGGACACTACGCTTTCTGGGTCCAAGCTAGGGACCCAGTCCTTCTAGGGGACCTCTTCCTTTACCGTTGGGTAAGGTCATAAGAACGGACCTCTTAGGGTACCTGCCTCCTCGGACCACCCGATATCAGGTACCCCAGCGTTTCTCAGCCTGTGCTGATACACTGATGTGAATGAATGTGAATGAATATATATGTGTGTGTGTGTATATGGATATGTATATATTTCTAAGATGTACATTTACTCTAGTATGTCAAAACAGAAAGAAACAGATTGAATAAAGTGAATCACGGGAGTTCCAGGTAAGTACAATAACCGTTTACCGTTCTAAAAGAAGAAACCACTTATGTTACCGTGGGGCGAGGTCATGAGAACGGACCTTTTAGGGTACCTACCTCCTCGGACCATCCGACGTCAGGTCTCCAGCGCTTCTCAGCCTGTACTGACTCGCTGAAGTGAAAGTGAAAAGTGAAAGTACGTAACCTCTTCCGTTACCGTTGGGTGAGGTCACAAGAACGGACCTCTTAGGGTCCCTGCCACCTCGGAGCACCCGACGGCAGATACCCCAGCGTGTCTCAGCCCGTGCTGACTTCGCTGAATCGTCGTCATCGTCGTCGTCACTTGAGGCCCTCAACCACTACCTGTCCCTCCGGACCGTACGACACTAAGTACCCCAGTGTTTCTCAGCCTGTGTTGACTCGCTGACTTGACTTGACTTGACTTATGTAGTACCAAGAAAATAGGAAAGTAGGAAGTCACCTATGAATTCAACAAAAGTATACAACTGATGACATTTATTACGACGGCAATTGTGCCCCGAGGTGTATACAGAAACTTTATCACTAAAGTAAAGGAAGTCAATATACGGGTCTTCACCTTAACGACCTAGTATACTACCTTTCACTTTGACAATCAGTAAGTCAACACAGACTGAGAAACGCTGGGGTACCTGTCCTAGTATACTATTAAGATAAAAATTAAAGAATTCTGTTGAGGTATGACAATAAGTATTACCGACGTAAGTAAATGTAACAGCGGTTGTCACATGATCCCAAGGGGAAATAGACATAAGAGTGGTTGTGAGTATTAAAGAACAGAAAAACTATTTTTAACGGTAAGATTGTCCCCACTCCACTATAGAGTAACACCAAAACTGAAAGTAAAGGGACTATTAATCGCTACAACTCGTGGAAAACTACACGAACAACTGACAGACATACAGAGGAAACCCTTTTACAGAAAAGTCTAGAAGACGAGTAAAAATTTGTCTAACACCCAAAACAACAACAACAAAATGTCAACACACTCAAGAAATATATAAAACCTATAATTGAATAGTCTATATACTAAAACGTCTTCCAAGGAAAAATTAAAACAACTACCAAAAGAATCGGTACGTCTAGATAAATCGAACTACATCAAGGTGAACAAAAACGATGGACTGATTTTTTAATAGTGGTTCTGTCTACTGTTCCTCGAATGGTGGATACGAAAGAAGACCATCAAAATACCAAAGTATAGAATACAAGTTTAGAAGATATGTAAAATTCACTCCAAACACATACTATAATCTATCACCAGGTCAAAGTAAGAAAACACGTCGGGTCAAATGGGTTTGGTAGTGAACTTTTCTGACAACATATAGGAACCGAAGAAACAATATCAACTGGCACATACTTACCCAGATCAAGATTCGAGAGACAAGACAAGGTAACTAGACACACGGACCAAAATACGGTTATCGTGGTATAACAAAACTAATAATATCAAAACATTATATTAAACTTTACTCTCTTACTATACGTAGATCACAACAATAAAGAGTTCTAAGGAAACTGATCAACCCTAGAAAGTACCAAGGATGTTTAAAATCCTAACAAACAAGACAAAGACACTTTTAACGATAACATTGAAACCCCTAACGTAACTTAGATATCTAACGAAACCAATCATACCTGTAAATTGTTTATTAATCACAAAAGTACTATGACTTATAGAAAGGTAAATGATCAGAAGAAGTTAAAGAAAAAGTACTCAAAAGTCACATATCTAGAGGGTGTAGGAACCAATTTAAATAATGATTTAAAAAAAAAAATACGTCAACATTTACCCTAATAAAAGAGTCAAAGAGAAAGACTAACAAGTAATAATTTCTCTACCTTGTTTAAAAACATATAACTAAAACATAGAAAGTTGAAATGATTTAAACGAACAATTAGTAAAAAACTATCTCAGACATCCCAAAAGATATATGTGGTAGAAGTTTATCACTGTCAAAATGAAGAAGGAAAGGTTAAACTTACGAAAAATGATAAAAAAGAACGGACTAAGAGACCGATCTTAAAGGTCACGATACACCGTTCTCACCCGTAGGGTTAGAATCTCCTTTAAGAAAGTCGAAAGTAGTAACACATACTACAATCGATACCCGAACAGTATACACCAGAATATTACAACTCCATGTAAGAGAGATATGGACGAGAAACCTCTCAAAAACTTTTTAGTATTTACCTATAACTTAAAACAGTCTTCGAAAAAGACTTAGATAGTTCTACTAGTATACTAAAAATAGAAAGTGAAACAATCCCGAAGGGATTATCGAGTCAACCATTTCTTAGACGAACGTTACGTCCTCTGGGACCAAACTGAGGACCCAGCCCTTCTAGGCGACCTCTTCTCTTCCCGATGGGTGAGGTCATAAAAACCCGAAGGGAACACCGAGTCGACCATTTCTTACACGGGCGTTACGTCCTCTGGACCCAAGCTAGGGACCCAACCCTTCTAGGGGATCTCTTCCCTTTCCGATGGGTTAAGTTATAAGACCGGACCTCTTAAGGAACCTGAGATATCAGGTACCCCAGCGTTTCTCAACCTGTACTGACTCGTTGAAAGTCAAACAACTACATCACTGAGTTTAACTATCTAAACACCTACAACTGTGTAGGAACGTAAGGACCTTATTTATAAAGAACTAGTACCACGTAATACGAAAGTTACACAATAACTTAAGTCAAACGATTATAAAATAACTCCTGGAAAAGTAGATAAAATAATCCTTATAATCGGACATTAAAAGAAAAGAACACTATAGGAACAGACCAAAACCATAGTCCCACTACGACCAGAGTATTTTGATTAAACCTTCAAAAGGGAGAAAAAGATAAAAAAACCTTCACAAACTCTTCATAACATAATTAAAAAGAAAATTACAAACAATCTTAAGTGGTCACTTCAGTATACCCGGACCTCAAAAGAAACATCCTTCCAAAAACTAATGACTGAGTCAGAGAAATTATCATTAACTAGAGAATAAAAGACAAAGAAGTATTAAACCATTACCATCCAACACACAAAGGTCTTTCAATAGGTAAAGAAGATCCAACAGGTTGAACAACCGTACATTAACAAATGTTGACAGAGAATAACAAGAGACATAAAGACACTATAGTCAACGTTCTGGAAAAATTTAAAGACTACAACTCAGGAGGGAAAAGAAAACACTCAGATTTTCAGTTTTTAAAAAAATTTCGAGAATAACTAGGAAAAGTGACATGAAAATCAAAGATAAAGTAAATAAAGACGAACTTAGAAACAAAAGAAAGGAGATAATTGAAACCCGAAATAAACAAGAAGAATCACGAAACTCCACATTTTAATCCAGCAAACTCTAAAAAGACAAAGAACTACTTCCGTAAATAGTAATACTCGTTGAAAGGTTCTTGACGAAAATACCGTAGGGTATTTAAAACCATACAACACAAAGGTAAAAGTAAACGCGTTCTATAAAAAAATTTAAAGAGAGAAAGAAAAAACTGGGTAACTAAAAGTCGTCGTACAACAAGTTAGAGACATATAAACATTTAAAAGGTCAAAAGAAGAATATTAACCAAAGATCAAATTACGGTAACACTAATTTTTACTATGAACTATACTAAAGTCAGAATTGATAAATTCTGATTAAAACACCGGATAGTGTACTACACAGGACCCCTTACAAGGTACACACGAACTCTTCTTACACATAAGACACACCCAAAAAAAAAAAAACTACTTTATAAGACACATAGACAATACTTTACAAGACACATAGGCAATTCCGATAGACCGGATTACACCACAAATTATGGTCACAAAGGAATAACAAAAGGACAGACCTATTGGCTTATGTAACTATATTCACTCCATAATTTCAGGGTATGATAATAGCACAATGACAGATAAAAGAGAGAAATCTAGAAATTATAAACGAGACATATAAATCCACAAGGACACAACCCACGTATTTATAAATTTTACTACATCCTAAAACATCCTAATTAGGGAAACAATAATACGTTACGAGTAGAAATAGAGAATAATATAAGAAACAAAATGTCAGATAAATTAGAACACTTAAGGGAGTGTCAGGTCACCACTCCCGAACCCAAAGTGATCACCCGGATCCAAGTTAAGACCAGTCCCTTGATTCTAGGACTTACGGTACAACGCACCGGGTTTTTTTTTTTTGTTTGTCACAAATAAGAGTTCATATCGATGGAACCGAAAGAAACCAAAGGTAAACGTATCTTATAGAAAAAGTTAAGGAAGTGAAAGTCAGAAACACATGAAAATGTCGACTCCCCTCAGAGTAAACCGTCGTATATCTACCCAGAGTCAAAAATTTTAGGTAAGTCAGTAAGACAGAAAACTATCTTAAATCAGGTGTATGTAAATTTCATTAATAACTATCCATACATGAAAACGTTAAGACAATCAACGAAAAGCCGAGAAAACATCAAAGAGACAAAGAAGAAAACGAGAGAAACATTAAACTACTAAAAGTCATCACCATACCAACGGAAAGAAAAAAATATAAAATTTAGAAAACACATGACGATATCTAAAAACGAAAGTATCACCGACGGTACTTTGAATGGATATTATTTAATATGAATGCTTTCACTTTTTCACTTTCAGTACGTCAACACAGGCTGAGAAACGTTAGGGTACCTCATATTGGACGGGTCGAGGAGACAAATACCTTAAGAGGTCCGTTCCCTCATGACCTCACCCAACAGTAAGGAAAAGGTCCCCTAGAAGGACTGGGTCCCTAGGTTGGGACCAGAGGACGTAACGTCCGCCTAAGAAATGGTTGACTCGGTGGTCCCTTCGAACTTCAATATTGACAGATAAAATTTAACTATTATTGATTGTAAAATTACGTAAGATTTCAAAATGTAAAAATGAGGGAGGGTTGCTAAACAAAACTACAGTGTTAAATGTAGAAAAATAGGACACATAGGGAAATGATCAAATCAATATCTAAAAAAAAATGAAAACAGAAAATTGGAAGAATGATTGAAATATTCATTAATTAAGTGGTAGAGATATTGTCAACTAATAAGACTTAAAATGACATAAAAATAGAAATGGTCACTCCAATCCAAAAGGACAATGATTGATCATGAGAAAGAAAAGTCGGATTTCTCCAGGGAAATTGTGAAGAATATTCCGGTCAAATCTCCACTAGTTGAGGAAATACAACAGACCTTTTGAGAGGAAGTCAAGACTTACTGTCGAAAAGACCTATCTCATAAAAACTAACCTTCAAAAAAAGAAAGTCCTGAAACCGATCATGCACGGTCAGGGAAGACCAGGTGTTTCAAAGACGATTCTTCGACGACTACTAGAATTTCCCTAAGGGAAATGTATTGTTCGACAAAAAGAGAACGACGAAAATTCTAATAGAGGAACAGAAATTAAAAACTATGAAATTAAAAGTACATAGAACCACATCCACAGAGAAACCTAAGTAGACCTAACCTTAAGAGACCTGAAGGACCTAGACTTACAGAGAAAGGGGTCCAATGTCCTCAAAAGTCAGTAATAAAGACGTTTGTGTAGACGAGAAAAAAGAGAAAGAGAAGAGGAGGACCCCGGGGATATTACACTTATCACTAGTCGAACTACCACAGAGTACCCAGAAAATTCGATAAAAGTGTGAAAGAAAAAAACTAAGAAACAAACCTACTCAGGGTGACGGGACAGAAACTCGAGTGACCGGAAAAGAGGACGAGGTAGAACAGACGACAACATGGGGAGAAAACACAAAAAGTCAATTCATCATAAGAAGTCGAGGTACTGAACACAAACCATCAGAATACGAAGGAAAGAAACAACTTCAAGAGTGACACACGTAGGTAAAAGAAGGTTCAAATCACTCGTAATAAAATTTGAGAAATAGTCCAGTTAGTAAATGGAAGTAGAGTAATTCCTGAAAAAGACTCCAAATAAGGAACAAGAAAGTAAACCTTGTAAAAGGAGACAAAAAAGTAAAAGGAACTGAGAGACACAAACAAAAATACGTATTCTAATTTGTCGGTGAAAAGAGTCAGAACTTCCTCATTGAAACACATCCCCTACTTGAAACAGTAAGTTAGGACAGAATCTAGAACCAACAAAGAGTGTAGAAGTACTAAAATAAAATCACCCAGGGTCATCAACTTGACACGATTTTTGAAAGTTAAAGGGTTTCCCCTTCTAGAGTCAGTCGTGGATCTAAGTCCAACTGACCTTCGGTCTGGGTGTCCGTCGTCGAAAATTACATATGTTTGTGTGTCTCAAGACACTCTGGTGTTCATATTTAGGACGACCGACGGTCTCGGTCCACTAGATCTTCACAGAGGACGTTCCATCAGTGTTTTTAGTCCCACGATCTGTTCACATGTTCTAGGAAAGACCCTCTATGGTCGGTGGACTTCACTCTACCTTCCCCTTATGTTTCTACAGTAGGTGACCGAAGACAGGGTCCTGACGTAAAATCATCTTGACATCTCCCACGGTTTGGTCTTCGGACGATAGTCCGGGTTTCGAGGTTCGTTCGTCTATCCAAAGAAAGTGTTTCTCTGACCCCTATGTAAAGTCAGAAGAGAGACGTGTCTAAGGGAACTCTACCACCAGTCGGTGTTTGACAACCAACGTTAAGGTATCCTGGGTCCTTACGTTCGAAACGACCGGTGGTCTCGATCCATTAGTTCTTCATAGGGAACCCAACGTCGGTGTTTTTGACCCCTTGGTCTGTATTTTCGAGGGGAACCCCTCTATGACCACGAAACATCGTACGTCTCCCCTTTAGTTTTCTATCGTGGGTGAAAAGTAGAGAAGTCTTCTAATATCATCCGGGAATGTATACATAAATTAATCTTCGTACAAGAAGTCCAGTGTCAATACTTTTATTCGATTATACATAATCAAAGGTAACGACGACATTGTCCACTGGTAATGGAAACACCGAGTTGTTTTGAAATAGAAGAGTGGTAAGACATCCAATCATCAGACCAAAGTCATACCGAGTCGACGAAGAGACGAGGATCAAAATGTTCCAACCTTAATTACACAGTATTCCGATGTAATAAAGACCTCCGAGTCCTTACTTAGACAAGGTTCAAATAAGTCCGACTACTGTCTTCAAGTCTTGACTCCAGAGATAAATGAATTGTTGGACATTCAACCCCTATCAAGAGTCAAAGATCTCTGACGTACGTAAAGAAGCGAGTACCGGGGGAAGGACGAAGAAGTTTCGGTCAACGACACCCAGTTTAGGAAGAGAACAGAACTGAGAGAGACACTAGGGAAGAAAACGGAGTACGGAAGAGACGGAAGAAGATGAGGTAGGGAGACTACACATGGAACCCGGGTATACCTATTAAGTCCTTAGTAGAGGTATAGAATTTCAGTCAACTATCATAAGATAGACATTTTAGAGAAGTGTCGTTACTTACCTACCATTAGAACCCCCCCTGTGAAATATTGAGACGGTGGTGTGATTGATGGTCGACACGTGCAATCACCTTTCTAGGATTTTGTAATCGAAATCATTCAAACACTATTTCCAAAACACACACCACACAAAATCCCGATCACTAGCTTATAGTGCCCCTAAAAGGGAAGATACCTTATGTACCCGAATTTTCCAAGTATCCATACTACGATATCTACCCACCTGTGTAGAGTCACCTTTAACCCCACCTGTGTATTCCCCGATATGAGTTTAATATACCTGAGTTCTAATCTTAAATCAACATGACTACAGACCCGGTCCCGATAAAGAAGGGACAGTAAATAAGTCAATAAATGAATTAATAAGTAAATAATTGAATAGATGACTAGTTTCTCAATAGTTCACAGATACTCTGTGCAAAACGATCTCAGTACTCTACATTCGACGGGAGTACCGAGTCCACCATTTCTTAGACGGATATCACACCCTCTGGGTCCAAGCTAGGGAACCAACCTTTATAGGGGACCTCTTCCTTTACCGTGGGATGAGGTCATAAGAACGGACCTCTTAAGGTACCTGTCTCTTCGGACCGTCCGATGTCAGGTACCTCAGTGTTTCTCAACCTGTACTGACTCGTTGGATGTGATCGTGCACTCAACATTCTGTAAACGACTGAAACAGGGACACCCTGTTTGAGACATGACTCTTATGTATGTAGTTTATAAGGATGTTGATTTATATATAATTATCATATTAACTATATTTTCATCTCCGAAGGTACTTTGGAATATCATTTCTCTAGATTAGAACAAACATTCCTAGTCCTTTACTTCACAGTAAATTTGACTCTAGGTCTATTCTAAATCGACCTACATCTATTAATCCCTACCTTATCATAATCTCATCCCCCGTACAGTACACCCTTTCAATATCCCAGTTCCGGCTCATCTCCTCAGTCCCTTTCAATCACAACGACGTTTTATACTTCCCTCCCTCTCTTACCGTACTCTACTCCAATCTCTGCACCTCACCAGTCTAACTGTCATCGGACTAATTGTACCTTTCCTTAAAGTCGAAATAGAATCCACTTTACCCTTCGGTACTCCCCAAATTTGTCAACTTAGAGTATACTCGAAACTTAAATCTCTTTATCGTGAGGCCGTATTAGATAAGACACATCTCTAATCTCCTTCTTCTACTCCTGTATACCTCGTACCTATATTCCCCACGCAAGTCGTTCCTCCACCCTTCGTCGAACTGGGTTCCACAACAACTGTTCCTACCACCGTCCACTTCCTGTCTTTTACCTAGATTGTCTATAAAACCTCCATCTTGACAGAACTAAACGACTGCTTAGTCTATACCCTGACGAGTTCCCTTCTACTAGTTCCACTAAGACAAGTTAAGACAAATCAGTGAGTCAGTACAGACTGAGAAACACTGGGGTACCTGATGTCGTGTGGTCCGGAGGGACAGGTAGTGGTCGAGGACCTCAAATGAGTTTGAGTACAGGTAACTCAGTCACTACGGTAGAATAGGAGATGGCAGGGGAAGAGGGTGAGAGTTAGAAAGGGTCGTAGGCCCAGAAAAGGTCACTCAGTCGAGAAACGTAGTCCACCGGTTTCATAACCTCAAAGTCGAAGTCGTAATCAGGAAGGTTACTTATAAGTCCTGATTAAAGGAAATCCTACCTGACCAACCTAGAGGAACCTCAGGTTCCCTGAGAGTTCTCAGAAGAGGTTTCGGTGTCAAGTTTTTGTAGTTAAGAAGTCACGAGTCGAAAGAAATATCAGGTTGAGAGTGCAGGTAAGTACTGATGACCTTTTTGGCATCGAAACTGATCTGCCTGGATACAACCGTTTCAATACAGAGACGATAAATTACACGATAGATCCAACCAGTATTGAAAAGAAGGTTCCTCGTTCGCGGAAAATTAAAGTGCCGACGTCAATGGTAGACGTCACTAAAACCTCGGGGGTTTATATTTCAGACAGTGACAAAGTGACAAAAGGGGTAGATAAAAGGTACTTCACTACCCTGGTCTACGGTACTAGAAACAAAAGACTTACAACTCAAAATTCGGTTGCAAAAGTGAGAGGAAAAAGTGAATGTAGTTCTCCGAGAAATCAAGAAGTTAAAGACAGTATTCACACCACAGTAGACGTATAGACTCCAATAACTATAAAGAGGACCGTCAGAACTAAGGTCGATCACGAAGTAGGTCAGGTCGCAAAGAGTACTACATGAGACGTATGTTCAATTTATTCGTCGTACTGATATGTCGGAACTACATGAGGTAATGGTTAAACCTTGTTTAGACAACAAGGTACAGGTCAAGATTGACAACAAAGGAATGGACGTATATCTAAAGAGTCCTCCGTCCAGTCCACGAGACCATAAGGGTAGAGAAAGTCTTAAAAGGTGTCAAACAACACTAGGTATGTCAGGTTCCGAAACCGTATCAGTTATTTCGTCTTCCATAAAAAGAACTTGAGAGAACGAAAAAGCTACTAGGTCACCTACAACCGTTAAACCAGAGACCAAGGAGACGGAAAAGATTTAGGTTGAACTTGTAGACCATCAAGTGCCAAGTACATGACAACTTCGGACCGAACCTCTTAAAACTCGTAATGAAACGATCGTATACTCTACTCACGTTAACACACCATCAAAGTTTTAAGAAACCGTAACGGAAAGAAACCCTAACGTCACTTTTGACTGAAAGGTCAGGACACCGGTGACGACTCAAAAGGTTTAAACGATCGTATACCTCACGTCGTGAAAGTGTCGTAGTAGAAAATCCCAAATTTTATCGAGTTGACCTTAAGGTAGTGGAGGTAATCGAAACAAACATCACTACGAAGGTTTCCGGGTGAACTGAAGTGTAAGGTCCTACAGACCGAGATCCACTCACTAGTGTGGTAATACTAATAGACCAAACACTTCTAGAAAAAACATATCAAGAAGACACATAAGAACGGTGGAGAAGAATGATAGAAGACGAAGACAATCCAGGTATGGTAAAGACAGGAAATGACACGGGTAGAAACGTACTTTTCAAGGGAAACCTAGAGATTAAAAGAACTTCTCTAGAGATCAGAAAGGGTAAGATAACAAAAGTGATAAAGAAACGTAACTAGTGACTCCTTCCGAAAGAATAGAGAGGATCGAAGATTACTATGTTCAGTCAATTTCTAATGTAAAGACATGTATTATTTTGAATGTAAAAGAACTATCAAATCTAAAATAATACAACGTTGTCAATACCTAAACACAGTTCTTTTACGACAACTTAGAGTGGACCTTTCTTAAAAAAAATTACCTAAACAGTTTCCTCGAGAACCTTAAACATAAAACACTACCAAAAGTCGTGAGATTACAAAGACACAAGGGACATAGAGACAACAAAGAAGAAGTAAAGAAACTCCGATCTCTTACGTTTACTACTGAAGGTCCTGTTCCTCTTTAATCGTACTTTCCCTGTAGTACACGAGTAAAGAATAATCAGTGACGGAGTAAAGGAAAAGGAAATCCAGGATAGACTAGAGGAAACGGGTGTACCGGGTAACCAGTGATGATTAAGAGTATCACTATAACTTTATGTGAGGATCGAACTAGGGTGTTTTGTGATACACCGGCACGAGTCATCAGGACCCATCTCTAACGACATCAGTGCTCTGTCGTACCTGGAACCTGGTCTGTAACAGTCCACTGGATATATTAGGACTACATTCGCAGTACTAGTGTCGGACTTCGAACAAAGTTGTCTGTTGAAGGAACCGAGAATATAAAAAGAACCTCTGAAACTATAGTCTAGCAGACCTAAATTTAATTAGGGTCTAGAAGATAAATTGGTGATCCCACGAATTTCGTAAATGGAGTAGACGTAAGAGTAAACATCTCTCTTATTTTAGTCCGATAACCGTTATAACTTACTCTATCGAGTATATTTCTTAACTCGTGTCACGAATCATGTATCCATCGTAAGGTATATACCCTCAATGAGAAAGACAACAAGACAACAATACTTCCCATCAGGGAGTGTATAATAATTAAGAAAGGAAAATGAGAAGAGACCATTACTGTCAAATCTCCTGTTTCCCAAAAGAAAATCTTCCTTTTCTTCTAATACTCGGTCAGTAACAGGAGATCAGAACGTTTGTCCGAAACGGTCTAAAGAACGAGATCAGTACCTGTAGGGTCACTTCTCTTCGATACCCGACGGAGGAGAGTACACTCGATTAGACTATCAACTCGAGACGAATCATGGGACAGGAAACTAAATCAACCGAGTTACGTCGGTAGTTAGGGAACCCATGACTTCGTTTATGTTGGAAGAGTCGTAAGACGGACTTGTTTACGAAGTACGTAAACAACCGTCCTTCGGTGTTCAACTGAAGTACCCCAGGAATTCATTCAGTCAATCGGAGAGACTTTTCTTTCCGACTACTAAGTTTTTTATTTCTCCAACTTCTCCCGTCATCGGGTAGGGTCCGGGAAACACTCAACTTGAGACCCCAGAAGGGTAAGGGAAGGAAGTGAACGAGTGGAACGGGTGAGAGACGGAGAGTCAGGTGTTCGCGAAGCTACCAAAACAGGGAAACATCGTCAAGAGAGAGAGTTCTTAGGAAGAGGCTGTAGGAGTGGAAAAAATTGAATGTTTAAGGACAAATAGAAAGTTCTGAGTACAGATTACTTTGAAGAGTGACTTCAGAAGAATAAGTAAGTAAGGTGTTTATAAATGATTCCTTCCGTGACACAATCTGTGACAGGTTCCGTGACACAATCTGTAGAACAGGTGACACCTGTTCTACCTTTTTGGAGTCGAGGACACCACGACTCCCTCTCTGACTGTTACTTGTTCGGTTACTTGACATCTTACAGTACAAACACCACGATCTGGTTTTTCCACCCGTCCACACCCCACTTACCATCTTCCTCGACGAAGACTCTCTCGACAAAAACTTGATTCTAGACATCCTACTCTTCTATAGTCGGTACACTTCTCGTCCCAAGACCTACGTGTTTATGTGATCAAAACAAACCTCTTGTTTTTCTTACCATACTAATCTTATACTTGTTCTCTCGTACTGTTCCATAGTCTTTCCAGAGTCCATTCCTCAAGTCTAAAATAAGACTCACTTATCCCTCTCCACTTTAGTCTAAAACACAAATATTATCGTGAGACGGTAGACGTATCTCGTACCTACCCCCCTCTTCGTCTCTCGGACTAATCCTCCGAGACCGTCATCAAATCCCATCTCTCCTACCACAAAACTAGGTCTTAATGTCGATGTCTCACCCCTCTTCAGTGAATCCTATATAGTACCTCCAATCACCCTAGAACGGTTACCTAACCCAAACTCCCATCGTTTTTCTCTTTAGGATCCCAAATCCAAACTCGTTGATCACCTACCTACCTAAAAATCTACATAAAATTATGGTATACGACTTTACCCTCTGTTAGACACTATTACAAATCCCCTAATCGTTCAGATTTCAGATAAAACCTGTACAATTAAAACTCTACGGACAATCGGTAGACTTCCCTTTACCGTCCATCGATAAACCTAGATGTCCACCCTTAGAACTCTCTTTTGTAGTCTTAATACATATTTATATAGGAGGGGGATGTACTCCTCACTTAAACAGGGAGGAGACGTCCCAATGTAATCTTTGGGTCGTCTAGGATCCAAGAGGACAGAGACACTCATGGTGTAGTATAGTTTGTAATTTTAAGTGGAAATAGGGTGTAATTAATACACTAAGGAATTCACAACTCGACGTCAACTGATCAAACTATACAACGTAAAACATCTATAAATTAATTTTATAGTAAACTAAAACGTGTAAAATTTCCGTTTAGACAAAACTTACAAAGTACAATAAAAACCTACGGGAACCTTTCGAATAGTACACTCGGTACCATGTAAATTGGGAATTAATCATCTCACTCACACGAACGAGAAAAGTTGAGGGTCGTTATAACACTACGAAAAATTTTCCGGAAAGTCCTCGAAGTACAATATTGGTACATTAAACCAAACAACTGGTGATCTGGTATTCGAACTTCTCCCGTGCTTCCTGGAGTCACGAACCATATATCTTTCTTTGAGTTTCAAACAAATACCTTCGTTAAATGAACCTAATTATTCCTCTTTTTCGGTTCAGATCCTTATATCACACGAAAGATAGGTGTGAACCCTTTTCCGAGAATGGGGACAGAACGTTACATACATTATACCTGAACAAAAGAGGAACCGTGAGTATTTTCCCTCCGTCACAACATGTCTTTGCAGTAAAGGACCCGAACTAAAATTAGGTATAGGAACTATCAACACTTAAAACGTTGTCTTTCAATCAAAGACATCCAGCGAGACTAAAAACACCCCCGTTTTAATTTATTACGGTAACATCATGTTGAGAGGACCGAATTTTTGTGACATAAGAACATCATATAAGAACAGATTTTTCATAGAATGTTAAGTCTGGAGTCCCTTGCAAAGACATTTAAAGGTCTTCACCTCTACGTTTTATAGAAAACAACGGACTGTAGACTGGACCTTTTTCGGTTCTCAACGTTGTTAATAACACCACTCCCTGAGTTGTTACCGGGAAATCTCTTTTTTTAGAACGTTCTTTTAGGAAGTCGTTATTCTGTCAATTTGTAGAAAGATTCAGAGAATATCCTTCTTCCATCCTTCCTTATCGACCTCAAGGGTCCAGGGTCTGAACGGGATCCTCTGAGTCACTACGATGTGTCGACATAGGAAGAACGGGTTCTTAACTGAAACCCGGTCTAGAAACGGAGAGTACTACTTCTCCTCTGTACTAAAATACCAAATATCGGGGTTACGATAACGGTTTAACGAGGTGCTCGGTATCACTTTAATTCAGGTGGAACCGATACGGAACGATTTAAACAGTCACCGAGGTTTTATAAGGCGGTTCTTAAAGTCTAAAATACCCAAAATTGTTTTTATTGAAACCTTTACCTGTAGTTGGTCCCTTCTCTTTACCAAATATGAACAGTAACTGTGCATGACTCAAACCTCGGGTCCAGGTCGAACCCTGTCCACTCCAGCTTGACGTCGACGGGAAACACAAGGGGAGGGTAAAACATAATCTTTTAACGGAGGTCAAAAGAGACTAACAGTCTAACGACAGACAGTGACGGGGAACACACTTCGATTTACTAGTATACTTTCGTCAATTCTTACGTACGGGTGAATGTAAATTCGACGTACTAGAAACCCCCTACAATCTATGAATGTATGAGTCTACACGGATATCACAACTAGTGAACTACCTCTTTAAAATTGAATCGTCAATGATGTTGTCAATGAAAGGGAAGAGACACTTCGTGAGTCAAACGTTTAAGGAGTTTTACTTCTCATCTAACGACACACCTTTACTCCTCAGACTATCTTCTCTACTCATCGTACTACTACCTCGAGATTATAACCGACTTTCTACTCTCTCACGACTAGTCAGGTCCCTACCTATAATTACTTATGGTTCCAGAGGGTACCCATACCTTTAACTTTTCTTACCCGTATGATAGGTAGTATACCTTTTACATTTTTACAGCTAAGAAGAACTGACTAGGTAGTGTAGAACTTAATGACAAGAAACATCGTTACCCCATTAATCAATTTTGGTAATCTTGTTAGCTGAACGAAGGGACTTGTTGAGAACCCGTCGTCTAAACGACCACTACGAGGAGGACGAAATCAAGGTAGACGAATCAATCCGGAGACGGTAGGAGGTTCTAGGTTATGGTCAGATTTGACGAGATTCTTTGTGGACTGATTAGGTTAAGTTTCCCTAAAGATGGACAGACTTGAAGTGAATGAGTAGACTCTAAATCTTCAGTGAGGAATCCTAATTACCAGAATGACAACTTAAAATAAAAATAATAAGATTCAGACCAAAACGTTAGGGTTACTTAAATAAAGTTCAGGTATACGGAGTCGAAAGAGTAAACATTTGTCTCCTATGATGTACATAAAGACAAGATCTTAAAAACACTCTGAATTTTCTCATATAATTAACCCAACCGGTTTTTCGAAAAAGTCCAAAAAGACATGGTAGAATCCCCTTTGAACTTACTTGAAAAACCGGTTGGGTTATATAGATGTGTGTGTGTGTGTGTGAGACATAAGGGTATAACATGTCGTGTATCATTTACCAGTTATTTTAATCAAAGAGGGGTAGAGGCATTACCCTGAAGTACCGTTGTCTTCGAGAAAGAATATGGAAAAACATAGGGGTTTCGAAATTTGGATTAGTCTCGAGTTATACACACAGTGAAGACAACTAAAGAGTAAAGAAAAACGTTTTCCGTCCCGTACCTTGGAAGTCCCGATCACTGGTAGTGTTCGACCCAAGTGTTTCCAGATACCAGGTGCCAACAAATAAACGATTGACATGTCAAGATGGGACATCGTTCATGATCTCTGATCAGAATCTGTCTCAGTAGAAGATCCGTAGATCCCTATGTCGGTGTCCCTACACGATGTCGGTCCCTATTACTACGTGTCCTATAGTCGGTTGACTTATTCCGGTAGAAGATACTGTAGAAAGTGTGAGGGGTGGAGAAACACGGGTCGTGGTACCAGGGGTGGGAAAGTATGTGGGTGTCCATCCGCACGTCATCAGGTACGGGACCCCCTTCGGTCCCTCTCTCGTCCAGGTCTACCGAGAAAGTGACCTGTAACGTGGACATGTTACGTCATCGTTGACGTGGTTCGAAAACATCTAAAAAAATGTTGGACGAATGATTTTTACCCTAAATTGTCAGTAAGTACTGGTTTGGATTTAACAAGGAAAGAAGATAACTACAATGTAAGAGGAAAAAAGTCAAGGGTAGAGACAAGTGGGAAAGAAGGGTTAGAATAAATATACGAGGTAAGTGGTGGGAAAGAAGGTATAAGTCGAAGACATACCTTTGTCTTCAAAGAGTACTGGAGTGGGAAAGTCTCTACAAACGTGTACCAATACTTGTCTAGTTTATTTGTCCTTGAATCCAATTAAATTATCTTTTTTATTTTATACCTTATTGTAACTAAAACCGGTCATAGTTAATGTTGGTAAGATGATATAAAATGTTTTTTTGTTGACTTGTAAAATGTGTACATGTCATAAAAAGTCATTTTCACTTAAACCTAAATTGTTACCTAGTGATTACTTTTCTGCTTTCTTTTGTCTTTTATCCTGAAGACCGAGATCCAATCTCATAAACAATTCAGAGGTTTGAAACATGATAGGTAATGTATATAGAGTAATACTTATATATATAAATATGTATTATATATTGTAATTGAATTTGAAACTTTCGTAATACAAGATCAATTATTATAAGACATCTATTTGCTCCGTCATTGGTGATCATCAATTTGGTCATAAAGGTGTTACACACGGACGTACCAGTCACTCTTTACCTTGTGCACAACCACCTGGGGTTACCAAAACTGACAGTCTAACTACCAATAAAGAGATTCTTGTGTCTGTAGTAAAAATAAAAAGGGAAGTATCATTGAAACACGGAGTTTATAATACCCACCCAAGTCAATTTACCTAAGAAGACGTCCGTCTAGACCAAAGTGGTAGATGAACTGTCCGAGAGTAAATGAAAACAGGTGAATTCTCTGATGCTGAAATTTACATTCTGAGATGTACGGTCTGGGTCGTGATTGAACGAAAGAAATCCAGTCTTCCCGGACGTCACAATACTTCTCCTTTTTAATGAGTTGTTTTAGTCAACTAGGGGATCAATATATACTTAGTAATGTACTGAATCCTAGTGACGTCACGATAATTTTCCCAGTAATCTGAAACATGAGTAATAAATGGAACCCAATTTACAATTGAAACTACAGAACCTTATGTTTTAAAGTTCAATCCGGAAAAATGATCGAACGAAGAACCTACCCCTGGAATCAATCGTAGGTAAAGGGTCCTATTGGATATAACTATAGTAAGGAGGAGAGTAGAACCTTCACTCCGAGAGGTTTCGGATTTCGGATGTTCTACCGACCAGTGAGACTTTCGTTTACTCCAGTGGTTACCTCGAAACTGTACTTTGTACTTCTTTGAACTATAATCAGAGACGAGAGGATTTCTTTGAGTTCTCAATATTTTTCTAGATAGTTCGAAGGAGTAAAGACTGGTGACTAGGTTTCTCATAAGTGTATTCAGTCAGACGATCTAAGGTCCTACACAAACCCCTGAGTATCTTTTGGTCACTCATATAAAGGTCCTTTTGTCTACCAGAGTAACTGTAAGTCACCTGTCCACATAGTCGTACCAATATCTCGCTGTCTCCTCACCCCTTTCTTGTCTTGGTCCTCCCATGTTAGTACGACGGGTATAAGGTAAAGGTCAAAATAAAAGAATTTTACTATTCTACTTTTTTGTGAAGATTATTCGTGGTAACTTTTTACAATGGGGCGGTTGAACCCGTGTCCGAATTTATAATAAATTTATTTAAGGTAAAGAATTTTTTATGTCCTGGAAAATCTTTGAAAACTGAGATCCTTCTTTAAAGGAAGTAGTATAGGTTTTGTGAAAGGGGATGTTATGTACCTTAAAGACTACCGGAATTTTTTTACGATACCCCATTACCGACTTATCGTGGTTCTCGTACACGTCCCAAATGCTCACTTGTGAGACCTAAACCCCCCTCGACCTAGTCAGAGTCGATAAGACACTTAGAAACGTAAGACAGGTAGTGGTCAAACTGATACGTCTCGTTAGGGTAAACTGGTCGACATACATTTTATTGGCTTAGATGGTACCTTTTCGGTCATCGTCGTTCAGATAGACTACTTTGGTCACCTCGTCTGAATAGTTCACCCGTATTACGGTTTTGGTCGTGTATTACGTACTTCATTTAATACACACCTTTCATAGTTACCGGTCGACACTTTTTGGTTCAGTTTACTGTGACTTGTGTTGAGACACCCTACAAGAATTACGGGAATCCAGGTCAAAAGACGGTAAAGGGGGTTGTCACCTGAGTTCGTACTTTTTACTACTTACGTTCTCGAAAGACAAAGTAAAACTAGATGCAGACGAGAACACTACAAAAACTTTCCCTAAAAATCCGCAGAGTTTCCCTCTTCGTTCGTTCATTTACGTTTTCCTTTTTTTTTTTCTTTTTGTTTTTTGTTTTACCTGGAAGTTTTTGTCCCGTCCTTTAGTTTAGTAATGAAATTGCAGTTTAAAACCGTAGTCTACGAAACCAGTATGTTATGACAGAGACACCAAGACCGACAAATCGTGATTTGTGGGTCAATATTTTCCATCCGAACAACATCCAAATAAAGAAAAAGGTAAATTCAAGACTGTTTTGTCAAGTGGTAGAGGGACGTGTTTAACCTCGTTCTCTCTTTTTCTCTCGTTCTTTCTCTCTCCACCGAACGAAAAAAAAAAAAAAACGAACAAAAAAAGAAAAATTATTATTATACCTCATTAGATATTCAGATGTCCTTGTTTCTTTAGATCCTACCGTCGAGTCGGAACCTTACATGTACAAAACGTCGTGTCAACAACTTCTTGGAAGGCAACCGTGTCTAACAAGAAAAAGTGATCGTATGTCTTCGGAGGAAGGCGGGTCCTGAGAAGGCAACGAAAAGGTCCTTAAGTCGTTCTCTGTCCCCTTCAACTCCTGCTCTCGTCGTACTACCTGTGTGTACCTTCTTCCAACACTAACCGGTCTCTCCGTCTAACCCCCCTAACCTTCCCTAGTAAGTCCTCGTCAGTTGTCCTCCTTTTAAACCAGGTGGGTCTCACTAAAGTCAGTTGTCGTAACAAAAAGTTCTTCGTAACAAAACGTCAGGTCGCCATTTACACTAACCATAGGTAAATACTTTTCTTTTTTTCTAATATTTTTCTTATTTAATCTTTAGTTATTATTATGTTCGCTCCTAAGAAGAAAGACCTTAATGGATGTCTTCTCGTATATGTCAGTAAATATGATATAAAGTAACTCAGATTCTGTGACCTAAAGTCTATGTGGTGAAAAAATTCATGACGGTTCTTTTTAAGAATAATTTACCACTGTGTTATTGGAAAACAGTTAATCGTATAAACAAAATACGAATAATTTCATAAACGTATTGTACGACAAAAAGAAAGACCCGAATTCATTATTGGGAAGGAAACTTATAACTCTGTATCAATTACAAAACTTCACGTTAATTTACGGTGTATTCATCCTCACTAGTACACGGAGTCAACTGATCTATCCAGACACTGATTCAGTGTCCGCTACTGTCGATGTAGTGTAGTTGGACACCTAGTTTCGTCAACATTCGACGGTGCTTAATATTCTACGTAGACTAAGGTCTCGATAATAATTTTATATTATTTTTTCATACAGAATCTTAGTGACTTTATACTGTCAACTTTCTTTTATTATTGTGTAGGGATTGTCGTGTACCACTAACGGTACACTAAACTTTTCGGATCACTCGGCAGGTACTAGAGTAAGAAATTGGATGGACTTTTCCCTGAGTAGTGTTTAGTACCAAGAAGCAAAAGGTGAAAACGGGTGTTAGGACTGTGAGGTCAAAATGGTTTCACGGTGACCGTATTTACTAGGGCACGAATGGTACCAAATCCCTTTCGTCAATTTCTAGTATTTGGAACTTTACGGACAATGGTTCATGTTCCACTTGGAAAGTTCAGTATCACGTAGAAAACCCAGTTACCGAATTTTTAGAACGAACCAAAAAGTCAATGATTGATTCTTTTTAAGACTAGTATAAGTCTATCTCCCCCTAGTCGAAAATTGCACTCCCATTCCTAGTGACCGACTATTGATCTTTCATTATGAATGTACCATAGACCCCACGATAGTGAGGCAGAAGAATGGACTCACAACACACCACTCTTAATCGGGACCGGTACTTTTCAGACTTACGTCTCGGACTCGTCCAGACGGAGGGGGACGGTCCAGTTAGTCTGTAATCTTCTCGATACTTCTACGTTTCAGTGAATCTGCGAGACACCTATACTCTCGTATTTACTAAAGGGATAACCACGGTAGCGTACGAGTCTATAGAAACAACAAACTCTAAGGATTACCCTTCAATAGTCTATTGGTATACTCCCGTCGTCATAATAGGAAAAATAAAAATATCTACTCCCGTCACTCCGGGGGTTTTTTGAGTATTGGACAGGTTCCAGACCTCAGATCTATTCTTACTACGTAAGACTGAAGACTTAGATGTAGGAGGGTCGGTATCGTGAGAAGACGGAGAACACTTTAAAGGTCTTCTCCTTGGTAAGTTTCCTTGTGTTTCTAATTTGGGTCCCTTTACTAAAATAGTCCCTTTTGACAAGGTTTACGTAGCAAAAAATAAAAGGATAAAGGGATTGTCAGGTTCTACAAATCTTGTTACTACCAAGTTTGTAAAATAAAGATGTAACAACTCTACGTGTACACGTATTTCAGACCCGTGTTTAAATTCTCAGGAGAGACGTGCTTAATATAGATCTCAGTTTCGAACATTTTATAACCCCGACCTTATTAAATTTGAGTAAGTAAAGTACCTATCCCTTTACCGCCTTCGATCTTTTACTCTCTTGAACCGTAAACGGTTTAATAGTCTCCCTTACCGACGTGTAATTTTTGTGAAGTCTTCGAAGATTTCGATAGTCACGAAATGGGGTTCTGGTTAAATTTACTTAGAACCCCCTTCCACACCCCAGGACCGGAAAACGAACTCTTGATGACCACGTTACTTTTCTTTTTATCTGGTTATAATCGTAATCTTGGTTAGACATTAACAAAATAGTAATCTATTTACGGATAGATAGTGTCGAATTAGCCTCTTCCGTTACCGTGGGGTGAGGTCATGAGAACGGACCTTTTAGGGTACCTACCTCCTCGGACCACCCGACGTCAGGTACCCCAACGTTTCTCAGCCTGTACTGACTCGCTGAAGGGAAAGTGAAAAGTGAAAGTACGTAACCTCTTCCTGTACCGTTGGGTGAGGTCACAAGAACGGACCTCTTAGGGTCCCTGCCCCCTCGGACCACCCGACGGTAGAGACTCCAGCGTGTCTCAGTCTGTGCTGACTTCGCTGAATCGTCGTCGTCGTCGTCGTCGTACCGAATTATTTTCTAAGTCTACGGAAAACTAACAATAAATGTATAGTGTTAATGTTTGTTAGGTTTACTCTCCTCTCACCGTCATTTGACACCGTATAGGTGTTCTGTCTGACAAGTCGACAATAATTTTCACTTCAAAGACTTCTAAAACATTTTTGTATCGTATCGTAAATAGATTACGAATCTCGTCTTTCGTTCCATGTTTTGAGATACACCATAAAATTTTTAGATCGTTTTTCATGTATACTACCTTCTGACCTTTTGTTATGTTATACATCGGAAAAGATCAATCACAAACATACTAAGGTTGATATACGGTGAGACCTTTTCAGTTTAGATACTACTGTCACTTTTTTTTAATCACCAAAGGTCCCCCTCCCTTCTTCCTTCCCTATCCGTCTCGTGCCTCCTAAAAGTCCCATCACTTCCCACTAGACGTACTACCTATGAACACCACCACACCATGACACCACCTATGCCACCACCGATGAACAGAAATATGTAAACAGGTTTGAGTGTCTTGTGGTTTTTACCTGAGATTACATTTGACATCTAAAACCACTGTTGCTAAACAGTGACAACCAAGTAGTTGACATTGTTTGTATAGTGAGACCACTCCCTATGACTATCACTCATACACACATACACACCAGTCACACCAGTCTCCTATATACCCTTAAGAGAAATGAAAGACGACTTAAAACAAGACTTGGGTTTCGAGATTTCAAAAGTTCTTGTTCCAGATGATTAATTCTTTTGAATTGATCACGGTAGAAGCATTTACCTACGAAATCAAGAAAAACGTCAATTTTGTTGGTCTTTTGATTTGGGCAACTCCCATATTCAAGTTCCTTGTGGTTGTTCTGTAGTCGTACAGAATGGACTCTGTACGAACTATCAATTATAAAAGTTCACCTTTATATATAATCTGGAATTGTACCTTCCTAGTGTACCTAGAGTCTAGTTTTATTCGTCAACATGAGTGGCAGGAACGTCTACCGGGGGTAGACTGTGTAAGGATTCAGATTCTCTATGGGTGACCCTGTCGAGCATGTCAAGAACTAGGGACCTGGTAACGTGCAGTTTGTCGACCGCAGTGTAGATACCCCTCTTACATGTTACATAGTAGGAAAGTGTGTAGTCCGTGTCCTTTTCTGCACAAATGATAGTTAGAGAATTGTAGAATTTAAATTAAGAGGGAAACTTCTACGGTGTTTTTATAAAACAATTTACTTAACGAAATTAACTGTTGTAATTTCTTTTGGATCGTCCATCTGACTAAAATTTCTCTCTCGTACGTGAACTTTGTCTTTATGTTGAAATCTCCAAAATTTCACGAGGACTCCGTGTGTGTGTTTTTAGTCGACCCAAATTTCGACGTTTCACATTCACATTTACAAACATGGAATAAAAAGTAATTATTAATATGCAAAGTATAACAAATACTTCAGTCACTTTATTCCTTAGGTCAACGGTTTGTGACCTCGAATTTACCCCCCCCCCCTAGGTGAATGAAAAACGTCCTAAACATAGGTAAAAGATTTCTCACCAGTTTCATCATCGACTATGATGTCGAGACGTGCGTAGAGGCGAGGAGGTACTTCATCGGGGGACACGTCAATTATGTGGGCAGTCGCGGCCGAGGAATTTTCGTTCTGTTTACGTCCTTTGTCTTTGTTTCGGAGTCTTTTCCAACGTGTCGCCCGACGAAAAACGTATTAACCACTTTTACCGTAATTATCCAACGTCAAAACTCTTTACATTGTAAACATGAAAAGGAATACAAGAGACCCCCCTTTTCCGAAGTCAAAATCTAACTTGGGTAAACGGTTTTTTTGTAGTTTGGAGAAAACTTCCGTTTCCTCCATGTCAAAGTCAATACGTCCTACTTATTCAAGACCTTTAGATTGCATGCGGTACCATTGATATCAATTATGACATAACATATGAGTTTTGAGTTGATTCTCTCAACTAGAATTCACAAGAGTGGTGTGTGTTTGATACACTCCACTACTTATACAATTAATGGAACATAATATATATAGTTTTGTAGTGTGTATGTAGAATTTCATATATTACAAACAGTCAATACGGAGTCATTTCGATCTTTTCATTCAGATTAATTTTTTTTAATGGTTCTCCCACACGTACTGACTACCTATTTCTGTCTGTTTACTTTCGGTTTGGTCTCGATCTCCTTATTTATTCTCCTCAACCCCCCCTCCATGGTCGTGTCCACCGCGTCTTCGCCACCGTCCCGACTGTCAGAACCGGCAACTTCATGGTAGGCAGGAGTGTCCACTGCCGTGTGGCCCTGGGGACGTCCGACCTTTGTGTCTGCCGACACCAGTCCGTTTCTCCAGTACTGAGGGGTTCCGGCATACGTTTTGTATATCAAAGGGGGTCTCCAGTCACCTGAACCCTCTTGAAGGTTCGTCCTCTTTATCGGGGACATGGGAGAAAAAAAGAGGAGGGCTACGGATCTTACGAAGAGACACGGACATTATTCAGACATCGGATATGTACACGACGTTCAAATCTCCTGTAAGGAGAATTAATAATCCGACCGACTGTGTAAAAAAGAAGTGAGTTGTAAAATGTTGGACCTCCAAAAATGTTCATAAAATACCTGGTTTTGTTAGTGGAATGGATTGTTATACGGATAGTTAGGGTCTGGAGGATCTGGATGAGGTGTTATTTGAATTTACAACAGGACATTGACATATACAACATCCTCATGCACCGTTTTACTTAATGTGGACTTATCTTCCCATGTTGATAGGACGGGTTGGGAGTCGAGTTTGAGGGTCCTTATCGGAAAAATTTTAAAATTCACGAAGACTAAAATCAAGAACCTGGTTTTGTTCTCTTAGGATTGTATGAAAACGAAGATACCGAAGTAAATAATTAAAATTTGAGATTACTTTATAAACCGTTTTAATAAATAAATATAACGACGAAGTGGTTTGTAGAGTTGAAAAGAATCAATGTAATAATAAATCATAAAAACCAATAGACACGATACAAAAGAGATTTATCGTGAGAATCCGTAATGGATTATACAACGATCTTACAACTTACTCCTTACACATAAAAAAAAAGATTAAAAATTAGTGGAAATTCCAAAAAATATCGGATGTCTAACTAAGAATTTTTGTTTACAGATTTTAAATATCGTAAATTATATGTTTGTAATGAGTACCTTATTGAGTCATCACTCTGACAATGGTATTAGGGTACAGTGGGTCATCTGTCAAGATCTTTTACCCATAGATTCGTTGTCCCAGTTTACGAAAGACACAAGAATATCTTTTATGTAAAGAGATGTAACGACGTTAAGTGTACAATGAACTGATACGAAACATATACCTAGTATGATAATTTTTGATTGTAAATCAAAAGGGAAATAAAAAATATTATATACATATATTTATAAAGATATATAAATAAAAAGAGAAATTTCATTAAATCTTTCTTGTTTTGGTTTCATCTACTTTTTATTAGGGTTTGTCAGGACAAGTGTAAAATTAGGTATAGGAAGATCATAAAATACGTATCTATAAAAAGACAAACGAAGTTAAGTCAAGTCAAGTCAGCGAGTCAGCACAGGGTGAGAAACGCCGGGGTACTTAGCGTCGTACGGTCCGGAGGGACAGGTAGTGGTTGAGGGCCTCAGGTGAGTCTACGTGTAAGTGGTTCAGTCACTACGGTAGGTCGGTAGAGTAGGAGTCAGCAGGGGAAGAGGAGGACGGGGGTTAGCGAGGGTCGTAGTTTCAGAAGAGGTTACTCAGTTGAGAAACGTACTCCACCGGTTTCCTAACCTCAAAGTCGAAATCGTAGTAAGGAAGGTTTCTTTAGGACCCAACTAGAGGAAGTCTTACCTGACCAACCTAGAGGAACGACAGGTTCCCTGAGAGTTCTGAGAAGAGGTTGTGGTGTCAAGTTTTCGTAGTTAAGAAGTCACGAGTCGGAAGAAGTGTCAGGTTGAGAGTGTAGGTATGTACTGATGACCTTTTTGGTATCGGAACTGATCTACCTGGAATCAGCCGTTTCATTACAGAGACGAAAACTAATACGATAGATCCAACAAACGAATCGGTGATAAATTTTTAAATGTCCATAAAACTCCGTGTTACCAGTTGGGATCTTCGGGGATTCTTTTTGTGTCCCTCGCAGTTTTTCTGTCTTTCACATAAAGTAAGTAGCCAGAAGAGAAGACCGGTCTCTCCACAGTAAATTTTTCGGTTATTTTCTTTTAGGGAAAGAAAAACCATCTCGACCTTTTTCCCCTGTCACGGAGTTTACTTAGGCAAACACCCTCCTTTGTCCTGGTGACTATTTGAACAGTTTCCAAAAAAAAAAAAAAATTTCGACGGAACAAAAAGATTGCTTCCTTTAATGAAGGCTCCAACCATGAACGAGTCGACATCTGTCTCCCACGTCACACACTCCTCCCTCACGCGATTCACCCCGCACGTCGTCTCGTAGACCCTTGGCACTACGTGAGACGGTGAAGGTTTGAGGTCCCCACCGCGCCATTCGTTTGGACCATGACCCAAGTACGACCCCACTCGGTCGACTCAGTCTACACACGACAGGGTATACGAGATCGTGGACACCCGAGTTCTCGTGAACTTTACACCGATCCCACCGGTTCCGTGTCTTAAATTGTAAAATAAAAACAAGTAAAGTGAGATTTAGAATGTTTAACCGTGAACTAAGTCAATAGTCTTTTGTAAATTTATTCGCGTCTTGTTGAACCGATAGATTTTAGATGAAGTTGATTTCAAAATATTTTAGATATATGTCTAGTTCATAAAGGGGGGTTTAATGACACAATTAACTCTATACGAAATTCCCACTTTATGGGTGGTCGAAAACTTCTGACACGTGATGTTTGTTTTATATCTTATAGAGTGACTAATAGAAAGTACAACAGAATATAACTAATGTACAACTTTATTATAAAACCTATATAAACCAATTTCTAAAGTAATTTTATTTAAAGTGGACATAGAAAAATGAGGAAAATTACACCGATGAATGCATAAATTTTAATTATACATACCGAGAGTAAAGTGTAAAAAATGAGATATTTTACAAGAGATTCGTTATATCTTTTATTAGAACTCGAAAATAAAAAGTACCCGGTTAAGTCACAGTCTATAACCTTATTCACGAAATATCTACAATAGTGTTAATTAGGAATGGTATTAGGTCGTTAAAACTCCAATCATAGTGGGAAAATATCTACTCTTTTGACTTCGAGTCTCCTCACTTGTCTGAACTGGTTCTAGTGTGTCGATTGTTTACCGTCTCTTTCTAATTCGGGTGTAAATAGAAGGGAAAAATTTTTAATATTGTCAGACGAGGAAGAGGTTTTTCATCATCCTACGGCTGATCTGACTATTAATAGTTTTGACTTCAGAACTCTACTTTCCACGTTTTGTTTACCTGTGACTTACGTAAATACCCCCTTTTTTTCTTTCGGTGTTTATTAGTTAATTAACTTTATTTTTACTGTAAGGGGATAATTAATTACATTTCCTAACGGACGGATCTTACGGACCTGGGACTAATAAAACGGAAACTAGTTTTCACCTTTATCTCCATGATTCACTTCAACGAGTCAACACAGGCTGAGACGTTGGACCACCTGACATCGGATACTCCGAGGAGGTAGGTCCCTAAGAGGTTCTTATGACCTCATCCAACGGAAAAGGAAGAGGTCCCCTAGAAGGGTCGGGTCCCTAACTTGGGTCCAGAGGACGCAACGTCTGTCTACGAAATGGGAGACTCGGTAGTCCCTTGAGAATTTTCCCTACCTTACCTCGTCTTAAGATCGAAATACATTATTTCGGTCTCAGGTCGGGGAGTGAGTCGTACCCTACTAGACTGGAAGAGATTCCTATATTTCTTATGGATGAAGTGAACTAGACCCACAATAAGAGAGTTTCTTAGATAGTTGACAGACTGAAATCATTACTCGTTCAGAGTAGGTAAGTTCCTACTGTAGGGGACCATAATTTAGATACACGTTTGGTACCGTATTACCTTGGTCGGACTCCACGAATTCTATTCTGTTACTAACCGATATGCCTCTCTTTATTATTTCTATTCCCTTATCAAAGCTGGTAGTTTCCTTACTTAGTCCCCCTAATTTATATCAAGTAACTACAATGGATGCGTCATTAGGAACTGACTATGTGACGGCCGGTTTTTCGGGTTTCTTTCAGAGAGTTTACCGGTAAATAAATGAACATCAACTCGGTAGAAAAGATTTCTCTTAAAATAAACCGAATATTTGGAAGGCTTCGGTTTCATCGTAGGTTTAAAAGTGTATTTTACTATCTCTATTACGTTTATCGTTAGTTCACAGACTTACCCTCAGTTTGGTTCCCACTGAATATTCTCTCCATGGATAAATGAAAAAAAGAAAGTTAAAATAACTCTTCAGAAACCCGATACAATGAACCACTTTAGAAATTGAGAGAATGGAATTGGGGAGGGACGTAAGACATGTCAACAGTCTAAGTCATGTACAGAACGTCAAAAGTAACGTGAAGGCCGTTTCTAAAAAGAGACAATTTTTTTTTTTTTCTTGTTCCAATATTTAGTCAACCAGTCGACCTAAAGTATTTTCGTATACAAGATTACAAACGATTACATACGATATCATATGTACCGGAACTTATCCTCCTTTAACATCCTTTTCGGGGTCTGAGTTGTAAAGGATAGTGAAGAGTCGTTTAGTTTATGTCCATCCTTATATATCGTAACCCTTTATGGAATCATTATAGATGGTCAAACATCTGTTCTTTAGATGTCGGGTGAATTAAGAATTTATCAAATAACCAAAAAAAGAAGAAGGATAAGAGAAAGGGTTCGTCTCAAAGGATTGAAGGTTGTCACTTTTAGAGTGATTACTTCGACCCCGTGTAGTGATCATTCAAGTCTCTCCGTTGTGATCGTCGACTTCGTACCTTGCCATCTGGCGTACGAGTGTCGAAATTACTGATGAGGCTACTTGCTGAAAATTCTAACGGTCCATTCCCGACTAATAACGAACGTAACAAAATAACAAAACTTCAAATATCTTCGACACCTTAGTTATATTTACAATGATATAAAGTCTGTCGTGAATGTAAAGACCTCTTGTTTTTGTATAAACTTACTTGTTTATGTGACATTTATGACCGAAAGAACAAATTATGGTTTGTGACTCCACCCCCCTCCCAACTCCCCCCTACCGTTCATGCAATGATAGGACATCACCTTTTACCACTACAATATCATTCATTCCGGAAAATGGAGTCCACTTTAAAAAGACCTCTGAAACTAGGGAAGAGACTCTACGGTCACCTAGGATTGAAGTCCATATATATCTTGACTTACTCCGAAACAGGTATCCGAAGACAGACGAGAAATTTGTGACCACAAGAAGTCCCAAGGTGTCCCTTCGTGACGAAGTAGCCTAGGGAGATTCCTGGAGGATCTCCAGATCGTCTTAAGACTCGAGGAGCCGTACTTTATGTTTCAAGAAGTGGCAGACACTGGAGGGGTAGTATCCCAGTAGCTCTTACGACCTGTACCGTATCCTGGACTTCGGTCTCCTGGATCTCACCGTAAGACGAGAATCGTAAAGATCACCTGTTCAAGTGTTAGAGACGAGTAAACAATTGATTTATAATGTTGCTACTGATGGTGACTCGACGAGAACTCCTCAATTACTGGAATAAGTTCCCTTGACATCTATACAACCGTCATTAATAACGATCAGTGTATGTATAGTGATACGATATACATTCACCTGAATAATTTCCTCCTTTAATTTTGTTTTCCGTTAACGGAGCTTCCTGTCTTTACGTGTCTGGTGAACATAGTCACTCACTTGACTTTTAACGAGTTAGTAGACACTGACAGACGTTGGGGTACCTGATACGTCAGGTACCTTAAGAGATCCGGTCTATGACCTTACCCATCGGAAAGGGAAGAAGTCCACATAGTCACTTCATTATAAAATTTATCGGAAGAAATTAATAGATGGAAGGTCCGAGACCGTTTTCTTGACTAACAGAGTCAATAGTAAAAGGATAGTCCATGGTGGATCTAAAGAATAGGTTCCGAATCAGAAGAACTATCTTAAAACTAAAAAAAAAAAGGAGTTCCTTATGACAAAGACAAACAAAGACTAGGGAAATTTTGGAAAAATTTCATATCAACTAAATGTCATAAATAATGACGACATGTGTATCACTAAGTTAATATGTAAAATATGTGTAAGAAAAACTTCAAAGAAAAAGGTCACACCAAATAGTATTCTATAACTTATATCAAGACACACGATATGTCATGCTGGAACAACAAATAGGTAAGACACGTATTTTCGAATGTAAACGATTGGAGTTTGAGAGTCACATAGAGAAGAGGTCGGGGAAGGAGGAACCGTTGGTGGTCAGACAAGAGAAACAGGTACCAAGACAAACAAAGTATTTATCCAATAAATACAGAATAAAAACTTATGTGTACATTCACAATATTATACCATAAATAGAAAGAGAAAGACTGAATGAAGTGAATCATACTATTAGAAATCTACGTAAGTACAACGATGTTTACCGTAATAAAGTAAACAAAGATACCGACTCTTGACAGGTAACACACACACACACACACACGCGCACACATATGTGTGGTATAGAAGAAATAGGTAAGTAGACAGTTACCTGTAAATCCAACAAAGGTACGGAAACGACAACACTCATCACGATAAGTGTATCCCCATATACATAGAAAAACTTAATGTGAAAACAGACCTATATACGGGTCCTTACCCTAACGATCTAGTATACTATCAACATAAAAATCAAAATATTCCTTGGAGATATTACAAAAGGTGTCACCGAGTAGTTGAATGTAAGGATGGTTGTCACATCCACCCAAGAGAAAAGAGGTGTAGCAGAGGTCGTAACGAAAACGTCTTAAAAATTACTACCAATAAGACTGGTAACACTCCACATGGAGTGACATCAAAACTGAACGTAAAGAGATTATTGATCGGTACAACTCGTAGAAAAGTATACGGATAACCGATAGACATAAAGAAGAAACCTCTTTACACATAAATCCAGAAAACGGATAAAAAGTCAACCTAAAAAACAACGATAACAACTCAACATGTTCGACAAACATATAAAACCTTTAATTAGGGAACAACCAGCCTAGTAAACATCCATAAAAGAGGGTAAGACATCCAACAAAAAAGTAAAACAAATACCAAAGGAAGTGACACGTTTTCGAACATTTAAACTAATCCAGGACGAATAAAAACAAAAATAAAGATAACAGAACCCTCGGATTCCTTTGTCACCATATTAAATATAGTCTCTTATAAAACGGACACAAGAGAAGATCCTCGAAATACCATAATGTAGAATACAAACTCATAAGTTCGGCAAAACACAAATAAAAATACATACTACATTACCACATAAGATTGAAGTAACCAAATATACGTTGACAGGTTGAAAGGGTCGTGGTGAACGACTTCTCTAACAAAGTAAGGTGACTTATATACATAGAGGAGACTTCTAATTAATTAACTACTATCCACACACCCAAATAAAGACCCTAGAGATAAGACAAGACAACTAGGTATACAGACAAAACCACCGTTATAGTACAAAACTAATGACATCGAAACATCATAACAGACTTCAGACCTCCCAATATGGAGAACTAAACAAGAAAAGAAGTCCTAACAAAACCGTTAAGACCCAGAAAATACCAAAGTATACTTAAAATCCTAACAGACAAGATCAAGACCCGAAGGGACCATCGAGTCAACCATTTCTTAGACAGACGTTACGTCCTCTGGATTACAATACCCATTGGACTAAACAACAAGTCATCGAGTCAGTATAGACTGAGATACACTGGGGTACCTGACGTCGTGTGGTCCGAAAGGACAAGAAGTGATAGAGGGTCTCAAATGAGTTTGAGTACAGGTAACTTAGCTACTACGGTAGGTTGGTAGAGTAGGAAACAGTGAGGGAAGAGGAAAACGGGAGTTAGAAAGGGTCGTAGTCCCAGAAAAGGTTACTCAGTCGACAAGTGTAGTCCACCAGTTTCATAACCTGGAAAACCATTAAATCCCTAGTGTAATTTGGATGTCTAACGAAACCATTCATACTGGTAAAATTGTTATAATTAATAAGGTTGGGTTCTCGTACTCCATAGAAAGTAAAGAAACTTAGTAGAAACCAAAGAAAATAATTACAAAATATTAAGAGTCGTTTATCCAGAAAGTGGAGGAACCAGTCCAAATTAGGATTCAGAAAATAAAACCCCCACTTTAAAAATTTTCAAAAGAAAGAAAAAAAAATGTAAGAGAAAGAATAAAGTAAAAACCATATTTCTTCACGTTGACTAAAGATATACAATTAGAATACAGGACGATGGAACGACTTAAGTAAGTAGTCAAGATCATCAAAAACACACTTCAGAAGTCCCAAAATATATACATATCATAGTAGTAGACGTAAAATGGAGAAGGAAAGTTTAAACTTACGGAAAATAAAGAACACACTAACGACACTGATCCTGAAAGATCATACAACTGATCTTTTCCATTCTCATCCGTAGGAACAGAACATGGACTTAAATCGTCCTTCCGAAAGTCGAAAAATGGTAGCTCATAATATAACCGATACCCAAACAGTAATTCATCGAAAATAATACAACTCTATACAAGAGAGACATGGGTGAAACCATTCCCAAAAATAGTACTTACCTACAACTTAAAACACTCTACGAAAAAGACGTAGATAAGTCTACTAGCACACAAAAAACAGAAAACAAATAAACCATATAGTGTGTAACTAAACGTATACACCTTGGTAGGAACACTTGAAGTCTACTTAGGGTGACCAGCACCACATACTGGAAAAAATACACAACAATGTAAGTCAACGATTATAAAACAACTCTTAAAAACGTAGATATAAGTAGTTTCTATGACCAAATATTTGAAGAAAAGACCACCACAGAAACAGACCAAAACCATACTTCCACTATCGAAGTTTCTTACCGAAACTCTCACAAGAGACGAGAAGTCAAAAGATCTTCTCGAACTCTTCCTAGTCATATTCAAGGACAAACATACAAACCATCTTAAGTGGACATTTCAGTAGACCAAGATCTGAAAAGAAACATCTCTCCAAAAAAAAAAAAAAAAAAAAATGAGGTCACCAATGAGTTAAAAAATTTTAATTAAAAATAATCTCATATCAACGAAATGTTACATCACAATCAAAGACGATATGTCGTTTCACTTAGTCGATATGCATACGTATATAAGGGGAAAAACTTAAAGGAAGGGTAAATCCAGTGGTGTCTCGTAACTCATCTCAAGGGGCACCATACGTCATTCATGAGTAATCAACAGATAAAATATGTATCGTCGTATATATACAATTAGGGTTAGAGGATTAAGTAGGGTGAGGGGGGTAGGAAGGTAACCAGTGGTATGTAACAACTCTCAAAAATTTAATCTAAGACAAAACCAAGATCACTAACCAGAAAAGTTTAATAGAAAGATAAAATCAGTTAAAATCATCCTACAAACAAAGGTCTTTACACAGGTGAAGACCTAACAGTTTAAACAACCGTATATTCACAAGTATCGTGAGGGAATACCAAAAAACTTAAAGACATAGTCAACAATACAAAGGAAAAAGTAAATAAAACAAATAAACCCAATAGAGAGAAAAGAAAAACTACTCGGACCAGACTCCAAACAGTTAGGACAAATAAGAAAGTTTCTTGGTCCAGAACCAAAATAACTGAAAAAAGATAAAAAAAAAATTTTTAGACAAAATAAAGAAGAGACTAGAAATAATAAAGGAAGGAAACGACTGAAATCTAAAACAAACAAGAAAAAGAGTTTTTTTTTTTATAAAAACCGACACGACCCAGAACCAACGGAACACACCCGAAAGAGATCAACGTCATTCACCTACGATGAGAAATAACACCACGCGTCCAAAGAGTAACACCTTACAGAGAACAACGTCTTGCATCTGAGATCCGTGTACCCTAAATCGGTGTCGACGCCGTGTACCCGAGTCATCAACACCACGCACCCGGATCAACGAGGTACCGGACACCTTAGGTAGACCGGGTCCTTAGTTTGGACACAGGAGACGTAACCGTCCCCCTGAGGGTAGATGTCGTGGTGGTCCCTTCAGGGACAAGAAGAAAAAGATTAAAATAATTCACCATCTACTTTCACACATACACTCTAAAAAGAACAATAAAAAAAATTTACCATTCCTTCGAAAAATTTTTTAGATAGAATATAACCTCGTGTTATAACTTCAACCAATTATTACACAATCAAAGTCCACGTGTTGTTTCACTAAGTCAATATGTACATGTACATAGATAAAAAAAGTTCAAGAAAAGGGTAAATCCAATAATGTCTTATAACTCGTCTCAAGGGACACGAACAACTAATAGATAAAATTTATACCATCATGCATGTACAGTTAGGGTTTGAGGGTTAGATAGAGACCGGAAGTGGGAAGGGAGACCATTGGTATGTAAGTAAGAGATTCAGACACTCAGACAAATACAACACATTTGTTCGAGTAAACGTAGTAAAGAAGATCTAAGACGTATACTTACTGTAGTATACCATAAACAGAGACATAACGAAGTGAATCATACTATTAGAGGTCCAGATAGGTACAACCACGTTTAGTATAATAAAGTAACGAAATTTACTGATTCCCTATAAGGTAACAAATATACATCGTGTAGAGATAGGAGAGTAGAAAACTAACTGTAAATCCAAAGAAGGTATAGAACCAATAACATTTGTCATGACGTCACTTGTGACCCCACGTACATGAGAGAGTTTGGTACAAAAAGACACTTATACACGTGTTCTCATCCCAACGACCTAGTATACCATCGACATAAAAATCAAAAAATTCCTTGACGGTAAGACAAGAGGTATCTCCGAGATTGTTAAATGTAAGGGTGGTTGTTACATCCTCTCAAGAGAAAAAAGGTGTGGGAGACGTCGTAAATAACAGATATCTAAAAAAAACTAGTACCGGTAAGACTGACCACACTCCACTATACAGAAACATCAGAACTAAACATAGAGAGATTATCACTACAATTTGTAGAAAAATACACGAGGAACCGGTAGACATATAAAAGAAACCTCCTCACAGATGAATCCAGGGGACGGGTAAACATTTAAAACCTCTGATTAGGGAAAAACCAACGTAAAAAAAAAAAATTAGTAAGACACTCGACAGAAAAGTAAAACAAATCCCAAGGAAGTGACACGTTCGTGAAAACTCAAATTAATCCATTGTAAACAACCAAAAATGAAGGTAGACCCTCTACCTAGTCTTTTCTATAACGTCACTAAATACAGGGTTCTTACAAGACGGACACAAAAGGAGATTCTCAAAATATAATTATCATGAATCAGAATGTAAATCCAGAAATTAGGTAAAACTCAAAATAAAAACACATACCACATAAGGGTCGTGGTAAATAACTTTTTAGAAAACAGGTAACACGTCAGAACGGAGGAAACAACATCTAATTAACCGGTATCCATACACCCAAATAAAGACCCGAAAAATAGGAGAAGGTAACTAGATATAAAGAGAAAAACACAGTCATAATGTGACAAAACTACTGATATCTAAACAATATATCAGAATTCAGTTCTTCGGACTAAGGAGGTCGAGGCTAAAGGAAAGAGTTCTAACGAAACCGACAAGTCCCAGAAGACATAGAGATTTGTTTAGAATACTAAAAACAACAACAACAACAACAACAAGATCAAGACACGTTTTACGGTAACCATTAAACTAACTTAGACATCGAACGGAACCCATCATGTCAGTAAAACTGTTATAACTAAGAAGGTTAGGTTCTTGTACCATATAAAGTTACAAACAGTAGAAACTAAAGAAAGTAGTCACAGAATATCGAATATCGTATGAAAGGAATCCAAATGAGGATCCATAAAATAACAAAAACTATACTCATTTATCCTAACAAAAGAATTAAAATGAAAGACTAAAAACAACAATTACATATCTTTACATTGTTTAGAGACACATGATTAAGACATAGGACGTTGCAGGACTTAAATAACTACTCAAGGTCACCAAAAGACCATCGTAGAAATCCTAAAAGATACATATCATAGTACAGTAAACGTTTGTCACTGTCAAAATAAAGAAAAGGTGAAGAAAATGAATGCAAAGAAAAGACTAACGGTACCGATCCTGAAGGTTTTGATACAACTTATTTTGACCTGGACGAACAGAACAAGGACTAGATTCCCTTTTACGAAAGTCGAAAAGTGACAACTCATACTACAATCGACATCCAGACAGTGTATACCGGAAATAATACAACTGTATATAAGAGAGTTACGAATGAAAGACCTCTTAAAAATAGTATTTACCTATAACTTAAAACAGTCTTCGACAAAGACGTAGATAACTCTACTAGTATACCAAAAATAAGAAATTAAACAACACCACATATATCATAGGAAAAAATAAAAAGAAACACCGGAAACAAAATTTCAAATAAAGTAGATTATTCTGATAATACTGGGGACGAAAGAAAAGTAAACGTAGACGTACTTTATAGAAAAAGGTAGGAGAGTAAAAATTAGAAACACACAGAAAACGGGATTTTTACCCAGAGAATATTCGTCGTATAACATCAGAGAACATAAAAAAATTAGTTCAACGGTGAGACACATAAAACTAATCTCTTAAATCTGGTAACTGTAAATTCCATTAATAACTATCTATACATAAATAACGGTAAAATTTGGAACGAAAGAGTAACTAAAATTTAAAGAAGAAACAGTGAAATAGAAAAAAACAACAACGTCAAAAAGAAAACATAATATGAATTACAAGAGAAGAGAAACCAAAGACACTTAGATAATATACAAAAACTAAACACCAATAGGACAAAAAGTTAATACAATTGGGGAAGGATATAGATGAACGGAATCTGACCATCAGTATATCCGAGTTTGTGTAAGATCTTCATTTTTTAGATGTGTAAGAATGAGAAGAGGTGTAAAATATTGAAACTACAGGAGAAAATATAGAAGTAACAATCACTTTAATTTTATCTCCATCAGAACAAGTCCGAAGTCTTCGTCCTCTCGTCCGGAGACTGAAGACTGGGACGGTCCTGATACACGGACGGATATTCATGTGGTGAACAACGACCTTTCAATTCCCCGTGCAATGTATTCTTTCAAATCACCCAGAACTTTAAAAGAATTCGGGAACTCCCGGACCGGTCGGAGGAGGAGAGAGGTTCCAGATTGTTCAGAATACTGAGTGTTCCTCTTTGTTTGTCGTAACATTTTCAATTTCCTTTTTTGGTCCCGAAGTCAAAAAGTATGTTTCACTACTGATATAGTCAAAAACCGGACCCTAATATTCGTCCTCGAGGGGTTTGACGTTAAAGTTCAGAATTGGGCACCTCACATATGTGAAGGATCCTGGCAAAGGGTTGACCCTGAGGTCTAACGACAGTAAGTCCTGAAATTCCGTGATAAGTTCAGATCTACATCCAACAACCGGGTTAAACCTCTATTACATACAACAATGAAGAGATATAACGAAAATAAAGAAAAGAAAATTACTGATATGTTAACTTTGATTCAGTTTATTAGAAGATAATTTTATATAATTATAACAAGTAGCCCACACGTTACTCACCAACGAAAACAATTGATTAGGAAGCTTGACTTTTACGCCATTTTGAAAGTCGTTTTGCAAGTACAAGTAGGAAAACGATAAGTAACATTAACAGCAATTGAAAGTATCTTTAAAAAACTAAATTAAAATTTAGATACATGACCGAATAGTCAAACACACGTTTTACCGTCGGGACCAAAAAAAGGACTATCGAGTCAACTATTTCTTAGGGGGACGTTACGTCCTCTGGGGCCAAACTAAGGACCCAACCTTTCGAGACGACCTCTTCCCTATCCGATGGGTGAGGTCATAAGTACCCGAAGGGACCACCGAGTCGACCATTTTTTAAGTGGACCTTACGTCCTCTGGACCCAAGGACCAGAGGACCTTTTCCCTTTCCGATGGGTGAGGTCATAAGACCGGATCTCTTAAGGTACCTGACATATCAGGTACCCTAGTGTTTCTCAGTCTGTGCTGATCCCTTGATAGTGAAATGAAAGGTCGACACTAAAAAGAGAATGGATATCTAATAAAGAAAAGATAAACCTCTTCTGGAATTATAAAGGAAATCGTATCCAAACTTTCTTTCACTTCAGCGAGTAAGTACAGGCTGAGAAACGCTGGGGTGCCTGACTTCGGATGGTCCGAGGAGACAGGCACCCTAAAAGGTCCGTTCTTATGACCTCACCCAACGGTAAAGAAAGAGGTCCCCTAGAAGGGGTGGGTCCCTAACTTTGACCCAGAGGACGTAACATCCGTCTATGAAATGACAGACTCGATGGTCCCTTCAGGATCCTATCCAAATCATAACAACATAAGAAAACTAAAAATAGACTCTTTAAGAAAGAGAGAGATAAGATTTACCATTAGAACGACCCATCTCATAGGATCCAACGTCCAAAAAGGGAAAGTCCTGAAACTGATATAGAACGGTGAGGGAGGACCGGGTATTGTAAAGACGTCTCTTTACTCGACTATCGGAATACCCCCAAAAGAACAGTAATCGAGACAAAAAGAGAACAACGAAAATCTTAGGAGAGAAATTGAAAACGGTAAAAATAATACAGATCCATATCTAGGCAAACCCAAATAGCATAAAGCTTGAGAGACACGAAGGACGTGGAACAATGGACAAAGGAAATCCAAACCCTTCAAAAGACGGTATTAAAGAATTTTACGTAAAAGATAGGGGAAAAGAAAAAGAGGGGGAAGACCTTAGGGATAGTACACATGTAACCGTACAAAATATGATAGGGTATGTAGAGAACATAACAAAGATCAACAAAAAAAAAGTAAACCGAAAGACAGACGACAGGACTATCCTACTACCTTTATTAGGTCAGAAGGTCTAGTGAATAAGTAAGAACAAATTACAAGTAAGACGACAAGTAACGGTAGTCGAGTCGAAAGTAGAGACATTTACTCAAAAAGATTAAAAAGAAATATCAAGGATCAAGGAAAAATGTCATAAGACGTAAAGACAGTTATCGGAAAGAATTAAGGAAGTCATAAAAGTAATAGAGGAAAGTTTTTAACCCCAGATAATCCGACTTTTCCAGACAAAGTAACAAGAAAGTCCCCTTAAGAGAACCAGAAAATTGAGTCTCATCAAGGAGAGGAAGTAAAATGAGGAGAATGGAACACTCAAATCCTTTTTCTTAATGGATAGCACCAGAACCTCCCGACAAATATACACCCCCTCAAGTACACATCGAACACACCCAAATTGTATAAACCACGTTCCCGACGAAATCATGACTACGGGCAACGGAGAAAGGAGTCACACACGACCAGTAGTAGGAGAACTATATCCCACACGGACCAGGACCCCAAGAACCGTCACCACCACCGAGTCCACACGGGGGGTCCCGTGTACTACCCTCTTCTCGACCAAGTGTTGGTGAGGAACCCCGACCCGTAGAAAAGGTTCCAAGTCGGAAGAACTGTCTTACAACTTAAAAAAGAAGTTCCTTATGATGAGTGAAAACTAGGGAATCCAGACGAGGTGTAAGAAAAAGAGGAAACGGGTACGTTCAGTACAAGGTTTGAACTCCCTTTTATTTTTGATGTCGACCTTGGGGAGGGGTAACGAGATTTCCATTCAGTTTTCGGGGTAGAGGGAGTATCTCTTCACGACGGACACAAACTTAGTTTTTTGAAGAATTCCTCGTTCCCATAGGTGAAGTTTTAAGAACGACGAAAACTTTTTTTTTTGGGTTTTTGAGAACAAGGAAATTTCAACCCAAAAGAAAAAAGAATCCAACCCATCTTTGTTCTTTAAAGTGACAGTATGACACCACACTGTGAGAGTAAGTCTATTTAATAGGTCGTGAGTCTTCATTTCGTTTTTCTAAGGACGTCAGGAAGTCAAGTCAAGTCAGCGAGTCAGTGCAGGCTGAGAAACGCTGGGGTACTTAGCGTCGTACGGTCCGGAGGGACAGGTAGTGGTTGAGGGCCTCAAGTGAGTCTGAGTGCAGGTAGCTCAGTCACTACGGTAGGTCGGTAGAGTAGGAGACAGCAGGGGAAGAGGAGAACGGGGGTCAGGGAGGGTCGTAGTCTCAGAACAGGTTACTCAGTTGAGAAGCGTATTCCACCGGTTTCATGACCTCAAAGTCGAAATCGTAGTAAGGAAGGTTTCTTTAGACTAGAGGAAGTCTTACCTTAACAACCTAGAGGAACGTCAGGTTCCCTGAGAGTCCTCAGAAGAGGTTGTGGTGTCAAGTTTTCGTAGTTAAGAAGTCACGAGGCGAAAGAAGTGTCAGGTTGAGAGTGTAGGTATGTACTGGTGACCTTTTTGGTATCGGAACTGATCTACCTGGAAACAACAGTTTCATTTCAGAGACGAAAAGTTATACGATAGATCCAACCAGTATTGAAAAGAAGGTTCCTCATTCGCAGAAAATTACAGTACCGACGTCAGGAATGGTCCCGATATTATCTCGTGACAGATTTTTCTGCACACGGGCTCCTAATGACCTAAGAGATCCCTCACACGGAACAGACAAGTGATTACTGTAAACTAATCTCAGGTGTAAGACACTTCAATGTACAATTAAATATTTAAAAACAAACTATTTTCAACGTTCCCTCAAGACGGGCAAACTGTTTTCTTGGGAGGTTTTAAGATTAACATAAGGGTACATACTTTAAATAAGTCAAAAAAGAGATTGAGTCGTTTACCTCAAGTAAACGGAAAGGACCACCTGACACTATGGACTATCAGAAATTTGGATGAATAGTGGAACTCCAAGGAAATAACTACCCAATTTATTGAGAGACTATTTAAAGGTCAGAGATAAATGTACGTTCAGTACAAAAATTGGAATGACTATAGTATTTTCAGACAAAGGTAACGAATCACACGTCCTTTTTTGTCCGGACCGACGATAGGAACATTCCAACCAGGTACCGACTGTAGACCCTTCGACCTAAAGTACTTCAAAGGGTGATGGGACTGAGTTCACCGAGTACCACGGATTTGACAAACATCTTTGTTGTACCAAAAATAACTTGTAGACGAAAGGAAACGTCTCAGACCTTCCAACCATACAATGTCCGTGTCCCACGGAAGTACCAAAACAAGTCAGTGATTCAGTCCAGCCTGAGAAAACTCTACGGTACCTGCCATCGAGCGGTCTGAGGAGACAGGTACCCTAAAGGGTCCATTCTTATAACCTCACCTAATGGTAAATGAAGAGGTCCCCTAGAAGTGTTGGGTCCCTAGTTTGGGTAACCAACGGTTGACGTAACCGTTCACCTAAGAAGTGATGACTCGGTAGTCTCCTCGAAAGTACTGGTCTAGGGTCAATGTTGAGACCCACGACTTTGAGATCCCTCCAAGGGACCATCGACTGTAAGTGTGTATTAGTGTCTAAAGACTACCCCTTACCCTATATAGGACACAATGAGGTGACCTTCTTTTGAGAACCTTCGAACATGGATCAAAGGAGGTCTGAAACAGGATATACGGAAAGGGGAAACGACTAAGATGAGACATAGAGAAATGAGTTCAATGTTGATACTCAAAAACTCATATTAATATATGACTCAGAACACCCAGGAGGATCGTTCAGTCACTTAGACTCCAACTCCGTCTCGTGGGGAACTTCCTCAATCCATGTCCGTAAAAATGTCTTTTATAAAAAACGTTTTAAAAGATATTCAAGTAAAAATGTTTTATAAGATCGCAAGAGGATTTTTAACTGATCGAGAAAAAACTATAATTCTTTCCCGGATCTAAAGTACTCCCCCTGATAGAGAGGGTTCCAGCACGTTCACTTTTGGAATATAAAGGAGAGATTTTCGGTTTAAACTCTTAGTTGAGTGACCACAGGACTATACTAGGTAGTCCCGTTACTCACTGTGTCGACAACCAAAGAAGTAAGTCCTTCATAGGTATAAATGTCCTGTCCGTGACCAGGGGCACCGAAGGTTTCGTCCTGAGCGTCAACCCCCGTGTGAAAGACGTAGCGAAGAATAGTCGCACCATCACCGGTCCTCCCGTCGACCTCTGTGTCTAAGACGCAACATCTTACTATTTCTTCTCGGCACAGTGGTCTCTAAGTCAGGACTCACTCATTCCACGACTCGTGTGTCGACAGGAGTAAGAGTTTTAGGAAAAATTTGACACTGCCTTTATGGTGTAGGTTTCCCGGTTTAAGACAACCAATTTCGGAAGAGCATACATCCCACGACTGTGTCGTGACGTCAATGGATTATGGTTCAGGTGGTTCGTTCCTTACAGAACCAGGTTTGACAGAAGGTCAAGCCCAGATCGAGAAATTTCCCCTACTACCAATCTTTGACTCAGAGTTGTCCTTCCAACAGACAACCCAACTTCCCTTCTGTACACTTGGTACTAAAATACGTTTTTAGGGATATATTTCCTAATTGAAGATAACAACATATAACAATATACTTAAGACCCCACACATACGGTAACAGATTATATAAATCCCTCAAGGGAGGACCGAATCACTAATCCTAGGACCCGAAAGAGACTATACCGAACCCAAGTCAGGGAACAACCTCATGACTCTTAGGAGGTTCGACACACCGTATCGGTTCTTTTTTTTACATAAACTTTTAAATTACGACAAATACTATTTTTTTTTTATTGAAGAAACAAACGGGTATTGACTTCTAGACCCGAAATAAATAAATAAATTTTGTTCATGAATGACTCATGATTAATTTACAGTCCGTAAACGGTCAGATCCTCTATTACTCTCCCCGACCCCATCGGTTCCTGAAAAGGAAAATTCTTTAACTAAAAATTAATTTTTAAGAAAAATTTAAATTAAAAACGAAATATAAGGTAAATTCCTTGACTTTAAGGTCGTACTGGGAGGACGGACTGACCTCACACCTATGGTCCAGTCGAAGGGTCTCACTCAAAGGAAGACTTTGTCCTATCCCTCCACAATCCCTACACCCTTTGTCGGACCTTCTTGTACCGAAGACTACTCGTCACACAAGGTGTCGGAAGGGACACCTATGTATAGACGAGCTCCGTCTTCGGTCCCCGAGTCTTCGTACCCAAGTTCGTCCGGGTGGAATGATAGGTCTCGTCTCGTCACTCTTACGTGACCCTGGTCGTCGAAACGGTATACCTTTCGAATGTGAAACTCCTAAAGTCTTTTAGTAGGTAAAGGACCTCCCTTTCACGTCGAAACCCCGTAGTTTGTAGTCACCCTACCTTTCCAGATCTTCCCTTCTAGTCCGTACACGTATTGATCAGACAGGGGTAGTAGGAACTTTACACTCTTTTCTGGAGACGTCAAAGGATCGGCTAGTTTTAGCTCACAAAACATTAAGTCATAGTCAAAGTGATAAGTTTACTACGTCGTTCCACATCCCCGGACACGTCGTCGTAGACCCGAAGCCAAGACCACCCTCTGGCACCTTGTAGGACGGGGACCACTTGACACCCTCGAGGGTCCTTGACGGTGGTCCCCCGCCCGAAGTCCATAGGACAACCCCGTAGAGAGAATGGACCACAACAAAAAGTCGAACATCATCATCACGTTTGTCAGTAATGTCACCAGCCCAGGACCGGGTAGTGTCGGGTGGAGTGACGTGAGTCCCAGTGTCCCTGGAGGTTTTCTTTAGTCTTGTTGTGAACCTTTTTCACTAAAAATTCGTTCATTCGCAATTGAACTTAAACCCTATTTTTATCCGAAAAAGAGGGGGAATACGTCACTCTCAAAAAGAATTCTCAAAGATTACGTCACTCTACCTTATTACAAATTACACCGATATTCGGGTCTCTACTTAAGAACGAAAAGCCCCCCCCCCTGGAGTTAATGGATTCATAGTTCGTACATTGAGGATCAGCCCTGGAACAGAAGTTTCATGTGTATATCAACGAAACACCCTTTACTGTTTATTAGGTCTTAAGTTTCTTGTTTTAGTGACGTCTTTGATTTTTCTTTTGTTTTTGACTAACGTTAATTTATACGTATTATTATTTTTACAACCTAAGTATCTTTTTACTCTTAAAATGTGACAACCGTCTTTTCTTTTCTCCCGACAATAAGTTACAGGACTGGTCTGACGGAGAGAGTAGGTTCCAGTAATTTCGGTGACTCATGGAGACTCTAAGACCTCGGTCTTTCTTTGTAGTAATACCGCAGACCGTGTTAAAATAGTCGTAGAGTAGAACCTAATGTTTCGTCCATGATGTCCGTGTCTATTATCTAAATTTTAACGTAGGATGGGTATCCGGATACCCGTTCAGTTGTTTTCTTTTACTGTGTGTTCAAATTTTCCACGTTCGTTCGAATTTCTTAAGGTCTGGTTCCTACTTCGAAGGAGTAGAGAGAACGACACATAAGAAACCACTTCTTGATCTTTCTTACGTGTCCGTCCTTTTTTTTACGATTTTTCTTGATAAAACACTAACTACCTTTCTCTAAAAAGATTACTGTACCCGATCAATATCTATTGAATGAAGATACTGAGGGAAAAAAACAAAAGGTATCAAACTCTGTAAACCAGAGTATTAGAAGTTCGATAGGGTGACTTTTGAATGTACTAAAATTGATCTCTAAATGTACCACGTACTTTACGTGTTTTTCAGTCAACTCCCATGGTCTTAACAGAACTCGGTACGAATAAAATTAGTTTTCAGAATGAAAACAACTTTAAACCAAAGGAAATCAGTAACATCCTGATACAAGATGTCAATGATTTAACTTTGTATTTTACCGTCTTCATCCCCTCCTTACTGGACCTCTTTCTAGATCATCGGTATGTGGGAGTAAAATGTCTGTTTTTACTAAAAGGTTCTCAATATCACCACACGGATCAACTAGTATGTCGATCCTCTCAACCCCAGTTGTCTCCAGAACGAAGAATCAAGCCCAGAGGATGATTCCCATTCGGTACTGGAAACCGAGACTTATCTTTACTCAGTAAAATTTTACGATGTCTGAACTGCATATAACGACGAATTAGGACTCAGTAAACTGTGACAAATAGAGATAAAAGGGTTATTTTGACTAGAACTTTAATTCAAGGTGTCGATAACGTTGAACCTTGTAAAATCGACTGATGACATCAGGTACTCCTCTCTTACGAAGAGGACGGATTCTCAACTTCAAGTCGGTCGGCACCCAGGGTGTCACGGACCTTAAACTACTTTGTCATGTCCCTGGACCAATACTCTTACGGTAGACTGGGAGAGTTTCCGACTGATGAATTCCTTTCACTTTTAGTGTCGCGGTTTCTTTTCCTCAATAACCCACCGGGATTTAAAGTGGTCTACTAAAGATGTTAATTTTTTTTTTTCTGTTTGGGTTTGGTAAATAAGAACTATGCATGGTTTCCTGAGACATACCGTCCCAGTGGTAAATAAGAACTATACATGGTTTCCTGAGACATACCGTCCCAGTGTACGACAAAGTATTAGGATTTGATGGGGTCTACGTCAAATCGTAAAATCCAAGGACCCATTATTATTTATTAACAGAAACAAAAGAGTGTTCACGGTTACACCTGTAAAACCTCTACGTCACTCTTTTTGGTGTTTTACATACATTGACAAATCTTAAAATTCTAATGGTTTTAAACTTACCCTTTGTATGGTATTCTGTGTATCATTATATAATAATAATACGAGGTAAATACAAAAATCTATATGAAAGAGGATAGTCTTTTCTGTTTTATTTACCAAACGGTCAACATTGTACTTGTCATTACAATATTTGAGTTTCGTTTTCAACTTGTGTTAGGTCGAGACCAATCAAGTTAACCAGACTTAAGAGATAACTGTGACCCTATGATGGACAAGTCTTATTTTCCTTGGTTTACGTATAAAATTTATGAGACAATTTCACTAATTACTTTTTCTTAGAGTCTCTCGAATCGACGTCCTTCTGTTCTACCAAGACCAGATTTCCATGTTAGTTGACGATAAATTTTTGTCAAGAGGTAATCCCTTTCGGAAAAAGAGATTCACAATGTAGGGTCTTCTTGACTTACGACGACCTTCGCCGTTTGTTATGTTATTCTGTCCTGAGTCTTTATGTGACCCTTTCTCTTTTCTAGTAAACGTCTACTATGCCGATGTCATGGATTGACGAGGTCTTTTAGTTGAGATTTTATGTGTTTAATTATTTCCATTCGCTTTACCAGTCTACATTCTATTTGTATGTTATCGGTTATCTATAGAGACTATGGTCTTATGTCATCAATCTTTTATACCCTATAAAGGGTAATGTCATCATTGATCTGGGTTTTATACATCTTTATTGTGATGGTTCTTTTTGTGAAGTATTTTAATTTTCTAAAGTCATTTTTTTCAGAATAAACTTACCTTTCTGACATTTGACATTTTTCTTAAGAAGGGTACTCTAACGTACATTTAAGTTTGTGGACACCGTCTAAGTACAACTACATACCGTTTTGGTTATGTCATGACATTTCATTTTATATCATTTTTTTTTTTTTTTTTGTTACAATTTTTTTCTTTGTTTACTTTTTTGTTTGTTTTTTCTTTTTACATTACACGGTGATAATATGGTACCACTGATATCAATTATTATAACGTAATGTTTAGACATTCATTTAACGATACTTTCATTTAGAATTTTTAAGACCCCATTTATACATTGTAACATTTTTTTATTTTATTTTTTATTTTTATTTAAAGTTACTCTAAAAATTTCTCCCTGAATTCTTAACGATACTCTCATTCATCTACAAGTCGTATAATTTTATATCACACCCACGATGATCTAATTCATAATAATCTAACTATTTAGTCTTTTTCACTATGGTCTTCTCTGGACCATATTCTTTAACGACACGACAATATTTCCTTTGTTAGATTATTTTCATCCCTACCGTTAAGTCAGTAGTCAGACAGACCTCCTATTTCTGTTTTGAAGTGAAATGTGACATACAACATTTAGTTTCATTCAAGATCTACTCAATTACCGGTTTACGTTTTAGTCTAATGTTTTTATACGTAAACCTATAAATAAAAATTTCTTATTTGTAAGACATAATTTCTTTAATATTTACAATATACTTTGATATTTGAGACGGGAGGTTTGTTTTTGACGTAAAACCTTCGTCCACTATTGTCTCTCTACCAAAAGTCGTTTATACTCTGTTACACTCTCAGTTATTGTGTGTTACTCAAAAATATTTATTCTTTTTACGACGGTGAAACTTAACTTTCACTCATTTTCTGTGTTAAGTCTCTTGATGTTTTCTTTTTTTACCAATCGAAATGATTTACAAATCTAAATGATCCTCAGTCTCGATATTTGTAAATTTAGACAAGAAAACGAAAAGAGAAAGGGGAGCTCCGACCGTCCTTACTCCCGTCATTGGTACGTGACCAGCACCACATCTGACCATGTACAACAGACCTTTCGTTGTATCGGTCCGGGATTTTGACTGCCAAGGGAAACTACGCCATTAAGAATCTTGAGATTTCTTTATCAGTTTCTACTATATCAGTTTTTGACTATTACTATAAGTAACTCGAAAATAAATTTTATCGTATTTTATATTACATTTCGTTTGATGTATAGAGTCTAATACCCAATTTATATTATGTTAGTGCCCTACCTGCTAATACGACAGAAAATTTATGCACAAGATTCCTATAAACTGTTATCCCTTTATACGAGAATTATTATGGAAATTACCCTTTTTTTCCTATACTTGCAAGATGTACGTCACACTAAAAGCAAAACTTCTTTTTTTGTACCTATAAACTTATATACTTACATGTGTATGTTTATACAAATTCCCTATCTTTCCTTCTACCTAATTTTATCTAGTGTCATACTCATCTTCACACAGAGGAACGCCCTTACTACGTACTCAAAAAAAGGAATCGGACGGAAGAGTGACCTTCGGTCGAGTGGACGTATTAGGAGGCAGGGTATCAGCAGCCACCCCAGAAGCTGAGCCGATATGGCCTGTGCAAGGTGAAATCCTTTGAGTAACCACCCACTCATACCGACGTGTCTGCACGGTATCTCCTGGTCTCTGGTAAGAAAGTTAAATGGAACCCTTTGTTATTATTTTCATCTAGTACTCGTTTGTGAGAGAGATCTCGAAATGTTAAAGAAAGTAAGGAAGATTGACTTCTTTTTCGTCATCTTCTTATCTTGGCACCCTTTGTCTAAGTATACTTAGTAACGTAGTGTCTGTCCCGATCTTTACGTAAAAGGTAACGAACGTCTTAATTGATAAATTATTAAGTGTGTGGTACATAAAGGACTCTTTGTTAACGTCCTATGTAGGATTAAATTAGTAGAAAAAAAAAAAAAACCACTCTATGTTGGTAGAGTCTAACGACCTAGTTCCCGACTTAAAGTTTAATACTCATAAATTCTCTTAGGATCTTAGAATGTCTTCCGAAAGAAAAAGATCCATATTTCCAGAATAAATGTAAATTTTCGTCCTAGCTGTAAGAGACTGAACAAATAGTTTTTATTTTTCTAATATTGTTGATGAAACAAAGTGGGTTAAGTTTACTAGTCAGTCAGAATTCTTATGTAGTGATATAATTGACTATCTGGACACGACAGGTTACTGTCGGTGAACTGGGTAAACCGACAAAGACACATTGATTTTAAATTTTGGAGTCAAGAAGTCAGTCTGGTGTAAAGTTCACGAGTCATTCGTATATACTGATCACCGTGGTGCCCTCTGTCGTGTCGATATCCTTTGTAAAAGTGATGACCGTCGTACAAGATGACCCACCGTGACAGTCTCGCAAAGGACCGGTTCCCGTGGAGCCCCGTGCTCCCTTCACGAAATGGAGGAGACCTACCGTCCGAGAGTTCCTTGTAAACGGATTAGGAATAAATCATTAAGTAAAGAGTCGAAATATTTTGATTTTAGAAATTACGTTTTTCATTTGTCTTTTGTACAAGGGGACTGAATTATATCAAGAAAAATTATACTTAGAATTCATTTTCACTAGTTCTGTCTTAGTAGTTTTTGTACCTTTATACGACCGTCCTTCCGTCCTATGAAGGGGGGATGGGGGTGTGTGGAATCTAGAGGAGGAATGGAACCGTATTATGTCTCTTAGATCCATTCCAACCCCAACCCGAGACAGTGTCAGGTCTCTCACTACTTGAAGTCTACAGACTATTAAATAGACAATCGTAGATAATAGGGGTAGTTTAATTACGAATAAAAAATATTCACGACTGATATACGATTCATGTAAAATAAGATAAGTCACCAGAGTTCACCCTTTATCTATAAAAGTGGTATATCTACTCTTCTGCCTCCGTGTCTCCGACTATTTCAAGGGGTTTCGTCATTCTCCTGCCTGACTATAATTCTGGGTAAACGCCCAAGACTACATTCTCATTATATCCTTCCAGGACTTGAGTGACGAAGAGTATGTGAGTCACTTAGATGTCGGTGTACACCTTGTCAAAGGAGGTCTTTTTTTTTTTTTTACGTCGACTCACCGAGGACACACACACGAGTCAACACAGACTGAGACGTTGTGGTACCTGATATCGGACGGTCCGAGGAGACAGGTACCCTAGGAGGTCCGGTCTTATGACCTCACCCAACGGTAACGGAGGAGGTCCCCTAGAAGGACTGGGTCCCTAACTTGGGTCCAGAGGACGTAACGTCCGTCTAAGAAATGGTGACGTGGCGGACCCTCACCGAGGAGGATGAGTAGTCCTTTTACTCCTTTGGCGTACAGTTTTACCCATCCTCTCCAAATCTGTGTAGAGTGGTATTTGAGGTGGAAGACACGGCGTTGGTTGGTCCTCCCCTACGTCATGGGGGTCGAAGAGGGGGTTCCTTACTTTTCAAACTGGGGGCGTAACCCATAGTGTTGAAAATTCTGGACGTGAGCTCGGGGGTCTGGTACATAGAGACTTTCGGTCGCCCCGAACCCAGGTGATTTCTCAAGTGGTCGCACCCGAGAGTGGGAACCCATAATATGTCTCCACCAACTGACGTTTCGTGGGTCTGTAAGACACTTTGTCCGAATAAACGAATAGAATTTCGTGTCCGACTCCCCGTCTGTACATTAAATTATATGTCTATTCCTGGGTGACTTATGAGAGGTTTCTACCTCCGAGTACCCTCGGTAGACACACAAGAGGGAACCGGAGAGGTAGAACAACCATGGTTTTTCTTTCCCCGAACATGGAAGTCGACCGTGGGTCCCCTGTGGAGATCGAACGACCGAGACGACCAATCACCCCGAATCCAAGTGTGTAGGGGATTCTGATACTTATTTTAACTATTTGGAAATCCGTCTAAGTGGTTCTTCTCTCTTTTCGGTGTTTGGTCTTTAATTTTTCCTCTGTAAAATTAATTATGTTTTAAATTTTCCGAGTATTCTGATGATAGTCGTTAATATATGATTGTTTGACCTTCTGGATATCCTTTACTTACTTAAGGATCTTTATATACAAGATCATTCTGACTTAGTACTTCTTTAACTTTAGACTTATCTGGTTAATAACATTTCTCTGACTGAGTCATTAGTTCTTGAAGGATTGTTTCCGTACAGGTCCTAATCTGTGGAAGTGATCACCTAAGATGGTTTGTCAATTTATTTTTAATTATGGTTAGGAAGAACACGCACGTACGTTTCAACGAAATTAGTACAGATTGAGACACACTGGGATACCTGACATCGGACGGTTAGAGGAGATAGGTACCTTAAGTGGTCCGTTCTTATGACCTTGTCCAACGGTACGAGAGGAGGGTACCTAGAAGGGTTGAGTCCCTAGCTTGGACACAGAGAATCCAGAGGACGTAACCGTCCGTTCAAGAATGATGATCGTGGTGGACCCCTCGGGCTAGGAAGAGTTTAATAAGGTTTTTTATCTTCTCCTTCCTTATGAAGTTTTGAGTAAAATACTTCAGTCATAATAATGAGGCTACCCAAGGGTCCCCCGTGTCACCATTTCTTAGACGGACGGTTCCTAAGCTAGTGACCCAACCCTTCTAAGGGAACTCATTTTTTACCGTTAGGTGAGTCATAAGAACGGACTTTTTAAGATACCGGTATCCTCGGACTTCCCGATATCAGGTACACCAGCGTTTCTTATCCTACACTGACTCAACTCGTATGTACAATGAGACTATAGTTTTGATCTACATTTATATCTACGTTTTTAGGAATTGTTTTATAATCGTTTGACTTATGTAGTTATGTAATCTTCCTATTATTTATGTAGTATTAGTTTACCCTAAAGTCCCTACTTTCGAACAAAGTTGTAGACTCTTAGTTAGTGAGAGTAAAAGGTGTCGTTGTTTTACTTCCGAATTTTGAGTATTAATAGAGTTATACGTTTTTTCGTAACTGTCTTCAGTTGTAGGTAAATACTTTTTCTGAAAGCTGTTTCACCAAGATCTCCCTTGTAAACAGTTGTATCATTTCTAGTCCTTGTTCCTACATCCGTTCTTTTTCTTTTCCGTATATTCAATCTCTCCTTCTTCATTTTGTAAACATCTACTGTATAATGTATATCTTTGGGGATTTCTGAGATGGTCTTTTGAATCTTGGTTCGTTGTTTCAGTTTCTTCAAAGTTCTATGTTTTAACTACATGTTTTTAGACAACGTAAAGAAATGTGTTTACTCTGATAGTCTCTTTCGTTAGGATAAATGTTAACGTAGTTTTCTTGTTTTATGGATCCTTATTTATATTGGTTCTTCCACTCTATAGACATGTAACCTTTGACATTCTTTAACTATTTAACTGTACTTATTTACCTTTCTATAAGGTACAATTACTTAATATCTTTATAATACTTTTACAGGGATGATGGATTTCGTTAGATGTCTAAGTTACATTAGGAATCCTTTTAAGTTTTCCGTAAAAAGTGTCTTTATCTTGTTTCTTAGGATTTTAAAAATACCTTGGGTTTCTGGGTTTTCTCGGTTTCGTTAGAACTCTTTCTTGTTTCGACCTCAATAGTACGAGGGACTAAAGTTTGATATAATGTTTCCATATTGTTAGTTTAACATTACCATAACTGTATTTTTGTCTATTTACTTACTTTGTCTCTGCGTGTACATATATCAGTTAAATACTGTTTCCTCTTTCCTTATGTAACTACGTTATCTCTTTTCCATCAGAAGTTGTTTGCCAATCTTTTTGACCTGACGATAGATTGTGGTACGTGTTTTTGATTGAACATTACCGAATTTCTAGACTTACATTCTGGAAGATCTTCCTTTGGTCACCGTGTGAGGAACTGTGACTAGAACCCTTAATAAAAAACATAAACTGTTGTTTTCGTTTCCCTTGTTTACGTTTTTATTTGTGTACCCTGATATAGTTTGATATCTCGAAGACGTGTCGTTTCCTTTAGTAAGTAATTTACTTTTACATTGAACACCTTTTATAAACGTTTAGTATATAGACTATTTCCCGTTTATAGGTTTTGTATATTTTTAGAGTATGTTGAGTTGTCGTCTTTTCATTAGACTAATTTTGCACCCTTCTCCTAGATTTATTTGTAAAAAGTTTTCTCATGTATGTCTACCGGTCGTACTTCTCCACGAGTAGTGATTAGTAGGTTCTTTACGTTTAATTTTGGTGTTACTTTCGATAATAAAATGTGGACAATCTTACCGATAATAGTTTTTCTGTTCTTTATCGTTTATAACCACTCCTTCACCTCTTTTCCCTTAGGAATACGTGAGAACCACCCTTACATTTAAAAGTCGGTGACACCTTTTTAATACCCTAAAGGAGTTTTTTAATTTTTTATCTTGATGGTACACCAGGTCTTTAAGGTGAAGACCCCTTTTTTTTTTAGAGAATTTTCAATATACATGGGTGTACAAGTGACGTCATAATAAATCTATCGGATTTTTTCTTCCGTCGGGTGTACAGGTTACTATCTACTTACCTATATGTGTGTGTGTTTATATCTGTGTATGTGTATATTTACATATATCTATTATGAACCGGTATTTTCCCTTAGAAAGGTGAACCCTTTTGTACCCACCTGGAACGATTCACTTCAGTCTATCTTTTACTGTCTATGATATACTAGAGAATATATACCTCAGAATTTTTTTAAAATTTTTATCTTCTAACTTGTGTCTATGTGCCTTGTCTGACCACCAACGGTCTCCGTCCTCCACATATCCTCACCTACTTTATCTACTTTCTCTAGTTTACCATGTTTGAAGGTCAATTTTTAATAATTCAGGACCCCTATATTCCATGTCTAACCAACTCATATAAATTATTATTACATAACATATGTTGTTTCAGTAATTTTGTCACATAGACTTTTCCAGAGTAGTGTCCTTTCTTTAATACACTCCACTACCCACAAGTGATCTGAATAACACCAATAACAAAACGTTATATATGTTTATATTTTAACACGTTGATTTTGATTATACAGTTAGTGGGGAGTTAATTTTTTTTTAGACATAGGTTTAGAATGAAAAAAAATTAAAAAAATTAAAATTTTAGAAATTAAGAATGTACGCAAGGGTTTGTACTTGGGGGGAGGGTGGAGGGAGGGGTATTGTAGAGACACCCAGTAGGGGTACGTGGTCGGGGTTCGTACGACATGTAAGAATTTGACAATGTATTAAGACAGAAGGANTATATATGTTTATATTTTAACATGTTGATTTTGATTATACAGTTAATGGGGAGTTAATTTTTTTTAGACATAGGTTTAGAATGAAAAAAAATTTAAAAAAATTAAAATTTTAGAAATTAAGAATGTACGCAAGGGTTTGTACTTGGGGGGAGGGTGGAGGGAGGGGTATTGTAGAGACACCCAGTAGGGGTACGTGGTCGGGGTTCGTACGACATGTAAGAATTTGACAATGTATTAAGACAGAAGGACCAATAAAGACCCTCATATTCTTATACTTCAAATTTTTATTTACATAAGACCTGGTGTAAGTAACAAAAGACTGTAAACGTGACCCGGTCGTCCGACCAAATATAAACCAAACGGGAGACTGTCGAAAAGAAACCTGAGTGAACAATTACTGATACGATTAGAATTAATCCCACAATAAGTCAGAGTCCTAAAGTTCACCATCTGTAATTCACGACAGTTCTTTACTTACTGACGGACTTTAATTACTGGATAGACTGACGGAAATCCACCGTTACGTTTTTCTCTTGGAGAAAAGGAATGTCGTAGAGAGTTCACGTATTGACCTCGTGTACTATGTTTCTGTCATACCCTTTGGGTTAGGTAGTCAGTGAGATTTTGGACCAGGCAAATTGAATTCTAGTAGAACCTAGATTTTTAAATGGGAACATTCACAAATCTCTCACGACTGAGTATTGACTAATAAAGGGAACCAGGGTAAAGACTTCATGTAGTATTCGGGAGACCCCTGTGGGAACGACCCGTTAAATAGAAAAATAAAAAGTGAATAATACATTAAAATAAAGGAATCCTAGAGACGACGTTAAGTGTAGTTTACGACGGTATAAACCCGACAGTAGAAAAAGGAGGGGATGATGAAAAAGGTAAACGATTTAAGACATCCTCTAAAACGTCACCTTTACCGTTATAGAACACTTCTTTATCGTTATATTTACGTCTTATTCTCTTTTAGGTAAGACAAACGATTGTGAGTTTACGTTAGACGGTTTCCATTTTTAGTTTCTATCTAAATTATACGTTACCTTGTTCTTATTCTTTTTTTAGGAGGTTTTTGGAATGATACAAAATTATTATTCACCCTTCTTTTTTATTTATTTACATTTGAGTCAAACCTCGGTATATGTATATAAACCCTTACTAAGATGATAAATTAACCCGATCTTCTCAGATGTAGACGTTGACTTAATGATTTCTTTAGCGTGTAATTAACCTCCTGACATACGGTATCATTGTTACTGTCTTTGTCTTTTTTCACTTTCAGGGAAAAGTTTTAACGTAGATTAGGACTGGACTTTCCAATCAACTTCTTTCCTATGGACTTCTGGTACACAAAGATAATTTCGGAAGACTGGGGTCCAATATATCGTAATCCCATAGAGAAGACCGTGTTTCCTTGTAGAGAATTCTACTGACCTCCACTGACCCCAATTTGTAAATTTGTCATATTCCTCTTCAGTTACTATGCTTTATCTGTCGAGATCTACTAGTCTCGATGACGTCTCTGGAAAATTGTGTCCATTAGTGTTATTTGAGACCTGTCTGAGACTTGAGGAACTCCCGTCTCTCTCTAATTATCGGAGTGTGGACACGTACGTTTGGGGTCCAGACAGTAGTCACACGGGGGTCCCCGTCAGACGAACACCCCTCCTCGTAAAATAGTGACTCTACGTAATCTTACCACTATAATTTCTCAATGAAAATATGTATTGACGGAGTTTAAGAGTTATCTATTACGTGGGGAGTACAGACATCCGACGTGGAAAGAACCATGTGTTGACGGTGTAGGTCTGTCACAAATAAAGCGAATCTAGAGAACTCTGCATTCTCACTGTGTACGACTACCTAGGTCACCCTCGACGGGAAACCAGTCCCGTCGGGTCAGGTCGATGGTACGGACGATAACGGGGACTCACGGGACTGTGTCACGTAGAGGTGCCGTACTCGTTCTTCGTACCAAACTTCTCTTCTCCCTTCCTCTCCCCTTCCAGGACCCTTGACTCTAATCCTTGTTCACTTTCGAAAGGTCATTGATCCTAGATCAAATAAGTCTACAAAAGATGGTGGGGACGGAACAACTGTTTGTAGACTAAAGACTCAGTCTGGAACCGTTAATAATGTATATACCACCGACGACCTCCACACGACCCGAGTCTATACGAAAGTGTTTTGAAAATAGGACTAAGTAACACTGGAACGATGGTACTACCAAAACTTAGGCGACTCAGACCCTGGTGACACCGTTGTGTCTATTTGGTGTAGTACCTTATTTCCTTTTCTCTACCGATGTGACACACGGGATTTTTACCTAGAGAGTCTTACTTTTTGAAGGGGACTGACCACACCGTTTTCACACCGTTTACATACGTAGCCCCCCCTGACGGAACCACCAGGTCACCGATTCTGAGACGCGAGAGTTACGTCCCCCGGACCTAAACTAAGGTGTACGACGTCGATTTCTAGGACGTATGAGGTGATTCTAGGTTGTGCCATTTTATTTATTATTTAATTTTTGTTCATTTTTTTTACATGTGAAGTGAGAAGTGAAATGACTAACGAAGAAAACAGGATATGTTGGGTGCCATGGGTTTACTATATATGGTAATGTCAATTGATGTCTTACGAACCCAATTAGACAAGGCTAGTTTTCTCCTGAATCTTAACATGTGGTCAGGATATTACCGAGAGTTCGGAACAAGAAGACGTCTACCTGATCTGTTTCCTAATTCTCCGTTGTTGAATAATCTACTACCTTCTACACCGGCGTCGACCCGCCCTTGAACCCATCAATAGTTTGTCTCTCTCGTAGACAATGATCCGTTCATGATGAGTCCCGAGGTGGTGTCCGTTGTTTCAAGTCAGTAAGTCAGTACAGACTGAGACGCTAGGGTACCTGACGTGTGTGGTCCGAAGGGACAGATAGTGGTTAAGGGTCTCCAATGAGTTTGAGTACAGGTAACTCAACCACTACGGTAGGTTGATAGAGTAGGAAACAGCAGGGGAAGAGGAGGGCGGAAGTTAGAAAGGGTCGTAGTCCCAGAAAAGTTTACTCAGTCAAGAAACATAGTCCACCGGTTTCATAATCTCAAAGTCGAAGTCGTAGTCAGGAAGGTTACTTATAAGCCCTGACTAAAGAAAATCCTACCTGACCAACCTAGAGAAACGTCAGGTCCCCTGAGAGATCTCATAAGAGGTTATGGTGTCAAGTTTTCGTAGTTAAGAAGCCACAAGTCGAAAGAAATATCAGGTTGAGTATAAGTATGTACTGATGATCTTTTTGGTATCGAAACTGATGTGTCGGGAAACAACCGTTTCATTACAGAGACGAAAAATCATATAACAGATCCAACCAGTATCGAAAAGAAGGTTCCTCGTCCTTCACAGAAAATTAAAGTACCGACGTCAGTGGTAGACGTCACTAAGACGTCGAGGTCTTTTATTTCAGAGAGTGACAAAGGTAACAAAGGGTAGATAAACGGTACTTCGCTACCCTGGTCTACAGTACTAGAATCGAAAGACTTACAACTCAAAATTCAGTCGAAAAAGTGAGAAAAGAAGGTGAAAGTAGTTCTTCGAGAAATCAAGAAACGAAAGACGGTATTCCCACCATAGTAGACGTATAGACTCCAATAACTATAAAGAGGGTCGTTAGAACTAAGGTCAAACACAAAGTAGGTCGGACCGTAAGGAGTACTACATGAGACGTAATATTTAATTTATTCGTCCCACTGTTATATGTCGGAACTGCATGAGGAAAGGACCAAACCTTGGTCACACAACAAGGTACAGGTCAAGATTGACAACGGAGAACTGGACGAATGTCCAAAACGTCCTCCGTCCAGTCCACTAGACCATAAGGGTAGAGAAAGTCTTAAAAGGTGTCAAACAGTACTAGGTGTGTCAGTTTCCGAAACCACGTCAGTTATTTTGTCTTAAACTACAAAAAGACCTTGAGAGAACGAAAAAGCTACTAGGTCGCCTACAACCGTTAAACTCGAGACCAAGGAGACGGAAAAGATTTTGGTCGAACTCGTAGACCTTCAAGTGCGTGACAACTTCGGATCGAATCTCTTAATGAAACGATCACACACTCTACTCACGTTAACACACCATCAAACTTGTAAGAAACCGTAACGGAAAGAAACCCTAACCTTATTTTTGACTGGAAAAGGTCAGGACACCGGTGACGACTCAAAAGGTTTAAGCGACCGTATACCTCACGTCGTGAAAGTGTCGTAGTAGAAAATCCCAAACTTTATCGAGTTGACCCTAAGGTAGTGGAGGTAATCGAAACAAACGTCACTACGAAGGATTCCGGGTAAACTGAAGCGTAAGGTCCTACAGACCGAGTTCCACTCACTAGTGTGATAACACTAATAGACCCAGCACTTCTAGAAAAAACATATCAAGAAGACACCTAAGAATGGTGGAGAATTATAGAAGACGAAGACAATCCAGGTATGGTAAAGATAGGAAATGACACGGGTAGAAACGTACTTTACAAGGAACCATAGAGATTAAAAGAACTTCTCTAGAGTCCAGAAAAGGTCGGATAACAAAAGGAGATAAAGAAACGAAACTAGTGACTCCTTCCGAAAGAATAGAGAGGAACGATAAGAAACCTTGAGACGTAAGTTTACCCACATAGAAAGGAAAAGAAGAAACGGAAAAAGAAGAAAAGAAAAGAGTCGATAAACATTCCGGAGAAGTCTGTTGGTAAAACGGAAAAACGTAAAGAAAAAGAACCCCTACCAGAACTTGTGACGGAGGACATGTTACAGTGCTTGGCGTTAGATATCAAGAAGTCCATGAGATAGTCTAGATTAGGGAACTTAGATAAACAGTGAAGGTGGTTATTAGTATTCCCTAAACTAAATCCAGTATGGACTTACCGGATCACCAAAAAGGATGAAAGAAGTTAAATTCAGACTTAAACCGTTATTCCTCAAGTGCCAGACTCGGTGTCAGTCGAGGACCACCACAAAAACGACTGACATATCTCGAAGAGGTAGAGACTGACGTTTCTTATATTAGTTAGACTAAACCATAACTGGTAGACCACTCCGGGTACACATCTCAGTAGAGAACACAACAACCTTCTCCCACAAACGATACTGGTCACGCAAGAGAATCGTGTTGAGACAATCGGAAACGGAACGAAGTAAAACGTGACGTTCCGGTCTAAACGGACAATGAGGTCCATAGAGAAGTGAAGGATGAAAACATAAGGTCAGGGACATTACTTTTCTTGTAGAAAAAGCCCACAATCAAGATCTTCCAGAACATCCAGAAGTATCTTTATAAGTTGAAGGCGAAGAAGTCGTAATGACCAACCCCGTATCTGAACCGAATGACCATAACTTGTGTCCCACGACGCTTTTTGACAAGTCAGAGGGTAGAGTGCGACGTAAACATGAAAAGGAATAAAATACAATGTTTATTCCAAGTATGTAGTCGTCCTTCTCCCTTTGTCCGGTACACACCGTTGTGTCGGACTCTACTGGACTTTTCTTAAGACAACTGTAGTAAGTAATGGCACAAAGTGTTTAGTCCTTTCAAACGAGAAATGAATCGAGAACCAGAGTACGTCCCGTCTTACGATAGTGAGTAAAAGAAATCACCGTTGGTCAAATCGACCGTATCCGGTTCGAGTTCCAGAACAGACGTGACTTTTAATTTAAATTTCGTTTGAGTCTTTTTTCTATAACTTCCTTTGGACAGACTAGACTGTTGATACGTTAAATTGGGTGACGTGCACCTGTTCCGACCGAACAAAAAACTATTTCATTACCTTCCACCAATCTCTGTACCTAGTATTAAGACTTTATAGTTAGTTATCGACAGTACAAAATAGAACAGAAATATAAATTTCCAGAAAAGAACTTAAGAAAAGGATTTAATAATGAAAAGATTACCATTAGAGTTCTTAACCTCATGTCCTTCTGTTGAGCTCCGTATCTTAGTATACTATTTCCTAAGTGTAACTATATACTTACACTTTGTGTAAATAACCGGTCTTATATGTGGTAAAAAGACATGTCATTTAGTTTAATATAATTCTCTCAAGAATGGACCTCAGAACTTCAAGGAGTCGACTCTCCCTCACAGTATTTGAAGGTCCTAGGTCAGTGGTCGTCGAGCAAGAGGGGTCGTTACTTACCAGTACTTAAGGGTTAAAAATTTAGGAAGGTACCTTACTAGTTTTTCGGACTCTCTCTCGGTATTTTGTAACAAAACACACAACAAATTTTAGGTCACTCCCAGGTCAGTTCTGGTACTAGTTACTGGAGGGACATAGGTAGTGTACAAGTCAAGTCATGACCTCTGACAGAAGTAGGATCCGTAGTGGCTAATCATCTGGGTTTATGTGTGTGTGTGTCAATAACCCTTTGTCCGTACCCTGAACGGTACGTCATTGTTTAGACCCTCCCTATTACTGCACCCATAGTCCCTTGGTTCCGATTTTGAGATGGGTGTCCGGACCATCATGGTTCTCGACGTCTACACCTCGTTGACTTCGAACGAAGGTGACGTCTATCTATCCGTTTTACCACGTCGACGAGACCTGTTGTCAATCCGTCGAGAATGGTATACTGATTCGATAGGAGGGTTCTCCTCCTTTCTGTACACAGGTGTGTTTCTTGAGGTGTACTTACAAGTGTCGTCGTAATAAGTATTAACAGTTTTTGATAGTCGTTGAGTCTACAAGTAGTAGACCCCTTACGTATTTATTTAATACGATATAAGTATGTTCCTTTGTGATGGAGCATTATGTTTAAACTTGCTAATTATTGACGTTGTTGTACTTACTTAAAGTTTCCGTTATTCGATTCACCTTTTTCAGTCTGTGTTTTCTAATACATGAGAGACTAAGTTAACGTATACTGTAATATCTTTTGTGATGAATTTGTCTTTGTCTAGTCACCAACGGTGTCCGGTCCTCCCTCCTCCGTCCCCGTACTATCTTCAAAACCCTCACCTCCTTATCAAAATATAGAACTTTGATTACATATCAATACGTTCATATATAAATAGTTTTGAATACGTTAATAAATGTAACTTTCACCTAATATACCTTTAATGGGGATTTACTTTTCTGGTACGGGTAATTATAATAGGTCAAGTCCTTCAGTACGGACCTTGACGTCGGATCTAAGACAGGAAGGTTAGACAGGTTATTAAAAGATTCAAGGATTAAGGGACATACTTTAGAAAAAGACGAACTTGGTATAGGTCAATGATCCTATAATAGATAGGAAGTCTCGTCTATTTATGTTTTCAGTACTGTTGACCTAGGACTATCGATAAATTGAGAGGAACGAAATTAAAGTACAAGTGGTTCCTTTGACCACCGAGATTAAACTTGAACACCAAGAAGGGTAACCCTCTTTTTATACGGCAAGATTTTTGGTCAAATTAGAGTGACATTGATTATGTATTGTTGAGACTAAAAGAAACACACACACACACACACACACACACAATATATTTACACAAACTCCGAGGGAGATTTTATAGTCGACCGAAGAGTTTGTCTTCCCAACCTACCACATTTATCCCTGACACATTCCATTCACCGACTGTGAACCTCTTCTTGTTATTTGTCCTTTTAGTGGACAATGTACAAGGACTCGAGAACTTTCTTCTTTTTTTATAAAATCGTCGTAAGAGTCACAGGGTACAGGTCTTTTAACTCTTCCGACTCAATTTCAACTTGTCTAGAGAAACGATCTCTTGTAATGTCTAGAAAGCTTATAAGTATACACAAAACACTGAAGAAGTATATTCAAAACTTTTAGTGACGGAGGTAAGTATTACTTCCTCCGGAAAAAAATATTATAGACATGTGACAGACATGTCTCCCCACACCGTAAAGTTGCTCCTGGAACAACCTCGTCCGTCGAAAGGGAGTACGATTGTCTACCTTTACCACCAAGGAATGTACTCACAGAAAGGTAACATTTACTAGAAGTTGTCTAGCACCCACCATGTATGTAGGTCCTCTAGGATGTTACGTACGGGATAGTGGTATCCCGAACAAAATGTTCAATTACGAACTTTGACCTGAACCGGTCCTTCTTTAACGACCCGGTAATTTGTTGACTGAATGTATAACTCAGGAAGTACGTTTTGGGTCTTTCACACACAACCGACGTTACCTCTGTGTGTCCATCTCTTCTTCCTTACAAAAGTTTATTGGGAAGGACGGACTCTCTGCAATGACTTCGCTTGTACAACTGTGTCTTTACCTACCTCCGTCTTTTAACCAGATCTTGGTGAAGAGTCGGGAAGAGTCAAGGTTAAATCCAAGGTCAAGTAACTCCGACAACACGGTAAACTCCCGTGACTTTGTTGTTGAACAGTGCCTTATGGAAAGGTTCTCACGACTTGGATTTTCGTTAAGGGTTTGTCAAATCTGTCTTGTGAACCGAGTGACGGAGCCCAGGTCCTTGATGTTTCCTCTGACCTCCGACGGTAGTGTACTCCCCGTCGGAACAAAGGTGTTGGAGTCGGTTGAGAATTAATGAGTGCCCCGTCAATAAACTGACGACCTAATCGTCTGGGATGCAAAGAAGGGAATGTGGGAAAGGAGAGGTTGAAACTTTTAGTAAGGTGACGATAGTTAGTAAATTTTTAGTGTAAACCTTACTTTTAATTTACATTTGATCATGGGTCTTCTTGATAGGTATTAAGTGATGAGTGTTTTCACAGAATTTCGGGTTTATATTTGCCCGAAACAGAGAGACCGATTTACCAAGGGTGGGACCAGAGAAGTAAAATACGTCCCGACCTTACGAGTAATTAAAGTACACCTGTATTTTCAACTCCTCTCCTTAATTTTACGTCGGTTTGTGCTAGTGACGCAAAACGATTTTCTCAACTACTCCTCTCTTTATCTGTGACTAACGACAACAAAGTTGATCGACCCGTCACTGAAAAGATTAGGGTGGGAAAATAAAAATAAGGTTAAGTTATGAATTAGATAAGGGATAGAAATCATGACACGACAAATTTTTGGAACACAACAGACGTATATTGTTTTCCATTGCGTCCATCGTCTAGTCTAAGCACAACGTTTCTTATATGAACGAGTTTGGTTCACAGTTTGGTGACCTGTGGTGATATCTCTAAGATTAACACACCAACAAATAGTCGATTCTCCAGGTCACGAGACAGACTTACAGACACGAGACGGTTGTCACTTCTTTTGTCTGTGTACAGCCGTAATAATCACACCTAGTTTACAATTATTTCGTTCCGGTCACACGACTTTCGACCTGATCTAATTGAGGTACGGGCACAGGTATAGAGGATAACGTCACTTTGGGACAAGACGGTTAAACTGAAGTATTAGTACACGAGCGACTTTACTATATGTGTACGCCACCGTGTTTAATACATCGGTCAATAATTTTGCCACGGGGTGTCGGGATAGGGACACTCGCCGAAAGTTTATTTAACGAACCTACTTTGGACCATCTTTCCTGACGGTAATTTACATCATGTAGGAAAACTCCCAATGAATTGAGTCCTTTATTGAGTATATTAATGACCTTCGAAAAAAGGAGGGGAAAGTGAATTTTCTCAGTCAGTTCCGAAGTCCCGATATTTTCTCAGTCAGTTCCACAGTCCCGATGGTGCATGAAGATATTACAATACCGTTGATGTATTATTCTGTAAAACATTGATGACTGTCGATACACAATAGTATAATAATAAAGGGTTTACATTTACCTATAATTAAAGTCTTAATAGGTGCTGAAGGATCTGCCACAAACACAAGTGATGTCTTAATCTGTAATTATCTTATAAAACCCTTCAAGAGAAAAAAGAAAAGAAAAGAAAAAAAAAAAAAATCACAAAGTAGTGTCAAATTGTATTTCGACTATCTTACGCATTTCGTGAGTAAACCGAGTCAACTTTGACTTGAAAACTAAAAGAAATCTACAAACGGAAAACATTTAAAATTTGTTAAACGAATACTTTATCCCATAAATTTTGTGTGATAATTCAAAAAACGAGAGAGGATTTAGTAAATTCTTTGCAGCTCTCTTTCCATGACCAAGATCTTCAAACCTTATGGACTTTTGTGCTCAAAGTTTTATTTGAAAGTTGTACATGTGATAATGATTGAATGGTTGGGGGTTTCCGTAAGTAGGAACACCCATGTACTATTCATGAATATTTATTCATGAGTGAGTTAGTAGAACTTCTAAATAAGAAATTATCATCCGAAATAGATTTATACCGAAGGGACCACCGAGTCTCCAATTTCACAGACGTACGTTACGCCCTCTGGACCCAAACTAGGGACCCAGTCCTTCTAGGGGACCTCTTCCTTTACCGTGGGGTGAGGTCATAAGAACGGACCTCTTAGGGTACCGACCTCCTCGGACCACCCGATGTCAGGTGCCCCAACGTTTCTCAGCCTGTGTTGACTCGCAGAAGTGAAAGTGAAAAGTGAAATAGATTTATAGACCAAATGTAATATTTACGGAAACATTCACTGAAAGTGTCGTGGGTCGTCGTATAACGAGTGTTCAGAAAACCACTGTACTTTTATTCTTCTTACACAAACTTTTTCGACCCACTAGAAAATTTAGTCACGATAAATTTTTGCACTAGACGTCTGTCCAGTCCTTCGAAGTCGCAGTGGACACTCGAATACTCTTTGCGTCTAGGTACTCTGAGAGGGTCTGGAAATCTTAGTCGGAGACACCCTCTTCCTAGGTCAGTAGAGACACACTATCAGTAAACGTTCCACAAAACTTTTCGTGACACACTTATTCCCAAGCGTGAATGTTCACGAATGATATGATCCTCGAATGACATAATAGAATAAATGATGAACATTGTCTGAACACTCCGTCTATGTTGATGCAGACAAAAGATCTACTTTTTTTAGTGAAAAGGTTTCAACTTGTATTTTTGCCCACTGTAGTTCTAGTGGGGTCGAGATTGAGGTTTCCGACATGACAGAAAACTTATTTCTTTCTTCGAAAAAGAGTACCACTCCGGAACACATTACACTTTGAAGGTGTCGTTTTCACATTAAAACCGTTCAGTATGGACGTAAATATATCGTACTGAAACGTTTTACAGTCATCAGTCAGTAACTTGTAAACCCGTCACTGTTTTTATAAGTCCATCTTTGTGTTGTCAATTTGTGTCAATTAATATCTTTGATATCCAACACGTCTACTCTTTCATATGGAAGAAAGGTGAATTCTGGTATTAATCTTGGTCTCTATGTGTAGACAGTAGTTTAAATCTTTCTTTCCGTTTCAAAGTCGAAAGTCAGTCTCCGGTTTTAGATCTTGTCTCTCGGTTAGATCGATTTGATTCAGATTTTGAGTCACTCAACTTCTTTCATACGCCCATAAATCCCTTCTTTTTTTCGTTCCAAAAATATTAACACTGTTTACGTCAACTTCCTTCTTACACTACCCTGTCCGAAAGACAACCTTTTAAACATCCGTCTTCAACTTGTACACCAGTATATTCCCCATCGTAGATTTCAACGAAATCCTTACCTGAACACCTGTGTCGCCCCTTCCTCTCCCGCCCTACTTAACTCTCTCCTCGTGACTGTAAGGATGCGATGGTACACATTTTCTCTATCGATCACCCTTCGTCGACATCTCGTGTGCCTCGGGTCGAGTCACGAGACGCTACCGGATCTCCCCACCCTATGCCACCACCCTTCCCCCGAGTTCTTCCTCCCGTATATACATATGTGTACCGACTGAGTGTGACAACATGTCGTCTTTAGTTGTGTTGTAACATTTCGTTAATAGAAGGTTAATTTTTATTTAAATTTTTTATTTTTCTTCGAGTCACGTTGTTACTACTTTATATCAACGAGAACATAGATAGTATTTCCCTAGATTCGGGTGGATCCAAGGGGATGAGTACGGTCTAGGGGTGCCAGAGGGATCTTCATTTCGTAAACACGACTAATAAACCAAACTAAAAAACAATCCGTCCCACCTGTCCGGTCCTCCTCCTTGTCTCCCACCCTCCCGTCCTCCTTTGTTTCCCTTCTCTTCCGTGATTGACAGGTGAGGCTCTACCGAGACAGTTGGGTGATTTAGGAGGTGGACTGGACGATTCCCACCACGGTCCCGAACGGACGACCCGACTACCCCGTGCGTCGAGATCAACCTGATCGACACTTCCGACGGCTCACGGAAGGTCCCGAGTCGTGGACGTCTACGAGCCCATTTGGGACGAAGGACCTTGTCGACAAGAGGTGTCCTCGAGATCGTTCACGGGTCGTCGGTCCTACCCCTCCGTGACTCCCCGAGGTCTGCCGGGTGTTCCCGTTGTACAAGTCGCTGACGTTTTTTTAGGTAAGGACTCCTTAAAGGTACTACTTCCCGACTCGTTGTGACGTCTGTGAGGAAAGACTTTACAGCTCCTTTTATTCCTGAAAACCTTACGATTGACACCGGAGAAACAAAAACCTTAAATGGCAATACCTATCGTCAAAGACCAGGGTTCTGATCCTGTGTCCAAAACAGTTATGGTTTTACTTCCATTATTCCCTCCTCCCAACGACAGGGGAGTCGAAGGAAGGATCGAATAAGAGGAGCAGACGTACAGATCAATTCCCCTCTACGTATAGTAGTAATTCCCCTCTACGATGGCTCACTCGGAACCTAAGACTCAGACTCGACCTGGAGTCATAGGTAGGAAGAGTGTCTCCGGTTACGGGTCAGGTGACAGTTCTCAGCACGGAGTACCTGTTTGTCCTCTCCAGTTTATCCCTACTGAGTCGGTGGTCTCGAGATTGAGAAGTAGGGTCTACTGGGGTGCTCCTTTTGAAACACAAAATTCGGAAAGTCCTAAGGACAGAAAATTGACGTGTCACAAGAAACAAAATGTACCAGGAGGAGTCTTTATGACTGAAGAGACCTTCTTTCTACTCACAGATTATTCCCTTGATGAATAACAGGGGTTATTATTAGAGACTGTGTGTTTATTTTATGAATCCTTATTTGAACTGGTTCCTCCATTTTCTGAATATATGACTCTTAATATTTTGTAATTATTTCCCTTAACTTCTACTCAGTTTCTTTATCTTTCTATAGGGTGGAAAACCTAATCTTCTTAATTATAACAATTTTACTGGTATAAGAGGTTTCGTTAGATGTCCAAAATATACCAGGGTTAGTTTACCACCGAGTCTGTCGTTTCTCAGACGGGCGTTACGTCCTCTGGCCCCAATCTTGGGACTCAACCCTGCTAAGAGGACCTCTTACCTTACCGATGGGTGAGGTCATAAGAACGGACCTCTTAACGTACCCATCTCCTCGACCGCCGGATATCAGGTACCCATACGTTTCTGAGTCTGTGTTGACTTACTGAAGTGAAAGATAGTTTAATGGGTACTATAAAAAAAGTGTCTTGGCCTTGTTTATTAGGATTTTAAATATACCTTGGTATTTTCCGGGACTTTACGGTTTCTCTTTTTCTTGTTCCGTCTTCCGTATTGGGAAGGTCTGAAGTCTGTTATGATGTTTTGATGTCATTAGTTTTGTCACATCATATCCGTGTTTTTGTCTGTATACATAGTTGTCTGATCTTATCTCTCGGGTCTTTTATTTGGGTGTGTAGATGTCAGTTAATTAGAAACTGTTTTCTCCGTTTTTATATGTTACCTTTTTTTTTTAGAGAAGGTGTTCACCCTAACCTTTTCGACCTGTTGACGTACATTTTTAGTTACTTCAATATTGTGTGGGAGAGTAGTATGTGTCTTTATTTGAGTTTTACCGGATTTCTGAATTTGTATTCTACACTGTAGTATTTTAAGGATCTTCTCTTGTATCCGTTTTGTAAGAGACTGTATTTGGTATGGTTACAAAAGAATCCAGTCAGAGGGTACCGTCATCTTTATTTTTATTTGTTTACCCTGGATCAGTTTAAATGTTCGAAAACGTGTCCTTTCCTTTGGTATTTGTTTTACTTTTCTGTTGGATGTCTTACCCTCTTTTATAAACGTTTACTACACTGGTTTTCCCGAATTAAAGGTTGTATACAATTGTCGAGTATTTAAGTTGTTGTTGCTTTTTGTTGGATTAACCTTTTACCTATCTTCTGGATTTATCTGTAAAGAGGTTTCTTCTGTATGTCTACCGGTTGTCCGTCTACTTTTCTACGAATGGTAGTGATTATCTCTTTACGCTTCGATTTGTTGTTACTCCAATAGTGGAGTGTAGTGAGTCTTGCCGGTAGTAATTTTTCAGATTTTATTTACGATGTCTCACACACCTCTTTTCCCTTGGGGGGATATGATAACCACCCTTACGTTCAAGTATGTCGGTGACACCTTTTGTCATACGTCCGAGGACTTTGATTTTTATGTTAATGTTATACTAGATCGTTAAGGTACGGACCTTTTTTGATGTCAATATAGGTCTTTTTTTGATATGAAGTTTTTCTAGTACGTGTAGGGATACGAACATCGTGGTGATAGGTGTTAACGGTTCTGTACCCTTTTTGGACATACAGGTAACGGTCTACTTACTCAGTTCTTCGACACCATGTATATATGTCACCTTCGGGTCAGTCGGCACTTCTTCTCGTTTTACTACAGTAAACGTCGTTGTACCTACCTGGATCTCTAATAGTATGATTCACTTCAATTCAGTGTTTCTCTTTCCGTCTATGGCATGCTATATGAATATACACCTCAGATTTTATACTGTTTTTACTTGGATAGATACTTTGTCTTTATCTGTATCTGACGGGTCACCTTTCCCCCTAAACCCTAATCGTCTACGTTTGATAATGTATACCTTACCTATTTACTGTTTCAGGTTGACATATCGTATTCCTTGATATACGTTATAGGATACTATTTTGTATTACCTTTTCTTATATTTTTTCTTACACATGTATACACACACACATATATATTGACTTAGTGACAACACATGTCGTCTTTAATTGTGTTGTAACACTTAGTTGATGTGAAGTTAAATTTTTTTAAATTTTTTAGAGACTGTATGTTTAAGGAAGATTTGGGACTGGACCAGTGGAAAAGGAACTCCTGTCCATATCACGGGTCCGGTCGTCCGGTTGAACTTCCGGTGGTCCTCGTTTCGTCTGGAAGGGGAGTGGTGGACGGGTAGGGAACAACTACGAAGAACGGGAGTCTAGGGTGAGGACCCTCACACGAAACTTTGTCCCGGTTCCACTCTCCTGTGTCTCCGGAGAAACGGTCCTCCAGTCTCGGACCCTTCAAGACTTCTCTCTAAAGGAGAATATTTTAATTTCAAAACCTTATACGGTCTTCCTTTTTTTACGATTTTCTTTGGTAGAACGGAATCGATGGAGTCATCCTTCCTAAGATGATCACAGTTCATGTTTTTCGTACCCCCTCGGTCCGGGACCTTCCACCGGTCTGACCAAACCCCTGGTTCACGTCGACAAAATGTAAATTTTCCAGTCTACAAGTATCGTCACAAAACCCCTTGACACCCGTTTACTTAAGTACTGTAGGAAAATGTAGGGAATAGAGGTCAGAGGAGGGAGGTGAGGCAAAATAGACGGTAAAAACCCCCCCCACCGATGAATAAAAGTCGAGACTCTACCTTCTCTGTTTTCTCGTCGTGAATTTCTTTACGAGACCTGGTTCTTCTACATGAGACGTGCGTCTGGAATAAGGGTCCCCCGGGGACACCCTGTCTGATTTCCCTTGGTATCCTACCCAGTGGCTCGTAGCCTTTACGGACAATGAAAAGAAACTGTGTTCAGTCCGTCGTGAAACCCCGAGTCGTGAAACGTTTCTCGTTTCGCCTACGGACGACAACTTCTTAAGTGCTCCTTTGACCTCGGTCACTGTGACATTAAGTGGTTTACGGACAGAACCTTAGAAAACGAGGAGACGAGTGTTCAAAGGAGTGACTTCAGTAAAGGTCCCTTCGGTTGTTCTTTATAACTTTATGCGTCTTCTAGGGTCTTTCCGACTTCCCTGACTGAAAAGGTTCTTTTGTTGACACCCACCTGCCAAAAAGATGTTACCTCCCCCGAGGTCCCTCTTCTCAATGTGTACACACTTCGGTTGGAAACATGAAGTAACCCCAGTGGACCTATGAGGTTTAAGTTACGTGTACTTGTCGTCAGTTCTTTTCTTTTTTCTTTAGTTCTTGTTCCAGAAGGGACCGAAGCCATTGTTGTCGACCGTACTACAGGGAATTAGTATCTTAACACGTAGGCTTCCGGAGCGAACGACTTCTCTTCGGAGTCCGTCCATCATCGTTCTGGACCGTCGTCGACGCTAGGGACTGACGTGTCCCTCCTCCCACACAGGTCGCTGATCTACGGTTTCGTAGGAAGTCAAAGAGTGTCGACGTATATGACTAGGACCGTTTCAAAGTGAAGTATCTTATACTTCGGGTCCAATGGAGTACGAGATTACTTCCGACAATCCAAAATCCCTGCTTGTGTTCTTCTGAAGGTTCTTGTCTTTATTTTACGTTACTCTCTGAGATCTTTACAAGAGCGAAAGAGAAAAAGAATGACAGGATGTCGTCTACTTAAACCTCTAAAACTTTTCGGTGACTCTCAAGGAGTCAGAGTGAAAACCGAGACGTCCGGACGTGACCTGTACCGGGGAGTCGAGCAGACCCGACAACAGTCACAGGATGGTTCCTAATGGTGACGGCGCCTGTGGACCGTACACCTGTCCACCGGAACAACTGTATTTTCAAACTGAAAGTAAACCTGACATATCCGGAAACTGTCATTCCAAAAACGAGGATAATTTACAAGGAGAACCTCATTTTGTAGTTTAATTTCTTTGAAAATCCGAAAAGTGACACCGAACATCAAACCTTGGTATTACCCTTACCCCACATATTCTTTTGGACCGGAAAGGGGTAGACCAGGGTGAACGACTGTTCATAGGGGGTGGGTACTAGGGTTGATGAGTTTTTCGGTTACCTCGTTTTCTGAACACGATCTTGTAAGACCGGAAAGTCGTCCTAGGACCTTTATGTTAATGGACGACCTCTTTACAAACTTCCCTCACCTCTCTTACCTTCTTCGATGTTTTTCTTTCACTCACAAGGGAACCGGGTATTTCTGATTTCCTGGTTGGAAATTTATCACCAATCCTTTGATTACGGCCGGGAGTTTGATTTAGGCCGGGAACCGGACAAACATATTTATTTCTAAATAACCTTGTGTCGGTACGTGTAAGTAAATACAACAAATGTTACTGAAAACGTGAGATTACCGTCTCAACTCCTCACCATTGTCTGTGTACTGGACGTTTCGAACTTTGTAAATGATTGACTTAGAAACATCTTTTTTTATACGGTTTTAGAAAAAATTTTGTTTATCTTAAAGGAAATTGAAACCTTTCACGAGTCCGTTCTCGTAAGTCAATTAGACGTTGTTTACGGTCGTCTGTAAATCCCCGGTCCTTATGGTAGAGTCTCCGGATTTCTCAGTCACAAGACGTAAAGAAAATATCCTATTTCTTGTTGTCCACCGGAAATTGAAAAGACACCGTAGGAAAATTATAATGTGTGTAAATGTGACAAAGTACGGTTATCTAAGATCCGTCGAGTAATGAGATAAATACACACCCGTCACTCTCGATACTGGTAGAGTAGTACTGTAGATACACCGTGGGGAGTGACTTCAAGAATCTCATCATTCTTTAATTTCTTATCGACATATAAAAATTAAAAGAAAAAAAAAAGAAATTTAGATGTGGGTCCTCACCTTAACGATCCAGTATACCATCAAGATAAAAATCAAAAAACTTCTGGAAGGTATGACAAAAGGTCAACGACGTGGTTAACTCTAAGGGTGGTTGTCACATGTTCTTAAAGAAAATGGGGTGTAGGAACGGTTGTAAACAACAAACATAAGAAAAACTACTATCGTTAAGACTGTCCACAGTCCACTATTGAGTAACACCAAAACTAAACGTAAAGAGGACTACTAATCACTGCAACTCGTAGAAAAGTGCATGGACAACCGGTAGATGTAAAGGAGAAACCTTTTTACAAACAAGTCAAGAAGACGGATAAAAAATTAGTACAACAATAAGTTCTTCTATTCGTCTGGGGTTACACGTATCGTCTAATAAATGTTGTCGACTCTATACCTTCGTTGGATTCACAGGTAACTTTCTACTTACTTAGTTCTTCGACACCATATTCTCACACACACACACAGACACACACACACATACATATGCATATATAACCTCTTCCTTTACCGTTGGGTGAGGTTATAAGAACGGACCTTTTAAGGTACCTGTCTCCTCAGACCACCCGATATCAGGTACCCCAACGTTTCTCATTCGATGCTAACTCGTGTATATACATATATATGTATGTAGAGATATATCTATGTGTGTATGTATGTATATACGTACCTTATGATGAGTCCGTATTTTTGTCAAAAACAGTAAACGTCGTTGTACCTACTTGAACCTCTCTTAATATGATTCACTTTGTTCAGTCTCTTTCTGTTTGTGACATATAGAATGTACACCTTAAATTTTGATGTTATTTGATCACTTATATTGTTTTTTCATCGTCTGTCTATATCTCTTTTTTAATCACCTACCCCAACCCTCTCCACTATATGTCCACCCCCTCACCCTCCATGTTTAATAACCCATATTCTGTCCGAGTACCTACATAACATTGGTGTGTCCCTTATATCAGGTATAAAACATTTTTGACAATTGCCTTTCATTATAAATTTTTAAGAAATGTTTTAGTACTAAAATATTATAAACATGTACGTGTTAGAAGTTGAAACATTTTTCAGTTTTTTCTTTTCTTTTTCCTCTTCTTGACGACTAAGAAGGAAGAAAAAGGTCGAATTACTCGTCGACTCACGAGTGACTACCAGTCCCCGGTACTGACATGGACAACCGGTTTTCGACCCTGGACCAAGGACTCCCACTCCAGTCCATCTACCGGTCCAGAGGGGAGGACCCCACCCACTACCACTACGCGTGCTGATGTACGAGGTCCATCAACTGCACTACCAACCCCAACAGCCTCGTCGGGCTTCGAAACATCTACCTCGCGTGACGTGACAACCCCGCTTAACAGGACGTTGTCTCTCTTCTTCAAATTCGTTTCACGTGTCGTCTCGAGTTGACTCACTTGGACGTCCGGACCGTCCTGATGTACTACATTCTATTCGTCACCCACGGCGTACGATTTCCTGGTCAGGACGTACGTTTACTAATCCAGCGAATTTCCTCATTAGGACGAACCTGACACTCTTTCTACGTTTACTCTCCTCACCTCTTAAATTCCACAGAAACTAGAAGTACTTCCATCACCTATAGTTAGAACAATTTTGTCTAATGATCCGAGACCTTGACCTCAAGGACCCCACCCAGTGCTTACTCGTAAAGGTCGTTCAAGAGGGTCATTGTCACTGTAATGACTCGATACCTTAGGTGAAACACATGGTGGTCATATCCCCTGAACCCCTGATGATACTGGAACCAAGTTTAGGGACCAGATGGTAAAAGAACGAGATATTGGATTCTCGGGTCAAAAGGAGAACGGATCTTCAGGACAGAAGAAGGGTTTGAAGGAGGACATGGAGAGACGGCAGACTTCTGACCCAAGGTCGGTGTGGTCGTGACCAACTCAAGACCCTATTAAGTTCAAAGGGTCGAGTCCCTGTAACGTATGCGATGAGACGCAGATCACGAAAAAATAACAACAAGGATACCGACTGAGAAGAAGAAAGTACTAGTTTCGAATTTAAAGTGAGAGATTCGGGTAGTAACTTGGTATCCTTTTAGTACAAGGGATGGAAAGTAAAAGATGGGAAAAATAAAGTGAATAATATTGAACATTAATAGATAAATAACATAATAAAACCAAACTGAAGGGGTTATCTGACATTCGAGATATTTACACCTTCGTAAAGAATAAGGACAAAGATAGGGATTATAGATCGGGGTTAGAAGAAAAAAGTTAAATATAACATAGTTTCCTATTAACGAAATTTCTTAAAACGAAAAAAGACAGTTTGGAGTTGTACTCAGTTGGTATCTATATGTATTTAGAGGAGGGAAACCTTTGAGGGAAGGTAGAGGGAGTGGTAGGGTGGGTGGATCCAACTATGTCTCAGGCACAAACTAAAGGACTCGGTATGTCGTTTAAGGGCGACCGATAGTAAAATGTATACCATTATACATTATACAATGAGAAAGGTATATAGAGTGGGAGAGGAGGGGAGAGGGATACAGGTATACTGATAAGAGATGCAGACAAAGAGGTTACAAAGGGACATTTATAAAAGTCATGGTAAAAAGATCTAAGACATATATACGCAATCTTATGTCATAGACAGAAAGAGAAAGACTGAGTAAAGTGAGACATATTATCCAAGATCCAAGTAGGTAAAGTAATCTTGACTAAGTTTACGTAAGGAAAAATACCGACTCATTATAAAGTAACACATATACATGGTCTTGAAGAAATAGGTAAGTAGACAGTTACCTGTAGATCCAACGAAGGTACAAGATCGATAACATTTATCACGACGTTACTTGTTACCATATATACACAGAGAAAGTTAATACCAAAGGGGTCCCATATACGGATCCTCACCCTAACGACCCAGTTTACCACCAAAATACGGATCAAAAAATTCCTTAGAGGCATAACAGAAGGTATCACCGACATAGTTAAATATAAGGATGGTTGTCACGTTCTCTCAAGGGAAAAGAGGTGTGGGAGAGGTCCTAAATAACAAACATCGGAAAAACTACTACCGGTAAGACTGGCCACACTTCACTATAGAGTAACATCAAAACTAAACGTAAAGAGATCATTACTCGCTACAACTCGTAGAAAAGTACACAAACAATCGGTAGACATATAGAAGAAACCTCTTTACAGACAATCCAGAAAAAAAAAGGGTGAAAAACTAACCCAACAAACATAAAGACCATAACTCAACATACTCGACGAACATATAAAACCTTTAATTAGGAAACAGTCAACAAAGTAAACGATAATAAAGGAGGGAAAGACTTCTAACAGAAAAGTGGAACGAATATCAAAGGAAACGACACGTTTTCGAAAATTCAAATTAGTCCAGGGTGAACAAATGAAAACAAAAATAAAGGTAATGAGATCCTCCACCCAGTATCTCCTAGAACTAAACTAAATCCAGTAACTCATAAGACGGATACAAAAGGAGATTCTCAAAATATCAAAGATCAAAATGTAAATCCAGAAATTAGGTAAAACTCAAATAGAAACACATACCACAATCGTTCACAAGATTAAAGTAAAAAAATGTACATCAACAGATCAAAAGGGTTATGGTAAATAACTTCTCCGACAGAAACGGGGGAACACATAAGAACGGAGGAAACAGTTTTTATTCCATGGGTATTCACGTACCCAAATAAAGACCCGAAAGATAGAACAATGTAACCAGATATAAAGACAAAAACACGGTCAGGGTTTGACAGAACTACTGACATCGAAACATCATATTATACTTCAGTCTTTCCAACTAAGGAGGTCCAGGTAAGAAGAAAGAGTTCTGACGAAACCGATAAACCCTAGAAAACACAAAGATATACTTAACACTTTAAAAAACAAGATCAAGACACTTTTTACAGTAACCATTAAACTATCCCCAGCGTAACTTAGACATCTAACGTAAACCAACGTATCAGTAAAAGTGTTATAACTAAGGAGGATGGGTCCTTGTACCTGATAGAGAGGTAGACAAATACACCAGAAACTAAAGAAAGTAATCACAGGATATTAAAAGACACATGTCAAGAAAACAGAGGAATCCATTCAAATAAGGATCTATAAATTAAGAAAAACAACGTTACCACTTACCATAACTAAGGAATTAAAGAGAAAGACTGAAAAGTAACAATCATATCTCTTTACGTTCACTAAAGACACATAACTGAAACATAGGACGTTGAAACGATTTAAGTTACTAATCGAGATCATTAAAAGACTATGATAGAAATCCCAAAAGATACATTTCATAATACAGTAGACTTTTGTCACTCTCACAATGCATAAGTAAAGGTTATACCGAAGGTAAATAAAGAAAAAGAAGAGACTAACGACATCGATCCTGAAGGTCTTGATACAACTTATTATCACCACTTTCACCTGTGGAAACAGAACAAGGACTAGAATCCCCCTTACGAAAGTCAAAAAGTGGTAACTCTTATTACAAAAGACATTCGAATAGTATATACTGGAAATGACACAACTCCATCCAAGGAAGATACGGGTAAGAAACTTCTCAAAAGTAGTATTTACGCACGACTTAAAACAGTTTCCGAAAAAGCCGTAGATAACTCTACTAGTATACCAAAAATAGAAAGTTAAACAATTATACCACATAGTGTGACTTACTAAACGTATATAACTTCTTAGAAACATAGGACCTTTATTTGGGTTGAACTAGTACCATATACTCGAAAAACTATACAACGACTTAAGACAAACGATTTTAAAACAACTCCTAAAAACATAGATACAAGTAGTCACTATGACTGGACATCAAAAGAAAAAAACACAACAGAAACAGACCAAAACAATAGTCCCACTACCACCGACGCATCTTACTCAAATCTTCACAAGGAAGGAGACGTTACAAACTTTCTCAAAATCTTCCTATCCGTAATAGAGAAGACATTTACAAACTATCTTAAGAGGACATTTCGGTAGACCAGGACCCGAAAACAAAAAACCCTCAAAAAACTAGTGTCGAAGTTAAAGTCACGAACATTAACCCAACAAGTATTAAAGATAAAGAAGGACCAAGTCATTCTGACTTGGAAAGATTCTTAGACAGGTAAAGAAGGTCCAATAGACAAAATAACGGTATATCAACAAGTATTATCAGAGAATATTAGGAAACATAAAAACGTGACAGACAACATTGGAGAGGAAAAAGTAAAGATTAAAACACCTAAATTAAGAAGAGAGAAAAAGAACTACTCAGACCGATTTCCAAACGGTTAAAACAAATAGAAGTGTTTCTTGGTGTAAATCAAAATTATTAGAAATGATAACAAAGAAGAAGTAAATAAAGACGAACCTAGAAATACTCAAGAAAGGAAGATGATTAAAACCCCAAAAATTTAAAAAGAAAAAGGTCAACAAAATCAACATTTCAATCCAACAGATGAACTACAAAAAAAAACAAACAAACAAAGAACTCCATCTTGACATAACGACATTTGAAGGGAGAATCTTGACGAAAACGACGTGGGGTATCCAAAACTCAACAGCAGAAAAGTAACAGTAAACAAAGATCTTTACAAAACTAAAGGAAAACTAAAGAAGTCATTGGACAACCAATAAATCTTTGCACAACAAATTAAAGGTACACAAAGACAAAGTATGTGAAAAGAAGAACATTAACTATAGATCAGAATATCGTAACACCAGCCTCTTCTACGAACCATGTTAAAGTCACAAGAATTTAAATGACTCCAAACTAAACACTGGGTTCTATACCAGATAAGACCTCTTACAAGGTACACGGGAACTCTACTTCCACATAAGAAGACGTAAACCTACCTTACAGGACTTCTATAGTTACTATAGGCAGAGTAGACTATATAGTAAATTCTGAACACAAAGGAATAATTAAAAGACAAAACTACAAGACAGGTAACCACACTCACCCCACAATTTCAGAGGATGATAATAACACAATGACAGTTAAAGAGGAAAATATGACAATCATAAGGAGAATACATAAGTCCACGAGGATACAACCCACGTGTCTACAAATGTTAACAATACAGAAGGAGAACCTAACTAGGGAACTAGTAATACATCATAGGAAAGAATAGAGAACATTAGAAGAAATAAAATTCCAGATAAACCAGACTATACTCCTAAGGACGAGGTCGAAAGAAAACGAAGGACAAACGTACCTTATATAAAAAGGTAGGAGAGAGAAAGTCAGATATACACAGAACTCCAGACTTCACCCAAAGAACATCTGTCGTATATATACCCAGAACAAAAACATAGGTAAGTCGATCAGACATAGAAAACCAACCTCGTAAATTAGGTAAATTTCATTAATAACTATATATACAAGGATAACGGTAAAAGAATTAACAAACCCCAACTAAAACATCTAGAAAAAAAGACAACATAAAGAACTGGTATTTTTTCAGGCAAATTGACTGAACAAACCACCATGACTTAAGAGAATTGAAAAACGAACAGACTTTTCGAAAAATAAAGAGGTAGTAAAAACTTACTCTAGGAACGGTCCAGGTCATTAGAACCAACATCTAAAAAGGGAAAGTTCATGAAATTTATATAGGATGGTAAGGGAAGACCGGACGTCTCAAAAGTAACTTTCTAGTCGACAATTCGTATACGTCAAAGGGAACATACAATGAACAACGAAGAGGGAACGACGAAAATTATTAGAAATAAACACAAATCAGAACAGTCAAACTAATCATATACAGAACCGTACAAAGAGGAACCCAAATAGGATAGACCCTGAGAAACACGGGGAACCTGAACTAACTGATAAAGGAAAAGGTACAACCCCTTTAAAAATGATATTAGAGAAGTTTTTAAAAGAGTATGGAAAAGAAAAAGAGAAGAAGAAGACCCTGGGAATATTAAACTTACAACCATACAAACTATACCAGGGTCTCCAGAGACTCTGACAAGAGTCGAGAAAAGTAAGAAAAATGAAATAAGACAAGAAGTCTTCAATAAAGGTGGTTAAATAGAAGGTCAAGTGACTAAGTAAGAAGACGAAGTCTATGAGACGATAACTAAGGAAGATCTCATAAAAATTAAAGTCATTAACACAACAAACAGAGACATACAAATAAAAAATTAAGAAGATCCAAAAACAATTTACTAAGGACGTAAAAGAGGTAAAACAAAAGTTCCAAAAAAATAGTAGAAATGATAGTAATAAGACTTAAGAAAAAGTCCATCAAAGGGATAAAGGAGAAGTAAATAAACCTGAAGATACAAAGATCAAACAAAGAAGTAAACACGTCATAAAGAGACGGGAAGGTAATAAAAAAAAATCAATAACAAACTCCAGAGGAAAGGGTCCGAAGTTCCTTTAAACTTAAGAAAGGAACTACTTTCAACTTAAGAAAGAAAGAAAACCAAAGACAGGAGGATTTTAACCAGGTCACCAAACACACTCGAAACATATCCCATTCTAAACACGTCTCAAAAACAAAAAAACAAACAAAAAGGAGACTACCCGTTCCAACTCACTCCACCGTTAGGACAGACGACTACTAACCCAAACATAAAAAAAAACAAACAACAGATCTATTCCATAGGACGTGTCCCACGATGACCACCAACCCACCACGTCCCAGAACATAAGTTCACCAAAGGAAACATACTCAAGAGTGATAAACTATGACGGATCAGAACCTCAGTCACGAGGATAAGGTTTCCGAGACCCGAACTAGCGACCCCGTATACAAGGTACGACTTGTCGGAGTCTTCGAAGTCCGAGTCGTAGAACTTCAGTCCGACCCTTCTGACCACCCACTGTCGACCAGGGACAGTGGTCCAGAACGAGTTTCAAGACTGTACCAAGACCCACGGAGACCAGTCGACCCAGACTCGGAGAAGTGACCCGAGACTCCCAGGACCCATAGACCGTCTTTCCCGTGTCTCCACGTCGGGTACGTCCTCCTCTAGACCTGAGGAGGGTCGACGCACACGGTGATCAGGGTAAGAACGATAAGTTATTTACTTTCTTTTTATCTACGACTTAACCATTTACTTTAAACACATCTTTATTTGTTAACAAAGTAAACTAGAGTAAAGAAGTAAACAGTTTTCCCTTATTTTGGGTAAAAAAAAATAGTTCAAAATTCTTCTTTTGTGTGTAATTCAACGATCCCGAACTGGATAACATTCTTGAGTTATTTATGACCAATTGCAAAATGAGGAAACAAATAAAAAAAGTATCAGAAACGGTGTTTACCCATCTTACTCTTTTTTTAAATCAGGTAAACAAAGACGAAGGATTGTTAAAGGAGTTCTTAATATTACCGAGACAAGAATAATGTTTGGTTTCAAGTATTCATAAAAAGAGTCGATTGAGAGATATTTTTCTTTCGGTTTTCGTTTTATGATTATTTTAGTGATATTATTTAGGGTTAAGAAGTTTAAGTCACGGATCCTCTCTGAAGTCATAGTGAACCATTTAGGACAACGTGTCAGAGGTCCAAACACACTGACTTTGTCCTGTGATCCGGGACCTTAGACTCATTTCACGTCAGAGTGAATGACACGTAGGACGTAGTGAGAGTCTCTTGATGTACCATTCATCGATTCAAAGGTCTAATATTCCACATCAAAACCCCCATATGGTTGAATACCCTTTATGAAGATGGTAGTTTGTCTTTATGAATGTCTCATCTTTGAACTTCTTATAGGTGGACATTCCCAAGAAGGTAGGGGAATATTTTATACGAAAAAAATTTCCTAGGAACCGAATACGATCGCCCGAAAGGACCACCGAGTCTACCACTTTTTAGATGGACGTTACACCCTCTGGACCCAAGATAGGAATCCAACTTTTCTAGGAGACCTCATCCCGTACCTTCCAATATGATCCTACCTAAATTGTCAAATCCCAGAATCTGTAAGATAATTCTAAAATATTAGTGTAATCTTTTTTTGATGTCTTTGATGATCAAAAATACACGTTGTGTCCCGACAGAGCTCTGTAGACGCACCCGGTCGCGAGAAAATCCCTTGCCAGTACGACAGACGACCGTCGTTCGTAATGAACTAAACAGCCAGACACGAGAGGTGTGTGTGCACGACGACCCCTTGTCACCAGGTGAAGAGGCGGAGGTAGTGGTACCGGAGACGTAGGTAGTCAGGTTTAGGTATCTCTACCGAGTGATGTCTTCCGTTCTTCAGCCAGTCGAAATGGTACCAACCGTCGTTGGATACGATATATACAACTGAATATGAAAGTGAGACATCTTTTCGGTCTGTGTTGGGTTACCCTCGGTTCGAAAGGAAGATCGTTGTTAAATTTTTTGTTTATTTTGTTCATTTATTAGTTTTCTTCTTTTATTCTAGTTACGCATAACAAGTGACTTATGCATAATATTGATCATTGTCTTGATGGTAAATACTTAACAATAATGTACCGTTCATAATCGGGTATAAAAACGTAAATTAGGAGGATTGTTAGAATTCTACAATCGTGATAATGATAACAGTGAGTGCCTTCTCCTCTTTCTTCAAACCGACTCTGACTGATCGTCAAGTCACCAACTCGGTTTAAGATTGGGTGTTTCTAAATGATGGTCCGAGGTGAACATTTGGTGAACATAAGTTCACTATTGTGATAGGGCAAACATTCTATTTTATTAATCATCCAAATTTCTCTTCACATGTGTTGAAGAGAATCACGTCAGTCTTGATTGTGCGTTCTTTATGGTTAAAAGACTGTATAGATCAAAAAACCAACTTTTAGCATCTTCTGTATTTAGTAATGGAAAGGAAATCGTATACTTTTTGAATAATCTCAAATACGTACTTTATAAACCTCCGAAGATTTGAAAGTACTGTGGAAGAATAGGAACCTACAACATTTGAAAATCAAGAGTTACTCTTATAGATAATCTAGTTATCTATTTAAACTGGATTGAAAGAGTCTTTGAAATGAATATATATCCTTTTAATTACTACTATGTCACTATAGATGTAAACGTTGAGAAAGATTTTTATGAATTTTTAGAGTCAACTTATGTATTTTAGAGGTGGAACGTAATTTGAGAAGATATAGAAATTTGTGTTTCAGTATGAAACGATACCGTTTCTATATACATCTTAAAAGTATGTCCATGAAAACGTTGAAAATAATATTCACTATAAAAAGAATTAATTTTTTATTACATACAAGTAACATTTTTGAACCTTGATGTAGGTCTTTTCTTATTTATTTTGAGTAGTTATTGGAGTAGTGTTTAGGCATTGACAATAATTGTTCAGATAAATCTAAATCAATGTATTATAATGTACTCCGTTCAAACGGAGGAATTAAACTTTTCTATGTCTCATTGTGTGTATATTATCTTCTCTTTACAGTTTAAACCCTAATTTCTTTGGTTTAACACCTCGAGAAAGCAATTTAAAGTAACTTTAGGATACAATAGTGAATAGTGAATTGGTGTCAGATATAGTACAGTGGTACCTATAAGTTTCCATAAAAGAACGGGACCTCCTTAACTTTAATAACTACTTCTGCGTTACGCTCCGAGAGATTGAGAAGTACCATGGGTTTATAGAGGTTCGGTGACAGTTCACTAAAATTTGGTCATATTAAATATTAAATTAGAGTCAAGTCCCTTTACTCTCTAAATTAACCATACTTCCCCCACCCCTTCTCCCACTCCCCCACCCAAACCCCTCCCATTCCTAAAACTTATCAGACGTTTTACCCACAGAACCGGGGTCGAGTCGAAACGTGTGACGGGAAGGAGTGGAGGGGTGGGGGTTATTAACAGTTGAATTGTTGGAAATCTTATTTAATTGTGCGTCTCGACAGTTTATGTTGTTTGTGAAGTACGGACAATTTGTTGGTGAACTCAATTCATCTTTTCGTGGAACTCAGAAATACTTCCGACATTTAACAAAGGAAAAGGCTGAGTTAAGGATGGGAGGTCTCTTTTCCAGACAAGTACGTTATGAGTTTCCTCCACAAGTCTTGTCTCCGACTCATCGAGGTTAATTTGATGTCTGACCGCTCAGTGTCTTTTTTTTACAAATAATGATCTTATAATTACTTGTTCCTTTAATCTGATCTAGTCACTTCCGGTGGCTTAGTGATTACCTCTGAACGTCGTAAAATTTTATAAAATTATATGACTTTAACTCTTAGACAGGTGTTAGTACTATGTGTCGACTTCCTTTTTTTACTTTATTTAAATAAAAAAGAAAAAAACCCTCCTCCCCCCGTCACGACCGTTACATAGTTGAGAGAAGACTTACCGTCAATAAACAAACTTAAAACCATTTATGGTTTCTCTTTTATTAATGTGTTATTTACGCAACCCGTCTATTTGAGGAAGTTTTGTACCACAATTGTCCCTTTTATCGGTAATTTACGAAACTTTCGAGATGATCAAAATACTCTATATTCACTGTACATTATTAAAAAATATACTGTACTTCAAAGTGTGAGATTTTAATTGAATATTTGAGCCTTGTGCACAAAATAAAACAAACAAAGACAAAACGACTGGTAAACTCAGTGTAGAGCGAGTAGTGTAACAATGGTAACAATGGTGCGGCGTACCCCATACTAAAGAGAAGGCACTGACGTCTCGTAGACCGAATCTCTTCTCCGAGGTTTACATAAACACTTCATTTACTTACATTGACTAGACTCTTTGACATGAATTAAGTGGTTCACCGTATTTTACAAATGTCCTCTTAACATTCCCCCTTAATCCTCCGGACAAGAAAAACAATGTCTGAGGATATTTGTGTAGTAATTATTGATTTTTACATAGGATCACATCTCGGTTATAAGGGTGAAAGTTTTTAAAATGTTAATGGACATATATTATACGGTAGTGACCAACACTATACTGGTAAGGTATTGATTTTATCAAAATAGATACGTGTAAAGAGTACGGTGCTGGACTCGGACTTTTATTAAAATACTCGTAGTTCACCTTAGAGAGGTACGTCCGTGACACGGTTTACGTTTTAAGATACCTAAGACATACATCTTTCTGTAGCTCCCTTATTTCGTACACATATCTGATTTATCGGACTTCGTGTCGATACTGTCCATAAAGTCTTCGATTTAGATTGAGAAACTTCTTACACCAACTTGTTTGAATTATTTTCCTTAAACTTTTTGAACGAATTATCATATAAACAAGGTAATCTACGGTACTGACAAATACGTCTCTTCAAGGTTTTTCACCTTGACGGAACACGGTCTTCATATTGATCAAAAATAAGGTTCATTAGGTTTCCAAAGGGACGAACCTGATCAGTCCACCTGTTCGTTTCTCTCCTTCTACCTGCTACAAGGGCCCTCCATATAAAAGTAAAAGACTACTCTGATCTTTACGGTTCTCCTCGATCAGTAATTTATGTGTTCATTTATTGACGTATCAAGTTTTCGTCTATGTCAACTAAATCTGTCGTCATGATCGATACCCTGGATTTTTTCAGTTAAGATTTCTTTTCTATCTTTTGAATCATCCTTTTATTTTTAACCTTAAACCCCCGTGTCCTTCAATATTGGTCCCTTAAGCTATATAGGAATGACTACGGTCGATAAAATTTGGGAAATTTTTCTTTATAGTGTGACTAACCGATAAAGTACTATTGAGATTTACCGAATAATCATTTCGGGACAGACTATATTATTTCCTTAACTAACCTTGTTCAAACAAACAAACTAAAAATTGAAAAAACGCGAGGGACTTCATTATTCCGAAAAACGATGGTCGACAGTCTATATGTCTGTTGCGATACATCGTTGGTCTTCCCGTTTGCTGTTGTTTTTACCGATACTCTCTAAATTTTAAAACGGACACTGACGTTTTCTGTGTTGATTCACTGTCGATAGGTAAGGACTCGTAAATCATATTTTCATGTCAGTTAAAGAAGGTAACCCCTTTATTAAAGAATACTGATCAAACTGATTTGCAGATCCAAATGGGTTGCAACAGGACCAAACTCGCGCCTTTAGGATACAGGACCTCTTTGAGGAATAAGTACCCGTTTGGTCCACTCCTCGATGACGTGTACCTTCACTCCCTCATACCTCACCGTGAAAGTGTAGAAAATGATAGTTGTCGGATCATTGATCCTCCGTCGACATGTCCGTATGACTTGAAACATAAACAACTCTACATAAGTTAGTAGTTTTATATTTTACACCAACTATTTAATCTAAGCTAATGAGTTAACAATCTTTCCCTGTCAAAGTTATGTGAAGTGACTATATTCGATTCTTAAATAGTGTAATTAATACTATGTTGAACACACCAAACCTCGTGGATGATATCAGTTGTGGTACTCCGAGACTTTCTTTGTCTTTTACGATACTCAAGAGTCTGACGGTCCCCTACTCTGTTCTTATCGAGATACTAAAGTGATTCTTTGTTTTCACCATTGACACATTAGTGACATTCACACATGTTTTCTGAAGTTTTCAGTTCTTTTCTTTAGTCAATTTTCTTTTTTTTCTATTACCTATTTTTCGATAGTTATCTCGGACGGGATACCTTTCATGAGTTACTTACAATCGACTTTAAACCTCAACCCTTCTACTGTACCTCCTCTTCCACTATAGACCTGACCCGAAACCTCGAGAGCGACCTAAGTCGTTCCACCTCTACGTCCCTCCTGTCGACCCTGGTCTTGTCTCGGAGGACTAATTTCTTAGTAGTCCAGACACATGGCAAGAAACCCCGTCACTCGTTTTGCCGTCGGGACCGCACACCCCTCTCACCAGTCGTCCCCTACCCGTAATCGTCAGATGCACCGGTCTTCATTCCCCCTCTCTCACCTGACACCCCCTTGACCTACGGTTGGCACTGACACCCCATAGAAGACGGTAGTCAGTCCGACGACAAGAAGATGGATTCCCCTTTGGTGGTCTGACTCTCTATCAATCCGTGTACGTTCAAGGACCGAACTCGTCCCGACGACTAGACGTCCCACCCCAACTTGAAGCTGACCCTAGTTTCTCGAGGACACCGAGGACCTCAGGAGCGTGGAAACCCAAGAAACTAGGAGTTACACGACTTGGTGGACAAGACTTTATTGACGAGGGTGGTCCCTGGGACGTGGAGGGCGCGGATGATTAGTTTGGTCCGTCTCCCGCACTTTGCGTGGGGTAACGTGTACTTATTACATTTACGAATTCATGACGAAGAAAATTTCATCTTCATTTGTCGATTTATCCTTTTGTATTTTACATTCTAAGTATTCGTACTTCTTCGTCTTCATTATGAGAAGGCAGATACAGTCGTAAAGATGTGGGTTTGTCGAACTGTTTACTTTTGTCCTGCGAACGTCTTAATCGGAAAAGAAGGGAAAAGGATGAGGGAAAGAGTCTGTAGATAGAGAAATAATACATGGGAAATTTAACGTCGTACTTTTCGTGTATTCGAATCTCTTTAGTCTTGATCTCGACGTCACGAAAGAAGACGGAGGAGGTCGTTTTACGTCTGAGGGGCCCCCGTCCTTTTTGGGGTGTCGGTCGTGGACGGAATAACGGAATGAAACGTACCAAACAAAAATCAAAAGGAAACGAAAAGGATTTTAACATCCGAGATGATTGTTGACGTCGGTCTAGGTTTCTACGGTCGGTAGTGGTCGTGATAGTTCCTTAACGTACACCTTCCAAAGGTCTGTGACTATGAACCGACAGACGTCCCAGACGTGAAGTTTCACGGGGAGCCCTATACAAACCAGTCGTCGACATCCATCAGTCCGTCCGAGTAGTAATGTCTCTACTTCATTCTTCTCAAATCCTTTGGTGACGGCTCAAGAGGAGGAGGTACATGTTACATGAAGTAATATGAACCATGTATACGTACGTCAAATAATGTATACGTATAAATTCTCTGTATAAATGACAATAGAAAATTTTAAATGTCTCAATTCTTCTATGTGGACAGAAGAGAATTCCCCTAAATTCTTTTCTATTTGTACAGTTTAATAAAAGAGAAGAAGAGACCGGTAAGAAGGAAACAAACGAAGGTTTCGCTGATATTATCCTCACATTAAACAAATTCCGTGAACTGATCATAAAGAACTGACCTCCATCCTTTTGATAAAATGATGGAACCCCTTTGAATCGGTACATAAGGATCCGTATGTGTCTAGTGTTGACCCGAACAAAAATCCTTTGATACTAACGAATCTGTCTCTACTCTTGTCTTATTTTTACAGGGCGTTCCCGAAGACCCACTTTCGATTGACTTCTAATCTGACTGGTATACAATCGAGGGGTCGGATCTAGAAGAACCGTGTATTGGACCAGTTTGTTAATGGTCTGACCCTAGAATTACTCGGTCGTCAGTTTTTAAGAATAAAAACTTAATAAACGTATAATAAATATCTATTGAGAAGTAAATTGAAAGGAAATACAAACGGAAAAGGAATTTAAACGTATTTCCTTATCTTTTAGACTGACTACAAATATAAAGTTCACTGATATAAAAGTATGAGTCATCAATTGTCTCCAACGTTTCTATACTAATAAAATAGGTTGATGTGGTTTGTAGGTACCGAGTGGACTATACTACGGTAATGGAGGACAACTATACTACCCACACATAGTGTTGCTCACTATGTGTCTTCTTACATAAGGAACGTCGATCCTTACAGTGGAAGACTAACCCTTCTTTCGATTGTGAATATTCAAAGTTCACGATATATTCCGAAGAGTACTTTTAAGGAAAAGTAAATGTATTTTGAGTTTATTCCTTGTTATTATTCCTTTAAAGACATTTTGAGTCTTTTTATCCGGTAATATCTTCTGCGTATAAGAGAATTTTCTTTATTATGAACTCTACCAATACAGGACCTCATTCTAAACCTAAGTACCTCCATATTAAGTACCTCATTTATTACTCTGTCCCTATAAACCTTACCACAGAGGACTTCTTTCGATACACCCAGACTTTAGGGTACTTACCTAAATTAGACGTCCATTACTTCATCGGTCGTTAGTTTTTTACTGTAAATAAATTAATTATAAAATCTTTCTGACTAGACCGTAACTACGCACCCCATACTTTATCGTCTTCCTGACTCCGTCCCTTGATCAATAAAGTTACCACGTCCGTACCCTCTGGTATTGCTTCCAATACCTTCTCCACTTACTTTATCCTTTAGTGTATTCTTTCCTCGTTTCTTTAAAGTGTAGAGTGTGACATCCTACGAGTCAGTCTCACTTGTCCTAGTCTCACTTACCCCACTAGATCTCTTCCTACAAGGGACTCCTATCTCCATTGGAACCCCCTCTATAACGAAGTATTTTCTACTGACTATCAAGATAAAATCTTCAAGACTCAAAATTTACTGTGTCCTCTCGGAACACGTCTCTAAGATCCAACCATTACCTACTTCAGTTACACCTTCTACCATCTTGACCCTTAGTAATCAGTTCTCCACCAGGAACAGTAACTTACCTTCCGTCCCTACACTTACACCTTAATTCTCTTACACTTTCCCTCCTTTCTTCTTCCGTCTCTCCTCACCTCCTCCTTTCTCTCGGTTCCACAAGAGGGAGATCTAGAGAGTTTCGTTGTCAGGAATCCCTTACCGGGTCCCTTTCCCTCTCTTTCCTGAGTCCTCTCATAGTTTCTTCTTGCCCCGACATAGAGACGTCGTGCTTTCCGTTCCTGTTCATCAAGACCTGACACATGTAGTTTTCGTACTTTGGGACCTCTTTTTGTTCCTAGGAAGACTAGACCGTTCGTCCTTTACCAACTTGTAGAATTTCTCATTGACGTGAAGTTTCCGCCTTCACCTTTGTTCTGACGTCCTCTTTCCTTTGCCTTCGTCGGTTTAGTCTGACTACACAATCAGTGAGTCAACACAGACTGGAAACGTTAGGGTACCTGACACACAGGTACCCTAAGAGGTCCGTTCTCATGACCTCACCCAACGGTCAGGGAAGAAATACCCTAGAAGGGTTGTGTCTCTAGCTTAGGACCAGGGGACGTACCGTCCACCTGAGGACTGATAGACTCGGTGATCCCTTCGGGGATTTAGTGTGATGAACAATCCTTAAAAATTGACACATTCTTTCGTGTCTTGATCGTGTCCTCCTATTACATTTTCCAGGGGGGAGGGGACTTTACCGTCTATGTTTCAAACTTTTCTCTTGCACTAGTAGGTTAACTGGTTTTCCTCTTATGCACGTCGACCCTCATGTACGTACGTCATTCTCTTACTGTTCTCTGCTCGAAAAAATACCTCGTAGAAAGTGTGTGCCCTAAGGAATAGGTTCGATGTCTTTTTTTAGTACTCTCTTTAAAACAAGTAAAGAAGACTCCTATGATAAAGTTAATCGTTGTGAGCTTCAACTGATTCTCTCTTTAATTAAGTAATGTATGTCACCTATTGAACCCAACCACAAAGGGTTTGGATGTACATGTAGTGGGTCTCCTGAACAATCCCGTGTGTGACACGTTGGGGTGACTAATCATCAAAGTTCCGTTCCAAGTCTAAACGTAAAAATGGTTCAAGGACCCATTACGACTATAACAACCAAGTCCCTGGGGTGAAACTGTCGGTGAAGAACTTCGATGATGTTAATCATACAAAGGTCCTTTGGATCAAATGGTTACTATTTCGGACCTATTAGTCCGATTGTAGAGATTGTGTCGCGAACTCAGAGAAGTCCGTACCAAATGTTTATAGGACGGGAGTACGGTCTTCATTCGACGAATGTGTCTTCTAGTACAGTTATAGAAAAGTACACCCGATGGATGGTCTTTACAAAAACGAAGAGAATATTTTGAAAATGTGCTACTTCAAGATTAATTAGATATCTACGTCTAGGGAGTAACAAGTTCGTGTCCAAACACATCCATAAAAGAAGAAACCTACGTGTAGTGGACTTCTCAATTCAAGAGATGTAACAATCCTATCTTAGTCGCAAACTAACTCTATGTTTTAGTACCAGTTAGTGTTACAACTTTTATCTTTTACGTCACTCCATCGATAGAGAATTGGGATGACGGAGATATTGACTTCACGTGAATAGTTCGTACAAAGTTCATACGAAGGGTTTTCTTCTCCGGGTCTTCAAAGCATACCCACCATTTGTATAGAGTATGTACGTGGAAAATTTATGTAATCGATTACTTTAGAAATTTTATTAGGATAATCGTTCTAGAGAAGTTCTTTTAATCTCTATGGTTCCCTTGCAAAGTACGTTTCTACCCGAACTATTTCCTGTCTTTACCATACCTGGATTGTCTTCGTCTTCTATAATTCTTCTCCACCGTTCTTATGTGTCTTCTTGACATGTTTTTTCTAGAAGTACTGGGTCTATTAGTGTTACCACACTAGTGAGTAGATCTCGATCTGTAGGACCTTACACTTCAGTTCACCCGGAATCTTTCGTAGTGATACCTGTTTCGATCACCTCCAGTACCTTAAGGTCAACTCGATAAAGTTTAGGACTTTCTATTACGACACTTTCACGACGTGAGGTATACGGTCGTTTAAACCTTTTGAGTCGTCACCGGTGTCCTGACCTTTTCCAGTCAAAAGTAAGGTTAGGGTTTCTTTCCGTTACGGTTTCTTCCAAGTTTGATGGCGTGTTAACGTGAGTAGAGTGTACGATCATTTCATTACGAGTTTTAAAAGGTTCGGTCCGAAGTCGTTATACACTTGACACTTGAAGGACTACAGGTTCGACCGAAATCTTTTCCGTCTCCTTGGTCTCTAGTTTGACGGTTGGAGGTTACCTAGTACCTTTTTCGTTCTCTCAAGGTCTTTTTGTAGATAAAGACAAAACAACTGATACTGTTTCGGAAACTGGCACACCTGGTGTTATTTGACACCTTTTAAGACTCTCTACCCTTATGGTCTGGTGGACTGGACGGAGAACTCTTTAGACATACCTCCAGTCCTTCGTTGTCAATCTTGACCTGTACCTTGTTGTCTGACCAAGGTTTATCCTTTTCCTCATGTAGTTCCGACATATACCAGTGGGACGAATAAATTGAATATACTTCTCATGTAGTACTTTTTGAGACCTGACCTTCTTTGTGTTCGACCTTAGTTCTAACGACCCTCTTTATAGTTATTGAAGTCTATACGTCTACTATGGTGGGAATACCGTCTTTAACTTCTCCTTGATTTTTCGGAGAACTACTTTCACTTTCTCCTCTCACTTTTTCAACCGAATTTCGAGTTGTAAGTCTTTTGTTTCTAGTCCCGTAGAACAGGGTAGTGAAGTACCGTTTATCTACCCTTTTGTCACCTTTGTCACCGTCTGAAATAAAAAACCCCGAGGTTTTAGTGACGTCTACCACTAACGTCGGTACTTTAATTTTCTGCAAATGAGGAACCTTCTTTTCAATACTGGTTGGATCTATCGTATAAGTTTTCGTCTCTGTAATGAAACGACTGATTCCAGANAAGTCTTTTGTTTATAGTCCCGTAGAACAGGGTAGTGAAGTACCGTTTATCTACCCCTTTGTCACCTTTGTCACCGTCTGAAATAAAAAACCCCGAGGTTTTAGTGACGTCTACCACTAACGTCGGTACTTTAATTTTCTGCAAATGAGGAACCTTCTTTTCAATACTGGTTGGATCTATCGTATAAGTTTTCGTCTCTGTAATGAAACGACTGATTCCAGACAGATCAGTTCCGATACCAAAAAGGACACCAGTACATACCTACACTCTCAACCTGACACTTCTTCCGACTCACGACTTCTTAATTACGAAAACTTCACACCACAACCTCTTCTGAGAACTCTCAGGGAACCTGATGTTCCTGTAGGTTGGTCAGGTAAGACTTCCTCTAGTTGGGACCCTAAAGAAACCTTCCTTACTACGATTTCGACTTTGAGGTCATGAAATCGGTGGAGTACGCTTCTCAACTGAGTAACCTTTTCTGAGACTACGACCCTCCCTAACCCCCGTCCTCCTCTTACCCTGCTGGCTCCTACTCTACCGACCTACCGTAGTGACTGAGGTACCTGCACTCAGACTCACTTGAGACCCTCAACCACTACCTGTACCTCCGGACCGCACGACGTTAAGTACCCCAGCGTTTCTCAGCCTATGCTGGCTCGTTGACTTGATTTGACTAATAAGTGTTAAGTGTCAACTTTTATGATTCAGAGTACTTGTAATTTTGTTTTTGTTTTTGTTTTGAGAATTTGAGTGACCCTGAACTAGGGTTCATAAGTTTTAGAAGTAGATAATATATGTATGAGTCACTAGTGGTAATATGTTTTCTGTGTATCATAAAGAAAGTTACTTTCATGAGTTTAGTTAGTATTTAAGAGTCTTATTCTGTTGTTTCCAACCGCCCCCCTGTAAAACCCTAAATAGATATGTAGTGTTTACTTGTGACCTTGTAAAAATAGGAGAGACGAAAGACGTTTAGTGGACGTAATTTTTGCCGAGAGAAGAAGTTTTGAGTAATTTTATCATACACGTCTTTTTCTATATACACTTCAAACCTTCTTTTCAATTGACCGGGTCTCGGGAATAAGAACGACTCTTTACTGGAAGAAGTCAGTAAAGATAGTCCGCAAAAAGGACTCACTCTTTTATAATAATTATACCGTTTCAATGAAATAAAATATAAGTACGACTCCGGTAAAAAAAAAATAATGTCGATTGATCCGTACGTGTCTACTTGTTTACCGTGACCCACCGTTTCTCGTCGAAGGGTAAACAATTGTAGGTCGTCACTAGTGTTATGGGAGAAAAAAACCGAGAAAGTTTCTACTGAGACCTTTGAAGTCCCACATGGTACCGAAGACCATCTTGTAGTATTTTACTTCGGACAACTTTGATAATGACCCTACACACTACCTTCAAATTAACGAAACTTTACGGATTCCGATCGTTCTACACTTGTACACATTTCTCAACTTGACTCTAAGATTCTTTTTTTTCAGACCTAGATAAATACAGTGTCTTCTACATAGGTCTACCTAAGGTGTTTCACTTGCGGACCACACACATTGACATAGAAGGATCTACGTCACCAGGATCCTTCAATACGTATTTTGATCGCTCCCTAATTAAAAGTCCTAAAGAAAAACTTAGGAACCCAGACCAAATATAACATCTGTGATCGTACCTATATTTCTAGAGGTACCCATCTTTTTTTCCTATCCGTTTTGGTAGAAATGATTTCAAATTTTTCTACATTATTCCGGGGGAAAGGAGAGCAAGTAAACCGAATTGAATAACTAGAACTCCCGAAAGATACGTCGCGTTCACCATTTCTTGGGCGGACTGTTACGTCCTCTGAATTCTCTATACCCAAGTTAGGAACCCAGTCCTTCTAGGAGACCTCCTCCCGTACCGTTAGGTGAGGTCATAAGAACGGACCTCTTAGGGTGTCTGTCTCCTTAGACCGCCCTTCAGGTATCCCAGAGTTGTCTCAGTCTGTGTTGACTTCGTTGAATCGTACCGTGTCGTACATGTGACTAGAACTTGGTTAGAAGTGTCGACCTTGTGACGGGTAAACCGTACCAGAGTCGCACCAGTGTCGTTCAATCTCGGAGGACAGGGAGTACCCCCAGTCCCTTAACCACGGCATCAGACAAGACTCTTTCGACTACGGTGTCAGGTTTTGACTATCCGTTCCTGATTAAAGTTACTGTCTCAAGGAGGACACATGGAGGTAGTGTAGAGAGAGAGAGAGAGTGTAAATTTCGAGATAAGGAAACATCTTTTCCAGACAAACCCTCATGGAATGTTCTGTCGAACAACTATTAGTACTTTCGTAGAGTATATCGAAAAAGCGGTGACGGAAGACGGACTCGAGTACATAGGACGTATACAGTTAAAAATTAGTGGGGTGTATTCTCAGAGGATGACTGAGGTGTACTTTATTCGTATGTAAACTTACGTACTTCGAAGTTAGTAAAAACCAGTTTCTTAGTCCGTCTTACCTCTTTCTTATTCTTCTCTTTTTATCTAAACACGAATTTGAGTAAGTAAATTTTAAGATTCTAAAATGTAGTTTGATACAGATCTTCGACCCCTACTACTTTTTCTATAACCCTTTGAGATAGACTGACGTTATTGCAACGTTTACTTCCAGGACACTTACAGTTCGAACTTCGTTATCTACTTCCAATTTTACTAGTTTTGGTAGAGACCTCTCTATGGAAAACTTTCTATGGGTACGGAAAAACTGTTAACACCCTCTTTAATGTTGGTTTAAAGTACGTTGTGCCAACGGATGTACCCTGAGGACACTTAATCTACGGAGAACGAAATGCCCTTGCAGTAGGGTGAGACCCCCGAAAGGGTGACCGAGTCACCATTTCCTAGGTGGACAGCTACGTCCTCTGTGTCCAAACTAGGGACCTAGTCTTTCCAGGGGACCTCTTCCTTCACTTTTGGGTGAGGTCATAAGAACGGACCTTTTAGGGTACGTCTCTCCTCGGACCACCCTATGTTTTCTCAGTCTGTGTGGAAACGTTGATTTATTGTTGTAGGGTGAGACCCCGTGTACTGAACAACTCAGGTAATATCCGATCTAAAGTTAGAGGTGAGTTAAAGGAATAAACTAAGGGATCAAGTCAATTTATTAGACATGTTTTTTGATACCATGTGGGATTGTACATTAGCATCTGTAGTACGTAAAAATCCATATAGGAGACTAACAAATCAGTATACATCGACCTCAAATCACGTTCCAAATCCGAACATTCTACGTGTTATAACTTGAGACCTTGTTTCGACCTGTGTATAGAAAATGGAACCAAGATTTCTGTTAAGACTCCCGTTTTGTAAATTTCTTTTCGTTTCCTAAAGGTCTGTTTTGGTAGGGTATCTCATATAATTCTTTCGTAACTGTGGCATCGGAGACCGTCCGAGTTTTTTACATACGTCGAAGGATCCTGATGTCTACTAAGATTCAAACGAAGTGTCGATTCTTTTTCTTATGATTACATTTTGAATTCTTTCCCTTTTTCAGTGAATATTTGACATTTACTTAGACAGTGAAATGGACGTTCTCAGAGTGTCACTGAGGTCTTCGATTGGTCTTAACACAGTGACCGAAAGAAATTTACAGACGTTTGACTGTACCGTTTAAGTTTCTGATGTCGAGACACACTTTTATTAAGTTTATAACCTTCAATTCACCGAAAGACTTCCAGTACCACTTGTTATTATTCGTTGTTTTTCTGACCAAACTTCCTTTAAACACTTCAGAAGAATTTCATGTCCAAAACCGGACTGTGAAAAGTTCTTCGTCAGAGAAGTGGTGTGGGAAACGGGACCCAAATAATTTCTCGGTAAAGATTTTCGTAAAGAAACAGAAATGAATTTTTTTTTCTTAAATCGTTTCTACTAATATGTATGGTGGACATATTGAGAGGAGTAAATCTTCTGGTTCTCTACTATTTTTTAAGGTGACTTACAGTGTTGGAAACTCCACTCCTTACATGTTAACGTACGATTCTACTCTCTTTTGTAGTACCGTTCTCGTAAAAGTGGGTAACATCGTTCAGTCAAAGAAGACAGGTACAGTAAACCGTCGTGTATAATATCCTGGGTGTCTAAATGTGTTAGTCGAATTTTTTCTTTTGAAACTGTAGTTTCGTTGACCTTGACTGAAAGAACTTTCAGTAATGACAATAGGTCGAGTGAAAGAGTTTAGTGACGTCACCGAGGTTTTACAAAAAGTTTAGTTTATTCTTGAAAAATGAGATTCTAAGTCCATCGAAACAGAAGTCAAAGAAAATTTAATGAAGTGAGTAGTGTACTGTGGATGGGAAAAACGTATGACCCGAGCGAGAGAGGAGGGAATAGGACTGGTTACGAAAATCGTGTCGACAAAGGAGGTCAAAATTAGGGGTTTAGGAGGTTCTCTATGTTTCTTTTTTATTACGTAGATAAATTTGATTGACGAAATATTTGATAAAGTATGTTCAAAACCAAGGGTCCTCATCGAGAGTTTGACTCTCAAGTTGTCAGAGAAATATGAGTAGATACGGAGAGTAGATCCAATATATGTATGATAATTGAGTTTAGTGAGTACTAGTCGTCTAATACGAAAAAAGGTTTTGAAGACTCAGATGGATAACAAAGAACTTTAGGTTCATCAGAAGGTCTTTTCGTCTCTTGTGCTTATTCCTTTAATTAGGAAGTAGGTCTTGGTAGTTGATTTTAGAACCGTTTACCTTTGTTCTTGGGTTTAGTCTATTTTATCTGATGTCTCTCCCCCCGTCTTAATGTTCTTTATACACTTATATCATCACTTTCCGTATAAACGTTCCCTCTCATCTCGATCAAAGTAAGGATTCGATGTAAGACACACGCACACACACGTATATATATATATATATATATATATTACGTACGAGGTAAAAATAGGATGTTTAAAGATGGTTATAATTGGTAAATAATTAAGTTATAATTTACAACATACTCTTTCTACGTATTGTACATCTACTAGTTCAAGGGACTCACAGATGGTTCTTCCTTCTCGACACGAGTTGAGACATATACCATGACAAAAGGAAGAATAAGGGAAACGGTGTGTGACATCGATCCTACTTACCAGAAGGTCGAAAAGGAACTATCTCAGAATCATACACGATATATGGACCGGACTTTACAAGAAATGTAGACCAATCAGAAAACCTGGTAGGGGAATGAGGAGTTTCAGAGAGGAATTTAATCCAGAAAACGGATCATACATTTCAAATTTTTCAACATTAAACAGGTGTGTCTTCGAACAGGTACTTATAAGTATGGTCGAAATGAGTGTTGTGGGGGTTTACTCTTTGTCATTTTAATAGGTACCTTTCCCCTTAGAAGCACGTGACAATCGTCTTTACATTTAACCACATCGGTGATACCTTTTCTCATACCTCCAAAGAGTTTTTTTGACTTTGCTCTTGGTGTACTAGGTGATTAAGGTGGGAACTCATGTATAGGTTTCTTTGGTTTCGTGATTAAACCTTTCCATGTACGTGGGGTTACAAGTGTCATTGTAATAAATATTAATCATTCTATACCTTCGTTGGATTCCCAGGTAGTTGTCTACTTATCTAATTCATCTGTACCATATATATGTGTTGTCTTGTGATGAGTCGGCATTTTTTCGTATCTTCAAACGTAAACGTTGTTATACCTACCTGGTCCTCCCTTAATACGTTCATTTTATTCAATCTCTCTTTCTGTTTATGCCACACTATGGTGTATATACATCTTGAATTTTTGATTTTGTTTGATCACCTATAGTGTTTTTTCTTTGTAAGTGTCTATGTCTCTTGTTTGAGTGTCGATAGTCACCCCTCTCCCTTTGTCCTTCTCCACTCTATGATATATGTTTTATTTATTCGATATGACACGTTGTGTCCCTTATATCGGTTATAAAATATTGATATTTACCTCATGTTGAAAATTTTCAACACTTAGTGATACAGTATATGGACCATAAACGTATTATAATATCTAGTTTATATAGGGTTATTTTTTATTTTTAATTTTAGTAGATACTTTATCACTTACTATTATGTTTAACACCATGTAAGAATGTTATCTTATATCCAGTCATTATTTATCTTATTTGGGGAGTATATGAATTACTATACCTACTTGGAGTTTTTTTATATACCTCTCTTTCTTCGGTCAAAGTTTATTAGGATAGACATACTTTCAGATGTTTTCTGTTAGATTAGATATCATTATCGTTTATATAGACCAACGTGTCCCGCCCTAACTCCTCCACCCCCCCTATTCTTTCTTACGTTTTCTTTAAAAACCCCACTACCATTACAAAATGTGGAACCGACACCACTACCAATATATCTACATATGTAGATATGTAAATTTTATCATGAAGAATATTATACATTTGAGTGAGGTTATTTCAATTCTTACATACGCCTAAAGGTCTACATGACAAATAAACAAATATTTCGACCCTAAGTTAGGGTCCAATAAACTGAAGCCTCGGGTACGAGGTTTGATGATACGATTCACTCAAAAAAAAAAAACAAAATTTAATTGTATTCTTTTAGTGACAACTTAAAATTTTTAGAGACATTCTCTTACACGTACATACACATCGATTCACAAAAAGCTATTCTGTCGGAACCGAATTCAGAAAGTCCGTAGAATAAAATCTTGACCTAAGTCTTAGGTTAATAATCACTAAGTATACTTAGGTAAAGGAATGAAGTACCAATTGTTGTGTGAAAACCAGACTTTATCGTGACCGGGACCAACTAGTGAGGGACATTAATGGTTCAAATGTCGAACTACTAAAAATAGAAACAGATTTTATAGTTAACATTGGTGTTTTATAATTCGAAACAATTGTACTTCCTATCGGTTTGAGTAAACGACTTTCTTCTCAAAATTTTTATGGATTCAGGTCGGACTAACCTTAATCGTTTTAACCCAAAGTAGTCCACTATTGTGTTTTTCTCTGTTGTTGACAGAGAATTCATATGTTTAAAACGTATAACAATTTTTTAGTTTAGAATACGAACATCGAAAATATGACATGTAATTACCGATTTCTCAACTGTCCTGTAAATATTGATCTTAATCAAGTCTAAAGACAGTAATCAAGGATACGATGTTGTTTAAAAGTCCTAAATCATCCAACTGCAGTTCCACTATAAATTTGTACTTTTAATTAAACGTTTTGTCATCTCGACACAAATATATACTAATATCATATCAGTAACTATACATTAATGCCTTATTTTCCTTCTGGATAACACGATTAAAGTAATGTTTTCGGAATTACGTAAAACAGAACGACTGAGTCTATTAAATTAATTGAAGTGGGGATTTTGTCATAAGATTAAGTGTTGCATCAAGACATAGAAATAGGAATAAAACGTCATCTTTCGACACTGTATACTTTTATGTGAACTTCTCAGAATAGAAACAGTTCCGAGAAAAATACAGACCATAAAAGGTTAAAGTTTCGTGAAAAGTAAGTTGAGTCGGAAGAGTAATACAAACCATAAAACAATGGGTGTAAGATTTTTGGGTTCTATGTTTTTGAAATTAACCAAAGAAGTTTCCGGTTTCTTTTATAGTTATTGTCTGAGAGATGATCTTATTCCAAGAATTCTGACACCGTTTTGGTGTTTTGATGAGATTTGTATTAAGGGAAGTAATTGATTAATATAGACCATTTCTCCATTGTCAGTACATCATGTTGGTAGTAAAATTAAGATAAAACTTCTTCCTAAAATTCACACTTTGGTGTATGTAAATTTTGAAGACACACGTCCCCATATTTTGTTTTAATAGGGGTTTCAGATTGTTTGGATTGTGATGGTAAGTTTCTGGTCGTTACTCTTTTGTTGTAAAACAAACGTAAAAGTAATCGTCTTTTATAAAAATTTAGAGTGTATAAATCATACATACTTATCTTGTGAGACTACCCCGTTCACTCGTGACACTTATGTTCTGGGGTCTAACTCGTCACTAGTCCGTCTACCGACAGTCCCCAGGATATAACGACAAGGGTCCATCTATAAATCCATGTAGTAGGCTCTCTGTTTTCTTATCTTCATTTTAGGGATTTAATACACACTAAGTATAGAAAAAATATTTACTCGTTCTTCCATTCGAGTATATAAGTTACTAGTTATTTACGTTTTACTTTCCAAAATTCAATTATATAATTTATTTATGCTCAAGTATCTCATGTTACCTTATTTTGAGTCTTAGCACTTTCTTTGAGTCCATCGTAAAGATCCCTCGTTTAAAATAATCCATCCTAGTTTCCATAAATATATGGAGAGCCGTAAAATTTTCTTGATTTACGAAATAAAGACTTTTGTCCTAACCCTGGCTTCAGTTCGTAGACTGAACTTATAGGTGGGGGGAGCTGTGACTGGTCTACTTATTGTAAAGTGAAACTGGAAAAAAACTTTTGAACTACACGTGTAAAGGTTAATTCCATGTAATACCTGAAATTTGTATCGATGGTTGTAGTGTAGTCGTACGATCCACCGTTTCTATTTTACAATAAACATGTCACTTTATTATACTATTGTTATATCGAAATGAGAAAGTTTACCATTGTGTAGTCTATAGTAAATATATGCGTTTTTTTTTTTTTTGGGTGTGTAAAGTTTTGGAAAGCAAAGTTTAGTTGTGTACCGTACGAATTACCAAAGTCGTGAAGATTTAAGAAAAATTTATTCACAATGTTTGACTTTCGTTCTGTTCATCCATAATTTTTATATAACCTTGTAGAATTTTAATGATCGGGATGGTCATCTTTATTTTACTACCGTTAATTTTCATTATTTCCAATAATTTTCAATTCCCGGAAACTCCGATTCTTCAGTACAATCTGACAGTTAACAAAAGGGGTCACCCTTTAGTCAATCTTTATTTTTAAATTTTTAGATCATCAAATCAACACCAGTTTCTTTCTCAGTCACCCCCTACTCCTCCAAAGTCGTTGTACGACCATCTTTATTTCTCTGAATGTATCAGACCCTCCCGTCACTTTACCTTCCGCACCATTGGAGCGAGTGAATCAACAGTAAAACTAAAAGTTACTGTAAAAAAAGAAAGAAAGCGGATCATTTCTACTGTCTTCAAGGATTAAATAATAGACTGCAGATAAGGACAAGGATCTAAATTCTCTCAAATTGACATATTATAGTTCAATAGTATAGCTTTATGTCTGTGAAACTTTTTTTTTTGATATCGTAACTACAACGTACGTAAGTTAATCTGAAGAGTATCGACGTAGTCGTTTGGTCCCGATACCTGCGCCCCCTTTCTAAGTCACTCGTGTCGGGTCCTCTGACCCCCTTCTCTACCCATCCTTTATCCATCCCAGGAGTTTAAATTCGTCTTTCTCCCTCCCCAAGAAGGACTTTCCGGGACTCGGTACCTAAGATCTTCTTACGTCTTAAGTTCGTTCGGGAGAGATCCCGGGATCCTAGGTATGTGGAAGAAACATTTTTGTCTTGAGCAGTTTTACATACACCGTACGGTGTCCTCTCTAAGAAAGTAATCGGAAGACGACGAGTCCGACCCGACGTAAAATCTACCACTCTCTTCCTAGTGACTGTGAAAATATTTGTACTCGGACTTTCTGACTAACCTAAACTGACCTCCCTCTTTTTTAATGTCGCATTTGAAGACAAAGACATCCATTTAGTGTGACGTCGGTCTAGTGTCCTCCGTTTCAGTATCCTGGACCTGTAAAGGAAGACGCAGACGAGAAACCCACACGAAGTAGTACACAACCCGACCAGACGACTGTCACACGTCCTTTATAAACACTTATTCATTTAGTCCTTTTCTTTCTTTCTTTCTTTCACTTCAGCGAGTCAGCACAGGCTGAGAAACGCTGGGGTACCTGACATCGGATTGTCCGAAGAGACAGGTAGCCTAAAAGGTCCGTTCCCATGACCTCGTCCAACGGTTTAGTCCTCTGATGCATTAAATTTAAGGAACTTCTTTTAGTGGGTCTACCGTTTTGGGAGTGAAGTTACCAACTAAACGTGTAAAATTCCTCGTGCTCCCCCAATAATTTTTCTCGTCTTTCTTTTTTTTTATCTTTTCTGTAAAGTATTCTCGTTTCCCTTTTTTCCTCTTTCGTTATGATTTCTTTGAGGGTTTGTTTATTAACTTACGGTTTCAACAGAGGTCCGTTACAACCAGTCATCGTTTCTATGACCTTAAACCTAAAATCAAGAGATCACCGTCTATTGTGTAGACAACTACACCAAAGTACGTTTATGAAAGGATAAAAGTACGTATTAGAGTCTAATAAACTATCTACGTAGTATAAATAAGGTAAATAATAATTTGATAGAACCTTCTCCAAATTTTAGTTTTCCACAATAGACTTTGAATCCATCCTAATAAGTGTCCTCCTTGTATAGTTTTGTTGTAGGTCAATCAAAAGTATCCATACATAAGGAACTTAATACAAATAAAATTTTTTGTCTAGAAGATGTTTTCCATAAAATAGATATAATCTAATAATAATAATAATAATATTTATTCGTCGTTCTATCTTAGTAGAATCAAGTCAATTGTAACAATTTTCAATTCGATGGTATTGTATTTTTACAACTACTCACCGAAGGTCCAAACCCCGACGGAAGTGACACTTGCCTAGAGTGCCGTCCTGACAAATATTTAACTAGAGTGACATTCCTCTCACGTCTCTTTCCCCTTCTTTCAAGACACGTAGGTCGAATAGACATTGAGACAAGAGTCTCTTTGCGTGTCTCCTCAGTCAGGAGGGATCCGTTGAAGGAACGGACTTACGTTAGACAGGTACGGTCAATTGCCTTCGGTCGTCAACGAAGACCTTCCTTACAGGAAGGTCCCCGATCCTTAGGTCCGGGTATTGTGTACATCCATTCTCGCCTAGTTCAGGCGGAACTTGTCTCTGGGTGTAGTCAGATCTAGACTATCATAGACCCAGACAAGAGATTAAATCTACCTGGTGTGTACCCATCCAAGTTTCTATACATTCCTGCGACATACTTTCCGTGAACCGTCCCAAACCCCTTTCTGACTAGACATCCCACGACCGAAGAGGGTTCAATGGTCACTCTTGACTGATAGTTCAGATAACTACCGCTCTGGGGGTTTGGGTTGACCAACGATCTGACTCGACAGACGAAATGGTCCACTCTTTCTCCTTTAGACCTGTAATTAGGACTGTCGGGGTAACGTCTTCTCATGGACGGTTGGTCAAATACTTTAAGATCACTAATTTTTTTGTTTGTTTGGGTTGTGGGATGAGAAGTATGTTCAATTTAGTGAGTTGTACTCCGGTATCCTCGTTCGGGTCCCTTCACGTCCACAAAAGTCTAAACAAAGCATGGATGTAGAGTGAGTCGTAATCCTGGTTCGGGTCACCATTCCCTCGTGTGGGTCCCAACGTCCGAAGACAAACGTCCGTTGAAGACAACGGATTCCTCTTTGTGAACCGGCACACAAGGGAGATTCATTCCGGACGTTTTCGACCGACTGGATTAAATTTTATACTCGAGAGTAACGTACTTGTAAAAGGTTCGGAAGGGATAAAAAACAAGTAAGTCAAGAATAAGGTATTTCAGTCGGGTAGAAATAGGTCAGGATCACTGGACGTAAGGGGTTGGGAACGGACGGTCTCGTGCTGAGGAGAGGACGATCGGAGACGGAAGTAACGAAAATAAACACCCTACGATCCCTCCCCTACTCTTACGAATCTCTTCCCTTCTTTTACAGTTTTTAAGAAGAAGAATACTAGTACAAATCTACTTTATACCCCGAGTGGTAGTTGTTTTAATGTTTTGTTAAGGCGACCCTCAGGTCTGGTAAGTCCCATTAAGTAGATACTTTTTCGCTTGAAATTAACAATGAGAACCGTCATTAGATTCTCTTCTCACTTTATCATATGATTTATAACGGTGCACGTTATCATTTTGCGAGAAACGGGGGACGGTCTTCGTCACCTATCGGGGGAAGTCTGAGTCCAAACCTAGACCACTCTAAGTGAGATTTCGGAGGCGAAGGGGGAGAGGTTTTGGTTGTCTCCAAAAGTTTTCTCAACGCAAAAAATAATCTTGGTAAACGAGAAAAATTCAACGGTTCTTCCTTATTCATTTTGATTCTGAAAATAAACCCAATTTCAACTAAGGAGTCGAAGTACCTCCAGTTACATGAATCAGATACTTGGAAGATGATTCTTCAAGTAACGTCACAACTTGGTTGGTTCCAATATAAAAGTAGGGAAGGGGGTGGAGTAGAACGAGGGGTTTGAGTTGGGGAACTGACGGACTTAAATATCATCCCCAACCTTCGTACACCTTCGATTAGTTTTCCTTTGTATGTATACCGTTTAATGTAGGACCTAAAAGAGCTTGTTGACTTGAAAGTTTACAAAAAAATACGACGTGTATCGTAAATGATAAAACCCTGACACAGAACTAAACCCGAAGTCTTTTATACTAGGGTTGATCATAAATGTTACGAAAGTTAATTTTCGAGTAACTTGTGACGACGTAATTTATCAAATGTTCGTACCTTTCCATAAACTATTATGAGTTTTCTTCTCCCGATCAGAAATAGAAAAGATTTTCACTTCAGAAGTCACTTCTACAATCAGTTTCTTGAGAGAATATACCGTGACCAATTGACCGTATAACTTTCCAAAACCGCTTCGTACTCTGAGGTTATTCGAGGAACGTTTATTAAAAATTTTAATGTGCAATGTAAAAGTCGTACTTATAAATATATGTAACTCATATTATGTGATACCTATATACCTAAAGTATGTATTCTATAAGATACATCAATTATAATAAATCGAAGATTTGATTCGACCCCTTCAATCCCGGACCTTTTTAATTTCCTGAACGGGTCCTAATAAGTCGAATAATGGTTACTAGACTCCTGGTCTTGACGTTAAAAAAGGAAGACAATACCTTATGACAAAAAGTAGATATCCCTATATATTACTATGTTTATAATAAACCCTTATTTACATGCAGACGTCTATACTGTTTTTCATTAGAAACAATATTGAATTTAGTTACCAAATTTTAAATCCAATAGACTTTGGACTCATTTCTATGATTTGACATCCTGTAGGTAAAATATATTAATAAAAGAAAACTAATATCGTATACAATGCCTACTGTTGTTTGTTTTATCAATGACAATCATTCTATCAAACTCCCTCGATATTAGGAATAGTCGGTACCCTTTTTGTCAATCGTGAATAATATCGGACACATGTGAACGTATTCTGACGTAATACTACGAAGTCTTCTTAAATAATCAAATACATTTCATTATAGTATCTTAATCCGGACAAAAGGATAAACACCTTCAAACCCCCTTTTGTTTTTGTTTTATATATCTTTCGTATCGGATGGTTGATTGTCACGATGGGAGTTTCCTTGTTTTCTATGGTCGACAATAATTGACCTTCATTAGTGAGGTCTTCCATTCCTTAAAAATTTAAGTAACAATGTTTATAGTGAGTCTATTAGTTCCTGTCGTTTATCATTCGATTGCTCCTCGGAGTATCCAGCTGTTATGAACCCTCTACCAATGGAAATTTTTTAGACTGGATACTATACCCTTCGGTTCCTTTAGACGGTATCTATACAACAAAATTAAAAAAAATTTTCTCCTTAGACGGAAAAATTAAAAAAATGATTCTCTAGTTGGAGAAGGACACAGTCATGTTTTACATTTCAAAGACCCCTCCCCAAGACAAAGGACGAGAGGTAAATTTTACCCCCTTTTATTTTTATAAAACGGACACTGTCTTCTACTTTCTTCAAGAGTGGGAATTTTGGTCGTCGTAACCAAAAGGTCAGTAATCGCAAGTTTACAGGACGTGCCCTTCAGGACTGTTATTGTACGACGTGCAGAGAGGTCCAGTCTTTGCCTGACCCCTTTCTGTTCCATTCTTAGTAACATGGTTTTTTTTTTTCTACCCCCTTCGTCTCTCAGTGTTCGTTTAATTTTTTCGTTTTCGTTTCCCGTTTCATGATTTTTGTTTCCCAGTCGCTAAACCCAGACCCTATTTGCTTACGGTTTACGGCGAGAACAAAAGGTGAACCTCTCCACTGCAATCAGAATCCCTCCGTCTTTTACATTGGAAATTAAACTCTTTATCACACTATGATCATACATTCCAAAATTTTCCCACTCCTATAAGTCAAAGGAGTTTTTCCGAGGGTTAAGACCGGGACAGTAGGACACACGTCCTAGAACGTAGTAGTAATCTTTTAATGTGGTTCGATTTCGGTTTTGACTTCCCGAGAACTTGTAACGAACAAGTGAATAAATCGGTCCGTCATCTGAACATTAAATTGTTTCTTGAATCGTTACAATTGGTAAGACCTACCTACACACCCTATACTTTTTTCAGACTTAACTTTGACTCAGAGGTAAAAGTCACAAGACTTCCTTTCTCCTACACCATGTCTCGGGTTGCGACCCGTGGTTCCGTGTCTGTCGATGCCCTCACTAAAATTAAACGTTATTTCAATAATTTAATAACTTATATATAATACCGACGACCGTGTCTTCTAGTGTCTGTGATGACTTACCTTCTATGAAAGTAGTTTCTTGACGTTTTGATTATTTGTGTGTCTTTTGTTTAGACTCATGTATAAGTGTCAGAAAGGAAGAGAAAGTTTCTTGTACAATAAAGGATCTCTCGTAAACTGAGTCACGGACGTTCTTTAAGATTAGTCCTATGAATAAGTTAAGTTAGAACTTACACTCGATACTGAGAAAAGAAAAGGATTGAACCTTTATACCGTTGAATAGTACGTCGAACACACCAATAAAAGAAACGAAGAGCAGATGGTGGAAGTAAAATCTTTCCTATAAACGTTCCTTACCCAGTCTTGTAAACCTCCTCCTCTCTCTTACTGAGCGATGGAGGGAACTCCATACTGTCCCCGTCCACCATTAGAGACGTGGGGGAGTATACCCGTACATACATGAGACCATACAGAGGTACGTCTGTCTCTCGGGTGATAGAAATGTCGATTGAAAGTGACTACTTTGACGTGTGACGAAGTGAACTATGATGTAAAAGAATAGTATGAGTGGTGTAGGTACAAAAACTCCCACCGGAGGATTACTCTCCCCCGGGTCGCTGGAAAAAGACCGAGGAAGTAAAAGATAGATACACTTTAACTGAAAAGTTTCTCAGTCAAAGGGGTGAATCTTACACCTACGATTGTAGATGAAACAACATGGTTGACTTAGTTTCATACCAACGGGAAACTAGTTACACCTCCAATCCCCATGGTCAGGGACTTGTCAGTTTTCAGACTTATATTGAATATCGACCCAGAGGTATGGGTACCAAGACGTAGGTATATAGGTTGGTTGTCGTCCGACACACCATGTGTTAATCACTTTTTTTTTAGACGTATATTTGTCTTGACACGTCAAGTTTAGATATAACAAGTTCTCAGTTGACAGTACGGTTCATAAATTGGATCAAGGACCACGTATTATTCGGTAATCTTCACCATCTGTCATGTAGTAAAACGATTTTAATTATCAGTATCAAGGATAAATTACTAGACTTTTATTTCCTCTACCCCTATCTTTTCATGATGTCTCAAGAATATGGAAAAACAATACAAGAGTCTACTTTTTACTCTCTCTCTCTAATGACAGTAAAGGTTCCAAAGGTATCCCTTGTTCTATCCTAGGGCTGATAAAACATTCTGACGTAATTGTTTTCTTGAATGTGGTTCCTTAATTTTGGGTCCGTGTACTCAAAATTTCTATACTCTTGTTACTTTCGTCTGAAAAAAACGAAACAGAACTATGTTATAAACAATCCTTGGTTGAAATCTTGGTCTGTTCCATGTTGTTGAGAGTTCTTTCCCTCCCTCCAACACACGGCCTAGGGTCCTTCGTCTTCTTAAGACCAAGATTTTGTCAATCGTATAAACCAAGAATCGATTGATTATGACTTAGGTGTTTTTGTGTTGTTGTTGTTTTTGGGAACCATGTAAGTTACGCAATGTCAGTCCTTTTAATCTTCTTACTCAGGTACCTATTAAGACTTGTGATGAGAGTTGTATTCTACAAAATCAAGACGGACTTTACGTTACAACGAGAGGAAAGGGAAAAGGTCAGATCAATAAACCCACTCCCCGCTTTTCTTGTTGTTTTTCAAGTCACACCTTTCTGTAAGATCAATGAATAAATACCCTTTCGTTTTAGGTGAATTCACTTGTACATACGAAAATAAAAAAAGTACTCGTTTGTCATTCTATGGATTTTCATGTGAACCTAAACTATTTATATAGATTTAGTTGGAACATTAAAATTTTATTGTAAATTGTGTGTCAACTTTGAAAGTGTATTTACAACGGGAAGACCCCTATTTTTTTTCTTTAGTGTGTTCAAAAGAACAATGGATAGTGGTCCCATTTTAAGGAAATCTTTATAGTTCGTGTGTCAAGACTGGTAACCCTTTAGTAAAGGGGTCACTGGGAATCGTAATTTTTATCTTATTATTATTGTCTTGTCCTTTGTGAATAGAAGATGGAATCCGTGAACATAAGTCCGTGTAAGTCCTTCAGAGGACGTAAGTTGAGTCGGACTTCTTTATTCTCAATGAACGAGAGTACGACTCAACGTTTTTGATTAAGAAGAACCTCACGAGTATTAATCTTCCCTCTTTAATCGAAGTCCTTTAACTTTGATGTGCACCTTTATTCCTCCGTAAGTGTATTAAAATGACACTGTAAACTATTACGTGTTGAAGTCTTTACAAAATTAAAGTTTAAAAGGAGTTAAAGTGGTTTTATTTCACTCTTTCTATTATCCCCTTTGGTTACACAAAAACTTCGTCACCACAAGGATGGACCCTCCCATTAACTAGTCGAGCCCTTTATCGGTGTCCAATTCACTGATCATAGGACTCTCTTGAGAATAAATACTCTTTCAGACTCAGTGTAAAATACTGGATGAACAAAGTACGAGTGTCCCTACTACATCCTCCCTTCTTCAGTAGTTTGTACCTTATTCGGTGTATGTCTCGATTTCGTCCGACGGGACATGGCACTTATGGTGTCGTGGACTGTCATTGTCTCCCGGGGGACTTTGAATGGGATAAGACGGTTAATGGGTCCTGAGTGTGAGGTGACCGGAGACTGTTGGTCGTACGGAGAGTGTCGGTTTCGGAGTTTTCGAAATCCCGTTTATTGTTATTTTTTTCGGGTTTCAGATTGGCTGGACCTCTTTTTCTCACCATGGAGAGTTGAGACTCGGGTCACTGGTGGTTAGAGTATCATCCGGTGGTCCTTTTTTTTTTCTTTGTGGTGGTTCTCAATACGGCGTATGGGGAACCCAAAGAAGAATCTTAGTAATTGTTAATGGGAACCGGTTGTTATATGTGTATTTCCAGTGTACATATTTACGGACGTTTTACACCGATTGATCACTACTGGAAAGTTCTGATGCACTAAAAGACTCCTCAGGACATACACAGTAGAAAGGGACATTTCCTAAAAACGTTGGAAACTACTGAAGTTTTATCATGGGTTGTAAATGACTTGTGAACCGGTCCCCGTCCATGAGTTACGACATACACATGTACATGACACATTAGAATTTTTTCGTATACTATCTCCATTTCAAAACTAAGGGTAAAGTGTCTACTGTCTTCACTCTGACTCAAGGTGTATCATTGAGTTCCTGTATGTATGTCCATCCAACACCATCTCGATGTCAAGGTTGGTCGACGTGAGCCGACGTCTCACACGTCAGTTAACGATAAATTACGGTAGATGTCTATCTAGGTACTTCGACTTTGGTTTCGTGTGTGTCACCCAAAAGTCCACCAAGAGATTGTCGACACATTCCTCCGGTTTCTACCGTGTAGGACAGGAGTACCGGCGTGTTAAAACAAAGGTGAGACAGTCAGAGTTGGGTCAACCGATACAAAATAAACGGTGACTTAAGTCCTCTAAGAACTCGGACGTAACTCAAAAGTCCAAGGTTTCCGGATTGAAACGGTGTGAAATAGTTTCCATTTGTCTTTCTATGACTCGATCCTTTTCGGTATAAGGAAAAGATTTTATTATAAAATATGATCTACAGTATTGTAGGATAGTAAGGAGTTGTAAACAATACTTGGCCAACGGAACGGACTGTGTGAGTGTGAAACTACACCAAATTTCGGACCAATCCATTGAGGAGAGGTCAATCCCTCGGAGCCGACTTGGAGTAGGGTTTGTGAAGGTCACCGGTCGACGTTTTTGTCCTAGCCCTTGTTGTGATAGTAATGGACCACAAACACGACGTAAAAACAAGACTCGACAAGTTTCATAAAGCACCCGGGTTGTTGTCCAAATCTTCTTCATCCTGTTTAGGACCCTCTCTATGAGACAGATCACGAGGAGTATCCTGCAGATTCACGTTGACAAAGACACCGATTCAGTGAAGTCAGTACAGGCTGAGATACGCTAGGGTATCTACCGTCGGGCGGTCCGAGGGGGCAGGGACCCTAAGAGGTCCGTTCTTGTGACCTCACCCAGATTCACCTTGACGATCGTAAATTTTTTTTTTTAGAGAGGGGTTCTCAAAAGGGTCTATTAAGACGTTTGTACACTTATTTAGACATGAACCACCAGGAATTTTTATTCTTGATTAAAATTTTGGGTTTACTGACTAAGTGGACGTAAATAATTTTTCTTTATTGTTGAGTGGAAAGGGAGTTTGGGGATCTACCTAGATAGTAATCTCCGTCAAATTCCTGTTGACTATTTTCCTTGTTGGTTACGTGTAGAATAATGTCTTTCTCTGATCTAGTTATTCTCCTCGTTGTCGTTTACGTTTATTACTTTTGGCAAAGACTTGTCCTACACGTACACACACGATTCAACGAAGTCAGCATAGACTGAGAAACACTGGGGTACCTGACATCGGGCGGTCCGAGGAGACAGGTACCCTAAGAGGTCCGTTCTTACGACCGTGCCCAACGGTACGGGAGAAGGTCTAGAAAGGTTACGTCCCTAACTTGGACGTAGAGAATACAGAGGACGTAACCGTACATCCAAGAAATGATGATCGTGGTGGACCCTTCTGGGATTTGTCCTGTCAGAAGAAATTTGTGTTCTCACTCAGGTAGATTACGTTACTACTCTCTAGTGCACCTGGTCTGGATAGTCCTTTGTCGCACTCGTTAGTGGTAGTAGTTTATAGGCTGAATGATTTATCAGTTGGGTTTTAGACTCTGGTTTCGTCAGAGAAAAATACAAAGGATTCTAACACATTTTCTTTTTACCCTTATTCATCGGTTTTTACTTACAGTAACATGTCTACGATTTATTCAGACGTTAATACGTTTTCCTAAATAACACTCAATCTTATTGGTTCTACACCGTCTTCACAAATTTCGTACGTCTCTGACCCTTTTTGTAATGAGACTGACGTCGGATACACACGGTTGTTACTAAGTTGTCTTGAAAGTTGTTTCCCGTGGTTAGAAGAAAACAGTCCATTACTTCTGAGGTTCCCCTAGTTGTCCACCACTCAGGGTGACACTCGTCCTTATATAGTGATTTTCCGCACATGAACAAAACACAAGATTTAAATAAGTTTTCAAGATCCGGATTACAACCCAACATCATTGTCTTTTGTGTCAGTTATTATGGAGGTCTAAATCTTTATACTGAACATAACCATAGTGAACCTGGGGACGAAGACTAGGTAGGTGTGGACTTGGTTTCGTCTTTTTTCTTTTTTTTGAGCACGCTCTAGTTGATTCATTTTGAAAACAACCTTTCAGCCACAGATTTGTATAAATTCTGTCGGGATTAAATGTTTCTTTTTAAGACAGTAAATTTGACTTCACGAAAGAAAGGTAAAATCTAGGACCGAATAGACATCCTAAACAGTAATGTGGATTTTCTGTAGCTAATTCAAAGGACATCGGAACGTTTCTACAAAGCAAACATTCGAGTTATTAGCAAAGGAACTTCACGAAACAATACATTTACGAATACCTTATTTTAGACTACTCTCCAGTCCGTGTCCATGAGATTCGACTCTAGTGTACGTGACTTTAGTTAAGTATCAGTACCTTGAAACAAAGGTAGACGAGACACCATGGGAGTTAAAAGAGGTTTTTATAATGGGACTCTAGTGTTTAAGACCGGTAAGATTTCCGGAGATAGGATTTTCCTTGGTAGAATGGGTCAACCACCCTTACATTTAACCATATCGGTGATACCTTTTATTGTTCCTTTGAGAATTTGTTGATTTTTATCTCAAGGGTATACTAGATCATTCACGTGAGTACCTGTATATAGACCTCTTTTGAGTCTAAGTTTTTCGATGTACATGGGGATGTAAGTATCGTCGTGATCAGTGTTATCGGTTTTGTATCTTCGTTGGATTCACAGGTGACTGGTTTCTTTTACATATATACACATGTGTGTGTATGTTACTTTATAATGTACAGGTATTTTTTCTTACTTTATTTATTACGGTAAAACGTCACTGTGACTACTTGGATCTCTAATAGTATGTTCACTTCAGTCTGTCTCTTTCTGTTTATAGTATATTATAGTGAATATATGTTCTTAAATTTTTTTTTTACTACGTTTACTTGAACGTTTTGTCTTTTTCTGGGTGTCTGTATCTTTTGTTTGAATACCAATGGTTTCCCCTTTCCGCACCCACCCCTCCCCCGGTATTTAATCCTCACAACCTATTTGTATATGTGTGATAATATTGACTTAGTGAAACGATATGTGGACTTTGATTATGTTGTAACAATTAGTTGAGACGAAGTTAGTTTTTTCCTTTTTTTTTTTTTTTTCCGGAGAGATACGTTGGTGTTAGCCCTTAGATCTATACTGAGAGTAAAAACAGTGGTCTGAAGCTTTAACAAACTTCACCTGTCTTATATAACCATAATTTTGAAAGAGGGATTCAAATAGGACCACTTCGATCCTCTTTGAGATCAGACCCTGTCTTCGACCTCCTGTGTCGAGTGAGGAAGGAGAGACGATTAAAACATCCGATAGGTCGCGACCCGTATTTATTTATGTAAATCAGATTCGATTAGGACAGGGTAACCTTCTGTGATACTGAGGGTAATACATAAAGAGTAAATTTAAACAAGAGTTTTATTATACTTATATCGAAAGTTAGTGTACTCTAAATATGGTTAGAGTTATAACTGTGTACACAAAACCTCTGTCTTTCTGAACATCAATTACTACTAGATGACGAATTATCCAGACAGTGGGATCTAGTAAATGATTTTGGAAGACCTGAGTCAAAGGGTGGACTTTACGTCTTTGTTTAAGTGGTGGAGTTTAAGAACCAACGTTCTTAAACTTCATCACTTATACTTCACGGACCGTATATTGTCCGAGAGTTTTTGATATCAACAATACTAATAAACCCTCCTTGTCGAATAGTACAATCTTTTTAAAGCTTCCTGGTGAAAAACTTAAGTATGATTGTAAACTACTTGAAGGTAAGTTAATTCGACAAAAGGAGATAGGTACCCCAACGTTTCTCAACCTGTACTGACTCGTTGATTGTGAAAGGAAATACGAGGATTTAAAATTATAATACAAAAATCAAAGATATTATCAACTCGTTTTATCGTAAAAGTTGTGGAACTGTATAAAGACAAATCACTTTATTATTACGATTCTACACTGTTTTCAAGACCAAAATTTTTGACTACAACCTCCGTCGTTCGACTGATCAACCCTTTCTTGACGAACATGGGTAACACAAACATTTCTTAGGATAAACGCCTTTCTAGAGAAAACTACCGACCTGTGACTACACTGTAACATCTTTTACCATTTTTACAAGAAACTAAACTATAGGATCACGAAAAATTCATGGTCTACAATCTTACTTCTGACCTGTATGAATAAGCGAATTGACTTGACGGTCTGACTTCACAAAAACTTTGAAAAGATGCGTCAAGTTCCTAAACTTCTCAAGAGTGGAGTTTTCGGTCGTCCACTTGGGTACCTGTCCGTCGTTTTTATAAATAACGTAGAGACAATAATGATAATAAAATTTAGTATCTTAAAAAGAGAGTAATAAAAAAGGACAATTTGTGTTTTAATTTTACTAGTAAAAAATACGAAAAACTGTTTGATACAAAAATTTACCTCCGAAAGTTGTAAGTCGAAATTAAAACTTGAATTTTAATGATTCGTAAAACCTAAGATCTTAAAATTCATTTACAATAAGATAAAATCTGTGAGAACCAAATAATACAGTTGAGGATTGTTAAAAAGATTAATAATCTGAAGTTATCCTTGTCTTTTATAAAAAGTTTTTAAAGTACGATGTGTGTGTGTGGTTCCTTTTCTAGTTGATTCTACTTGTCTTTAGATGATTTTATTAAAACTCCATAAAGTTTATTGTTAGAACCGTCTGTACTAACCTAACTTTTTTTATTACAAAATTGAAAGGGTATGAAGTGTAATTCTTTTGTTTCAACTGAACAGTGGATTCCCTTTCATCTACTCGTTTTTCATTGTTTAAGGAGTTTGGAGTCGGGACAGAAGGATAGACAGAGGGTTTAATTTCTTGGTTCTATAATTACCTGACTTTTTAGTCCATCCATTAAGGGATGATATGTTCATGAGAAAAAATTTAAAATTCCGTCAGGTACATGATTGAGACTATAGAGAGGACAGAAATAATAGTCACAGAGTTTAAGGGTCTTTGATACTGTCTTTTATTTCCTATTTAAAGTTGAAAGAAAAAATAACGAAGGTGAGGAGATATACCACCCTACGGTTTTAGAAAGGTCACTCCTTTCTGTCTGGAGCTGATTATTTTGTATTCACCCTCAGATGACTCGTAAAGACTCTATCAGAGACGAAAGGACGACGTCCGTTACGGACTAGGAGGAAGAGAGAAAGGAAGGAGAAAAATGAACTTACGTCTGTACCACCGACCGTGACGTCGTCAGTAATTCCCTTCCAGTTCTCTATTATGTCTAAACCGGAACCATCAGAACTCGAAGACTTGGTTGTAGAACTGAACTCCTATAGGACAATATGATCGGTGTCAATCGATGATTTATTTTAAGGATTTTATATATAGAGGTTTTGATACCTTATAATCTGTCGTAAATAACTCGTGAGTGATACATGGTCCTTGTAACACTTTTCATGAGTTATAAATAATAAGTAAAGAAAGAGTGTCCATGGTAATACTCTGTCCATGATAAAAATAACGACTTTATTTCCGTAGGTTTATTTCTTTCAAATTGTCAGGACAAGTCCCAGTGTACCAATCGTTCTCGACTTTAACCGATGTCCGTCAGATTGAGGTCTCGAGATCTAGACTGGATAAGGTGGTGGTACAGAACACGACCTACTCCCCGGTGTTCCCCATCTCAGTCGCATTGTCACGAACATCGCTGACCGATCGTTCGGAGGTCAAACTATCATCCCCATCCTTTACTAGGACACGAGTCAGTCGTCGGAATGAAACTTACCTAGAGACGGTCGTAGAGTCTCGACTGACTCCTAAAACAGGGAGTAGGGTGTTAAATTACCGTCTAACCTAATCTAGGTACAGACCTACGATCGGTCTCGTCAAGTCGTATTATGGGAAAAACTTCGGTCTCAAAGAGTAACTCCTTTTTTTTTTAATTTCGTTTCTTACCTTTGTTTCTTTCATTCCTTCATTTTTTAAATTTCCATTTTCTTTGTATTCTCCTCTTACATTTCTTGTCCTTTCTTTTCCTTCGACTCTACAGTTTTGTCTTGGACTCTCTTTCTAATGCTTTCTCATATTTCACCATAATCGTTTTCGCCTCAAACGTAACCTCCCTTGTTGAACTATGTCCATACCTATAACCCCTCGACTACACCTCTTGACTTTATTACTACACCCTATACTTACATTCTTAAAAGGTGTTAAGAAAAAAAAAAAAAATTCCTTTTATCACTTTCCTACTGTTCCTTTCTTTGTTTACTATCTAAGTTTTCTGTCTTTTGTCTTTGGACGTAGTCCTTTGATCGAAACAGAAGGAGACTCCTGACTGTAGATGAGCAGAAATGACAAATAAGTAGTCTACAAGACGACACATAAAACATATGTAATGAAGTGAATTACGTATGTATTGTTGAGGTGCTCCATCTGCCATAGTAAAGAGGTAAAAATGTCTACAATGACTTTTTGGGTTTACAAAACCGATTGGATATCCTTAATCCCAAAGTTTATCAACTTATAGAAAGAGTTTTAGCATTGTCACTGTTGGTCTTGCCCTGAAACTTCGGTCCAGAGAATCTGACGTTAGAAACTTCCGGATGCCGTCTGAGATAGTCCTTAGTTTTAGTGTGGACTAATTTCTACAGGTTCTCTTCGACTTTCCTGTGTTATACAAAGTCCTTTATTGTTCTCAACGTGGAGGATCTGAGGGTGGTTTATTTTGCATTGAGAGTTTAAGATCCAACACTGATGATAAAATATAATTGTGTGAAGTCTTAAGTACCTAATGGATTCCTCAAAACCTTCTTTTTGACTTGTATGTGATCCGGTAGAGTTGCTGACTGGACTACTTTTTTGTTATGAAGAATTTTGTGACGGTAACAAATAGACTGAAATAATAGACTGGTGTTACGTCACTTTTTTTTGTCAGTTATCATTTAGAGTTATCTTTGTCAAACAATTTGCTAATTGTGATGATAAGAGTTGACAGTAAGATAGTTTGTCCTTCTGCAAGAATCTTTTATTACTGTACGTCGGTTTTCATACAAGTCTCCATTTACAGGTAAAGATTTTTAACATAATTACATTTTCCTTTTTATTTACTTGGTGCTAAGTTGGTCATTCTAAGTATTTTATTGTTTCTCACTAGAATTCCTTTTGTTCTTTGTTGTTGTTTTATTTTTACGTTGGTTTCTTTTTCTCGTAATGACTTTTCATTTAGATTCATGACTGGAAAATTTTTTGTTCTTGTGTTTGTAGATTATTTCTTTTATTATATACACATACGATTCAGTGAAGTCGGTACAGGCTGAGACACGCTGGGGTATCTGCCGTCGGGTGGTCCGAGGGGACAGGGACCCTAAGAGGTCCGTTCTTGTGACCTCACCCAACGGTAAAGGAAGAGGTTACGTACTTTCACTTTTCACTTTGATTTCAGTAAGTCAGCACAGGCTAGGAGTCGCTGGGGTACCTGACGTCGAATGGTCCCAGGAGACAGGTACCCTAAAAGGTCCGTTCTCATGACCTCACCCCACGGTAACGGAAGAGACTTATGTACACATATACGTATAATTATATTACTAAGATATATTATTTATAGAAGATAACGCTATTGTGGTTTTAGTGTTGATCGACAACTTGTGGTAACTGTCCCCCTACAACCTTTTGTTGTTTTTTCTATTGGGGGTACGTTCCTGTTTTCCCTTCTACGTTCCTCTACCGAAAGACATACGTCCTGTTCTTCGTTGTCAAGTTTAAACTGTACTTTGTTACCTCGCCAAGTTTTAACCTTTCCCTCATGGAGTTCCGACATATAACAGTGAGACGTATAAATACAGAGACGTATAAATACAGTGAGACATATAAGATACGTCTCAAGTCAAGTCAGAGAGTCAGTACAGACTGAGACTCTAGGGTACCTGACGTCGTGTGCTGTCCGGAGGGACAGGTAGTGGTTGAGGGTCTCAAATGAGTTTAAATACAGGTGACTCAACCACTACGGTAGGTTGGTAGAGTAGGAGACATAAGGGGAAGAGGAGAACGAAAGTTAGAAAGGGTCGTAGTCCTAGAACAGTTTACTCAGTCAAGAAGTGTAGTCCACCGGTTTGATAACCTCAAAGTCGAAGTTGTAGTCAGGAAGGTTACTTGTGGGTCCTGACTAAAGGAAGTCCTACCTAACCAACCTAGAGGAACGTCAGGTTCCCTAAGAGTTCTCAGAAAAGGTTGTGGTGTCAATTTTTCGTAGTTAAGAAGCCACGAATCGAAAGAAATATCAGGTCAAGAGTGTAGGTATGTACTCTTGACCTTTTTGGTATCGGAGCTGATCTGTCTGGAGACAACCGTTTCATTACAGAGATGAAAAATTATACGACAGATCCAACCAGTATTGAAAATTGATATCGTATATGTATTCATATTGTATTATACGTCTCATGTAGTACACTTTACGACTCAAACTACCGAGTGTTCGACCTGAGTTCTAACGTCTTCTTTATAGTTGTTGAAGTCTATACGTCTATTATGGTGAGATTATCGTCTTTCGCTGTTCCTTGATTTCTCAGAGAACCACTCCTACTTTCCTCTCACTTTTTCGACCGAACTTTGAGTTGTAAGTATTATGACTCTAGTACAGTAGGTCAGGGTAGTCAAGTACCGTTTATTTACCCCTTTTTTCACCTTTTGTCACTGTCTAAAATAAAAGGGTCCGAGGTTTTAGTGACACCTGTCATCGACGTCGGTACTTTAATTTTCTGTGAACGAGGAACCTTCTTTTCGATACTGTTTGGATCTTTCACATAATTTTTCGTCTCTGTAGTGAAACTACTGTTTCCAGGTAGATCAGTTTCAATACTAAAAAGGTCATCAGTACGTGTCTACACTCTCAACCTGATATTTCTTTCGACTCGTGACTTCATGACTACGAAAACGTAACACCACGATCTCTTCTGCTGAGAACTCTCAGAGAACCTGTCGTTTTTATAGTTTGGTCAGTTAGGATTTCCTTTAGTCATGACTTATAAGTAACCTTCCTGACTTCGACTTCGAGGTTATGAAACCGGTGGACGACATTTCTCGTTGAGTCACCCTTTTTGGGACTACGACCCTTTCTAACTCCCGTTCTCTTCTCCCACTGTTTCCTACTCTACTAACCTACCGTAGTGACTGAATTAACTGTACTCAAACTCGTGTGAAACCCTTTGTCACTTCCTGTCCCTTCGGACTGCACGACGTCAGGTACCCCAACGTTTCTCAGTTTGTACTGAATCACTGCCTTGTTGTTTATATTATTACAACTCTTGTTTTTAATAACGGACGGTATAGTCAGTCATTAGTGTCCGAAGAGAGCACCGAGTCACCATTTCTTAGGTGAACGGTTACGTCCTCTACGTCTAAGTTAGGGACCCAACCCTTCTAAGGGACCTCTCCCTTTACCGTTAGGTGAGATCATAAGAACGGACCCTTTAGGTTTCCTGTCTCCTCGGACCCTCCGATACCAGGTGTGACGTCGTTTTGTCAGTATGCCCTGAATTACTGATTTGGTGTTGTTTAGTTATTAGTTTCCTATAACGTCGGTAGTTCGGTAGTGTAATGTCGGTGGGGGTGCCATTCGGGACTCCCTTAAGTCCTGTCTTTGTGTTACAGGTAGTAGTTGTCTGGGACGTCGTTGGGGGAGGGGAAAGACGGGAGTCCATCGGCTCCATGTATAGTTTCCTTACTAAAGTCCCTCGGGTCTGCGAACGTAGAAGAGTATATATTTTTCGTGATTTAAGGACTTGAACTTTATAGACTAAAAGAAATTAATCATTATTAATAAACCACAAGGTTGATATAGGACCGAGGGGTGGAACGGAGAAACCTCGTCAGAAAGTCTCGATAGACCCTATGGTACAGGACGTAAATACAGGAGTCAAAACAGGTGACTTATTTTGTAATTGAGAGTTCAAAATCTGACACGAAAAAGTCAGCTGTTATATGTCAGATAGACAGATAGATAGATAGATAGATAGATAGATATGTATGTGTATGACCATAGTGTATGTTAAGTCAACGTCGAAATGTATATATATATGTGTGAGTGTCTATATACACGCGTACACACGTACGTACGAGACAGGAAGTCAACACAGGTCGAGAAGCGTCAGGAAACATGACATCGGGTGGTCCGAGGAGGTGAATATCCTAAGAGGTCCGTTCTTACGGTCTCACCCAACAGTACGGGACGAGGTCCCCTAGCAGAACTATATGTATTAAGAGGTAGATAGATATATAGTAACCGATTTTAAAAATTTTTGAGTATATTTTACCTGTAGTGAGACCTCTTATATTTACTTCTTTAATTTTAACTCTTTTAAATGGTCTCTGTACGGAAAGTTTCTCCGAGATCTCGGTCTACTAAAGGAAATTTGAATATTCCTGTCGTTAGGATTCACAGAGGTCTCCTTTTTTATAACGTTTTAACGTGTTAAATAGAACACTTAAAATGTAACGAACCATAGTTTTTGACCGTCTCTGTCTCCGGTCGAAGTTCCAGTTTATTTAGCCCCAATCCTTCAGACCGAGAAGTAAATAATGGATACAATGGAAATTGTTCTCCTTATTTTTTTTTCTTTCTTATGAAATTTTCCAAGACAAATAGACGGTGTTCATGTGCTAATAATAATGGTTCGACGATGGTTCTTGTGTGTGTGTAATAAGTAATTTTCTTTAATATTTAAAGATGTTTCTTTTTATGTGTGTTTTCGTATTTTATAACATTTCGGTTTGGTCATCGTATAATTTCTTGATTAAATTAAGTACTTATATTCTTATTTTATATAATTCTTTAGATAATAGGATCATTCAGTGTACTTGTTAAGATCTACTCTGTGATATATAATTAGAGTTGTCTATGACTCCTTTTTTAGGTTTAAGGTAAGAATTGTTTTAGAAATATTGCGACACGACGATATGTTAACCGAGAGAAAAAGACTGAATAGTGTTTGTTTGTAGTTATTTTTCACTTTTTTTTTTTCCATTCATTTTTATGGAGGGTTTTAGATCACTTTTAGTCCTGGTTCTGTACTTTCGGAGGACAGTAAGAACTATAAATTGTGAAGTCTACCAATCAATTATCTTTATAACAGTACCATAGTCGAAGGTATATGGATTTAAATAAATTAAGATCAGTGTTAGACCACTAAGATCCAATAATTGAGCTCAAAGTCTACTTCTTTGACTTTGACTTCCAATTCTTTGAATCAAAAGTGAACGAGTTCCGATGTGTCCATTTTGACCACATCTCTGCCCAAACCTTGGCGTTAGTTGGACTGAGGTTCTTGACTTGAATGTCACCGGTTAAATATGTTATTCTTGTTTGTAGTTTTTATAAATTTACTTGTCTCCATTAATAATGATAGTCTACGATACATAATTTTTTTTTGTGGAGTTCCATTAGTCAATGTCACATTACATTAATTTCTCCCTTCTCTATTCTTTGTGTCTTTTTATTATCGAGACATTCGTTGGTAGTTAATTTCCGTATTACTCTCACTCTCACTTCAGAAAGCCAGCACAGGTTGAGAAACACTGGGGTACCTGACATCGGATGGTCCGAGGAGGTAGGTACCCTAAAAGGTCCGTTCTCATGACCTCGCCCAACAGTAAAGGAAGAGGTCGTATACCATTATCGTTTTCGTTTATGACTGATAAGATTTTTATAGATTAAGAGTTTCATACCTCGATTTCTGTTCAGATTTTGAAACCTTTTATTTGAAGATATTTCTCTAATCCGAAGTATATTGAAAGTATTTGATAGTGACCATAACAAAAACCTTGTCTCGTTTTACTACGATTTAAAATAGACCTTTCTACTTGTCTTATTATTACCAGTTTTTCGTCCCACTGTTTGTGTGTGATATCTCTTGTCATACCTCTAAGGAATTTTTTTCTCCTTATTTTGATGGTATACCGGATTACTAAGGTGATGACCCGTATATGGGATTCCTTTGGTATTGACTTTTTCTGTGTACGTGTGTTACAAGTGACGTCGTGATAAATGTTATCATTCTGTACCTTTTCCTTTCTATATGGGTACACTTACGTCTCAAGGTTTCTTCTCGTTTCTCTCTATTCTTTCGGAAGGGGTCACTAGTTACGTTTCTTTATCTCCTTTTGTTGTCTTACCCTTTCTTGTCTCTAGAGAAGTTCTTTTAATCTCTATGGTCCCCTTGTAAAGTACCTTTCTACCCGAGCTATTTTCTGTCTTTGTCATACCTGATTATCTTCGTCTTCTATAATTCTTCTCCACCGTTCTTATGTGTCTTCTTGACATGTTTTTTCTAGAAGTGGTAGGTCTAATAGTGTTACCACACTAGTGAGTGGATCTCGGTCTGTAGGACCTTACACTTCAGTTCACCCGGAATCCTTCCTAGTGATACTTGGTTCGATCACCTCCACTACCTTAAGGTCAACTCGATAAAGTTTAGGACTTTCTACTACGACACTTTCACGACGTGAGTTATACGGTCGTTTAAACCTTTTGAGTCGTCACCGGTGTCCTGACCTTTTCCAGTCAAAAGTAAGGTTAGGGATTCTTTCCGTTACGGTTTCTTACGAGTTTGATGGCGTGTTAACGTGAGTAGAGTGTGCGATCATTTCATTACGAGTTTTAAGAGGTTCGGTCTAAAGTCGTTATGCACTTGGCACTTGAAGGTCTACGAGTTCGACCAAAATCTTTTCCGTCTCCTTGGTCTCGAGTTTAACGGTTGTAGGAGACCTAGTACCTTTCTCGTTCTCTCAAGGTCTTTTTGTAGATATAGACGAAATGACTGATACGGTTTCGGAAACTGACACACCTAGTGTTATTTGACACCTTTTAAGACTTTCTCTACCCTTATGGTCTGGTGGACTGGACGGAGGACTCTATAGACATACGTCCAGTCCTTCGTTGTCAATCTTGACCTGTACCTTGTTGTCTGACCAAGGTTTATCCTTTTCCTGATGCAGTTCCGACATATAACAGTGGGACGAATAAATTGAATATACGTCTCATGTAGTACTCTTTGCGACCTGACCTTCTTCGTGTTCTACCTTTATTCTAACGGTCCTCTTTATAGTTATTGAAGTCTATACATCTACTGTGGTGAGAATACCGTCTTTCACTTCTTCTCGATTTCTCGGAGAACTACTTTCACTTTCTCCTCTCACTTTTTCAACCAAATTTCGAGTTGAAAGTCTTTTACTTCTAGTGCCGTAGACCAGGGTAGTGAAGTACCGTTTATCTACCCCTTTGTCACCGATTGAAATAAAAAACCCCCGAAGTTTTAGTGACGTCTACCACTAGCGTCGGTATTTTATTTTCTACAAATAAGGAACCTTCTTTTCAATACTGGTTAGATCTGTCGTATAGTTTTTCGTCTCTGTAATGAAACAGTCGGTTCCAGACAAAACAGTTCCGATACCAAAAAGGTCCCCAGAACATACCTACACTCTCAACCTGATATTTCTTTCGACTCGCGACTTCTTAACTACGAAAACTTGACACCACAACCTCTTCTAGAAACTCTCAGGGAACCTGACATTCCTCCAGGTTCGTCAGGTAGGATTTCCTCTAGTCAGGACCCACAAGTAACCTTCCTGTCTACAACTTCGACTTTGAGGTTATGAAACCGGTGGACTACGCTTCTCGACTGAGTAAACTTTTCTGGGACTACGACCCTTTCTAACTCCCATCCTCCTCTTCCCCTACTGTCTCCTACTCTACCAACCTACCGTAGTGGCTGAGTTACCTATACCCAAACCCACCTGAGGTCCTCACCACTACCTGTCTCTCCTGACCGCACGACGCCAAGTACCCCAGTGTTTCTCAGCCTGTACTGACTCGCTGACTTGACTTGACTTGACTCCTGTACCTTCGTTGGATCTCAAATAACTGTCTACTTACCTATTTTTAAACAGCATATATATGTGTTACCTTACAATGAGTTGGTGTTTTTCCCTGTGTAAACTCATTCAAGATTACTCCATCTACTTGGATCTTGGATAATATGTCGTACTTTATTCAGTCTTTCTCTTTCTATCTATAACATATAATTGCGTATATATACCTTAGATCTTTCTACCATGACTACTTGACAGACGTTCCGTCTCTATCTCTACATCTATCTCTCTTACCTGACTACCTGTGTCCTTTCCTTCCTCTCCCACTCTTCTTGACGTTCTCCTCGTGACTTTGTACGCGTAAGAGTACACATTTTACTCTGTCGACCACCCTTAAACGACATACTGCGTCCTTCGAATTTAGACTGCGAGACACGTGGATCTCCCGATCACCCTACCGCACCCTCCACCCTCCACCCAAGTTCTCCCTCCCTTGGACACATATGGATATCGACTAAGGTCAACCATATACCGTCTTTGTTCGTGCGATAATATCTCTATAATGGGAGATTAATTTCTATTTATTAAAAATTTTTATCCCATTTTTATTTTCCACTAACCTTTTAAAAACATCCAACTATGTTAAGTCGATATTTGAACACTTTGAATTTTTTTCCATTCCACTATGATATTACAGTTTTTTTAACAGTCTTATTATCTTTTCCCTTGAGATTTTGTCCGGAAGTATTTACGTCGTTAAACTTACCCTTTGTTTAACAAAACACTCCTCCATCTAATGAATTGTTTACTGTAACCCGTTTACCTCTTGAGATATTTTTAAGTTAGATCTACGAGTGTGACTTGTGGTTTTATTCGAGGTCAACTAATCTATGATTGTGACTTTTTACTTTTTTGACTAATCTAAAATTGTAACTTAACGTAGTTCTTTTGTGATCTACGTTTACCTTTAACAATTAATTATCTAAAACTCTACCCTTTCCTGATTGGATTCTCAATAATTGGACCCCATGATCTACTTGGACACGCTGTCGTTTAGGGGACGATACATACAAACCCGAATAAGGCACCCCAGTGTGTCTCAGTCTGTGATGACTTCGCTGAATCGTCGTCGTCGTCGTGCCCCTTTCGTATGGATCGAAAGTAATCGTATGTCTTTTAAGAGGTCCTCCATGTTTTTCTACTCCACACTACTTGACTTCTTGAATATCTCTTGTGTTTATAAACTGATTTATTATCGATTTTTTATTTCTATATCTGACAGATACAGTTTTGTCATACTTCTTTTAAGTTTTCGTTTACTATTTAGTTATTTTATAAACATTATTGATACCAACCCCCATTGTATAACTCTAATGACATTCTTTTCATAATTATTGTACTTTCTAATCCACTATATATCTCTTAAGTATCGTAAGGATGGGAAGACTGACTGTTACTTTATGTAAAGACTTTAAGGTAAACTTATAATTAAGAATTTTAAATCCTTAAAGATTATGGGTCAAAGGTTGTCCTCTTCTGTGTTGGGTGTTTTTGAACTTTAGACTTAGAAGGAACTAATGTGTTAGCTCTTTCGTAATAAACCAACTTTTCATACCATTTTTTCGATTGCTTCTCTACTGTTTTATGTGTTGTTTTAGACTTCTTTTCGTTGTACGTCTAAATATAAGAAAAAAATTGTTTCTCATACATAATAAAATCACTATTAGATCAATATTTTTACCAGGATGACGACTATTATAATCACCGATACCACAACGAGAAGGATCCTAGAAAGTTACAATTTATAAATAAACGAAGCTTCTTCAATCACCGTCTCCTTAGTCACCTACTGACTATTGAAGATTAAAACGGTTTATCTCTCTCGGAATAAATAAAGAGTATTAATTCTTTTGAAATATATTTTTATCATGTATTAAGGGATTATTTAGTGAATTTGTCAAAAATTGATTTTTTTTGTGTTGAAGTAAAAATTTTATTCGATGTAATGTAATGATTAGAAGAGGAAACGGATCACTAGAAGTTTGCGAGAGTGATTTGTCGTAGAGATGTCTGGTCTACCAGAGACCCGTTGGAAGGTTACAATACTACAGAGTGTGTTTGACTATTGTTAATAAAATACAAGGTCCATACCATAGTGTACATTAACTCTCAAAATCGTGTTACTTTTAATATTTTAACTTATGTAGACAATACCTTTTACTCCGATACTCTACAGTTGAGGTTACCGTGGTTTTAAGTCTCGTTACTTATTTTTAAGTCGTACTGATTATACTAGTGAAGGTATTGTACGAGAGAGGTTCTTCGAGAGATGTTGTCAGAAAGTTCAGTCGACATTTCCAAAGGTTGTCGATTTATTGTTCGTCTGAGAAGACTTTCGGATAGAATTTAAAGTGAGTTTAAGAGGAAAAAGAAGGGGTTTAAGGAGTTAACACCTGGTGCAAAAAGTCTATATGACCACCATGTGTAGTTTCTGTTTATAATTCTAAAAACGACGTAAGTAAGACTGACCTACTTGTTAACATTAGAAACTTCACTATGAGTGGTCAAAGTATATGTCCGTACATAAATTCAAACCAACATCCTTAAATTTTTTTAATATCTAGTATGTCCGAAAAGAGGGAAAATAAACCGGAAGACAACGGAAGAACCAGTACTGACGTCGTGGTAACGTACTTTTTTCCACTTTGGACCAATTAAGACGTTAGTTTGTTATTGAGTTATTTTGAGTGTTTTGTGTCCATATTCAACCTAGTGAAATTCCTGGGAACAGTAACTACCGGAACGGAATAGAAATAAACGATAATGACTAGAAAAAGATGAGAATGAGATAAAAGACAGTGTCATAATACAAAATAAAAAAGAAAGTATCGTGAATTACAATCACATTAACAGAAATTAGTTACCTTACATACGAAATGTCCTCGGTCCAGGTTTCCTAGGGTATGTGAACATGAGTTAGACGAGATGGTACGGACCATAGAGACCGTACCTTGTATACACAAAACGAATATCCATAGGAGATCAAGGTTCGTATAATGGTCCGTGTATAACACTGATACCACGATTTCTAATATTGATACTGACATTCTACGTTATGTTAAAGTCTTTACACTTTTTTTACGAATAAAGTTTTATTTCTTCACTACCATTGTTCATACTGTGTTATTTGAAAAAAAAAAAAAAAAAACGACAGTTTCACTCCTTATTGTTCCATTTTTGATCCCCTTTCCGTCTCTAACTCTTTCTGGAATTTTTACCTTCTCCGAACCTGTGTAAATTTTATGACTTCTTTTTTGAGTCCTCTCTCTGTCCCTGAAATTTATGTCTCTACTCGAGTTGTTATCTCGTTTTAAGGACTCTCGTCCCTCCTCCACCCTCGTTCTATTCTTCGTTTCCTTAAACAGTTATTTACCTAGATACTGTTGGATGTTCTGGAAGGTCTTAATTACGGTTTTCTTCTACAGGAAAAGTGGTATCCCCTCCCCTCACCTTACGTTATCATCCTTCAGTTCTCTATGGACCTCATTGTCCGTTTAAACTGGAACCTCATGTTTTACTTCGTCCCGTTTCCGATTGTCTTAAAACGGTTCTCTTACGTGACCAGTATCATTTATGAGAGAAGGTTGTTGTGTTCTCTACTGAGATGTGTACCCGGAGTGGTCTACCAGTTGTGGCTTTAGTCTAACTAATATAAGAGACGTCGGTTTCTACCTCTTCGAGATGTGTCAGTCGTTTTTGTTGTAGTCCTCGACTGACACCGAGTCTAGTACTTGAGAAATAACGGTTTAAGACTGAATTTGACTTCTTTCATTCCTTTTGGTGATCCGGTCAGTCCAAACTGGATTTAGTTTAGGCAATACTAATATGTCACCTTCACTGTTTATCTAAGTTCCCTAATCTAGACTATCTGTCTCACGGACTTCTTGATACCTGTCTCCAAGTACTGTAACATATCCCCCACCACTAGTTCTGTAGACGTTCTTTTTGTTTACGTTTTTCCGTTTCACCAACAGACTCCTCCGGAATGTTTATCGACTCTTTACTTCTCTTCGATTTCCGTTCCTCTTTTCCTTTCTATATGGGTTAAGTTACGTCTCAAGGTTTCTTATCGTTCCTCTCTATTCTTTGGGAAGAATTCACTTGTTACGTTTCTTTATCTCCTTTTATTATCTTACCCTTCCTGATCTCTAAGGAAGTACTTTAAATCTCTATGGTCACTTGTAAAGTACGTTTCTATTTCCTGTCTTTACTATACCTAGAGTCTCTTCGTCTTCTATAATTTTTCTTCACCGTTCTTATGTGTCTTCTTGATATGTTTTTTCAAGAATTACTGGTCCATTGGTGCTGCCACACTAGTAAGTGAATCTCGGTCTATAGGACCTCACACTTCAGTTCATCTGGAATCCTTCGTAGTGGTGCTTGTTTCGATCATCTTCACTATCTTAAGGTCCACTCGATAAAGTTTAGGATTCTCTACTACGACAATTGTACAAGGTGAGTTATACGGTTGTGCAAACCTTTTGAGTCGTCACCGGTGTCCTGTCCTTTTCCAGTTAAAAGTAAGGTTAGGGTTTCTTGTCGTTTCGGTTTCTTGCAAGTATGATGACGTGTTGACGTGAGTAAAGTGTACGATCGTTCCATTACGAGTTTTAGGAAGTCCGATCTGAAAGTTGTCATGTACTTGGCTCTTGAAGTTCTACAAATTCGACCTAAATCTTTTCCGTCTCCTTGGTCTCCAGTTTAACGTTGTAGGTGACCCAGTATCTCTTTCGTTCCCTTAAGGTGTTTTTGTAGATGACGACGAAGTGACTGATGTGATTTCGGCAACTGACACACCTAGTCTTGTTTGACACCTTTTAAGAATTTCTCTACCCTTATGGTTTGGTGGAATCGACGGAAGACTCTTTAGACATACGTCCAGTTCTTCGTTGTCAATCTCAGTGCCTTGGTACTTGACCAAGTTTTAACCCTTTCCTCATGTAGTTTCGACATACAACAGTGGGACGAATAAATTGAATATACGTCTCATGTAGTACACTTGACGACCCGACCTACTTCAACTTTAGTTCTAACGACCCTTTTTATAGTTATTGAAGTCTATACGTCTACTGTGGTAGGAATACCGTCTTTCACTTCTCCTTGATCTCTCAGAGAACTACTTCCATTTTCTTCTCTCACTTTTTGGACCGAATTTTGAGTTGTAAATTTTTTGATAGTGGTACCGTAGCTCAGGGTAATGAATTACGGGTTAGTCAGTCAAGTCAAGTCAACGAGTCAACACAGGCTGAGAAACGTTGGGGTACTTAGCGTCGTGCGGTCCGGAGGGACAGGTAGTGGTTGAGGACCTCAAGTGAGTCTGAGTACAGGTAACTCAGTCACTACAGTAGGTCGGTAGAGTAGGAGACAGCAGGGGAAGAGGAGGACAGGGGTTAGGGAGGGTCGTAGTCTCAGAAAAGGTTACTCAGTTGAGAAGCGTACTCCACCGGTCTCATGACCTCAAAGTCGAAGTCGTAGTAAGGGAGGTTTCTTTAGGGTCCCGACTAGAGGAAGTCTTACCTGACCAACCTAGAGGAACGTCAGGTTCCCTGAGAGTTCTCAGAAGAGGTTGTGGTGTCAAGTTTTCGTAGTTAAGAAGCCGTGAGTCGAAAGAAGTGTCAGGTTGAGAGTGTAGGTATGTACTGGTGTCCTTTTTGGTATTGGAACTGATCTACCTGGAAACAACCGTTTCATTACAGAGACGAAAACTTATACGATAGAACCAACCAGTATTGAAAAGAAGGTTCCTCATTCGCAGAAAATTAAAGTATCGACGTCAGTGGTACACGTCACTAAAACCTTGGGGTTTTTTATTTCAGACTGTGACAAAGGTGACAAAGGAGTAGACAAAGGGTACTTCACTACCCTGGTCTACGGTACTAGAAACAAAAGACTTACAACTCGAAATTCGGTTGAAAAAGTGAGAGGTGAAAGAGAAAGTAGTTCTCCGGAAAAGCAAGGAGAAGTGAAAGACGGTATTCCCACCACAGTAGACATATAGATTCCAATAACTATAAAGAAGACCGTTAGAACTAAGGTCGAACACGAAGAAGGTCGGGTCGCAAAGAGTACTACATGAGACGTATATTCATCTACCCCTTTTTTACCTTTGTCATTGTCTAAAATAAAAGAACCCCAAGTGTTAGTGACGTCTATCACTGACGTCACTGACGTCTTTAATTTTCTGTGAACGAGGAACCTTCTTTTCGATACTGTTTGGATATGTCGTATAACTTTTCGTCTCTGTAATGAAATTACTGTTTGCATACATATCAGGTTCGATACAAAAAAAAACACCATCAGTACATACCTACACTCTCAACCTGGTATTTCTTTCGAGTCGTGGTTTCTTAACTACGAAAGTTTGACACCATAACCTCTTCTGAGAACTCTTAGGGAACCTGTCGTTCCTCTAGTTTGGTCAGTTAGGATTTCCTTTAGTTAGGTCTTAAAAGTAACTTTCCTAACTACGATTTCGGTTTCGAGATTATGAAAAGGTGGACTACGTTTCTCGACTGAGTGACCTTTTTGGGATTATGACCCTTTCTAACTCTTCCCCCTCTGTCTCCTACTCTACCAACCTACCGTAGTAACTGAGTTTCCTGTATTCAGACTCGTTTGACCCTCTGTTACTTCCTGTCCTTCCGGACCACGCAACGTGAGGTACCCCAACGTCTTAGTCTGTACTGACTCCCTGACTTGTTGTTATTAAAAGAATTTATTTAATTAGTTATGAATCTCAATTCTTACCCCGAAGGTTCTATCGAGTCACTATTTCTTAGGTGGACGGTTACGTCCTGTACAGTCAAGGTAGGGACCCAGTTCTTCTAGGGAACCTCTTCCTTTACCGTTGGGTGAGGTCATAAGAACAGACCCTTTAGGGTACCTGTCTCTTTGAGTCATCCGATGTGAGGTACCCCAGTCTTTCTCGACCTGTACTGATTTGTTGTTGTTTTTCTCTCAATTCCGATTTGAACAGTAATGTGGGGTGACTGAGGTCGATGAACTTATCTATAAAAAGATATGAAAGCTCTCTGGGTTCCCTCTCCAAGGAGGATCGGACGAAGGAGGTAAAGAAGGGAAGTAAAGAAGTAATATATTCATAAACTAACGGACGGTACACAGTCTGTGTCTAGAAGAACGACCCCGATGTCGTCGTATGGGTCAAAGTTCTCTCGAATGTCAGTCCACCCCCACGAGAATACTAGGTACCCAGTGAACGTTAACTTAGTGGGCTTCATAAAACTCCTGAAGCCTTAGACGTAAAAACTTGTTCTAAGGTATACTGAGTGTACGTGTAATTTCGACTCTTTTGAAAGAAGTCTATTTGTCCAAGGATGACATATCGTAACCCTTGATATAAGTTATAGGACACTGTTTGCTATTATCTTTTCTTATACTTTTTACGTATATATACATATTGAATTAGTGAATCGACATATCGTCTTTAATCGTGTTGTGACACTTAGGTGATGTCTTTTTAAAAAAAGTTTCATATCTAGTTCAGGCAGAAGAAAACATTTTAAAAGGATTTAGTAGGCACAAGTTTTAAAGTAGTGGGAAGAGGTTTGAGAGTCGAGAATACGAAGTCTCGTCGGTAAATATTTAGTACAGAATAATACCGAGAATTTTATCTATCTACTACATTACATTGCCCCCGGAGACCACAGTGTGATGAAACTCAAGTTGAAGAATGGACACGTTCAAAGATCCGGAGTCAAAGGTGTAGACTTTATGACACTATAACAGATGGAACATTCGTGACGAAACTCCTAATTTACTCTACTGGTTACTGTTATGACTCGTGTTATAAACCGTGTCTGATTCTTAGGTTATTTTCGACTGTCGATGAAAATAAAATGAAAGAACATAAACATACGTGATGAAGGTGTGAGTCAACCCCGGTCACCGTTCTTCTTAGAAAACGGATATGTGTCATACAGTGTCAGTCTACACGATACTAGAAATAACCGATACTACCCTCATGGTTGAAAACGTCCGGATGATCCAAAAAAAAGGATATTATAAGTTTCTTGTATTTTGAAATGAAGTAGAGTGTGTATACCAATGAGTTATTCTAAGCCTTAGTCTTACGTCTCTCTTTACTTGTAAATTAGGTTCTACTATTCTTTGATTAGAAGATTGTTGTTTTCAAAATACATACGAAGTAAAGTCCATAGTATCAAATAAAGTGATGTTTGAACAACGAAACTTGAAAACTGTATAGTTTACGGTGTTTACTGAACAACTACAGTCCTACTTATTTAGGATATACAATCACTTTACTGTACGGAAGGTTAGACAGTACACATAAAGAGAATAAATAAACAGAGAGTATAACTACCGTTTCACATAATATTAATTTTAAGAAATGTTTCTCTCTTTCAGACGACTTTGGTCAAGTCAAGTCAAGTCAACGAGTTAACACAGACTGAGAAACACTGGGGTACCTGACGTCGTACGGTCCGGAGGGACAGGTAGTGGTTGAGGGTCTCAAGTGGGTTTGGGTACAGGTAGCTCAGCCACTACGGTAGGTTGGTAGAGTAGGAGACAGCAGGGGCAGAGGAGAACGGGAGTTAGAAAGGGTCGTAGTCCCAGAAAAGTTTACTCAGTCAAGAAGCGCAGTCCACCGGTTTCACAACCTCAAAGTCGAAGTTGTAGTCAAGAAGGTTACATGTGGGTCCTGACTAGAGGAAATCCTACCTGACCAACCTAGAGGAACGTCATGTTCCCTAAGAGTTCTCAGAAGAGGTTGTGGTGTCAAGTTTTCGTAGTCAAGAAGTCACAACTCGAAAGAAATATCAGGTTGAGAGTGTAGGTATGTACTGATGACCCTTTTGGTATCGGAACTGATCTGTCTGCAAACAACTGTTTCATTACAGAGACGAAAAATTATACGACAGATCTAACCAGTATTGAAAGGAAGGTTCCTGATTCGTAGAAAATTAAAGTACCGACGTCAGTGGTAGACGTCAATAGTGAATTTACGTTTTTGATCTACGATCACAGTGATCCTTGTTCATACGAGAAGACTTTTTTTACTGTGTTTTTACAGACTCTTCATTTTTTAACATCCAGTTCTGTTACACCCGTATCCGTTCTAACTAAGTTTTACGTCGGGTTCTTGTGAACCATATTTTCATCTAAACTTAAAATTGACCCAAAGTTATATCTCGACTGTTTGAAGTTTATGTTTCTATCACCATAAACTCCTTCGGTATTACTGTTATTCAGTAAAACGTCTTACATGACTTTATACGAAACTAAGTTCACTAATTCATGGTCTAATACTACACTTTGATATTACTGGGGATCTTTTTTCAGTCGAAGAAAATAAGGATCGTTCAATTTAATATAAACGATCATAAACCTCACAATGGTATCTGTGATAGTTCTTGTTTTTAAAGGACCGTTACCTATATTAGGTGTTTGGGAGTACTCTGATTTATATTTATGACTTAAAATGTATGAAGAATATTTGGGTTATTATGTAGTCATCCGAACGATTCGTTAAAATACCATACGTATTTTTCATTAAACGATAATTGTGGGATGAATATAATTTCTTATACCGTCGTCTACTCGTTAAATATTACATTTATTTAGATAAGAGAAATTAAAAGAAAGAGGAAAAATTTTCCATTTTAAAGAATCTGTAAATATCGGTAGTACCAGAGTCACTTCATAAAGGACTCCTAATTAATTATTTGAAACTCCCTCGACTATGTGGTTTCGTGTCAGTTATTAACGTCCTCTTTAAACGATGTCCAGAACAACAGTGTTCTGGACATTTGGATCCCTAGAATAAGGTAACCCGTAAAGACGAAGAAGATTAAGAGTCCTAGGATATACTTCTCATTTCCCATAAACAAAGTTATTTACCATACATTAGGTGGGTTCTCGAGTCGACTCTTTGATCTTGAGTCTGAACTCCAAAAGGAAAGGGTTTGTGTACTAGATTAAGGGAGAGACAAACGACATGGACGTTTCACATGTCGTCTAGATAGGTTAAGAGAGACAGACACAATGGTAGTGGATCTTGTCCGATAGGATGGGAGAGGACTTGGTACCGAGATTGAAGGTTTTACCAAATGGACAGAACAAGGGTGTGATCCTGAAGAGGTTCCTCTTAGACCTTACTGGAAATTTTTTAAATTAGTTTCATTCAGACGGAGGAATCTTGTGAGGTATCTAGAGATAGTACCAATGGATGATACTACGGTATACATTTGACCTGAAAACATTGGGAGAGGAGTTTGATCGGTATATCTAGAATGATGATTTTTGAACCTGTCCCTCCGGACCGCACGAAGCTAAGTACCCCAGCGTTTCTCAGTCCGTGCTGATTCGCTGACTTGACTTGGTTTTTGATCTTTGGAACAAGATTTGTGTACCAGAAGGGTCGACCGAGGAGGGAGAGGGACTTTACGTGTCCGGTCAAGAAATGTTCTGTCCGAAGAAGACAAAGTCCTTAGTCGACGTTACAACGAAGGAGGGTCACTAGACAGGAATTGGTGACATGCGTTTTTATAGACAATAAGAGACAATAGGATGGGACAAAAAGAATCACGAATACTAAACGAAAACAAAAAAATTATCTGACGGAGTAGTTTATCCTACTTTCAAGGTGGAGACAGTTAGATGGTCAGTTAATTGTTGGGGATCGTATCTTGTCTATTGGTCGTCTGGTAATTATGTACAAACAACTTACTTACTTACTTACTAAGATAGATTCCAGATACAAGTCAAGTCAAGTAAAGTCAGCGAGTCAACACAGGCTGAGAAACGCTGGGGTACCTGACGTCGTACGGTCCTCAACAGGTCGTAGTTGAAGGCCTCAAATGAGTCTGAGTACAGGTAACTCAGCCACTACGGTAGGTTGGTAGAGTAGGAGACAGTAGGGGAAGAGGAGGGCGGAAGATAGAAAGGGTCATAGTTCCAGAAAAGTTTACTCAGTCGAAAAGCGTAGTCCACCGGTTTCAAAACCTCAAAGTCGAAGTTGTAGTCAGGAAGGTTACTTGTAAGTCCTGACTAGAGGAAATCCTACCTGACCAACCTAGAGGAACGTCAGGTTCCCTGAGAGTTCTCAGAGGTTGTGGTGTCAAGTTTTCGCAATTAAGAAACCACGACTCGAAAGATATATCAGGTTAAGAGTGTAGGTATGTACTAATGACCTTTTTGGTATCGGAACTGATCTGTCTGCCTGGAAACAACTGTTTCATTACAACGACGAAAAATTATACGACAGAACCAACCAGTATTGAAAGGAAGGTTCCTCATTCACAGAAAATTAAAGTACCGACGTTAGTGGTAGAAGTCACTAAAACCTCGCGTTTTTTTATTTCAGACTGTGACAAAGGTGACAAAGGGGTAGATAAAGGGTAGTACCCTGACCTACGGTACTAGAATCAAAAGACTTACAACTCGAAATTCGACTGAAAAAGTGAGAGGAGAAAGTGAAAGTAGTTCTCTGAGAAATCAAGAAGTGAAAGACGTTACTCACCACAGTAGACGTATAACCTCCAATAACTATAAAGAGGGTCGTTAGAACTTCGAACACGAAGTAGGTCGGGTATACTCTTTGAGTATATACATGAGACGTATATTCAATTTATTCATCCCACTGTTATATGTCGGAACTACATGAGGAAAGGGTCAAACCTTTGCCAGACCTTTATCACACAACAAGGTACAGGTCAAGATTATCAAAAAAGGACTGGACGTATGTCTATAGAATCCTCTGTCCAGTCCACCAGACCATAAGGGTAGAGAAAGTCTTAAAAGGTGTCAAATAACACTAGGTGTGTCAGTTTCCGAAACCGTATCAGTTATTTCGTTTTTATCTACAAACAAAAAAAAGACCTTGAGAAATCGAAAAAACTACTAGGTCGTCTACAACCGTTAAACTAGAGAGTAAGGAGAGAGAAAGGATTTTGGTCGAACTTATAGACCTTCAAGTGCCAAGTACATAACGACTTTAGACCGAACCTTTTAAAACTCGTAAAGAAATGATCGTACACTCTTCTCGCGTTAACACGTCATCAAACTTGGAAGAAAACGTAACGGGAAGAAACCCTAAACTTACTTTTGACTGGAAAAGGTCAGGACACCGGTGACGACTCAAAAGGTTTAAACGACCGATAACTCACGTCGTGAAAGTGTCGTAGTAGAAAGTCCTAAACTTTGTCGAGTTGACCTTAAGGTAGTGGAGGTGATCGAACCAAGCATCACTACGAAGGATTCCGGGTGAACTGAAGTGTAAGGTCCTACAGACCGAGATCCACTCACTAGTGTGGTAGCACTAATAGACTCAGTACTTCTAGTAAAAACATGTCAAAAAGACACAAGAACGGTGGAAAAGAATTATAGAAGACGAAGACTATCCAGGTATGGTAAAACAGGAAATAACACGGGTAGAAACGTACTTTTCAAGGAAACCATAGAGATTAAAAGAACTTCTCTAGAGATCAGAAAGGGTAAGATAACAAAAGGAGATAAAGAAACGTAACTAGTGACTCCTTCCGAAAGAATAGACGAACGATAAGAAACCTTGAGACGTAAGTTTACCCATATAGAAAGGAAAAGAAGAAACGACAAGTGAAGAGAAGAAAAGTGTCGATAAATATTCCTGAGGAGTCTGTCGGTAAAACGAAAAAACGTAAAGAAAAAGAACCCCTACCAGAACTAGTGATAGTGCTTGGAGACTGGTATCAAGTAGTCCGTGAGATAGATAGTCTTGATCAGGGAATTTAGATAAAGAGTGAAGGTGAGATATCACCATTCCCTAAACTAAATCCAATATGGACTTACCAGATCACCAAAAGGGATGAAAGAAGTTAAATTTAGACTTAAACCGTTATTCCTCAAGTACTAGACTCGGTGTCAGTCGAGGACCAGAACAAAAAGGACTGACATATCTCGAAGAGGTAGAAACCGACATTTCTTATATAGTTAGACTAAAGTCACAACTGGTAAACCACTACAGGAACACAGCTCAATGGTTATGGGTAGCAGAGAAATATGTTGAAAATCTCTATTCTTTTTACTCTTTAAAGGAAGGCTTGAGGAAAGAAGATATGGAGGAGAAAAAAACACACCTGGATTTGACCCTTTTTGAAGGATTGTACACAAAAAAAGTCTCACCACAGTAATGAATACTTTAAGAGTCTATATCACAGGAAAGTCTGTCTAAAGACAGTTCCACCATCTCTCCTAGTGTATAGTGTCTATTAATATAGTCACGATAGTTTAGTCAGTTTAGGGTCTCCTGTGACATTTCTGGAAAGGTTGAGAGTTAGAAAGTCGTAATGACGAATCCAATTTAGTGTTAAACTTATAAATCTTGTACTCTGTAAAGATGTATACTGTGAACTTTTACTGTAAACTAGTCGATATACACTTTTTGAGACCCCTAACGTTGTTCTGACTCTTGATAATAATCCTTTATTGGAAAGAATATTCTTTATTAGAAATAATAATGTCATAATTCTCGTTGTATGAAAGTCGCTTATTATTGGACTATCGAAGAGACAAGAGTCAACTCAGAGACTCGTTGAGTTAGTAGGTAGTTCAAAAATCAAAGGAATAGAATCCTTCCTCTACCTTTTGTGACCGATTTAGAGTTGTCTTATGTTCCACTTACTCGGATTACTGGTCCTGGAAAGATCGTCATTTCCTATTGAAACTTTCCAGGTAACAAAATTTGGTGACTGGTAGTCAATTCCATGTTTCAACTCAAGTTACTTTTAACCGAGATGTTATAAACTTGAACTTTTCACGATCTCCTATCACATGACAGACACACACACATCTGTATTGTTTCGATAAAAGTTCGTGTCAGGACCGTCTTCCGGGCACCATTGACGAGACACCCAGACCAATGTTAATAAAGTGATATCCCTTGTTGGGTCACGTCATGTAGGGAAAAGACAGACGAGTCGGAGTGTACCTTTATACACGACAAAAATGAAGTGTTTGGGGAAAAAAGTCGGGAGGAGGAACTGATGCAAAATTAAAAGACAGGGGGACAACGTCTTATATCGGGTCGGTAAGTACGGTCTTTAGAGTCGAGTCAAGATACGGTCTTGATGTTGTGATGTTATGTCCTCTTTGTAATTCTCATACACTTTCCTTCCCGTACACATTATGGCGGAAGAAATGGGATATTAATATGTCTAAGACCCGTATGTCCGGACATTTGAGTATAGACACGTGCACGATTCAAGAACAACTTTATTTATTTTGAGAGGATTTTCCTTTCTTGACCATATAGGTGACAATAAAATGGAGTTAGTGGTTTACGTAAGTACGAGAGGCGGGTGACGTTGTAAAGTATGTCGACTTACACCGGGAACCCTCTTAACAATTACCTTGTAAAATAGGACTTTACACCAAGATTAATTTTGTTTTGTTTCTTCTATTCTTGTCAAATGTTCCATAGTCCGGATTCTACGATTGAGGTTATAAATCTTTACAAATACGGATAGTCTATGAAAGATACACCAGAGGGAAGTTCTGCCAACCAAACTCTTGAAACTTGGGGATTTACTCAATGAAATTGAACAAGAAATTTTTGAGGTCTGAGGAAAAGTTAACAGAATACATAATTGAAGAGTTTTATTAACGTAAAGTTTAAAAAAACCGTCACCGGGTATAAAAAGGACGTAACCTTCATGTGTGCTCATTCTCTCTCTAGTGTTACTTTCCATTTTGTCTGTACTTCACCGACTACTTACCCTTGACGTATTTTAAATATGTCTACCTGTAAACCCCGAATATTCTTTACGTCTACCATCCAAGTTAATGGATTCTTTTCTTACAACCCCTATCATAAAACTTTGGTTGTCGTATACCACACTTAGTAGGACACCAGGTTGTGTAGAAATTAAGAAACGTACATCTAGAAAGATACAGAGTGTAATAGGGAAAGTGGGTCTAATTCGGGTCCAGATTCCATGGTAATCATTTGACCCATCCTACTTAACCTCGTCACGTACCCCAGAGTTTCTCAGCCTGTGGTGACTCGCTGACTTGACTTGACTTGACTACCCTCTGTAACGATCCGTCGTAGTTCCTCTCTTTGACATTTCATTTTTATATAGTTTAACTCGTTAAGGCAATTGAAGTAAAGGAAACATGTTTTTTATTCTTTCAACTTTATGTACCTATAAATTACAAATAAATCTTAGATGGAACAAGTTTTATAACATGCATTCCACAGTACTGTGGTTCCAAGGTCAAACCTAGTAGTTCAGACTATATCTAAAAGTAGGTTTAGGACATGGGAGATGGTGGAAAGGTGGTTTTGATGAAGTTACTGAAAGAATTTGACAAATCTATACTTACAATCACAGGTAAACGTGGGGATTACTCTAATTTTCTAGGAGAGTCCTGTTCACTGTATAAAATGTTTATAAATTTAATACGGGACGGATTAAGTGAATCGAGGATAGTACTACGAAATTTTTAATAAAAATCATATGTTATCTACAACTAATGTATATGTAATTATTTCTGACATTTCATGTTAGAAATGAGAGTTCCTTAAATTCGGAACAAACCTTCGATTATGTATGCTTTTGTAGAAGACATGTTCTTGTCTTTGACAGAATCAATAGATCTTGATATAAGAAGGAAATATATAGGATGTCAGAACAAGATCTATATAGATATACCATATAAGATATTTGGTTGTCAGTATCGTGTTGACTTTATTCTTTCTTGTCTGTCTATTTGTCTTTCATCTACTCGGATGGATCCTTACACACACATACGTACGTACGTATATACCTCGTATGGTTCCCGTCCTCCGAAGGGTCCACCAAGATCATCACTTCTTGGGCGGACGGTTACGTCCTCTGTATTCTCTGGGACCCAACGTTTCTAGGAGACCTCCTTCCGTATCGTTGGGGGAGGTCATAAGAACGGACCTCTTAGGGTACCCGTCTCCTCGGACCGCGTGATACTAGGTATCCCAGTGTTTCTCAATCTGTCCTTTCTTCGTTTAATCGTGTATGGTTCCTCTCGATGGTAAGTTACATGGTCCAGATAAAAATCATATGTGTCTTATGTATGTACGTCTATAACTTATCTGTATACATATCTTACCTTTTGTATCTTATGTCTCATCTTGTCTTATCATCCATGGTGGGGTTAAATAAATGAATCTAGATCTATATAATATACAAGAGTCCCGTGAGGGGGAGACCAGGGACTCTATACTTTAGACTCCGTTTCCGAAATCCAGTGAATTTTGTTCTTAAGTACCGTCTAAGGAACATAGTCAGGATTTATTAAAGTCTACAAAGATGGGTTGAGTCAGGGAAAATAAATGGTAAGTGACACGTTGTAAAGATGAAACGACTCAAGTGTAATAAGTGTAAAGGTTACTCTCTAGTGAACGTTAAGTTCCGTTTTGCAAAAAAACCACTTGAATTTAAAACTTAAAGAACTCGATTACGACTATTAAATTGTATATTTTGTAAGATCCCTTTTACCGAAAGGAGACGATTATCAACGTCTGAGTTCCGTCCTTTTGAAAGTCATTTTGTCTCAAATACTAACACTTGTGATACAAAAATACTTACAGTCAATAAAGTTGAGATAAAATATTTGGTAAAATATATTTTGTAGTAAACGATCGTTGTATAAAAAAAGAAAAATGAACAGACCTTATGACCATTATATATGATCGTGACTCTATGTTTCGTGGAATGTTTACACTGAACTACAAAAAGATCTAACAAGTGAGTTTTGATAATCAGTACAAAGTGATGAAAGAAGTAAATTCTTTGGACGAGAGTCCAAGGAGTCTTTTGATTTTTGTCTTACGGGTATACTAGGTCTTTAGAGTGAGGACCCGTATATAGGTTTGTTTTGAGATTTGATTTTTCTATGTGCATGGAAATACAAGTCTCGTCGTGATACGTGTTGTCAATTCTGTACATTTGTTGGATTTATAGGTAGTTGTCTACTCACCTAGTCCTTCTCCACCATATGTATGTATATGTTACTTTATGATGAGTCGGTATTTCTTCTTGCTTTATTTCAGTAAACGTCACTGTGACTATGTTGATCTAATAATAAGAATTCACTTCATTCAGTCTTTCTCTTTCTGTTCATGGTATACTATAGTGAAGGTACACCTTAGATTTTATACCGTGTTTACTTGAATAGATACTTTGTCTGAGTTGTCAGTCTCTTTTCTGATCACCAACGGTACCACCTCCCCAAACCCCCTTCCTACTCACCCTCAACCCCACTCGTTTGGATTTAATAACATGTACCTTACCTATTTGTTCCAGGATGACATGTCGTGTCTCTTGTTGATACAAGTCGTAGGATACTAATTCGTATTACCTTTTATTATAAAGTTTTTATTAGACACACATATATATACATATGTGTATATATATTGACTCGGTGAAACAACATGTCGTCGTTAATTGTCTTTTAATATTTAGTTGATGTGAAGTTATTTTTTATTTCTTTGGACGAAGGTCCTGTGTAAAATGAATGTACAAAAGTCAATGTGATAAATTTTTCTGTAGTAAAATTCATCGCTACTGGGTTTACTATTAATCAAATGAACATTAGTGACTAATGTATAGGGGATAAGTGAACTTTTTAAACCAAATTTCGGTTTTCACTTTTTCAACCGAATTTCGAGTTGTAAGTCTTTTACTTCTAGTACCTTAGACCAGGGTAGTGAAATACCCTTTATCTACCCCTTTGTCATCTTTGTCACAGTCTGAAATAAAACCCCCCCGAGGTTTTAGTGACGTCTACCACTGACGTCGGTACTTTAATTTTCTGCGAATGAGGAACCTTCTTTTCAATACTGGTTGGATCTGTCGTATAAGTTTTCGTCTCTGTAGTGAAACGGTTGTTTCCGGGTAGATCAGTTCCGATATCAAAAGGGTCCCCAGTACATACCTACACTCTCAACCTGACACTTCTTCCGACTCGTGGTTTCTTAACTACGAAAACTTGACACCACAACCTCTGCTGAGAACTCTCAGGGAACCTGACGTTCCTCTAGGTTGGTCAGGTAAGACTTCCTCTAGTCGGGACCCTAAAGAAACCTTCCTTACTACGACTTCGACTTTGAGGTCATGAAACCGGTGGAGTACGTTTCTCAACTGAGTAACCTTTTCTGAGACTACGACCCTCCCTAACCCCCGTCCTCCTCTTCCCCTACTGTCTCCTACTCTACCGACCTACCGTAGTGACTGAGCTACCTGTACTCAGACTCACTTGAGGGCCCTCAACCACTACCTGTCCCTCCGGACCACACGACGCTAAGTACCCCAGCGTTTTTCAGTCTGTACTGACTCGTTGACTTGACTTGACTAAGTGAGTTTTTTTTTCTTTTTTTGGTGGTTCTTTTAATGAAGGTTTAGGTGTTTAGGTTTAATCTCTTTACGATATTTAGAGACTTAGTTATGTACACACTACTCCCATGGGGTTGTGTCTTTGGTAAAAGAGAGGAAAGAAAATTCTTTGATCATAAAAGAGAATAGGACTTTAATCAGTAATAAAAATCTTCCCTTTTATAAATCTCGAAGAAAGTCGGTCCCTCGTAGGAACCCTTGTCCCCCTTCAACGGATCATTAATCTCTCCATTTCAATACTAGTCTGACAGTCTCCACCGACATCTCGAATTTCTCCGAGTCTGAGTCCCGGTTTTTCCTTCCCTCTGTCGAAAGACCTCCTTGACTTCTTAGGAAGGTCAGACCCCTCACCATGTGAAAATGGCGTCCCAGGTCCCCACACAATGTCACCTCTGACAACGTTGTGTACAAGAATGTTTGGGATATCCTATTCCTACCGGATGTTCAGGATAATGTCGTCTCAATTACTAGTTTGAAAAAACGTAAGACTATTCTCTAGTCTTGTGAAAATTGAATAAACAGAGGTACAGAATATAAATAAAAGAGAAGGGAATCAAAGGATTCTAAAAAGTCTTTTCGAGGGTGGAATCCCGTTGTTCTTCTAGGTCTTCCGTTTCCCCAGTTACCAACCTCATCGTAAGTCTCATTCTCGGTGTCAGGATGACTACGTCCGTTCGTGAACGCCTACATTTCCTTCGTCCAACATCCCTTCGACCCTCCACTCTCAAGAGGGGTTCATTTATGATGACCTTGATCACTGTGACACTCTTTACTACGTAAAGAGGAGCAGTCTGTCCTTCTCGATTCTGTACGTCGACTTACCCCTGACCGTCAGATACGGACGTCAAAAAGTGGTCTTGTGAGCTGGAGTAGGTCCCTGAGTAGTCTGGACTCGTCCCCCACACATAGACTTCACAACCGGTCTCAAGACCCCGTCTTAAGACGGGTCGAGACGCCAGAGAGAGAAGGGAGGAAAATATTCCCTCATATCACCAGGGGGAGGGGTGGGGTTAGGAACAAAAGAGAAAGACACCAAAGTTACTGGGTAGTTCGGACCAGGTTTTTATAATTCACCTTTTAAAGTCTTTGTTAAGTATTCAAATTTAACGTGTGGTAAGACTCATCGCACTACTTTAAAGTATGTCAGGTCGAGGTAGGGTGGACCCTAGGGGTTGGTACCCCACTACTAGGTCTAATGAGTTTCTACTGGGAGGAAGAATACGTGGTAGTCTTCCCGTTGTCATACGGACACGGTAAGTGAAGTGAAGGAGAGCTGTACCTCCGTAGAGTAGTAGAGTGTAGTAGTGTTCTTTTCATTCATGTCAAGATACCAAGATATTCTATGAAACTTTCTCTGGTGTAAGTATATTGACAATCATGTCACAAAATAATATTAATGAGATAAAAGTCAATAACAACAAGCGAAGAATGACACGGATTGAATATTTAATTTGAAACAATGTCTAGACATGAGTACCTTTTTTGTATCATGATATCCTGAACCATGATAGTCATCAGTTTCCGTAGATGTACGGAAATTGAACCTTGTACCTATTCCCCCTTGATGATAGTCCGAGAAGTTGTACACTATCATTTCCGACATAGAGTTTTATAATGGTTACAACTTCACAACGATTCTTCATGATCACCATGTCCGACTCACCAACCCACTGCATGTGAATGGTCCCAATTTGAATCGAAATCTTGTTGACGTTGGTACCATGCAATGAACTCAAGGAGTGATATTAAAGAATCAAAATCTAGGAAAAAGAGGACACCCTCCGGATGACGAATAACCTCGATCAAATAGGTACAAACTGGGTGAGAAATCCATGAGTCTAGAGAAAAGGGATTGTAAGTCGAAGTGAATGTTCGTCTCTAACCGGACATCTTGTTTGACTACCTCTACATACCTTTCTAAATAAGAAAGAGTATACTAGTCCAATAAATGATATATGACACCTGTTTAGTGACCTGATCTGGCAATTTTTCGAATTTTATATCACCTAAAAGATGGTTTCGATACAAAAATGTTTGAAAGAAGGTGGGTAGTGTCAAAACCGTTTTTAGTTAGAATTTTTTTATGAGTTTTAAACGAGTTTTACGTTTCCTTTTCTTTTCTCCGTCGAAAGGTCGTACAAGGGACCTGGGTTTCGTTGGAATAGGTTGACTCACACAACAAACTTCGTATTTTAATTCCTAAAAAGTAAACTCGAACTTATCACCAATTTCCTTAATAACGACTTTTTTAATCACAATATCATTATAAAGTTCATTGATTCATCGTACACAAGATAAAGGTGTCAATATCATGAACCAACGATGTAAACTCTAATAAATAGAGAAAAACCACCCCATGTCCCCCTTGTCTCTCTACGTCCTTCTTAAGGACTAAAAGAAAGTCATAAAACACCTGTCTTTTTATAAGGTCTCTTTGTTGGGTCTTAAAGTCTTACTTCTACTATATAAGAAATTTTAGGTTAAATCAGTGGTTTAATCTTTGCGTCTGTGAATTAGACGACAGTGTTGTCAGGTCTCTTTCCAATATTTCACTCTTGTCCTATTCACGGTCAAGGAACGATTTGAAATTTGTGAAATTTTCTATATTATGCAACTCTACTAAATTGTGAATCAATTGTGACAGGTTTTTTAGGTTTGTAAGTTACAGTTACGATTCCCCGTCCTCCGGTGGATTTCTATCCCATGGACGACACCAGACTTATCGACACAGGGGAGTCTTAGGTATACAACTGTGGATTGTGGGTTACACTATCCTAATCCTCCACCCCGGAAACCCTCCACTAGTCCACTGTTCCAACCTCGGGAGAACTTACCCTGGTCACGAGAACATTCTCTAAAGTCTCTAGAGGGAACGGGAGGGGAAGATGGTACATTCCGGTTTATCCTTCACCCAGGTACGGTCTGTGACTTAGACGACCGTGGAACTAGAACCTACAAGGTCGAAGAGCTCGACACTCTTTATTCACAACAAGTATTCGATGAGTCGAATACCATAAAACAGTGTTGTCGAGTTTACACGATCTCAGACACAAGAAGACGGACAGAGTCAGGTTCCTTAATGTGTACTGAATCGTTAACTGACTTAGGTGTAATGTGACTCCGGGTTGACGGAATGTCTCCGACAAGACGGAATGTTTCTTAGTCGACATTTACAACCCTTCGGTAGACACATGACTCTTGCTTTGACATGACAATAATTACGGGTTCAGAGCAGTACTAAGAAGATAAGAAAAGGACAGTGGACGATAACAAGATGTCGTCTAAATCTACTTTCTTAGAAAGGTCAGGAGGGATCCCGTCACCACGTCTCGATAAAAACCTTTTTGTGAATCGCAGTAATAAAGTCAAGAAAAAACAGTACTGGGAGAACATGCTACCGGAGTCACACGTCCAGGTGTTAGGGAAGATGTTTTAAGAACCTGGTCTACACTAACCTTAAGTTCTAAAAAGTCCATGCCATAGGAATCAAGGTCACTCCAGGTTCGGTCGTGGAGTATTAGTTTATGTAATTGCAAAGACGTCCCTTTACACACTTAAAAGTGTTATTTCTTTTTGACACTTGTCGGAGTTTAATCAAATCCCGTTCGAAACGGTAGTTTACTCAAAACCACAATCTAAACGTTTTTGATGACAGTCAAAACCCGCGCAAAACCGAAAACTTTAACTCCTATTCTTTCACAGCTAGAGATGACCCAAAAGTTTATCAATTTTGTTTGACTTGATAGCCACGAATCTCTTTCTTCTCTGTTTTTGATGGTGGTATGTTTAGATTAGGTTCTTGGATTTTATTGGACTCCCCCTGAAAGTTTCCCTAGAAACTTTGTGGTCTAAACTGATGTAATTTGTCTCGAAATACCATTCACCCAACGGAAAGAAGGACCCGAGGGTAGTATACTGGGAACTGTATACAATAAGGGGTCTCACTCAGACACTACTAAGATAACAGTACCTTAGACTCGACGTAACGACTGGACGTCCCTTTCCCGGGTCTTCATCCGTCTGGATTCGCAAGACTCTGAGTGTCTTGTAAGGGTCTGATCTTATTTTTGGAGTTGTTCCGTTCTTCTCAACGTCGGTTGACCGTTCGAATGTGATACTGAGGTCTTATTTCATTAATGTGACAAACTAAAAAATTCTTCTATTGGGGTTTTCAACGGAAAAGGGAACTATATCCCCTTGTCAAACAATTCGGGATAAGAAACTTCAAAATTTCCACCTTAACACTTCTAATATAAGACCCAACACGATCCCTAATATATGATTGTTTCCCTATTTCACGGGAACTCGACTCCCCGACAGTGGTCACCTCTGTTTACCTCCATTTCCGAATGAACCGAAGGTCCCGGTTACGCTACTACGGACGTCGGTACCCCCGACTCCGACTACAGGGACACACCAACAGGCACGTTGCGACGGAGTCTAGGCATCACTAGATCTTCTGTCTTCACCTTTTAAATCCCGAGACCTCAGTTACACTCAGTGTACGTTCATCTTTCTTTAAATGAGTATTTTGACCTTACCTCCCCACAACTTTATCAACAAAATTTAAGGACCAAGGACACGAGGACACTGGCATAGTGAAGGTCTCTTAACGGACACATTTAGTTGAAACGTTTCCCTTCCCAGACCTTTAACCTAAGGTGAACACAATGTTGGCCCCAGTTCTGATTCCACTCGGAAACCGGACTTTGTGTATCTGACACGTTCAAATAGGAATTTTAGATGTGGATCGGTGGAGTGAGCGGAGTGAGACCAGGGTCGAAATCGATTGTAGTTACATGAAAATAATGGGGTTGTAAAATTTATTAGTTTGTACAACTCGGTTAGTGGTCTGTGACTCAATTTGTACTAGTCGTATTCCTTATTTTCATGTCCCAGAACAAGGACGGGAGGACCTTGATAGTGGAACCTTTTCGACGTCCACGTTCGTTTTCTAAACAAGACAAAATCTTCCTTGCAAACGAATTTCTGAGTAAAGATCCTATGTGTCTTTACACTGAACCTACTTGGTTCTAAATTTAGGACTGTGTAAATTGTGTTTGTGATTTTTGTTCCAACTTCGGTCACGTTAACTACACTTTAATTGTCGGGATTCATGTACGAACTTTTGATATCCTCTAATCGGTAAAAGGTAAAAAAACTTTTGGTTTTACATTCTTAGTCTAGTAACAGAGGAGAACCTAACTTTGGTCAAGTGAAATCGACACCAACTTATTGTACGGGTAGTCGTTCCCGTCCCAAAGAGTTGGACACAGAGTACTAGTAAAGGACTTCCTTCTTTTTATTTTACGTCTAAGAAGTATTGGTCGTTTTCCTTCGTATTCCCATTTTCTAAAACGTTTGGTAATATTGTCGATTCTAAATTTTTAGGAAGGAGGGACTATTCTTAGGTAAAAACGCGAGGGGGGAACCCTGATTGTCGGGAGGACAACCCTTCCATATTCCGAATACTCTACTTGAATGATCCTGAGTGTAGTGTCGATAACTTTCTGTAACCATTTCGAAAGAGTCCGTAGTTCTATTCATATAGCGGGTAGAAAATGTCTATTCTTTTGACTTCACTCCTGTATGGACCACCGAGTCACCATTTCTTACACGGACGGTTCCGTCCTCTGTACCCAAGGTAGGGACTAGACCCTTCTAAGGTGTACCACGTCTCGTCGATTCGGACACGAGATGTCGGGTCCTCGGCGTTGATGACTCAGGAAGACAGTGTTGATGACTTCGGGTACGTGGCATCTCGGACACGAGGGGTTGTTCTCTTCGGTGGTATTACTCTTCGGACCCGTGACTTTGGTCTCTATCGGGACGAACGACGTCGATCTCTTTTTGGGCGCGCCTTACTTCTGGGTCGTGTCGGTATCCATTTGTTTATTTTAATATTCTTTTTAATTCTTCTTTCCTTTTGTCCACTTTCTAGTCGTCTTTCCATGTCCCTCTGTCTCCACCGTTTTTGTTTCGGGACAAAAAGATGCCACGTAGGAAGTTCTCCTCATACGTCTATTCGACTGAACCTTTCTTTGAACTAGTAGTGGTTTTCTTTGATTACGCATTGAGGAATCTGTACTTAGGAGGGGATTTTCAAAGGAACCACAGCACACTCCTACAGACTTCCCTGAGAAATTAATAGTCAATATTTTGCTCTACCTGTAGAACCACTAAAGTAAAGTGTGCTGTGGTAGTCACGAGTGACAGACAAGGATTACGGAAAACTGTGGAGATTATAATGGTCGAACCCGAAGGTTCCATCGTTTATCACCATTTCTTAGGCGGACGGTTACGTCCTCTGAATTCTCTGTGTCGAAGTTAAGGACTCAGCCCTTCTATGGGACCTCCTCCTTTACCGTTGGGTGAGGTCATAAGAACGGACCTCTTAAGGCACCTGTCTCTTCCGACCTCCCGATGTCAGGTATCTCAACGTCTCAACCTGTACTGACTTCACTGAATACGTACGTGTGTTACAATGGTCGAATCGGTAGGATCTCTCCACGACTATGTTTTCTTCATCCTCTTTCTTGTTTTTATATCTATTGGTGTATCTATACCACCGTCATCTCCTCTCTTCTCAGAACATGAGAAGAAACCTGATTGACTAACGACCCGTTCTCGGGTTGTCACACAAACCGTTCGTCCCTCTCAACAAAGATCTAAGTGTCTAAACTAATCGGTCGGTAGGTACCTCGGAGGTGTAATATCTATAAGTTCTCTATCGACCCATTTCTCTCGGGATGGACAAAGAGGTAATTCTTTGGGAGAACGTGACAACCACCCTTCCATTTAACTACGACGATGATACTCCTGTCATACTTCCAAGGAATTTTTAGATTTTGATCTTGACGGTATACTCAGTCGTTAAGGTGATGAACCGTAAATGGGACTCTTTCAGTGTTAAGTTTCTCTGTGTACATGTGGTTACAAGTGACGTCTCGATAAATGTTATCGACCCTGTGTCTTCTTGGATTTACAAGTAGCTGTCCACTTACCCATTTCTTCTACACCACATACATACGTTACCTTATAATGAATCAGTGTTTTACTTACTTTAACCCAGTAAACATCACTACACCTGCCTGGATTTTTCAGACAGTATGTGTCACTTCATTCAGTTTTTCTCTTTTTTTATGTATGTGTAATTTTTATTTTTACGTATCTGTAATTTTTATGACATATGTAAGACATAATACGTATTATATACCTGCACTCTCAACCTGATATTTCTTTCGACTCGTGACTTCTTAACTACGAAAACTTGACACCACACCTCTTCTGAGGACTCTCAGAGAACCTGACGTTCCACTATGTTGGTCAGTCAGGATTTCCTTTAGTTAGGACTTATGAGTAACCTTCCTGTCTACGACTTCGACTTTGAGGTTATGAAACCGGTGGACAACGTTTCTTGACTGAACAAACTTTTCTGGGACTACGACCCTTTCTAACTTCCGTCCTCCTCTTCCCCTGCTGTTTCCTACTCTACCAACCTACCGTAGTGGCTGAGTTACCTGTACTCAAACTCGTTCGAGGTCCTCAACCACTACCTGTCCCTTCGGACCACACGACGTCAGGTGCCCCAGTGTTTCTCAGTCTGTGCTGACTCGCTGACTTGACTTTCATATCTGTACTTTAGATCGTTGTACCATGTCTACTTGGACAAACGTCTCGTTCTTTTCTCTACACTACATCTCTTCCCTATGACCCTGTACTACACCCCTCTCCTCCCACCCTACTTGACCCTCTCTTCGTAATTTTATATATGTGCTTGTACATTTTATCTGTCTATCACCTTTCGACGACGTCTCGTGTCCTTCGAGTCAGGTCACGACACTACTGGATCCTCCCACCAAACCCCCATCCCACCCTCCCTCCGACTGCTCCCTCCTCAATATACATTGAATGTCGACTAAGTAAAACGACATGTCGTTTTTGGTTGGGTTGTAATATTTCGTTGCTACGACAATAAACAAATCAAGGTTCAATGTAAACTGAATGAACTCTAGGGTACCTGATGTCGGGAAGTCCGAGGAGACAGATACTCTAAAAGATCCTTTCTCATGACCTCACCCAACGGTAAAAGAAAAGGTCCCCTAGAATGATTGGGTCCCTAGTTTGGGTGCAGAGGACGTAACAGTCCTCCTAAGAAATGGTGACTTGGTGGACCTTCGAGAATTTCGATACTATGCGGTTATTATTTTAAAAATTTTTAATTTTTTCGTTGAAGACTCTATAAGTCAACAACTGAAATTTTTCCATAAAGAAAAACACCCCCCACACCCATTTTTTTGTGTGTCTAAATGAGAAAATTATTAAAAATTGTTACATATCATGTCATAACGATTAATGTACGTGTGACAACACGTTAAGATCTCGGGATACTATAAAAGTAGAACGTCCTGACTTGAAGATGGGTAATTTGTTGAGGGGTGGGGGAGAGGGACCGTTGGTGGTGAGATGACAGACGAAGATACGGACAGTGACGAGATCCATGGAGTACAGTCACCTTAATGGGTCGTAAAAAACACACTCACACACACTGACCGAATAAAGTGAATCTTATTACAGGAGTTCCGAGTAGGCATAACATCTGTTACCGTCCTAAAGGAAGAAAAATCCGACGTATTATAAGGTGACATAATGAGGTAACACAATATACCATATAAAAGAAATAACTAAATAGACAGTTACCCGTTTACTGTCTACTTATCTACACAACGAAGGTCGAGAACGAATAACACTTATTACGACGTTATTTGTACCCAAACATTTACAGAGAAGGTCTAGGACAAAAGTTAAGAAAACCTATATATGGGTCTTCACCCTGACTACCTGATAGTTGTTCACTAAAGATAAAGTAAGCTTATATACCCACTTAGACGTCGGAATAAAAGGTTTCCGGACCAGGGATTCAGTTACGTATTTGTGGTGTCTGCGTCGGAAAAAGGTCCAGAGATCTATGTGACGACAACTCTCTACCGGAACGGACGTAAGAAGAGTAAAATGGAGTGGGAGTACCGGTGTAAGGAAACGGTTCAAGATAAAAAAAAGTTACTGAACACGGACTTAAGTTCTAAAAAGTACTACAAAAGGGTGAACCGAGTGAAACGAATAAGAAGTCGACGTAGTCTTACGTGGTGAAAGTTACGTGTCTTTGTTTAGGTCTTATTTGTGAGGTTCACACACATACATCATAAAAACTTAGATTTTTTATTGGTGGAGGTCGGTTAGAGTTTGCACTTGTTATTTTTAAAATATTACAACCTAAACGGTATACGGGGTAGGTTTATCTCAGTCGTCCGTATCTGTGTGTACTATACATGCATTTACTTTTCGATGGGTCATGGAAATATATATTTGTGGTTAAATGACAATTTACGATAATTATATCCAAACATCTTAAGCTGTTGTAGTAACAACACGAAAATATAAAAAGAGGGTTAGTCAAAGTGATTTACTTTGAACTCGTCACTCATCGTCACAATTCCCTAATTTTGTCCTTCCACTACCTTTCTTCCCTCCAATTTTCCTTACTTCTTTTTTCTTTGTTTTTGTAGGAGTGAGGGAAGAGTAGGACGAAATTCACTTTTAAGGTCGACCCAGTAAAGTTCTCCTTCAATGACAGTCACCACCTCTATAAATCCACATTTAATGGTTTTACTAGATTCCGTCCCAAAAGTAGTAATTCTCTTCGGTGTCATAGTCCTATAAAAATACAGGTAGAAATCTTCCTTTTCCGTTTCTGGTGGTTCTTCGTTAGAACTTCTTTTTGCTACAAGGGGTTTGACCTTGGTGTACCCCATTGGGGTAATTAGTGTTACGTCTTGTATGTTCAAGACTGTCACATTAAATTTCCTCCTCGACGTAAGTTCCCAGTCGGGTGTAGTGCCCCGACTCTCAAGTCTCTACACTATACACTTTTGTCTTGTTGTTTCGTGAAATTCAAAGCTAAGGTAAAGTCTCTCACAGAGTCTAAACCAAAACCAGGGCGACCGCGTAGAACGTACGAGGTTTAAGGGATTTAAGTGATGGGTTTAGTCTTTGTCCTAAAAAGAGGTGTCTTGAAGAGTATAACGAGTTCTTTTATAGTAAAGACAGGTAGTCTCACTTCCTTTGTCCTCTACTGTGGCCCGGGGTACGGTCTAGTTTCGACAGAACTAGTCGTTTAATCTAAAAGTCGGACAGGGTCCTACCCATCGTCTACCGAAAACCTCAGACGTTTCAATCCCTACAGCAGGACTAGACCACTTTTCCCCACCCATAACAAGTCCAGCTCAGTCCGAGGGAGACTCTTCTTGGTAGGGAAAAAGAGTAGGATTCGAGAATAAAGGATTATAAAGTGTAAAGTAATGAACCCGACTAACCTAGAAAATAAGATCGAACAACTACATTAAGAGGTCCCTTAGAGTCAAGTCTAACTCAGACCGGTATTTACTGTTAAGAAATATCGTTGGGATGTCAAATTCTCAAAGATAGAGGAACTCTGGGACACTAGACAAAATAAAACTTCCACGGTATAACAGAGTATAGACAATTTTCTTGTCGACTTCTCTATAAAAATTTTGTACTTTACTAAGACAATCCAACTTAAATAAAGACCACAACTAAACCTAAATCTAATCTTTACACGAAGCTCCTGTCTTTGTTTTGGAATTTATACGATTACTTATTTTCTCCTCTACGACTGAATAATTCGGTCGTTTTATTTTTCCTTGACTTCTGGTCGATTTTCGAAAGACACAAGTGACTTCAGTGTTTCTGACCACATCTTAAGTGAGTACTGACTGTTCCGGTGTGTTTTAAGGTGAGGGTACGACGTTACTCTTAGACATTGACATCTCACGTTTGCATTCCAAAACGAATATATACACTCTAACGATAATGATTTCTTCCTACAGTAGAATATAGAAAAAATAAAAATAAAAAAACTAGAGATATTACAAGTCGAGTCACGACTCATGTCTCGTTTCCACGTCATAACCGATACAACTTAATGATCACAGTTCGATGAAATACGAGTAAAAGAAGATATAAAATTTGAGAGGGTGAACAATCCTCTCTGAAGTTCCAATAAAAAAAATAGCCAAAGATTTATTCTGAGTATATTTGAATATTCGTCGGATGTTTTTAATACACACATATACACATATGTGTCAAGGCCCCGATGTCGTCTTGGGAAGGAGAATGATCTACGTGCCGATTGTGATTTACGGGACGAAACTTTCACTGATTGTGTCGTTCACGTCGTTCACGTCTCTCTCTCCCGTCACTTGTTGTCCACACATCCACATACGTGTGTAGCCACATACATTTTAATGGAAACTAGTGAGTTCTTAAGATGTTCCCTTTATGTGATAAATAATTGATTCCTTTACCTCCGAGTCTTTCTGAGTACTCGGGTTCCTGTACGTCAGTGATTTCTCGATCATTCCCCACTTCACAATTTAGGACTTTACCATCGTTTTATGTTTCAACTCGATACCTCACATCAGTGGCTAGTCTCGTTTCCACCGTCAAAGTCTGGTAGTGACCGTTAGAGTCCCCTTGGTGGGGACCCGAGGAAGGGACAGTCGTCCACCCGTAGAGGTAAGAGGGAGTCCGGTGTTAGTTGTAATCTTGAAAAGTCCTCATTTAAAAAGGGAGGAAGATAAATTGTAAGAACTCTCTTGTACCTAGTTTATAGGTATGTTTGATTTGTGTAGACCTAAACGATCGAAACTGAGTACTTTTTAGTACTGTAAAGGGTTTAGTTTTCCTCTTTGTCTTTCTACTATCATTACTGACGAAGACTTATTACTTAACCCATCACTCTCTCCCATGAAAGACGTTTTTCCTTTACACATCAACGAATCCTTATAATTTTCGTTATTCTATTAAGAAGGTGCACCTTAACCAGAACGTCCGGTTGGGACTCTATGGGGTCCGTCGTTCAAACTGTACTTGTGTTTACTTATTTTACTGTAGTCTTCTCCCGACTCGTCTCGTATGTAAGAGATTTAGAACCGAGTGTTTTGAGGAGACTCCTCCTTATGTTACCGGAAGTATAAGGTTTGTGACTCTGTTTAATGATCTCTCTTTTTTTTCCATTTTCCGACTTGATCAAGGTTTTCTTCGTCTATTAAATTACTACCTTACTGACCCCCTTCTCCTTTCGAAATAGACATTGTTTCTTGAACCCTCTTTAAGTCCTCCATCACTTCCCAATATATTTCTGTCCTGGAAATTGCGAGGAACTGTGATTCTTACCAACCTACATGTCAAAATACATCGTTCTAAGGACGTCCGTTAAAGGATACACTTTATATAGCAGTTTATGGGAAACGGAAAGTGGTTGGAAAGATGGCCATCTTCCTCTAAGAGACTTTCTCTCTCTTGTGGGTGGACAGAGGACAGTGTTATACTTGGGGGACACTACGAAGATAGAAAAGGTCACAGACTCTCAGTCAATACGGGCTTGTAAATACCTCGAGTCCAAGACCCTTCCATGTTTTATTTCAGAAGTTGGAGTTCACCAAAGGTCAGACCATACCTTTTACATATCAGTTATTCGTTTACGCATTGTAGTGTAATTCATCGAGATTCCTGTGACCTTTCTTTAACTTGTCCTATTTTCTCATCTCACATCCCCTCCCAGTGTGGTAAGGAAGTTCCCTACCACTCCTCCTTGTCAAGAGGACTTCTTTTTAAACTCTTCTCCGTATTTTCTTCACGAAAGACCCCTTTGTCATAAGGACGGTCTACAGTACAGAGTGTACTCTCCCACTCCCAAGACCAAACTTTAGTGTGTTTTCCGTATCATTGAAACCCCTCGAGTTACGGTCCGGTATCCTTAATCGTTGAGTCTGACCGTTTCCCGAATCCACAAAACGTTCTCCTGACTAACAGACTCCGTCAATTCTTCTCCAGTTTCCGTACTTTAAGTTTTAATCACTCGGTATTTTTATTTTTATACGACGAACTACATTATTGGTGATCAGGGTACACCTATAAATTAAAATTTAGTCAATTTTGAATTGTTTAATTTTAATTTCAAGGAAGTAACCTGACCGGTGTAAAGTGTTATTGATGTATACAGATCACTGATGGTCAAACCGTCGTGTTTACCTCTTGGAAAGGTAATATCATCTTTCAAGATGACCTGGTGCGACTATGTTTCCTGATACTTTGTTTAACAAGTAACATAAGTGTCACATATTTTGAACTTATATGACAACGGTTCTTATATTTACTTTCATTTACATGATTTAACTTTTTAATTCTAATTAAAGGTATAACCTTTTTTATCACCCGGTTCATCACTTTTTGTTACCTACGGATATATAAGGTGTTTGAAAGTAAAAAAACTAGTGACACTTGTCTTGGAGTTTGTCCGTTCTTGTTACGGTAAGAAAGTATATCGGGGTACGACCTGCAGGAACCTGACCTGTACTCTCGTGTAACCAGTGTTCCACCCGACCCCCCAAGTTGGGTTTAAACCAACCTTAAGTCTGAGATGATGAATTATCGACACAAAGAGAATTAGAAATGAAAGGAGTAGTCATTTTACCCATGTTATAGACTAAAGGACGTATCCCAAAACTCCTATGTTTCTCTACCATGTAACTTACACGTGTCGTATGACGGTCCATATGTAATCTTCCCGTTTTACAATGTAAATGTTGTACAGTTATATTAGTATTTTCATGATGTACGGGTCGTACCTTATTTTACCTATACCACAATAATTCTTTTTGTATAATAAAGTATTATCGGTCAGTAAAGGTGACTAAAGATAAAGTGTATATCCCCTCGAAGAATAGTCTCATTAGAACTATGAAACCTACCAAGCAAACGACATTATTCCAAGTTCCGGTTGTGACTAGAGTTAGATAATTTCGTACTCACCTTATGATTCCAGGTGTTGCCATAGCTATCACTACCGTCCTTTTGCCCTATCTCTGACCCGATGTAAGACTTTGAGTCCCGTTCCAAAAGGACGAACTTGTGGTAATTTTTCTGTTCATTTTAAATAAATTGTTTTCACGAAAGGGTCTTCGTCACTCTGGAGAAGAGAGAGGACCTAGGAGTCACAGACGGAGTCAAGTTGAGTGTTTCCACGAGATACTTACTTTTTACTGTTGACACCAGAAGAACTCTTCCATGTTTAATGTTTTCCTTTACCTGCCGGACCCCTCCCCTCGGGGTCTTGTTTCCCTCTGTGACAAGGACATTGTGAGTTAGTGTCTACGGTGATTGCCCTACGCCCATAGAGACTCCCTGGTATCCGTCGAACAAGTTTCGGACCACCTCTTGTCCAGGGTTCACGTCTCGACCTAATAGACAGTAAGACTGTAGATCTTCCCTTTCCCCGTCGACCTGGTATCTTCCGACTACGACGACGGTTGAGTACAAGTTTGACAATCAGTTGTACAAGTGGAAGTTTCGCGGAAAGAAATACCCCACCTACCTCGTCTAGTACCAAGATGTCTAACCTTTTTACTTCGTGGAGGTAATTGTTGTAGACCTTTTTACTGACCGGATTCGAGGGTACTACGTCTTTCGATGTGACTGAATCCCTTGTTCCTAGGGTCGGTGAATGATCCACCGAGCGACGGCATCCTCGACACGTTTATAGAGCACGAGTCATAGAACAATAGAAGTACTTGTACGTACTGCAACCATGACCGAAATGGAGGTAAAATGTCTATTCCCCTGGTTCTAAGGTCTTCAATGAATCCGTGACTCACCAGACAGACGTCGATCTCTAATATTAAACTTTGTCGATGTCGTGAGGACAGGTTACTTCTCATTAAACCTCTAAGTCCGTTTTATTCTTTAAGACTCTTACCCGATGTCTTCTTAATGATTGTTTACCGACGGTACTCTTACCCTCTCCAATTTGTTTTCCACCTCGGTTCATTTTCAATGTATCTATTTAAATATGTGACTCATTCAGTCATTTCCAAAACTATAGTCATCGTCGTTGATCCCTTTTCACTTTATGCTGGACTTAGATCCTATAGCTACAATAAAGTACCACAGGTAAAAAAGAGAATTCGGGATAGAAAGTAGTGTCTTACTAACTAAACAGGTAGGCATCCTCTTAGGGTTTACCGGTGGGTCAGTTACCCTGTGTATCGTCGACGTTGTGTTAGTGTCCTCTATCCCTACTTTCCGGGATCCTCCAGTTCACATTCGTCATTTAAAGACCCCTCACTAAGGCTCCAGGGAGATAGATGTGACACGAGAAGGTGGACCTGGGTCCGTTGGGAAGGAAGAAGGACCTATAAAACGGGTGACCTGATATTCGAAGAGAATTCCTTCCATAAATACCTTGAATTTTTGTGGAAAGAGTATTGGCAGGGCGTCCTTTATTATCGTGATCTATCCGTACAATTGAAACTCCGTTACCATTCTATGGAATTCTACGTAAGTCTGAGATCTTCAAACTCTTCTGTTAAGAATAAGGTCTCTCAAAGTAGTCCTAAAGGTGTTACGTCTTGACTATCTACAGTGAGTCATAATCACCCGGAACTGATACTCAAGACGACGACGACGACGATTCAGCGAAGTCAGCACAGACTGAGACGCTGGGATATCTGCCTTCGGGTGGTCCGAGGGGGTAGGGACCCTAAGAGGTCCGTTCTTGTGACCTCACCCAACGGTAAAGGAAGAGGTTACGTACTTTCACTTTTCATTTTCCCTTCAACGAGTCAGCACAGACTGAGAATCGCTGGGGTACCTGACGTCGAATGGTCCGAGGAGGCAGGTACCCTAAAAGGTCCGTTCTCAAGACCTCACCCCACGGTAACGGAAGAGGTTACTCAAGACTCTCTATTCGTTTAAACCTTCGGTTTCTTTGTAAGGATCTACTTTCGTAAAGGTAATACTTCCATTTTATAGTATCTCGTAGTAAAGGGTACTTTTTTCAGTACTATGAAGTTTTGAATAGTAGAGACATAAAAGAGGAAAGTATAAAATGAAACATAACACCTTATACAAATGACTACTTACTACCTTCATGAAAGTCCCCTTAAATATACTTATACAAATTAGGTTAACAATACTTCCATAATCTCTTTCTTCCATAATATAGGTATAACCATCCGCCGAAAATAAATTTAGTTAGACTTTTACATTGATTTCGTCTATCATTTTCCCCTGAGGGGACCAACAGGACACCAATTCTTAGGTGGAACGTTACATCCCCTGCACCCGAACTAGGGACTGACCCCTTGACTCTAGGGTATACGGTGCCCCTTTGATTCGGACACACGGCGTTGATCTCTCAGGTACACGGTGTTCCTTTCTAGGACCTACTACGTTACTTCTGGGAAGTACGGTGTTTATTCTGGGTTGAGTTGGTTTGTTTATTTATTTTATTCTCCTATCCTCTTCCATCGACTCTTTAGTTTATACTTCGCATATTATTAGTCCTTAGTTCTCCTTTGTTTACCTATACCTACTTCTTAATGCACTCCTGTATCATGGAATAGTGGAGATAAAGGTCGTGACATATTTCCGTCTCCCTCGTAGCGTCTCACTGGGTTTGGATATACTTAGGACCCTAGATTTTCGTCCCACAACCGATTTACGATTTTTCTAAGTCTATATCGTCGAGTCGAAGTGAAATTTTCTGTTTAGGACTCTGTAAAACGTTTTAGTACAACCCTTTTCTTCACGTTTCCACAGACTTTAAGTCTCAGCCGACGTGACTCACCCCCGTAGGGTTTTCAGTCTAGAAAGAACTCGTGGTTACCTAGTTACATGTTTCGTGAAAAATAGATGAAGGGGTATTAGCGACTTTATTTAGAACCTTGATGTATCATAATTTACAGGGGTAAACTGTCAATTCCTACAACTCTGTCTTTTTAATTCATTAAACAGGTTTCTAGGGTCGATCGTTTGCCAAGTTGTCACTTACGTTGGATTCGTCCGACCAAGACGTTTGTACTTGAGAATTGGTAAAATGGTAGACGTATTATTCCTCCCGTAGAACCATTCGTCTAGTGTGTTGTCATGACACAAAAAACAAGTCCGTTTGAAACACGACCACAAACTCTTTGTGAAAACTGTCTCCAAATCCAGTGTGACTTAAGCAACATAGATGAAACTTTAGTTTCTAGACTTTGACTTTAAGTTTCTGTCATACCCCTGTCTCATTATCCCTTGCCCCGACTCTTAAGGTGGGTCCGAGAAAAGATGGTGATTGAGTGTCCCACTTACACCAGGTGAGTAAACAGAAACTCTTTTGACTCCGGATTAGTACAGATTTCAGTGTAAATTACGACCTTACATTTACTGGGTCTTTCCGAAAAAATTACTGAACCATTGTCTTACCAATGTAAATGATTATGAACACAACTTTCTTTTGCTTTCACTTCAGTGAGTCAGTGTCGACTGAGAAACGCTGGGGTACATGATATCGGACGGTCCGAGGAGGTAGGTACCCTAAAAGATCCGTTCTTATGACCTCACCCAACGGTAGAGGAAGAGGTCCCCCAGAAGGACTGGGTCCCTAACTTGGACCCAGAGGACGTGACGTCCGTCTGAGAAATGGCAGACTCGGTGGTCCCTTCGCTAATCGATTAAATTGTAAGATAAAGGTATATAATGAACACGTATATTTACATACGTAAGAGGGAAACACAAAGTTCTATTTATTTGGTTAGTACGGTCTCTTCGTTTACCATGTATGATAAAAGAATAGTATCCTGAGAGGTGACGACATCCAACACCGGTCACACCTACTTGTGAGAAGGTCCATGGTTCCGAAGAAAGGTGAAAGTCGACACGACGACTACCTCTATCATATCTACGACAACCACATCGGCAGTGTCCTCGTCACCAGAAACGAGGAAGGTGGTAAAGGACTACGGGTCTGTTTTTGACTCGGCTCCGGAGAGGCGGGGACACGTGTTTGTCTTTATCCAGTGTCTAAGGCGTACTTCTGTTCTAGTTATAGTTGTGTCGTCTTCATTCGTAAACGTCCTCCCCATGTTATGAAGGGTCCACCGAGTCACCTATTTCTTGGACGGACGTTATGTCCGCTGGGGTCTCTATACCCAAGTCAAGGACCCATCCCTTCTAGGGGACTCACCCGTGAGGTCATAAAAACGAACCTCTTAGGGTACCTGTCTTCTCGGGCCGACCGATGTCAGGTATCCGGCGTTTGACAACCTGTACTGACTTTACTAACTCGTGTCGTGTACTTGGAGATAATTATTATACTACCTAGACTCGACGAAAGACTCCAATCTCCCCAACGAAAATTACTTTATTAGGTTTACGTTACATGTCAGACTACTGATATCAATTATGATAATATAACATGTAAACTTTCAACGATTCTTTCATCTAGAATTTTAAAGAATAGTGTTTCTTTTTATGACGTTGATACATACCACTACCTACAGTTGGTCTGAGTGACACCACTAGTGAAGTGTTAATATATGTTTATAACTTAGTAATTACAACTTATGAATTTTGATTACAGTTGATAATGGCCTAATTTGTTTCTTTGTTTTTATTAGGGAAATGGACTCTATCAGTATCTTCATTATTCTCGTGGTTGTTACTGTTATTATTCCCGATTGTAAACGATCTTTGGATGTCACCCGGTTCGTGGTAAGATTTATAAAATGTACTTAACCTGACTTAAGGAGGTCACTGACACTCTTACCATATTTCAAACAGGGGGAGTAGCTCTATTTCTTAACTCTATGTCTTTATTACAATTCCAGTGTTCGGTCATTTACCATCCTGTTTTAAACTTGGGTCTGTCGGTCTGGAGTCTCCACCGTATAATAATCAGGGTAAAATATCAGTATACTATAAGAATATTTAGATGCAGGTGTACTTCACCCACGATAATACATGGGAGTAAACTATATACTCATTACACTCCACAGGTTTTCATTACATTACATAAATGAGACTCTAGTGTGACAGTTATTTCCCGTCTTAAAGTAAGATCTTGCTAGAGGAGACACATACCGTCCCTGTAATTAATACTCCCTACAATTATCTACGATGGTCTTTATATTCTTAAAGTTCTAGTCTATAGAAACCCTTTGACTTAATTCGTTTAATTTGTCCAAAGGAAAAACGTCTTAAAGCTTCTCAGAAATCCACTCACTGGTGAGTACCGTTTCGGGATTTTCCCACCGTACTGAACATTAAAGGTTTGTATAAACGAACACCTATAGAAGAAGTTGGTCTACGTTCTTCAAAAACCAAAAAGAATGTTTTGAACCGTGTTTGAATTTCTGAAAGGATCCCAGTATTGTATTCCTTCCTCTTCTTCGTTTCTTGTATCTACATAACTGATAAAAAGATATATTCTACTCTAGAAGGTCTCTTTTCTCTTTTTCTTCGGTTTAACTTCTAGAGAGCCTTGTCAATATCGCCTTAGGAAGTCTTTAAAATGGTATAGCTTAGATATTCCGTACGACCTCCTTGGATCCGGTTTAGACAGTAAAACATTAATCCTTATGTTATCACACAAGATTCAACACAGACTGAGACACTGAGGTACCTGACATCGGACGGACGAAGGAGACAGGTACCCCAAAGGATCCGTTCTTATAACTTCACCCACCGGTAAAGGAAGAGGTCCCCTAGAAGGGTTGGGTCCCTAGTTTTGACGTAGAGAATATAAAGGACGCGACCGTCCGTCTAAGAAATGGTGATCACGCTGCACCCTTCGATCAAATATTAATCCTTGACTCTTGGTTTCAGTGTTTCGATCACTACCAATTTAAAGAAAGGTCCGGGGTTCAGAACACCAGAGTCTCATAAATCACATAACAGGACCTTAAAGATCTTTTTCTCGGTTTCTTTCTCTCTGTTGTTTCTTAGACCTCATAGAGACTATTTGAGAGGGACTGGAACCTAAAAGTTCCTTATCTTATAAATACTGTCCTAAACTGAACTGGACTCGTATCTAAAGAAAGACAGGAAGTTACACCTTTTTACGTTATACTGATGTCTCCTTACCCTTTTTAAGTACTTCTCTCCCCCCTCTCTGAAGACCTGTAATGACGGTGATCTGTCGACCCGGACCAAATGGTAGGAAGTTAAAGGGTAGGCTTATAAGTACTTTGTATCTCTTTCTACGTTTTTAGTGGGTCTATAGTATTTACTTTCTAAAACAAGTTACGAAAATTAAGAGATCTCCCTTAATGAGGAGTGACACTACACCTACCGTTCTAACTCTTTGAGACCACTGACTGGGCATAGACATAGAGTCTATGTAATGTAGTGTCGGTCTCTTCTTCTTCTTCCAGGGTAAAGTAGTGGTTGTAGACAGGAAAGGTAGTGTGTGACTCCTCGAGACAGTAGTCCTTTTCCGTACCAGTGCACCTTCGAAATGGACTGGTTTGTCTTACGAACTCTACTACGGTTTTGAATGGACCAAATTTTTCGGGGTATTGTCTACTACCGAATTTTGGGTGTTTTACTACCTTTTCGTGTATACCGTGTTAGTGTAAATATATAGATATATTTTAATACTGACACACGAATACATATTTGAAGTTGCTTTTGTAGAAAATTTTGTATAAGCTAAATGAGGTTAACTTTTCTTGATTATTTTATTTTTCGTAACAATAATGCACTAATTTTTTTAATTTTTTTTATAAAACATTCTGTTTTAGACTTTCTGTGGAAACACAACATTATAGTTTACATCATATGTTTTACTATATCATGTTAAAGTCAAATCTTCATATACACGAACACATACGTTACTTCAATTACACGTTATGTCACTATACGAATTTCGATGGTAGTCCACTGTTACATTATCTTAAAGAGGACGAGTTATTCTAATCTTTCCTTAAAATAAAATAATTATGGTAGGATGACACTGGTACATCCTAAAAATATTTGTCTTTTTTTGTGTAAATAAAGAGGTAATTCTGGTTTTTAGGTCCCGATTAAGAATTCTCTATTACAGACAAAATACTAGTTCTCCTTAAAATGTGTATCTTCCAAGTAACACGGGATTTTTGGTGTCTCCGATTGTAAATGTCTCCGAAAGATATGTAATTCGTACCATGTTTGTAAAAAGACAAACATGTGTTAGTCAAGTCAAGTCAACGAGTCAGCATAAGCTGAGAAACACTGAGGTACCTGACGTCGTGAGGTCCGGAGGGACAAGTAGTGGTCGAGGGTCTCAAATGAGTTTGAGTACAGGTAACTCAACCACTACGGTAGGTTGGTAGAGTAAGAGCCAGCAGGGGAAGAGGAGGACGGAAGTTAGAAAGGGTCGTAGTCCCAGAAAAGTTCACAAGGGTAGTCCACCGGTTTCATAACCTCAAAGTCGAAGTCGTAGTCAGGAAGGTTACTTATAAGTCCTGACTAAAGGAAATCCTGCCTGATCAACCTAGAGGAACGTCAGGTTCCCTGAGAGTTCTCAGAAGAGGTTGTGGTGTCAAGTTTTAGTAGTTAAGAAACTGTGACTCGAAATATCAGGTTGAGAGTGTGGGTATGTACTGATGACCTTTTTGGTATCGAAACTGATCTACCTGGAAACGACTGTCACATTACAGAGACGAGAAATAATAATAACATGTGTTATTAAGACGTGTCAAGTTCAGACATAGTTAAAAAAAAAATTTCCTACTCGTTTAACCCTGAGTCTTTACGAGTGATTACGGTCTGGGTTTCGAATTTGGGTTGACTCGTACCATTTCCGTTTTTGAGGGCTCCTCCTCCAATACCTCAGACATTAGTGGAGTGATGGTGTAGGGGTCCGGACTTCGCTCACTCTCTCTCCCTCAGTGTCTTTGACCTCTGACACCCCAATTTGTCTCGACTTTTGACCAAGTCCCCCACACGGTCGGGTACAACCAGGACGTCCCTTCCTCGGGTCCCCTGATGCGTAACTCGTTCTGGGCAGAGAAGGAGGGAGAGGAGGTAAAAGGTGATTACATGGGTAACCCACCTACGGTGGTCTTCGGTCTCCTGGACCTCGGGTATTACTAGTCATAGGGTCTCGTCCTTCAAACACCTCTCTTCCCCTCTCCTCTCGACCTCCCAGATAACCTTCTACATCAAAGGAGAAATTCGACACGATCCCAGACCTAACACCGGAGAGTTTAAGTATACAACTACGAGATTAGGGACTCCTCTGACATAAACTTTGTTCTCGGAAGTTTCTTCATTAATTACAATTTACTCCGGTCTTCTCACCCGGTGTCAGTCTGTCCTACCACAGGAAAATTCTTCTACTCTGTTGGTTTCTCACAGTTTTCTCCTTTCTGGAGGATTGTCGTGTCGTTCTTCCGTCGACAAACGTTCGACTCCTCTCTCCGTAAGGGTCTTGCTTGAGACGGTCGTGGGACTAGTACCCGAAGGTCTAAAGATCGGAGGTCTAACACTCTTGTAGGTAAACACGACAAAGTCGGGTGGTCCGACACCGTAAGAGACGACCGTCAGACCGTCACTTACTGTGTTCCACTCTCCTCCTCTATTTCCTACTCATCTGGGGGGAGGGACGGGGGTCCGATGTCGTACATGTCTGCGACGGGGGTGCAACAGATGTTCCGTTGGTCTGGAGAGACGGACACACATACCGGCTACTAATTTCAGGGTCTTTATTTGTCTGACTTAAACACCCGACTTTTACGGTATTTCTGTCGACGATTTCTAGATCCCCCGATTAGACTTTGTTAATCATTAAGTTTCCAAATAAATGATGTCTACGTGTCCCTTAAAAGTAATCACACGTTATAAACCTTTTGGTTTTGTGTACCCCATTTTTCTTTAGACCTGTAAAGAGGCTTTAAGTCTCATTAAATTCTTAATTGAGAATTACACCCTACATTCCTCTTCCCTTCCACCCGTCTTCTATAATTTCTCTTTTTTTATAACTCTGTATAAAAGGGTTTCATATCCTTTATTGTAATAAAATATGACACCATTTCGTAATACTAATGTTGACCATTGAGACTTACTCTCTTTTTTTCAGGGGGTTATACTCACGGTTCAGTTTTCTATCATTTAAATGTCACTTTATGTGACACTTTAGGTGCCTCCTGGGTAAACTGGTTTACAATTTATAAGAGAAAGTAACATATAGATTAACACATATACAAAGACCTAGTTTAGACCCAGAGAAATGGTATATCATAAATGTAATCATTTATGATATCATAAATGATAACTTTTTTGTAGGTACAGTTTCACCTGGACACAACAAGTTCCCAGTTGACGTAAGAAGTCCTCGTACTGGTTTACTGGTCTCCGAAGGCCGTTATGTCTCTGTACCGTCCTGTGACACGACCTACGAAAGCGTAGATAGTCAATTAAAGTTCGGTCAATCCATGCGTAAAAATGTCTATTTTTGTACTCATTGTAATTCATTACCCGTGTGATATTACATTCCTCTCGTCTTACCTCTGTCCTTTCCCTCTAATTCAGACTAGTCTTGGATTGTATAGACAACTGTTCTTCTCTGTCTGTTATTTTGTTGACGTCCTCCTCCTTGAGAGTAAATTCCCGGTACAGAAGGTTCATGTCGGACTATGGGTTAAAATGGTTTCGGGGAGTCACGAGACGACGAACGGGAAAAGACTAGAAACGTGTAGTCACTCTCTTCTGACGTCGGGAGATGCCTTCGAGAAGGTAGGTACTAAGTGGTCCTTCCCCAAAGTTCAACCTTCTCCCGATCTCTTTCAGTTCCTGTGGATACTGACAAGTCAGGGAGTCTATACTTCTCTCTTGACAAGTAGAAAAACTTTCGAGCTTTCATAAGACTGTTTGTAAAGGTTTTATTTAGGACAAGGAATTGTCTCGATCCAAGTGACTTTTTGAATCAAAACCAGATCTTAGTACTACATTTCCGTTGTGTCATCGTTGTCGTTTCTTCTACGAACAAAGTCTTAAATTTTATATATGTATAACGTAAAATTTCAGTATGAATTATTTAGAAACTCAGTGCTAGTAGTGTTCCTGTCTACTCAGTGTCCTTTTACTTCAAAAGAATTTACAATGGACTTTTCTTTAGATTGGGTGTTAAGTTTTGTTTAGTCCTCTTGTGTCGAAGACCACGGAACCTCTGATGTCACTACATTGAACCACCCTCCTTCGGAAGAGACCCTTCTATGGTTCTCTTGTATCAGTACCCTATCTACGCACTCATCTGCAGAAACCCTTTCTGATTTCGGACTCTGAACAAAGAAGTTAGTCACTTAGACCTGTTCTACTCCTACCCCTTTAATTAGTATACTCTACCTTATTCTGGGTCCCTTATTTCACCCAGTTCGGGGTGTTTACAGGTTCCCTTAATTTACTCCGTCTATCTATACTCCACAGAAATTGACTCATTTTCTTCCTCTACACCAGAGACTGTCACTCCTTAGATCCCTAATTCACGACGAAAACAACCCTCGTTAGGATACGACTCCGTGATGAACACGGTCGGTGTCGTAGGAGGGGACCTTTCTTCGTGTGGTCTGACTAAAATACTAGATGAGGTATTACCACCTCACGGGCTGCACGTTTCATATGTCCAAAGAGAGTCAAGACCGAGACACAAGTCTTACAAATCAATAGTACAAGAGTCCTAATAATTCCATTTGTCTCCTGACTGAGATTCGTAAAGCTTTGCTTTGACAGTCTGAAGGGACCACTAGGTCACTGATTCTGTCATAAGAAGGTGAGGTCCCCACGTCCACACTAGGGACCAGTTCCTTGATTTTAGGGTGTACGGTACTCAACGTCTGTTTTTTGTTTTATTTTGTGACAGTAATTGACACCAAATAGACCACTAAGACTCCCGTCAGAGTCGTTCTGAGTCCGACGATGGGTGAACAAAGGTTCGTTTTTAAGATCCTAATTTTTTTCGAATTTTTACCTGTCGTTGTCGAAGGGTTTCTGTTAAAGTTGTCCGTCGGTTGTTTGTTGTCTCACAAGAGGTGGTCGTGGGCGCCCCGAGTCGGGAGGCACCGAGGTCTCGGACGAGGCGACGACAAGAGTTAGAAAGGTAGGGACGAAAGTACACAGGTGAAGGTCTTGACGAGGACATCGTCCTTTAACCTAAACCACCTTCCTGGTAGATTTATAAATGTCTGACTGAATGTTTTTGTGAGACACCCTCACAGAAATGGTCAGAGTAAAATACGATGAATCGGATAGTTTGTTACCAACTACTCTCTTTTTCAGACTTTTATGTTTACGTCAATTCCTTCCGAAACACTTACTATTGGATAAAGAGACGTTAAGACAGAAAAGAGGTAAAAGAGTTCACTATCATGAAGTAACGGGAGAGAAGAGACAGAGTTGGAGTGGGTAGAAAAGACGGGGTGTAGTCAAAAGGTATAAGACTAAACGACGTATCCAGTGATTCGGTGTATATAATTCGTAAAAATTTACAGGATAACCGAGAAATTATTGTGTGACTTTTATAGTCTACGTCAATAACAACGACAACAAATCAGTGAATCCGTACGGGCTGAGAAAACACTGGGAACCCGACAAGTGCCCTAAAAGGTCCGTTCTTATAACTTCATCCAACGGTAAAGGAAGGGCTCCCCTAGAAGGGGTGGGTCCTTAACTTGGGTACCAAGGACGAAACAGAGGACGAGACGTCCACCCAAGAAATGGTACTCGAGTCCAAGTAAAGGACCCACCCCTTCTAGGGGACTTTATCCTTTACCGTTGGGTGAGTGGTGCATGTCGGGTCGCCAGAGTTTTCTCAGGCGTACTGAATCGCTGATTTGTTGTCTACGTCAATAATCGCTAGTGTATGCAAAATGGTACGTGTTTTCTTTTAGGTAAAATATACTAAGGACTCGTATGGTGTACGTCAACTGAAAGGAAAGTTTTTTTATCTTTCGGACTACCACTACTGACATCATAGTCTACGACCACTGCTCTTGACGTTCGTAAAGACCATTTTACGGTGGTAAAATTTAAGATGAATTCATAGATATAAATCCCAGAAGGTGGTATAAGAAACACAAGTTCATGTACTTCCTCGTCGTACTACGTAACTCAAGTCCCTTGGAGTTCCCCTGAAATCGAGTCAAAAGATTTTCCTGTGGATGTCAATATATCAGTTTCTGATCACATTTCTTATTAGTTAGTTACGACGTTTATGTCTTAAGAAGGTCAGAGTCTAAGGACTATTTTTCGATGATAATATAAATGGTTCATGTATATTTTCTTTTGTTTTGTTTTGTGTGACTTAACGAATAAGTGGTATAGACGGTCTTATATTTAAGTCATTTCGTAGTCGAGTGACTTCTGCACATCTTAGTTAGGACAATAGTCTCGACGGGAAAGAAACTTCCCGACTGGCTCCTGAACCTGTGTGTTATGTCGAAGACGTGAAATAGTGGTTCACGTGTTACCACACTGGGAACCCAGGGCTCTTATCATACTGTAGTCCCATCTAAATAAATGGGAACAAATAAAAATTGACCTTCTTCTTTTAGTCAGAAAATCCCTCTTTCCTATCATCTTCTGGATCCTCATTTATTTTTGGTCCACACAAATGATTACCTTTATTCATACGAAAGTTCGTTCCTTAAGATAAAGACAAACTTGGACACCTAAAAGACATGTAAATTTTTGAGGTGTATTAATTTTGCACCTCGGGTTCTTACACGATACTTATAATAAATTTTGACCTGTGTATTCCAAGTATGTCATTTAAAAATGTAAAGATGTATTCCTTTAATACCCTTATTTCACTCGTCTCGGTTAGTCACCGTCCCGCTCCTGGTTCATTAGGTCAGGGTGGAGCTGGTTACGACAGGACGTGACTGAGAATGACTGTGATCCGTAACGATTTTTACGAATTGTCGTATCAAATCTCTTTGTGACGAATCGTTACCACGTAATCTCCTCTCCCTTTTTTTTTTTTTGTTTTGTCTTTGTTTGGGGTTTTAGGAAGAAAAGGAAGAAATAGAGTGAATGGTTCAGTTGTTAGAGGTTCATTAACAGACGGAAAGTACAAAATTGATACCAGTTAAGTCTGACTAGTTACCGGGAAAAAAAAAAGAGTCGAGGACAGAAGGAGTAAACTGAGTACCCTCGGATTCATTATGAGTCCAAATAATGGTAATAATTGAGACCGGTGAAGGTGTCAGGACGTTCGAGATTCGGGACAAGGTCACTAAGGGAGTCCCGGACCCCTTCCGCTGGTGACCAGCATCCCCTCCCCGTCCGTTAGACCCAAACAGTCAAAGAGTAAGGTTCGTTGACTTTTTCATGTACACTTGGAGACGGGAGTCTTTATTAGTGTTCTTACTTGTCGTGTTTGTATCGATAAGACCCATGTAAGTGGCAGGGTCGTGAGGGGAGAACTCCCTTTTTCTCTGTGTGGAGGGTTTCCTAAGAGGTAGGACCCAGTAGTGTTTCGTTCACGTCACGGTACGAGTCTGAAGCGCCTCTCGGTCTGAATACTTTACCTCTTCCTATAAAAGTTATGATTGTAATTAAGAGATAAAACTTTTACGGGTCTTTCTATAGTAGTGGAAAGTTAATATGACTTCCTCAACTTGAACTTTTGAAGAAAAGTGTCTCTTACTCTTGTAAATAATAGTTGTCCTTAACATCACGACCTTTTCGGAGAATTCTCAGGAAACCTTATGTTCTAGTTTGGTCAGTCAGACTTTTCCTTTAGTTTCAAATTATAAGTAACCTTCCTGACTACAACTTCGACTTTGAGGTTATGAAACCGGTGGACTACACTTCTCGACTGAGTAACCATTTCTGGGACTACGATCCCTTCTACCTCCCGTCCTCCTCTTCCCCTGCTGTCTCCTACTCTACCAACCTATCGTAATAACTGAGTTACTTGAGTTCAAACTCGTTTGAAGTCCTCTATCACCTTCTACTCCCTCGGACCGCACGACGTCAGGTACCTCAACGTTTCAAAGCCTGTACTGAAGCGTTGAGTCGTTGTTGTTACTTTTCTCAAATAACATTTACCAACTTTCCCGTAAACCTTTCTTACTATCTCCTACTAGGTCATTATTACTTTTTGACTAGCGGAAGAGAGTCCGTCGAGACCTCTTCACTTATAGAGGACGACCGATCAAAGTTGGGGGTCAAGTCGAAACTTCCCCACTCGTTTCGACGGGAAGAGACTTCGGGTGGCACTCGAACTACAGTGTCCGGACATGAGGTACTTCGTTACTGAAACTGGAAGAGACCCCATCCAGTATTGTAAAGACTTTCCCACATTTAGCCAGGAAATTAAAAGAAGGGCATGATTATGACTAAGTTTACTTTCGTTTAGTATGAAGACTTTTTTTAATGCTGACTATAATGTGGATATAGTAAGTGTTCTAACACTTTCTATGAGATCCCAGGAATTTCTACGTGGTTTACAACCGGAAGGAGACCCCTCTTCTGGTCGTCAACCAGACTGTCCGCACATACACCCCGGCGTCAGTCAAAAGTACTACCGAGGTATTTCACTCACAGTAGTATCGAAACGGAGTACCTTTACATTTGAGACTATTGAATCATTGAAAAGTCCTGAGATCTCTCTTTGGTTTGACTCTAAAGTTGAGACCAGAAACACTGAAATTTCGGTTATGAAAGATGTAGTAGTACCCGACGTAGGTCCCTACTTCCCTTCTCTGTTATATGACTTCTCACTCACTCACTCACTCACTTCAGCGAGTCAGCACAGGCTGAGAAACACTGGGGTACCTGTGGTCCGAGGAGACAGTTACCCTAAAAGATCAGTTCTCATGACCTCACCCAACGGAAAAGGAAGAGGTCCCTTGAAGGGTTGGGTCCCTAGCTTGGGTCCAGAGGACGTAACATCTGTCTGCGAAATGGCAGACTCGGTGGTCCCTGCCGTATCCCTTCACATCCGATACCGTTTAGTCAACGGGTTTACTATTTAAGTGGTCCTCAAGTCTCCTCTCTCTCTAGGGACAACGTCACAAGTGAAAGTGTTGGTCTTAATTTCGATGACGAGTGCCTCTCGACCCATACGTCTCCGTCCGGGTCCTCTGCGCAAGTATTTTCGTCTGTAGTGTGTCTCGTACCCCTGGTTCTCTTGGCCTAAACACCGAACTCAGGCTGAGTGTCAGCACGAAGAATTACCGGTCCAATGGATGAAACGGTTCTGAATCAAAGGTTTAGATATTTGACCCCCTACAAGGTACTCCTAATAGAGATACGGATTGAGTTCTCCGGTAGTCTCCATTATTAGTATTATTACAAATGTTAGGACTTATAATTTAAACCAACAAAAGTAGAATTTCTACTCCTTGTATCCGAGTCCCTTTCACTTTTTTTCAGAAGTCACCTTCAGTGTATATGAAGATTTAGTAAACTATAATAGTTGAGTCAAGTTAAATAGGAACAGACAATGTACCACCGGACAGAAAAGACTAACGACTGTACAAAACAACTTCCTTTGACTACATAGACAGGAGGGGTAGTCGAAAGAGTTTAGATACAAATCTTAGTGTCTTCGAGTCTTAACCATACTTGGACTTGAACTGGGTTAGATTAGGAACATATTGCAACATAGAAGGGATATTGTGTCTGTAGGTCTGATATGATCTTACTGAAGACACTATTCCTGAAGTAAATAAGGGGTCCGCCGGGTCATCAGTGATTTTTATCTTGTTTTGTTTGATTTTCTTTTCTCCTGACAAGAACTATAGACCAATTAGGTACTCTTCTTACTTCCCTTAATCTTACCTTAAACGTTTTCAATTATTTTTGATGAGTGTCATAATTATTGTTTAGAGATTTGATTTTTGTTCCACTGTTTTCTATGCACTGTACACGTAATATGTTCCTTCCTATTTGTGCACGAGGAAAGTCATATTTACGTCGTGTTAAGTGTTACTGTGTCGTTAGACTTAGACTATGAGTCTATGGTCTATTAAAAGTTGATGTCTTACACTTTGGTGGATACATAAATACTTTTGTATAGAGACAAAGATTTTATCTATTACTAGAAGACCCGGGTAAACCGTTCATTGAAGAATCGAGACAATTACAAGATTTTTGTGTCTTAAGGTAGTCCTACATCAAGTTAAGATCCCCTCCTAAAAATTTTGTTTGAGGTCAATTTCAGTTAAAAGGACTTCACCTTGGCTATATTTTTTTCGAGGGGACAGACAGAAACGGATGGGTATAAAATAAAGTTTCAAAAAGTAGTAAACGGTTGATTAAAGTGTCGTTAGACAGTAAATAATTTTACGTTTGACCATGGTTCAGACGATGTCGACCCACACATAACCTATTTTTGTATAGGAAAGGTTCTCCTTAACTAATTAAAATAATACTAATAACCCGAAGGGACCACCGAGTCGACGATTTCTTAGGTGAACGTTAAGTCCTCTGGACCCAAGTCAGGGACACAAACCTTCTAGGGGACATCTTCCCTTGCCGATGGGTGAGGTCATAAGACCGGACCTCTTAAGGTACCTGACATATGAGGTAGCCCAGTGTTTCTCAGTCTGTGTTGACTCGCTAATAATGACGAAATAATATATTCGAGTAATATAGAGAAGAGAGGACAAGACCACTTGTATAAGGAAATTCCCACTTCTTTACACACACACACGTGTACACACATTTACTCTGTTACACACTATTATTTCGTTCGAACACGAAAGTCGTTCATAAGGTTTATAAGTGAGTCAACATTTACGACCACTTAACTTTCGTTTTAACTACTATCTTTCCTCTATATGATTAGTCTCTGAAGCATTCTCTGAGTTGTTGGACTGTATACGGTTGTCTACAAGTAGTTTACCGGACCAAAGGGAGACCTGAGGACTCTCGTCTCACTCCTACCCTACTTCCGGTGACCAGGTTGTCCCTCTGATCTCTGGTGACTGCGACTAAAGTGGATGAACACAAGGAGTAGGAACTGTGACCAAGACATACTTTAGTAACCTCACAAAATTAACTATTAGGGTTTCGGATTTTTCGAGTTTATTTTTCTTGGACCTTAACTTTCATATGAACACATCCCTTTTACCGTTTCGTTTGTGACATTCAGTGCGAAGATGTTATAGATGTCACTTCATGTACTAAAGAGGTCTACTTTGTAATTCGATTTACAGTTTAGTCGCGTACTATATATCACTTTTTACTTCTTTGTCAAGAATTCATTTTATTAGTCCCTTCATGACCATTGGGGTTATATTCCAAAAGACTAATACCCTTTTCTTTTTCTAAATTAAGATCCGAAAGAACGAACAAAAGATTTCCGATAATAATATTTGTCAACGGTCCTTTAACGTTTTGACAGTTACGTAATCTACGGACGACTACTTATAGTTTACATAACAATATCAAATTATTGGGTTTATCTCGTTTTTTCTACTGACGTTCCGTGATTCAAAATAATCCACAAAAATAGGACAGGAATAACAAATTATCTAGACCCTCAGACAACCGTGAATTAAATCTTGGAAATAAGTAGTAATATACGACTCAAGGGGTTTCTGTTCAGGACTGACAATAAGTGGAAAGTGATCGTGGATCGTTTCACGAACCTCGGTTTCGTGGTCACTCACAAAGGACTTATGTCATTCTTTATTTACTTACTTATCAGTTAACTTCTGTTGAAATCCGTTAATCGAGGAATAAGACTGTGTTTAGAAACCAGTGGATAGGGACTTTGTGACAGTTAGTTGAGTGAGTAAAATATTTTAGTAAAGAATAAATCTTGACAGACCCGTCTACTTCGGTTCTCAAAAGGGACTCTCCTCAGAAACGGTCAGTATGGTTCCTCGGTTTAGTGTCCTAGGGAACCATTCACTTTATCATAGGTAAACTTACTCTCGTTTAAAAATTTTGCTAGGAAAGAGTTCTAAAACTAAGACCCTGAGGACTTTTTTAACTTTCTCTGGGATACACGGGAGGATTCTTCGAATCTTACAAGGAACAACCAGTGTCCCTCTTCACTACTCAAAATATTTCTGTTTACATTTCTACATGCACATTTTCATGAAGCCGAAGTCACAAGTACGACTTAACTTTCAACTGCGAGTTCGACCCTCCTACCTTCAAAACTTTAGTACGATAACGGTTTCGGACACCCTCTTTACAACCAAGATTCCTGTTCTCCGGTCTAAGGTACCTGAAAAGTCTTCATCCTGTCCTTTCTTTCTGAATAATGTACTGATCTTACTTCCTTTCTCCTTTACTGTTCAAAGTCCTTCCCTCTGACCCATTTACCGTTATTGTATTTCATTTATGTATGTATTCACAACCATTTTCGTTGAGTTAGTGATTTTAATAAAGGTAAGATTGTAAGATTGAGATTTACAGATTATTCTAATCAACTTAAAAGTGTTTCGTCAAGATTTCTTAAATGTTACTTTAAATTATCGTTCAGTTTTCTCCAGTACTTTTCTTTTCGAAGGAACACCAATCTCAAATCTTGTAACTAATTTATTTGTTTGTATAGAAAGATAACCTCCTGAAGAGTTTCGAAAATTATACGAAAATTTAAATATTTCTTTCGTATATCATTCACCATAAAGAGTTCACATAAACTATCGTTTTAGGGAGATAACCAGGGGGAAAAATCGTAAAATAACCACAAAAAATCTTTTCGAAATCTTTTATGGGAGGGTAAAAGAAGGTAAATAAAACCAGTGAGGGATTATTGTTAGAGTCCTAATATATAAATGGAAGGGATTCCTAGTAAGTCGTTATACTTTAACTAATTTAGGTCTTTAAACCTTGTTATTTTTGAAAAATATCAGAAAGTGTACTAATTAACCATAAAATGAAAATAATGAGAACGGTAAAATGATTACGATTGCTAATTCTAAGTATTGTATTAAATCTCTGAGAATACAAGGTCTTGAGACGACTCATCAAATGTCCGTAATTAGGATATTAGGAGTATTATCAAGATGTTTCATTAATGATCGTAAATCGAGGTAACATATCTCCTTGTTTGACTATGAGTCTCTCCGATTGACTGAACTTTTCCCGTTCCATAGTCTTGAGTGATCTCTCAGACTTACGTCTCAGACCCAGGTCATTAGAGATCTGATATAGTACATATTATTGATTGAAGGTTTTATAATTGGTTTTTGTTACGTTCCCAGTAGGAATTCGTTTTTTGAGTTATATACGTCGTTCACCGGTACCTTCAGTAAGTATGTAAGTAAGTGATTTGAGGATGACTCACGTTCTGTGACAAAACCCATGAACTCTATATGATGTCTTGTTTTGTCAGTTTGAGACCTAGAAATACCTTCTCTGTAGTTGTATCATTCATTTAGATAATGTGCCTTCCTTCTTATTTTTAACGGTTCTTCCCCAAGACTACCGAACCTCACGTACACACAATATGACACCTACCTTTCTTGGTCCGTCCGGAGGAACAGTCTTGTAATCTATTCTTGAGTCCCTTCTCATGACCCAAATTGACACTGGAACTGCTCCTCTCACTTTTTCGACCGAGTTGTAAGTTTTGTGCTTCTAGTACCGGATACCAGGGTACTGAGGTACCGTTTATCTACCTCTTTGTTACCTTTGTCACTGTCTGAAATTAAAGGACCCGAGGTTTTAGTGACTTCTACCACTGACGTCGGTACTTTAATTCTACGAACGAGGAACCTTCTTTTCGATATTGTTTGGATCTCTCGTATAATTTTTCGTCTCTGTAATGAAACAGCTGTTTCCAGGTAGATCAGTTCCGATACCAAAAAGGTGATCAGACATACCTACACTGTCAACCTGATATTTCTTTCAACTCACGGTTTCTTAACTACGAAAACTTGACACCACAACCTCTTCTGAGAACTCTCAGGGAACCTGTCGTTCCTCTAGTTTGGTCAGGTAAGATTTCCTTTAGTCAGGACTTACAAGTAACCTTCCTGACTACGACTTCGACTTTAAGGTTATGAAACCGGTGGACTACGCTTCTCGACTGAGTAAACTTTTCTGGGACTACGACCCTTTCTAACCTCCGTTCACCTCTTCCCCTACTGTCTCCTATTCTACCAACCTACCGTAGTGACTGAGTTTCCTGTACTCAAATCCATTTGAGGCCCGTAACCACTATCTGTCCCTCCGGACCGTACGACGCCAGGTACCCCAGTGTTTCTCAACCTGTCTTGACTCACTTACTTGACTGAACTGTTCTTGTCGAAATCACCTTCCTACCCCGTCTCAGGTCTACGGTACCGAAGGGTCTATTGTCCTTTTTACTCCAGCATCTCCCGTTCATACTGATGTCAAAGTTCCTTAAAACAAAATTTCACTTTTTTTTCCCTTATTAACCTTCCCAAAGGGACCACCGAATCTGCCACTTCTTAGGTGGACGTCACGTCCTCTGTACCCAAACTAGAGACCCAACCCTTCTAGGGGACTTCTTTCCTTAACGATGGGTGAGGGTATAATAACAGACATCTTAAGGTACCTGTCTCCTCGGACTACCCGACGGCATGTACCCAGTGTCTCAACCTGTGCTGACTCGTTGACTCGTGTGTGCATGTGTGTTCATCTGGTCTCCACCGAAAAGGAAAGAAAGAAAAATCGTCATACTTACTTACGCCCACCGTTATTACTTCAATTCTCTCTTTAAGACTTCTACTTTCTTTTCTATTAACTGACTCGGGGCAGTAACTACTCCACTCTTCCTTACCCCAAGTCACTTCTTTATGTCCTTCGTCTGATTCCGTCTTCTCGTCAATTAAACGGTACCATTGTCCTCTTTTCGAACTTACACACCAGTGTCCACTTCCCTCCAATCTACGTGGTTTGTCATATTTTTACTGTGTTTTTTTATAATCAAACAACTCCGGGTGTAAGATTGAAGAAATAACAACAAGTCAGTGATTCAACGTAGACTGAGAAACACTGGGGTACTTGACGTCGTACGGTCCGAAGGAACAGGAAATGATAGAGGGTCTTAAACGAGTTTAAGTACAAGCTCAGTCGTTACGATAGATTGGTAGAGTAGGAGAGGAAAACGGAAGTTAGAAAGGGTCGTAGTCCCAGAAAGGGTTACTAAGTCGAGAAACGCAGTCCACCGGTTTCATAACCTCGAAATCGTAGATAGGAAGGTTACTTTTAATTCCCAACTAAAGGAAATCCTAACTGACCAAATTAGAGGAACCTCAGGTACCTTGTTTCGGTACAGAGACGAAAAATTATGAAACAGATCCATAGGTGTCACTAAAACCTCGGGTTCTTTTATTTTACACAGTAACAAAGGTGAAAAGGGGGAAGACAAACGGTACTTGACGACCCTGACCTACGGTACTAGAATCAAAAAACTTACAAGTCAAAGTTCGGTCGAAAAAGTGAGAGGAGACAGTGGGGGTCGTTCTCCGAGAAATCGAGGAGAATCGAAAGACGGTAATGTCACTATGGTAGACGTATAGACTCCAACAACTATAAAGAGGGTCGTTAGAACCCAGGTCGAACACTAAATAGGTCGGACCATAAAACGTACTATATGAGACGTATATTCACTTTTTCGTCCCACTGTTATGTATCGGAACTGTAAGAGGAAAACGTAAGAACTTGGTCAGGTGACAACGTACAAGTCAAGATTGACAACGAAGAACTGGACGTATGTTCACAGAGTCCTCTATCCATGCCACCAGACCATAAGGGTAGAGAGATTCTTAAAAGGTGTCAAACAACACTAGGTGTCTCAGTTACGGAAATCACGTCAGTTACTTTCTCGTCATCTACAAAAGAGTTTAAGGGACCGAAAGAGATACTAGGTTCCTTCAACCATTAAAGTAGAGACCAAGGAGACGGAAAGAATTTGGGTCGAACAAATAGACCTTCAAGAGTCAAATGTATGACGACTTCGGAGAGAACTACCTAAAACTTGTATTGAAACGAGGGTACACTTTACTCACGTTGACATACCATCAAACATGTAAGAAACCGTAAACGGGAAGAAACCCTAACCTTACTCTTAACTGGAAAGAGACAGGACACCGGCGACCACTCAAAAGGTTTAAACGACTGTATGACTCACGTCGTGAAATTGTCGTTTTAATAATCAAGTAGCTTCGGACGTAAGACTGTAGAAATCGATACGATAGATGCAAGATGTTTTAACTCTTCTTATATATAGAATACTCTAATAACAATTCTAATTTTCGATAGATAAAATCCCGAATCCTCTCACACATTTCATATTATCTGACCGTTTACAATTTATATAATGATAATAATAATAAAAGTACGTCGGGTTTAGTATATTGAGATTAAGAATGTAAATTAAAATATCGGGGAATCGTAGTTTATTTCACGATGATTGTAGAAATTCTCTTTCTCATTCAACAGTGGACACTGTACCAAAGAGAATTCGTTAAAACCGTGTAATTAAGATTTCCCCACTATTTGACTTAGTTAAAACTAAAACAATTTCAGAAACTTTTGACAAGGTAAAATGGTCCAGTTTATGAATTTGTTTGTCTCTCGTGAGACTTTAAGTTATAAACGATATAAAAAACTAATCGTTCGTCTTCATTTCTTACGTCAGTTATGGACCTGAGGGACTCGTTTTAAATAAAGGAAACACTTTTTAGGAAGAACTAGGAATCAGAAGAGAGGACGGTGGTCCGAGAGGTCCACAGAACCATAACGACAGTAGCATCGGACGGAGTAATTGTTGAGGAAGAACCTGGTAAAGTTGGAAGGAGAGAACGGAAAGGTAGGGAGTGGGGTGGACGTCAGGTAAGAGATGTGTCGTCACTACAAAAGTTTAACACATAAGGTAGTCCGACGATGAGACGACTTTTGGAGGTGACCGAAAGAGATACCCTAATTTTCCGTTTACGGGAGGTACCAAATGCTCCGGGACGACTCGACGGAGGACGGATGTAGACACCGTCGGAGGATGACGGACGATAGACAAGGACAACGAGGGTTGTGGGTTTATTTGTAAGACAATACCTTTATGTGGACTTAGTAAGAGGTGAGTCTCCCGAAAAAACGAGAACGACAGGGAAGACGTCTCTTGTAAGGAAAATGTAGATAACTGGACTGACCGAAGAATAGTACGTCCAGAGGTAAGTATATAACGGAGGAGGAGTTTATACTGAGGGACAAGAGGGATTGATTTTGTACGAAGGGGTCCGGGGGTGGGGATCAGTAGTCAAATTGAGGTAAGTAGTGAGAATCGGAATCAAGTTATCAGAACTATCAAACCCCGTTGAAAATCCGTAATGTATTTTTTGAATCTACAGAAGAAGAGAGAAAATGGATGTCACACCTTCAAGTGATTCGAATTATTTTTCTTCTTTAAGGTTAAGGACATGAAACACCTACTACATCCATATTGACATTATTCAATGTCACTGAAATTTAACGGTGTACCCAAAAGTTGACCAAGGAACTTCCTTAATAAAATAATGAGTAAATAAGGGAGTAAGGAATTTATTGAGTCGGTTATATAGTGAATAAAGAAAACAATAACACGAGAGATTAGATTAAAATGTATTTCATTAATAGGTTAATAAAAGGTATATAAACTGTTACAATATATTACTCGTGTTTAATTTTATTAGAGTTTCTTATATTTAAAATGATAAAGTAAACTACGGACTATTACCTTCTTACTTACTCAAGAAAATGAACCTTTTCTGACAGATTATATACTGAAAGTTTCATTATTTAATATATCAGTGTCTATAAATCTCTTTGTCGGAAACCCTTTATTAAGTTCTGTGTTAGTATCTATTGACTTTCCTTAGACATATGACTATCCGATAGAATTACTTTAATTTCTACTCGATTATATTCCGTTCATTTTAACTTCCACTCATATCTGTATCCTTCTTGTTTTATTTACCGTAATGTCTTGAGTTTTTCAGATATGACTGAAAATAGTATAATAAAATTAGATGGTAATATTCATTGATTTGTCTTAGTAGATCTTGAGGTGTCACACCTTTACTATACCCTCTCTTCTTACCCCCTAACTTTTATATATGTTTCAGAATACCTTCCTATTCTAGAGGAAGAACTTTTTTTTTTTGTATAAATACCATAAAGAACTCGTGGACAATACAAGGTCCGTAACACAGTTAACGAGATATACGTAATAGTAGAGTGAATGATGAGTATTGTAGAAACATTCATTTACGGTAAAAACGGTATGACATCTACTTCTTTACCTTCGTCTCTCCATTAAACTACATTTAGTCCGCTCTCTTGTCATTTACTGTTTAGGATCTGAGTTACGATCGGATTCAGGGTTCGGGGTACACATAATTTGTGTTCTTTTGGGAAAGTACGACTAGAATAGTGTAAATTTACTCAGTGATGATGGAAAGGTATTAATCTATACGTTACGACTCTCAATCTTATTAAACAAGAAATATTCTTGATAAAGAAAACAATGATAGAATTGAGATTTTCATATTATTTACCAAACAAAATTTTGATTTCAGGAACAAAAAGGTCTAATTTTGGAACTTTCTAGGAGATACCTTTCATCTTAGTTGATACCCTAAAGGTATGAGGTTTTTAAAATTTTTTACTTTTATTTACTCAGGATAGGATGCCTTACGGGGTCTACCTATGGGTACGACGTGACAATCCACTTTTGTCGTTGTACATGTCTGTATACTGGGGGTAAACCGTATACTTACACCTGTCTGATACCTTTCTACGTCGGGTATGAGAATCGTTATCACAAGATGAACCTATCCTTTAGATAAAATTAAACTAACAATGTCATTACTAGTAGCATTGTCCGTACCCAATGAAAATATTCATTACTATTCGTATCTTATTAAAAAAAGTTTAATAAGTAAAGATTTATATTAGAAGGATGTACAAACGATCAAAAGAGTCTAGTAGAACAAATATTAGAATCGAGAAAAGAAGAAGTCAGTTGTATGGTGTAAACACAAACAAAAAATATAATCGGAAGGTCAATTCTGAAAGTTACTTACTTTCTAAGTGATCGTTTTTATTTTAACTTTTGAGAGCCAGGTGTGGTACACTAAGTTACTATCGATAACTTATGTCCTGTAAGAGAGGTATATGCCTGTATAAGTACTCCGAAACACGTAATGACTGTATTTATCTAGGTAAAATTACTCTTTAAAGTCTAACAAGAAATAACACAATTTACGATCTGTCTTTGTCAACTTTTACTTTATACTTGGTTTGTACTGAATAAATTGAACTTATTGGTAAAGTAATTACTATATGTGTCTCTTATTATTACATATCAGGTCTCGAAACCATTATTATAGTGGTCTAATGAATCTCATGTAAATAAACCACAAGGCCGTTGAGACTTTACTTTTCGGATACATTGTTGAATCTTGTAATAGGATAACAAAGTTTCCCAAGATTACATCGACTTTTAACTGTCTCGATCCTTAAAGACTTGGTTTGGACTTGATGTAAATCTTTCACGTATGTCTTGTTCATGTCTTCGAAAAGGAGGTCCGACAAAGTCTTATTGGTCCTTTACCGAATCAGGTCAGAAGACTAATTTTGGGATTGTGGTCAGGGTGTTTCCACTTTCTTACTAATAATAAACATGAGCTCGCCGGTATAATTGACGTACGTGAAGTGACGAAGTTTAATCCCGACGTAAATATTGTTGGGACACCAAGTCTACAAGTTCGACCAAAATCTTTTCCGTCTCCTTGGTCTCTAGTTTAACGGTTGTAGGTGACCTAGTAGCTTTTTCGTTCTCTCAACGTCTTTTTGTAGATAAAGACGAAATAACTGATACGGTTTCGGAAACTGACACACCTAGTGTTAGTTGACACCTTTTAAGACTTTCTCTACCCTTATGGTCTGGTGGACTGGACGGAGAACTCTTTGTATATACGTCCAGTCTTTCGTTGTCAATCTTGACCTGTATCTTGTTGTCTGACCAAGGTTTATCCTTTTCCACATGCAGTTCCGACATATAACAGTGGGACGAATAAATTGAATATACGTCTCATGTAGTACTCTTTACGACCCGACCTTCTTCGTGTTCGACCTTAGTTCTACCGGCTCTCTTTATAGTTATTGCAGTCTTTACGTCTACTGTGGTGGGAATACCGTCTTTCACTTCTCCTTAATTTTTCGGAGAACTACTTTCTCTTTCTCCTCTCACTTTTTCAACCGAATTTCGAGTTGTAAGTCTTTTGCGTCTAGTACCATAGACCAGGGTAGTAAAGTACCGTTTATCTACCCCTTTGTCACAGTCTGAAATAAAAAACCCGAGGTTTTAGTGACGTCTACCACTAACGTCGGTACTTTAATTTTCTGCGAATGAGGAACCTTCTTTTCGATACTGGTTGGATCTATCGTATAAGTTTTCGTCTCTGTAGTGAAACGGTTGTTTCCAGGCAGATCAGTTCCGAAACCAAAAAGGTCATCAGTACATACGTACACTCTCAGCTTGACACTTCTTTCGACTCGTGGCTTCTTAACTACGAAAACTTGACACCACAACCTCTTCTGAGAACTCTCAGCGAACCTGACGTTCCTCTAGGTTGGTCAAGTAAGACTTCCTCTAGTCGGGACCCTAAAGAAACCTCCCTTACTACGACTTCGACTTTGAGGTCATGAAACCGGTTGAGTACGCTTCTCAACTGAGTAACCTTTTCTGAGACTACGACCCTCCCTAACTCCCGTCCTCCTCTTCCCCTACTGTCTCCTACTCTACCGACCTACCGTAGTGACTGAGCTACCTGTACTCAAACTCACTTGAGGCCCTCAACCACTACCTGTCCCTCCGGACCGCACGACGTTAAGTATCTTAGCGTCTCAACCTGTACTGACTCGCTGACTTGACTTGACTTGACTTGACTACCAATTGTATTAAGAGTCACTAATTTAATCTAAGTTGTAAGTGACTCATAAGTGATCTTAAGTTACATGAAATACCCTTTACCGTTGGGTGAGGTCATAAGAACGGACCTTTTAGGGTACCTGCCTCCTTGGACCATCCGATGGCAGGTACCCCAGCGTTTCTCAGTCTGTCCTGACTCACCGAAGTGAAAGAAAGAAGACCCAAACCTTTCGGGTATTTCCATGTATCTCATGTTCGAGACGAGAAGTTCTTGAATAATAAATCACTCTTTCTATGTACGTTTTGATAGACCATGTCTCACGTTGTGTTTTTTCTGATATGTTTGGTGGTCCTTCTTGTGTTTCATGTCACTTTTGTCCCATATCTAGTGTATATGAATTGAGATCAAACCCGGGACTCTTCCGAAGACCTTTCTCCATTGTCGAATCGACGTCAAGCTACCAGTCTATCCTAAACAGACATATCGACATCCAGTAGTCTCTCTCCCTTCCTGGTGTATGACGTCTCTTTCGTGATACACGATGACCGGTCACTCTCACCTCATACGAAGTGCCTGTGTCTTTTGTTTGGATACCACTGGTTTTCCCTCTCCCTCCCCCTCCCTATTTAGTCCTCATGCTCTATTTATGTGAACGACCACAACAAATCAACGATTTAGTATAGACTGAGAAGACACTGGGGTACCTGACATCGGGTGGTCCGGCGAGACAGGTAACCTAAAGGGTCCGTTGTTATGACCTCACCCAACGGTAAAGGAAGAGGTCCCCTGGAAGGACTGGGTCTGTAACTTGAGTGTAGAGGACGTAACCGTCCGCCTAAAAAATCGTGAGATGGTGGTCCCTTCGGGTAATCATCTGATGATATGTATTTTATCCATTCGTTATTCCTAAATGATATACCGTACCCTTTGATACAAGTTATAGAACATTATTAGATATTATCCTCTATTTGATTTTTTATATATACGTCAACTTAGTGAAACGACATGTGAGTTTATTGTGTTGTACCATTTAGTTTATATAAAGTTATTATCGTTATTTTCCCACCACTTACTACTTTAAGGTTTTCTCATTTGTCTCTATTCCTTCGGTTTTCTCCAGTCCGGGTCCAGTTGTTAACGGATTGTACTTGTACTAATTTTACACACGAAATTTGAGTGTGTATATCTCTTGTTTGATCACCAATGGTCAGTCCTCTCTCTTCTCTCCTCCCCATTATGTCCCCTTTCCTTAATTTTCCATGTTTGATAATTCCTATTTTATTCGATGTTCCTATCAAACGTGTTGTACCCCTTCTATCAGTTATAAAGTGTTATCGGTAATTATTCATATTGGAAATTTTCGACACTTAGTGATATGATATATGAACGTTGAAGATATTATAATAAATAGTTGATATGAAGTTATTAAAAAATTTTTTATTTCATTTTTTTACATACGAAATTCAATGGGTTACCAGATAAGTGTTCACTCTTTCTCTTTCCTCAACCAAAACTACCTTATAATGTTCATAGATAGGGAATTAGAAATAAATTAAATTTATTCTGTCATAAAGAATTCTAGATATTAAACTTTGTCTATAACATAATATAATTTAAAATACCAAGATCAAAGTAATCTTAATCCCCTCCGCACCAATCACTTAAGAAATCACTTTAGTTCTTTTACTACTACTCAATTCGACGGGTCAATCCCTGACACCCTTCTCTTATTTTTATTAAAACAAGACCCTTTCTCCATTTCTAGCCAGGAACCTATCTTCCTCTCCTGTTGGGTTCCCTATACGTGTCTTCCCACAACACCCTGTTAGGTAGTTGTGGTGGACCTCCCAAAGTTGTAGAGATTAAGAGTTAGAGTACCAAAGTTCTTAAATAGGTTTAATTTTTAATTGTATAACTACTCATGATGATGTGTCAACCGTTTTTATTCTGGACTACGACTGACACCGAGTCTACTTCTCGAGGAATCGCGTTTTAAGTCCGAATTTAGCTTCTTTCATCCCTTTTGTTGATCCGGTAAGTCCATGCTGGATTCAGTTTAGGTCATACTAATATGTCACCTCCACTACTTAACTAAGGTTCACTAATCTAGACTATCTCATGGACTTCTTGATACCTGTCTCCAAGTATTGTAACATGTCCTCCACCACTGTTTTTGGTAGGGGTTCTTTTTTTTGCGTTCTTCCGTTTCACCAACAGACTCCTCCGGAATGTTTATCGACTCTTTTCTTCTCTTTACTTTCCGTTTCCTCTGTCCCTTTCTATGTGGGTTGACTTACGTCTCAAGGTCTCTTATCATTCTACTCTATTTATTCGAGAGATTCACTTGTTACATTTGTTTCTCTCCTTTTGTTATCTTACCCTTTCTGATTTCTAGAGAAGTTCTTTTAGCCTCTATAGTCCCTTGTAAATTCTGATTCTACCCGTGTTATTCCTTCTCTTTACCGTTCCTGGATTGTCTTCGTCTTCTATAATTCTTCTCCCCCGTTCTTATGTGTCTTCTTGATATGTTTTTTCCAGAATTACTAGGTCTATTGGTGTTACCACACCAGTGAGTGGATCTCGGTCAGTAGGACCTCACACTTCAGTTGACCCGAAATTCTTTGTAACGATGTTTGTTTCGATCGTCTCCACTGTCTTAAGGTCAACTCGATAAAGTTTAGGATTTTCTACTACGAAAGTTTCACGACTTGAGTTATACGGTTGTTTATACGTTTTGAGTCGTCACCGGTGTCCTGACTTTTTGCAAAAGTAATATTAGGGTTTCCTTCCCTTACGGCTTCTTACAAGTTTGATGGTGTGTTAACGTGAGTAAAGTGTACGATCGTTATAATACGATTTTTAGAAAGTTCGATCCGAAGTCGTCATACACTTGGTTCTTGATGGTGTACATGTTCTACCTAAATCTTTTCCGTCTCCTTGGTCTCTAGTTTTACGACTGTAGATGACCTAGTATCTCTTTCGTTCTCTTAAGGTTTTTGTGTAGATGAAGACGAAGTGACTGATGTGATTTCGGAAACTGACACACCTAGAGTTGTTAGACACTTGTTAAGAATATCGCTACCCTTATGGTTGGTTTAATGGAAGGGGGACTCTTTGTACATAAGTCCAGTTTTTCGTTGTTCAATCTTGGTCTGAACCTTGTTACCTGTCAAAGTTTTAACCGTTTCCTCATGCAGTTCCGACATATAACAGTGACACAAATAGATTGATAAAAAAAAAAAAATTACGTCTCATGTGGTACGTCTTACGGTTCGACCTACTGAGTGTTCGACCTTAGTTCTAACGGTCCTCTTTATAGTAGTTGGAGTTTATAAGGCTACTACGGTGAGATTACCGTCTTTCACTTCTCTTTAATCTCAGAGAACTACTTTCAGTTCCTCTTCTCAGTTTTTTGACGGAATATTAAGTTGTAAGTTTTTACTTCTAATATCGTAGAACAGGGTAGTGAAGTGACATTTATCTACCCCGTTGTCACATTTGTCACTGTCTAAAATAAAAGAACCCGAGGTCTTAGTGACGTATACCACTGACGTCGGTGTCATAATATTCTGGGAACGGGGAACCTTCTTTTCGATACTGTTTAGATCTGTCATATACTTTTTCGTCTTTGTAGTAAAATGGTTGTTTCCAGATATATCAGTTTTGATACCACAAACGTCATAGTCCATGTCTATCCTTCCAACCTGGTACTTCTTCCGACTCACGACTTCTTAACTCCGAAAGTTTGACACCACGGCCTCTTCTGAGAACTCTCAGAGAACCCGTCGTTTCTCTAGTTTGGTCAGTTAGGCTTTCCTTTAGTTGGGACTTATAAGTAACCTTCCTGACTAGGACTTCGACTTCGAGGTTATAAAACCGGTGAACTATACTTCTCGACTGAGTTCAGAGACTGCGACTCTTTCTAACTCCCCTTTTCATCTTCCCCCGTTGTCTCCTACTCTGTCAACCTACCGTAGTGACTAAGTTACCTGTAATTGGGTTCGTTTAACGTCCTCTATTTCTTCCTGTCCCTCGGACCACACGACATTAGGTACCCCAGTGACTCAGCATGTGTTGAATTCGTTGACTTGTTATTGTTACTACTACGATTGTAAGTATAATTATTTATAAAGGGAACTTGTTTAGATTCGTAGATTTATATAAAGACAAGAATAGTCTCCGTTGAGAAATTGGGAATCGAATAAACGTCCTGTCTATACTGTACGTTAGGACAGATGACTGAGTCACATCTCGAGGTAGGTAAGGAGATCAACCCTCTTGACCTTTGGGTAAAGTCTTCACCGAAGTACTAGTGGTTCGTTGTGTCAAACTTGACTCCAGAAAAATTTTATGTGTTTCTCGAGTACGTCGAGATACATTTTTTTTTTTTTGGTTTGTTTGGTTATTTGTTTATTCGTCTTCTAGATTTTTTCTGTAAAGAGGTTTCTTCTGTATGTCTACCGGTTTTTCGTGTAGTTTTCTACGAGTTGTAGTGACTAACAGTCTCTTGCTCCATAGTGGAGTTTGGTAAGTGTTACGGTGGTAATTTTTCAGATGTTTGTCCTCTTGCTCTGCCGTCTCCTCATCCACTTGCACCTCGTAGAGAGAGAGGTGTCTATCTAGTCCCTACACGAAAGTCTGTGTCTTGACGTGTGTCTTGTGGTCAATTCTTATCTGTCCTCATCGACTAGTCACCTTCTCTTACATATCTTGGTCCGTTTTGAGCCATCCTGTTTCCTTGATCCCCCTTTTTGGTCTCACAATCACCCTGACCTGGACGGGAACTACCCACCCCCTTGACTTCGTCCCCAGACTAGGGGTGTCACCCCGTTGACAGACTCAGTCTCCTCTTTGTAAATTCCGGCTCTCACTTTGTCGACTAGACACCGTCGGATTTACCTTACTCTTAGTCTGTCAGGAACGGCGTCGGTATGTATAGGACCTGTCCCTACGCCCAGGAGACCTTCCGTGTCGCCGATCCTCGACCTTAAATCCCTAACACCTCGTTAGGGTCCCGTTCCTGACGACAATTGACACCTCTCTGTCTAACTCCTCTACACTCCCTCCCCTAACACCACACTTTACGGACACCTCCTTTCGGTCCGTCGGTACCTTCGTTCCACTATGACATCCCCTACCTCGGTAGTGGTATCGGAGAGAGGACTGAGTGGTCGTAGGGGTCGACTTGTTAACTCTCCGACCGGGTAGTTTACGTACTACGTGACTTGATCTCATCCTGGAGTGGGTCCCCTGAGGAAAATCACTGACTACGTGGTTTGATGTCTTATCCTGGGGTAGGTCCCAAGTTGAAATTTACGGACTACGTGGCTAGATGTCTCATCCTAGGGTCGGTGCCCCCGGAGAGATGCACGGACTCCGAGACTTGTTGTCTCTTTCTGGGGTCCTTTCCCTCGAGAGATTCACGGACTTGTCCGTCTCGATGTCTCTTCTGACCGGTTTCTTCGGAAGACTAGGGGTCGATGTTCTCCGAGCTTTTTTCTAAGTCTATCCCGGTATTAAGGACCCTGCCTCCGTCAGGCACAGGGACGTGTGAAAGGTAGCGGTCCCAAGGACGTTCGGTTCGTCGACGAGGTGGAAGTACGAGTTGAGAGTGACCCCGTCTCGACGGTGTCCGTTTTTTTAGAACGTAGATATGCACGTCCCATCGAAGTCAACACAGGTTGACAAACGTAGGGGCATCTGACACCAGACGGTCAGAAAAGACAGTCCCTCCAAGAGGTCTGTTCTTATGACCTCACATAACCGGTTATGACCAACGGTATGGGAAGAATCAAGTCAAGTCAAGTCAGCGAGTCAACACAGACTGAGAAACACTGGGGTACTTGACGTCGTTCGGTCCAGAGGGACAGGTAGTGGTCGAGGACGTCAGGTGGGTTTGGGTACAGGTAACTCAACCACTACGGTAGGTTGATAGAATAGGAGGTGGCAGGGGAAGAGGAGGACGGGGATTAGGGAGGGTCGTAGTCCCAGAAAAGTTTACTCAGTCGAGAAACGTACTCCACCGGTTTCATAACCTCAAAGTCGAAGTTGTAATCAGGAAGGTTACTTGTGGGTCTTGACTAGAGGAAATCCTACCTGACCAACCTAGAGGAGCGTTAGGTTCCCTGAGAGTTCTCAGAAGAGATTGTGGTGGCAAGTTTTCGTAGTTAAGAAGACACGAGTCGAAAGAAATATCAGGTTGAGAGTATAGGTATGTACTGGTGACCTTTTTGGTATCGGACTGATCTGCCTGGAAACAGCCGTATGAGAAGATCTCGTGATATAAAGGACGACGGGATCGGTGGTTAAAGGGACTCATGGACCACGACGGTCTTGAGGACCCTACGTTCGTCGACGTGGTGGAGGTGTGGACCGGAGTGTCCCCGTTTGGGTTCAGAAGGTCCCGTCGGGGTCCTCGTTTGGGGTCACCTGTTGGGTGTACGTCTCCACCTTTATTTTGGTGTTAACTTTAGATCCCCGTCACACCGATTCCTTCTTCTGGGGTTTGGAAGGATGGTCGATATGTTCGACATCTAATTCAGGTGTACTAGTTGACCCGTCCGAGACACAGATACCTTAAATATTTTCCTGTAACTCTCGAGGGTGTTTTCTTTTATGGGATCAAGACTGTCGTTATCTCTAACCTCCGTTCTTGTGTGTCCTCATCCTAGTCTAATCAGACTCGACGGGGGTGTTGTCCAGGTCTCTAGTCGTGTCACAACCTCCCGTAGGATCTCTCCACTCTACCTGACTCTGAGGGTCGTTCCTTTCCTGAGACTGTCGTCACTGAGTTCTTTTTGTAAATAATAAGGATACAAAGGTGAACAAGACATCTAAGAAAGCCTTTAAAAAAAGAAGAAAGGAAAGGAAAAGGGTGAAACAACATCAACAGTTAAAATTACCGTAATATTTTAGATTAATTCGAAAACTCTAAAAAAAAAAGAGTCAGTACAAAAATTAACAACAGTATTTGGAGACGGAGATGTAACCCGAAAACGTCAAGACACATAAAAAGGGAAAAAAAGAAAAGAGAAGAAAATTAAAATTATAAAAGTTTGGATAATAAAAAAGGATGTAAATAAGGAAGAAAACAAAAAGGATGACAAGAAAAGGGGACCGTCGATTAGAAATTACATATATTTATAAGAGATAGATGGAGATAAATTGAAACGTATAGATAAGAAAGAAAAAAAAGAAAGGAAAGGAGACTTGTATAAACAATCAAAATAAAAGTAACAAAATAAGGGGTCAACCGTAGAACGAAATCAAAACAAAAGGTCGAACACGAAATCAATCAAAACAAGAATTGACTATCTATATTAAAAGCCAAAGGAAACAAGTGACCCAGTTAGATAACATGAGATAATAACAACCTGACAAAACTAAACCAATACCCACATATACATATACACATATAAGTAACTGTGAAAAATGACAACAGTATTTGGAGACGGAGATGCAACCCGAAAACATAAAGACACCTCAAAAGGGAAAAAAGAAGAGGAAAAAAAGAAAAGAGAAGAAATATTAAAATTGAAAATTAAAAAAATTTGGATAATATAAAAAAGATGTAAATAAGGAAAAAAACGGAAAGGATGACAAGAAAGGAGGAACGTCAATTAGAAATTATATATCTTTAGAAGAAATACATAGAGATAAATTGAAACGTATAGATAAGAAAGAAAGGAAAGGTTCCTTATTTTGGTGGAATACTGGTATACTTTAAGTAGTATACTTATTTTGATCCTTATTTTGGTAGTATACTGAGTCGTTAGGGTGAGGATCCGTATATGGGACTCCTTTGGTTTTGACTTTTTCTATGTACGTAGGGTAACAAGTAACGTCGTGAGAAATGTTATCGATCTTGTACCTTCGTTGGATCTGCAGGTAACTGTCTTCTTACCAATTTCTTCAACACCTTATATATATATATATATATATATGTGTGTATATATATATGTTACCTTATAATGAGTCGGTATTTTTCCTTACGGAAACTCAGTCAAGATTACTCCACCTACTTGGATCTTGGATAATGTGTCTCACTTCAGTCTTTCTCTTACTATTTATAACATTTTAGATCTTTTTACCATGACTTCTTAAATGAATGTCCCATCGTCACCTCTTTGTCTGTATCTCTTATCTGAATACCTGTACCCCTCTCCCGTCCTCTCCCACCCTACATACATTTCTTGTTGTACCTTTGAATTTAATGATATACATTTGGTCGTCGGTTGCCCTTAAACGACATACCGGGTCCTTTGAGTTTATCCCCGAGACATAGTTGGATCTCCCCACCCTACCCCTCTCTCTACCCTCCCGCAAAGTTTTCCCTCCCCTATATACATATGTACCGTGGGGTGAGGTCATGAGAACGGACCTTTTAGGGTACCTACCTCCTCGGACCATCCGACGTCAGGTACCCCAGCGATTCTCATCCTGTGCTGACTCGCTGAAATGAAAGTGAAAAGTGAAAGTACCTAACCTCTTCCTTTACCGTTTGGTGAGGTCACAAGAACGGACCCCTTAAGGTCCCTGCCCCCTCGGACCACCCGACGGCAGATACCCCAGTGTGTCTCAGTCTGTGCTGACTTCGCTGAATCGTCGTCGTCGTCCCGACTAAGTACAACTCCAAACTCTCTTTTGTTGTTTTAAGACATTTCGTTAATAGGAAGTTATTTTTATTTAATTAAAAAAATTTCAGATGTTAGTTATTTAATACCTCTCCCATACCTTTTCTCTCTTGGGGAGTGTGACACCCACCCTTATATTTAACTGTGTCGGTGACACCTATTCTAGTACCTCCAAGGGTTTTGTTGATTTACGACTTGATAGTATACTAGGTCGTTAGGGAGAGGACCCTTTTTGATAGACCTCTTTTTATATTAGACTTTCCTATACACGTAGGGCCATGAGTGACGTCGTGACAAATGTTATCGGTTCTGTGTCTTTGTTCGATTTACAGGTGGTTGTTTCCTTTCCTATTTCTTTTACACCATGTATATGTATTATCTTATAATGACTTGGTAGTCTTTTTTACTTTATTACGGTAAACGTTGTTGTCCCTATCTGGATCTCTAATAGTATGATTTACTTTGTTCAGTCTCTTTCTGTTCATAGTATATTAGAGTGAGTATACACCTTAGAGTAAAATTTTTTTACTTTGTTTACTCGAATAACTGTTTTCTCTTTGTCTGAATGTCTAAGACTTTTGTTTGAATACCAATGGTCCCTTGAGATGAGTCATAAGACCCTATTGAATGTACTCTTTTCTTAGACTTTTCCTTACTTATGTACATGTACAAAGTGACTTAGTGAAACGACGTGTGGACCTTGATTGTATCGTAACATTTATTTGTTATGAGGTTATTTTAATTTTGCTTTTTTTGGATGGTAAGATTGTGGCAAAAGCTTCCGAACGGCTCACTCACCGCGACCAGGCAGGTGTCAGAACGGTAGTAGTAGACCTGGGGTCGAACGTGATATTTACACGTGTACGACCCCTAACTTCGATTGCCTAAAACGAAGTTGGTATAGGCACTGTAGAGGTAGGTCGTAAGCTTGAGGAAGTTCTGTCTTTCCTCTTCGTTGAGATAATCTTCGAAAGAGGTTTGTCTGGTTCTATATAAAGTTAACGTCGTAAAAATTTACCTTTGATATAACGTACATTTTCTAGTTTTGAAGAAATGGTTGACAAGAGAAAAAGATACAAAGGTGTAAGAGAGGGAAGAGAAATAGGGACGGAATTTACTCACGAACTATTTCTCTCGGAGTTCGTTAGGTAGAAGGGATTTGAAAAGAAGTAATCCAAGGAACATGAGTATTAACCAGACTTTGTAAGATTGGATTCGTCAGAAGCTTTTAAACCTCTCGACGGTTCAACCTCACGAGGTTAAAGGAGGTATAAATTATAATAGAGGATTAGACTTTATGACTACACTTGAATTATATGATGAAGAAACGGTTCAATAAATAATTCAGTTTATTATTTACTCTTACGGGAGACACGTACATTGTGTAGTTTATTAAGAGTTTCCCAAAACCGTTATAAATCAGTAATTAGAAGTACATTCATAAGGGTGGTCTGTCTATCCTTAAATAATAATTGGAATTAAACGATTTTATCTGATTTTAGAATTTGTATTTAAAATACAGTTTCGAAAGAAAGAAGAAAATTAAAATATCTGAGAGTTATCGTTACTTTGTAGATTAACAATTCATTTGTATAGAAAGGAAGTCGACTTCGATATATGGTAGTGACTCTGTAGTATCATAAAATTTTAACATAGAAATATCGGGTTTAAATGAGGAATCCTTTTACAACAATAGATCATCCTAAAGTTCAAAATAACCAATGGTTATTTACTCCTAATTTATTATTTTGAGATTTAGTCCGTCGAAATCTCCGTTACACCGAACTCCTTGGCCATCTTATATTTTTTATAAGAACTTCCTGTATATATAAAAGACACGAAAATTTTTACAAATTGAATTTTAATGTTTGTATCTTTTTGTGTTTCTTACTGTTACTTGGGTCTATATTGGTCCCGAGTTGTTGACAATTGTAAAACGGTGTAAAAGAAGTGGATTTTTATATTTATGATTCAATTTGGTAAATTTTAATGTACTGTCTATTCTGTGATAGGAAATTATAACAAAGGTTTTTTCCCTTCTTTATTTGTGGGTGAGTTGGAATTTAGAGGGGTTTTGTAGGGATTTCTAAAACCGACGAGATAGAGTACTGATAGAAAAGGAGATCTGAACGTATAAAAAATTCCTCTACATAATATATATTTGTCCACCCAAAGGGTCCCCGAGACACCATCTCTTAAGTGGACGGTTATGTCCCCTATGTCCTCTGTCCCCAAGCTAGGGACCAAGTCCTTCTAGGGAACCCTCTCCTTTACCGTTGGGTAAGGTCATAACAACGGACCTTTTAGGGTACCTGTCTCCTCAGACCGTCCGATGTCTGGTAGGTCAGTGTCTCAACCTGGGTTGACTCGTGTACACGTACTTTTTATCCACTACATTTTTTGTTTCCAAAACTTGTATGGGGAAATTTTTAATGGTCTTACCTTTTCTATGAAACTTTTGAGAAGTCGTCAAATGAGACACCCCCTTTTGATGGGTCGGTCTACGAGACGTGTGTGACCCAGGAGTCGTTGATAGTCAAACAAAACTAAACTGTACTTATAAGTTTTGAGTAGACGTATCAAAAGTGGTTCATTCTACTTGATGAAGTATGAGAATGAAAGATAAATTTTCGTATTTTGACTTGATAAAGTGGTGATGTCCCTCCAGACTTTATTAGATTGGTCATACAGATTTGTACCCTCACAGATGTGTAGACTTAAACCAAAGATGTAGTACTTTAAGTACACTTCAGGTACTTTTGTACGAACTATTTTAACATAGATGTCCCATTATAATTAAAAGAGTGGTCTTTAACTATTCTTAAAATAAAAACGTTCAAATTTCTACTTACCAATGAATAAAGTAAATTGATTCACGTTCTGAATTTACGGAACCTAGACCTCCCCAATGTAAATATTAAATCTTCCAAGAACAAAAGTCCTACTGACTTGTAAACAGTCCGTAACGGTATGTAAGTAAAAAATCTCAAGAATAGTCGATCCACTCATCGAATAGACACTCCAAGTCTTCAAGTACGGAAGTAAGGGAGTTCCAGTCTTCACGACCCAATCGAGACTTCTCATTACTGTCCCTGGAGTCTCACAGAGGAACCTCCTCCTTTACCGTTAGGTGAGGTCATAAAAACGGATCTCTTAGGGTACCTGTCTCCTCGGACCACCCGATATCAGGTATCCCAGTGTTTCCCAACCTGTACTGACTCACTGATTGTGAAAGTAAAAGTGGTGCACCTCTGTTTATAATACAACCTTTACTCCTACAGTCGGATTAAGGTCCTTGAAGTAGAATTCTTTAAGAAGTCCACTACGGATCCCCTTGTGAAGGTTTCGGTTGTCCTAGATGTGTAGAGAATGTTACAAAAGAAGGGTACACACACACCGAAACCGTGGTCCCATATGATTGTTTCTACTAACATGTACCCTTTCACTCTCGAACGAAGATAATTATAGACTTACATATGACGAACCCAATCCAGGGACATCATTCATATGCATATAAACTCAAACACACACACACAAGTCAAGTCAAGTCAGTGAGTCAGCACAGGTTGAGAAACCCTGGGGTACTTAGCGTCGTGCGGTCCGGAGGGACAGGTAGTGGTCGAGGGTCTCAAGTGAATCTGAGTGTAGGTAGCTCAGTCACTACGGTAGGTCGGTAGAGTAGGAGCCAGTAGAGGAAGAAGAGGACGGGGGTTAGGGAGGGTCGTAGTCTCAGAAAAGGTTATTAGACGTTAATGATTACCATTATCATAATGGTATAAGAAAGTTTTCCTCTAGAATGATAAATTTGACTTTAACTTTCTTTGAAAAACATTTCGGATTCCCTTTCTTTTTGTTTATAAAAGACAAACTGTCTTAAAGTTTTACGAAAAAAGACATCTCTATAAGACCGGACCACAAAGAGAAAAATCAAGAAGGACTGGATCCATGGTTAAAATGTCAAGGTATATCTACGATTACTGGGGTAAAAACGATGACTTTTTAGAAGAAAGTAAAAATAAATTTCTTTCTAAAGACACAAACGTTGTGAAGTCCCCCGACGAAGTTTCAGAAACAAAATTATTGTGTCCAATTGTGTCAGTAAAACGACAACCTTCATCGACTTGTGACAATACGTTTGTATACGAACAGAAATCAAGTTTTTCCAAGACTTTTACTCAATCGTCTTGAGAACCGAGTAAAGACGTAGGTGTCCTCAGACCCAGGGTATGGAGGCTAAAACCGCAACTTTCGTTACGGCTGACATGTCACTCTCAACAAACGACGCCGCCGGTGAAGAGGTCGTGTCGCCCAGGGTACGGACATCCCTCTTGTGTGTGTGTGTGAAATAAGAGGGTTGGAGTCGTTCAGGAACGGTGGTGAGTCTGGAGTTTCACCACTTCTTACATCGTTCGACACCCACAAAGACCTTGAAGGATGGGTACACCGTGAATCAGACAGGTATCGTTTGAAAATCGTGAATTAATATAAGATAAAACCCAATATAAAAATATGTGAATAAAAAACTATAAAACGAAAGAGTTGATCTTTTAGGGGAACTTCCGATTTTAGTTTAACATACAAAGAAACATAAAAGACTTGAAAGTTGTAGGTTGTACCATTGGTGATCGGCGTATCAGATTACCTATGGACTTTACACCGTTCACACTGACGTATAATTAAAATTAAAATCAATTTAAATTTTTGATCATGAGTTAATAATCTTTTGAGTTCTTACACTTATTTTCTTCATGTAACATCTGACCTTTAAATCTATGTGTAGTTCTTAGAGGTTACTTTTAAATAGTAGATTTTACCCTGACGACATTTATTTGTGTCTTAAAGTTTCTGGAACTCACTTTTCTGTGGTATTTTATTACGTAATCGTGAATAAAGTATAGTTAATGTACAGTCTTATAGTATGAATTATGTTATATAATAGTTTTGGATAAACAAAAGTGGAAAAACACTTTGGACAAACAAAAGTGGAAAAAAGAACGAAAAACTTCTACACTGACTATCATTTCATGTTTTAAAAAGACTTTCTATAAGACAATTAAAAATGGTACTATTGTCAAGAAACTCGTGTTTTTACTAAATCGACTTTCCTGAAGATTCTAGAATAGGTTCCTAACGTTTCTTCACAGTTCACGTTTCCTGTTCGAGAAATTTTTACCACCGGATTATCTCATACACGACTCTTATTAAGATTCCGTACCAACTCGGATCTCTTTCTTCCACTTCTGACTACTGATTACGGACGGGACCCACGTCCTTCGCCCACTGTTGGTAACACCACATCAAGATACTACTACTTTAGGTTTCGAGTGGAAGAAAGGATGTAAAACTCTTTACTCAATTCCTCCGGGACTCTGTGTTTCTCTAGGCAGTTTTTATCGAGTTGTCACTGATTTTGAGTCCTGAGGTTTAAGACAAAATCATGATAAATAAAATGTCATATAAGATGTGACAGTAGTACCCTATATTGATGACAGACACGTTGATATTTGTTCAACGACGAATGTTGACTATCCGTGTGTAGTTAAATATGTTCTCTATATGACGAAAGTGGTGAATCCTTTATCTACCCCTTGGTCACTTTTGTCACAGTCTGATAAAAAACCCCGAGGTTTTAGTGACGTCTACCACTAACGTCGGTACTTTAATTTTCTGCGAATGAGGAACCTTCGTTTCAATACTGGTTGGCTCTATCGTGTAATTTTTCGTTTCTATAATGAAACGGTTGTTTCCAGGCAGATCAGTGCCGATACCAAAAGGGTCACCAGTACATACCTACACTCTCAACCTGACACTTCTTTCGACTCACGGCTTCTTAACTACGAAAACTTGACGCCACGACCTCTTCTGAGGGAACCTGACGTTCCTCTAGGTTGGTCAGGTAGGATTTCCTCTAGTCAGGACCCACAAGTAACCTTCCTGACTACGACTCCGACTTTGAGTTATGAAACCGGTGGAGTACGTTTCTCAACTGGGTAACTATTTCTGGGACTACGACCCTCCCTAACCCCCGTCCTCCTCTTCCCCTGTTGTCTCCTACTCTACCGACGTACCGTAGTGGTTGAGCTACGTGTACTCAAACCCACTTGAGACCCTCAACCACTACCTGTCCCTCCGGACCACACGACTCCAGGTACCCCAGCGTTTCTCAGCCTGTGTTGACTCGTTGACTTGACTTGACTTACAGTAGATAAAGGAAGATGTATTTATAATTAGATATATAGTAAATTTACCAATGTTAATAAGAAATGTTAGAAAATTTAAATATATTTTACCGTATTCGTATAGATGTATATGGATATATATATACACACACACACATGTATATGTGTGTACGTAGTATTAAAATAAGGATCTTTAAATGGGTAAAAAGTGATCATAATTATTTTATATTTTTATTATCGAACATATATGTAAAATTTATAGAACCCTATTTAAAGATCTTCACCTTAATGACGTAGGTTCTCATGTTTTATATGACAGTATTACAGTTGTCTTCTACTTTCATCATATTGACTTGGAGTATTTTTGCCGTTCTGACTATTTATAATGATGTTTTATGGTTTAACAATACGTACTGTTTTTCTTTTCTATCCGGTATCCGGTTCAACCTACTGTTTTCCTTCTTACCTCTTTTATAGATCTGTTTAGAGATGTATGTATTTAGGGATATATACTCAAAAAGTTAGAAAAAGTAGGAACGGTTTGACTCAACTTTTTATAATAGAGTAGCAGTGAAGGGAGAAATAGGGAATACTAATGTAAACAACGATACGTAGAAAAGTTTATAAATAATCGATAAAGATACAGAACGGAACACTTATTGGAGAAGTACGAAAAACGGGTTTAGTGAGTAACGGAAAGGTAGTATAGACAATATTTATACAAAGGTTTACAAAATAAACCTTGTACTTTTAGAACAAATACCTTAAAAATCCAACAGTGTGTGTTATAAATTAGAACTATATGAGTATTAATAGAACGAGGGACTATGACCCAATATGGTGAAATTAGTAATCTTTTTTGTTAGAGAAAAATTTTTTTTATGAAGAAGACCTTGAGGGAACGATTTGATGAGTAAAAGGGGACTCGTATCGTTAATAAATGATACTAAAAAAATAATCGGAGAACAACGTATAATGTAGGACCACATCCAATAAAAATAAGTTTACAGTTTAAGGGAAATACTCGAATGACAAAAATTATGATGTAACGTAGATAATAATTAATTATGTTCAAGATGTCCTCGTATTCCTGTAGACAAAAATTAAAGACGGGACCAAATAAGAATCCGGGTACCCAATAACTCTTCATACTAAATTTAAAAAAACTTACAAACGTCGACAATATAAAAAAATATTAGTTATTGAAGTAATTGAATACTATTTTATTAAAAATACTTCGTTAGTAAACTTAAAACACTCTTGTGTTTACCACTTCATACACTAGTTAAAAATATTTACAAGATACACCAACTTTTCTATATATAAAAGGTTAATAAGATCTATTCAGGTAGTACAGTTCGAACAAGTAATAAAATTCCTAAACAATTATAAGAAACACCAAGATAGCTAAAAATAACGGAAATCTTACCTTGATAGTTTAGAAAGATCACTTTGTTTAACAAATACTTACATTATTGTTAAATACAAAGAATTTATTTTAATATCTATAGACCATAAATTTGATATTTGGTGAACTAGGAAAATGAAAGTTTATAAGATAAATAATCAATATGGAGTATTTATATTAAAAAAATTTGGGACCGTTAGAAACAAAAACTGAGTTCTCAATCAGGTAAATATAATAGATTCATAAGTATATGTGTATTAGTAAAGACACAAAAAGGGGACATGATCAAACCTACAATATGTAAGATAATAAATCACGAATAGGATCTATAAACTAGTACCTATGGATTCTAGTGTTTCAATGACTATGAAAAAAGTCGAAAAGGGTTTGTCATGTCTACAGTCTTACAAAGTTGAGACTAATTTGTCGAGAACTGTACTACTAGGAGGGTATTAATATCAATGTATAACCTAAAAAAAAAAATTGTGATCTTTAGTGGGTGATGACAAGATGAAACTTGTTAGTTGCAAACAAATCCAAATGTAAAGAACGAAACAAATAAAAACATCGTGAATAAAGGAAGACCCTGGTGACTAAAGAAAGACTTCTTGTAAGATATTTACATGGGTAGTCTCACCGAAAACTATCGGAGTCTTTTACTGAAAGTGACGAGAAGAATTTTTGATTAAAGTCACCCATATCAATTTTATCATTCTTGTCTATGATGTGAGCTAGAATCGGTTTTCCATCTCTTCGTAAAAAAGTTACCCATCTCTTAAGATCTGATTATCGTGAAGTTTCTACGGTAAGATGGTAAAAAATAGAAGGGAACAAAGACCACTCTTCAGTCGGTAGACCGTTAGATTAAGAGGCCTACGAAAAGTCTAGAAACGGAAAAGATAAGACGTCCAAGTAATTCTGTAACATACACACCTAAAATTTTTGGAGAAAGAACCTTAAGGATTTGGACATCAAATTGTAAATTTAAAAGTCTTCAGAGTCGATCATGGAAATATTTGATCATGGAACTACATACGGAAATATAGTAAGATACCAAGAATTGTCTTAAGGTTAATTCGTGTATAATCTGGAAAAGTGTAAAAAATTTAGAACTAGAGTGGAAGTCCGAAGGGTTTATGTAACGAGAGAACCGACACAAGAGACATTGAACGAGTCAAGATATAAAGTGAATAGGACAGAAATCGGTACTGATTGGACTATGAATTAGGTAAGTGACTTAATAAGAAAAGTCTATGATATGTGACATAAAAACTTCAAGAAAAAAGTTTAGGGGGACCAATTAAACCTATCAGTAAAAAAGAATGTTTGCGAAAAGTTATAAATAAACAACTATGTTTATTTAATATATATTTATTATTAAGATTTATCCACTTAGATAAAGATGATAAACGCAAAAAATGACCGAACAGAAATACCGTCACAAATGAGGTACGTCAATCACTTGACAGGTAAATCTTCTGACACGACAAATCCGAAAATAGAAACACTTAAGAAACTCCTACCATACCTTTTGAGTAAATTTTGAGTAAATTTAAGTGAAGATTGTGTACGGAACCCGGTGTGGTTGGTCCTGGACAAGGTGGTTTAATTTTTGTACCCTGTATGCTCATTCCACCTAATGTCCACGTTTAAGGTGTTCGTGACACTCAATAAGAGTTTTCGTCAATGAATAAATGGGGAAACAGGGTACATAATTGGTCCCTCTCTTTCAGTTTATGTAGGAAGGTGAACGGTACATCCTAAAGAAAAAGATACAAATAACGTGACTTCTGTCATGGAGTCCCCAAGGTGAAATACGTCCAGAGTCGGGAAACCTGGTTTCGGAACAGAGGACGATAGAGACCTGAAAATTTTAGTCAAGGTCCGACCAACCCTAACCAATCAATGGAACCCTTTACGGACCACAACGGGTGGATCAAACATCTAAACTCCAAAGAGTCTCTTTATGGGATCGTGAGGTATCGAGTTGGTACGTGATTTTTCAAGAAATTATAAAAGAGTACTCAAAATCTATATGACACCCTCCTTTCTAAATTAACTTATAGACAAGACGACGACGACGACGGTTCAGTGAAGTCAGCACAGGTTGAGACACTGTGGGGCATCTGCCGTCGGGTGGTCCGAGGGGGCAGGGACCCTAAGAGGTCCGTTCTTGTGACCTCACCCAACGGTAAAGGAAGAGGTCACGTACTTTCACTTTTCACTTTCACTTAAGCGAGTCAGTACAGACTGAGAATCACTGGGACACCTGACGTCGGGTGGTCCGAGGAGGCAGGTACCCTAAAAAGTCCGTTCTCATGATGTCACCCCACGGTAACGGAAGAGGTTTATAGACAAGATGGTATAGTGATTTTTTTATCTTCATTGAACATAAAGATTTTCGGGACATGTATAATACACGTAGTAAGTACATGTCACTTACAAACATTCACTTCTTGTGTCACTCATAAAAGGAATATTTTTGTAAAGAAGACATGTTCCGAGATGTAGTACTATACACCTGATAAAACTCCTCTGTCCGTTCAATATGAGATGACGACTGTGTATATAAAATTTATAGTCAATTTAGTATATAAAGTCGTATGACATTAACTCCCAGGTTTAACGTCGAGTTGATGTAAATTTGTCGGGTGAGAAGTCTACTGTTACTAGTAATAAGGTTCATTTCATGATCAGTAGTAAAAATAAAAATATAGAATCAATCTGAGACAAAACTGTACCTAAAATTTATCTAGTATCTTGTTACCTATATAGTAGTACTGGATAAGTTCATACACTAGTACTGAGTTAAAGAAGGAAGAGGGTTTTTTGTTTGCCACCAGTTGTTTTTCATATAAGTACTACAGTCATTTATACTTTCAGTGTTTTGTTTGTTTTGAGGCAAAAAGTCTACATCAAAATAAGTCTGTACTGACTCACACTAGTAAATTTCATAAAAATCGTTTTCTTCTTTCTGAACCATCTAAAATCAGATGTTTTGTTATATGAGTAATCTAATTCGAACCTACGTGTACATGGATTTATTTTGAAAATGATAGGTTCAGGGTATGTTACAAGAAACCTTTCTTTTACTCAGTGGACAAATTGAAATAATGTATACAAGTGTTATAATGATTCTTTGTATAAAAGACTCTGGAGATTTTCTACTGGGTTAATACATTTAATATTCCTATATATTAAGTTCCTGAATTTAACTTATCGTAGATTTTATTTTATGTACGTCTCTTTGATCCTTAATTTTTACGTAGTCAAGAGACTTAGGGAATTCCTACAGTAATACAGACGGGATCATTCACATTTTACAACACAATACATTGTAATACATAATACCTCAGAAACGAACTTATTTGCTAAAGCCGAGAATTCCTCGTAGAACTAAATTTTTAGTGTAGACAGAAACAGGAAAGGGAAAAAGAATGAGTCTTTATATTCAAAAGAGTAGACGATGTAATATATAAGGGTTGTTCTTTGGTGACATTAATATCCAGAGTTCTTTAAAATGGAACCGATAGACTAACTTTTCTACCTTTTAGTCTAGTCTCTCACGGACAATTCAGTAAAGAGATTATAACACTTGAGTATGTTCACTTCACTCCGATCTTGTATTTAAACACCCCAGGTAATGTAGAACGATGTATCATCATGACGGAAGTGAAAGCAAACGAAAGAGGACGAGATCAGTGTGACGGAATATTTGAAAAAAAATTAAAGTATACGCAATCATCCCTACCTTTGTAATTAAGTAAACTCTAAATGGTACTTAGACTTCCATTCTACACTTGTTCAAGTCGTTACTTAGTGTTTGTAGTCCTGTGTACGTACTCCAGAGGCCAATCACTGGTGATGTAACGAACTTTAATATGAACATACCTTAGTTCGTTACCGTTCAACCTCTTTCTGATGAAAGATACAGAAAAGAAAGAATCTTGTTTATAGAAGCCGACAAGTACCTAAGACAGAGGTCCGAGGACGGGGGTGACAAAGATCAGGGAAACTGTAGACTACACAGGTAAGTGGAACCGTACAAAACTAAAACAAATTTAGACTCACTTTTGTAAGGTAGACTCGAATGAAGTTTCGGGGGAATCTTTCCGTGTACTCTCATTCCTATCACTATACAGACTCCATAAGAGGTTATATAGTACGTCTCGGAAAGAAAGACTGACGAACACATCGAGAACTATTATAATGGTGAAACAAATATAGTGCGAGAGGTGAAGAGTTTCATAAAATTGGAGTAGACCAAGAGTGAAGTTGAGACGTTTCGTTCGTTTTGTCTGTGATGAAGAGAATACCGTTCTTTACATCAGTTAGTATATCACTAATCATCCATATTTGACACTACCCCGTTACTGATCTAGACCCAGAGGACCCGTATCTATTTAATTACGAAAAATGAGAACGTCATTCTGAGTGTCCCCGGGTATAAGGATTCGGAAACTTACTACCGGTTCTAAAGACCTGAAGGAACGGTGATGGGACGAATAAGACACTCCATCTCCGTTGATGAAGGAGCAATCATCACTACTGTCGTATAAACTGTTATATAAAATATCTTAGAAGTTTGATTTAATAAGTAGAACTCAATATTCCTCGTTTAAGAGCCTTAGAATTTTTACTTTTGAAGTCTTCTTACCCTTTTGTATCCAAAAGTCAGATAGAGGTCGTTTTTCGAATTCCTTGTACAACCGTCGTCCCTCCACCCCCCCCCCTCCCCCTTTTCCCATTTACTTGTAAAAATCCCTCCTTTTTTCGGTGTTCAGTTTAAAGACTACTAAGCAAAAACACTTTGATAATTCTATTATCAAAGACTACACTACTGTCAATTTGTATCAACGACCCCGAAGGTATTATGATTTAAAAATTTTTATATGATCCTTCTTTAAGTTCTTTTACGTAAGTGTTATTGACGATACCTAACTTACAAAGACAGGTAGGATAGGGTTCGGTGTATACCTTCGGGATTAGGGTCACACTACTATAAACCTCTACGCCGGAACACCTCTGTTGATCCACTACATGGCATCAGAGTGCTACCTTTCTCGCGGACATATCCTTTTCTCGTGACTGAAGAGAGGGAGACGGTACCTTCTTCCGTCGGTAGATGTTCGGTTTTCGGTTTAGACGGTCGTGGAGTTATAGTCTTAAGAGTCGGAGGTCTTGACACTTTTTAGTTGCAAACAACAGATTCGGTGGGTCGGATGAGACGATCTCATCGGACTTAATTCTGTCACTTCCCGTGTATTCTATACTAACATAAGTGTCCGGAAAACTATCGGATTATACGTTTCTTTAAATTTGTACTTGAATTTAATACTGTCAAAAATATGGATCGTTGTGTGTAATCCTTAGGAGGAAAACCGAAAGTCCTCATTATATATGTTATAAACTTCTCTAATTATTTTCGTAAGTAGTTAACGAGGTTTCGGATTATCTATACAACGTCCGTTCCTTTCTTTTACTTTTTTATGTCATAATCTCGTAATACATCATTGTCTTATGATGATTCTTAATCGTAGTCTTTATATTATACGTTTACTGATTATTCATAAATTTTTTTCCATGTTTCATAAAGAGTACCTACCAATTTTAATAACAGTTATACTGTGTATATGTGTACTTATGTGGATTTATGAACCTTTTATACTTATTGCACACATTTAACGTAATTACATTAAAAGGACCGAAACTATAAAACGATATTGATGTGTACAACGATGGTGACCCCTCAAATCCACTTCCTATACCCCCTAGAGATGATAAAAAATTTGAGCGACACTCAAATATTAATGAAATTTCAAATTTTTAGTAACATCCAAACTTCTTAAACATATCAATAATATTATAACTAACATTAGGTTCTTCTAAAGTCAGTCTTGGATTTTATGACTTTTATTTATTTAGAGTTCACCAGTTTGATAAAATCTTAAAAAAAGAGTGGAGACGGTAAAAGAAAGGAGGAATTGAAGGGGTCGGATCCTTTTAATGAATAAGTAACTATTTATTTAAGTGACAATTTGTATGATCGAGTGTAAATTTCCTTTCTTATTTATCGAACCAAATAATCTTTTGGATCAAGAAATGGAGTGAAGACAACGAAAGGGTTGATATTACAAGATACCTTACTACTTCATGTTATTTTGGGTGTCGTCCAATTGAGTGTGTGTGAAGATATTGTCTATTGGGATGACACATCGTTTCCCTTGATATAAGTCATAAAACACTAGTAGATATTCCCCTTTCTTAGACGTTGTGTCTGTGTGATGTACCTCATTTTTGAACAAACACACACACATATATATATATATATATACACCCGAAAAGACCGTCGAGTCTGACATTTCTTAGACGAACGTTACGTCCTCTGTGTCCAAACTAGGGACCCAGTCCTCCTAGAGGAACTCTTCTCTTACCGACGAGTAAGGTCGTAAGAACGGACCTCTTAAGGTACTGTCTTCTCGGACCACCCGATGTCAGGTACCCCAATGTTTCTCAACTTATGCTGAGTCCCTGGTTGTGACACACACACACACACACACAGACACACACGTAGACACAGACACACACACACACACAGACACACACACACACACAGACGCAGACACAGACACAGACACACACACACGGAGAGAGAGAGTGAACCGACATATGGACTTTGATTGTATTGTAACATTTAGTTGGTAACAGACAAACAACAAATCAATCATTCGGTACAGACTGAAAAAACACTAGGGTACCTGACATCGGACGGTCCGAGGGGTAGGTACCCTAAAGGGTCCGTTCTTATGACCTCACTCAACGGTAAAGGAAAAGATCCCTTAGAAGGGTCGGGTCCCTAGTTTGGGTGTAGAGGGTGAACCATCCGTCTTAGAAATGGTGACTCGGTGGACCCTTCAGGTTTTTGTTATTATGAAGTTAAAAATTTTTTTCGGATGTCATCCGTAAAAATATGTAAAAATATATATCACCGACTGGTTTTCCATCCGAAAAGTAGTCGAATGGAGAGAAGGATGGGAATAGAATATGTAGTTACTGTTACAGTTTCCTGACCCATACTCTCTATGGAAACTACTTTAAGTACTTAGTACTATTAATTTAATCCGGGAAAATGAACCGAGGGACCAACTACAATATTTAAATGGGGTAGTACGAAAAGTTGAGAAAAAACGAAATAACTAATGATAAAACTACATGATTAAAGGTGCAATGAACTCGAATAAAGATACTTACGTGTAACGGTACGAACAGATACGATGACGATTCGGTAAAGTCAACACAGGTTGAGACACGCTGGGGTATCTGTCGTTGGATGGTCCGAGGGGGCAGGGACCCTAAAAGGTCCGTTCTCATGACCTCACCCCACGGTGACGGAAGAGGCTACGGACAGATGTAGGGGATCATTAAGACACTACGATAAGGAAGGGGTGACCTAGATAATTCTCGGGTGGTGGGACGAGAAGGTCGAGGAATTCGAGAATAGTCTCCCAAGACAAGCCAGAGACTTTTAATGTGTTTGATCAAAAATGAGGGACATCAGTTTCGAAACCTTTGTCAGACTATAGTAAAAAGTGGTGTTTACCCCTGGACTCTATAATAGAGGGAATGAGAAACTGATGTTTATAAGTCTTTAATCAGTAAGGACAACTAAGGGAAATCTACACAAAAATCACTCGACTCTCAGTTCACAGAAGAGAAATTTCAAGTATTTATACCTAGACCTCCGAGGTTGGGCAGGGACCTCGACCTCCCTGTTGTACTACGGGTAGAAAAGATGACCTGTAGACAGACGAAATGATCCTATTAATGATGGATGTTAAGGTCGTGTCCCTTTACACTTCAAAGAAAAATCCATTCGTTACTTGAGACAGTCCTTACGATAAAATAAAAATAAAAAAACTTTTGATAAGTTCATGAATGGTTCTTAAGAAAATCAATTGTTATAGTGAGGGAGGGTCGAAAAGGAAGGAGAAAGGAAGGTAAACAGGGAAGAGGGAAAGAGTTCAGGTCTGTTAGATGTAGGATACAGGGTCTGTAGAAGAATTGTTCCCGGTATATCTCAACTTCGTAGGTTTCGATACCGTGAGTGTCCGAACCATTTTTCAGACTCATTTCCTAATTGTTTTCTGAAAGAGGAATAGATACCTTTTTAATGAAACTCTAAGATCGAGATAAAGGGAACCATAGACTTTTTCCACCTTACAGTCGATGGTTTGTTATGGGAAACACCAATTTTTGTTTTGTTTTGTGACTTGAAATTAATCACTCACTGGTGTTGACCCTCCAGACACCGGTCTTGTTCTTTGTGTACCACTCCTCAGCACCGAAACCCGAAGACTCTTTCCTGAGACCTTGGACTCACACTGGAAGGGACACACCGGGACGTTCGAAACAAGTATCCGTTGCCGTTCTTTATGACAAGGATTCTCGTGCTCCGAAGATCCCGTTTCCCTGAGACTGTGAAAAGAAAGATCGTATGGTCGTCACAGTGAACCCACAGTGAACCCAGTACCACCCCCCTGTCCCCTTCTCATTTTTTATCAGGACCTTGACACTCGTGAGGAGGAATTCTTTATTTCGACTATGACGGAATGATTTTGTAATATAAAGATAGGTAGATTAATGGTGAACACCGGATTTCTCAGGACCCTAAAGTTGATTGGTTACTTGATTCTAGTGACTGTCCCCACGACATTTTACATACGTTTATTAATGGTTCATAACTCCATGTGTGATTAGTTCCAAATACATATTCCACAATGTCTTTAAAGCCGAGGTCCTCAAGACTGAAGTCCAACCACAAATACTTTTACGAACCATACGTCGGATTTGTTGACAGAGAAGGAATGTGGACTTTACTGAAAAGGACATTAAGACGTAGGAGTATTCTTTTAAAGTATTAATCTTGAGTACTTTCGTACTTTATACTTCTTATATGACTCACACATATGGCCCTCTGACCTTTTTCTAGATATTTCTATTACTTTCTTTATTACTGGACATAGTTTAATATTAAAACTAAAAAGACCAGATAAAGAAAGGTATGTATGAAGAGAAGATGTTTACATATGACTTTTGGTGAGGTATATTTATAAAGATTTCATCGTTTTTATTCTCTGGTCCTACGATCTTCCATGGAATGTGCCTCTTATAAAGTCAAAATGGGTACCAGAACATATATCCATGTAAGAGTAAAATATTTATAATATTACTGGATCAATTCACACACATTACTCTGTTGAGGGTACAGGACCAAGTATTAATTAATTGAAAAGACACAGTAAGTAAGTCGTTTATAAATAACTCATGGATTATGTAGGATTCCTTACATGATCAGTGATTCCTAAGTTTATCACCCTTTTTATCGGTACTATATTACATAAAGGTTACTTAAGTCAACCGAATCTTTAGGACTTATTATCCATCATTAAGTGTTCAGAGACAAGTAAATCGTCATTTGATAAATTGTAAGACGAAGATAAACGAAAACGATTTTATAAGTCCATTTCTATGGTAAACCACCATGTAAGTCACCATGTATGTAGTACTTTATCCGATTTTTATAAACAAAACGAGTTTTAGATAATTGTTAACTGACTACCTCTTTACACTAGAATATTTATAAACTGAAGTTAAACGAACTTTGACGAAGTTATAGTACTTACTTGACAGTTTTGTGAAAATTTCTACACTCAACATGAAACGTCCCTTATTATTAGATTTTATCAACTGATAATATCTAAACAAAGGTTATGTCATCCATTTGGTACCGGGGTTCTAGGTTCCTCGACCCACCGCGAATCAGGGTCCCAGGGAGACTTGAACTCTTTCTCCAGGATTTCATATCTATTCATTGAGTTTGTGGAAGATAAGTGACCCACTAGTAGTAAAGTCGAGTCGAGACGGTTCGTGGAGGGTCGGGAAGACAAATAACTGTCGATAGGAACCAAGAGAGACATCTCAGGTAGTCTTAGTAAAGGAATGTATAACCTTCCAAGAGTTGTAATACCTCCATACTTTGGTTGTTAATTCCTTACGGAGGGAGGTTTTGTATATTAAATAGTATTAAGGATTAATAGTCAAGTCGTAAAATCGTGTCTTTATTATAAAGTAAATCTTTGCTGTATTCCTTACCCAGAAATAATACTATCATAAACGTACTCAAATACTCGTCCCCAACCGTTTGTAAAAGACATTACCCAGTTTATCATTTAGAGAGTCCGAAATATCCCGGTGTATGTCAGAGACAGTGTATAGGAAAAATAAAAAATTGGGAAACTTTTACATTTTTTATAAGAATCGATCTTTTAATTGTCTAAATGGATATAACATGTCAAACTATTTAAAGACCGAAGATCCATACGTCCCATTTATGTCGGTATCAGTAAATACAGAAAAACCATTGGTTTTTGTGTACGAAGATACAAAAGATGGAGGGGAAGGATACTAAACTATGATTGTGACTTATAAAAAATTACATTTAAGTAGTTGAGTCATCGATAATACATAGTAAGTATAGGTTACCAATTAAAGGTAAACTTTCTTACGAATTACATTAAACGTCAAATCTGTAGTTTAGTTGTTTGCCGTTCCAAGTGAATAAATAATAATCTATTAGAGTGGATTTAAGAGTATTTAAATTAAATTAAACTAAAGAAACTATTAGAACGTGACTTATATGAAAATAGGGAGAATCTCCCTTCCTTTACCTCTAACGATACCCGATTCACTGAAGTGGTTCCATTAGGTCGGTCAAATGACGTTTTCTTGAACTTGGGTCTAGAGGACTGTAGTTCAGGATCACAAAGGTGTTGTCGTTTACGTATTAGTTAAATACCTTTTTGTACATAGATAGAAATCCGTGTGTGTGTGAGTCGTCTCGGTTATTTCAGTGCTACTGAACTCTGAAAGACTCTCCTTACGAGTGTTCATGTACAAACTTCGATAAACCTAGTGACGGTGTCCAAGAAAAATTTGACCCATAGTATTACTAATCCTAAGGATTGATTCGTTCATTTTTACTATAAGCGCTTACTAGGATGGAGATTATTTTAGTGACTCCTGAGTTCGTCGGGGTGGGAAAAGTCACGACGACGACGATGACGACGATTCAACGAAGTCAGCACAGACTGAGACACACTGGGGTATCTGTCGTCTGGGTCTTTGAAAAATAGAGACGCATTTATATTTTACGTTTGTCATGTTCCGTTTAGTTCGTTTGTTGACGGATTACTTGAACGTTTTCTGTGTCCTAAAGTATGTTAGTTACTTTTATTATAAGTTCTTATCGAAATTAGTGAGACTTTCGAAAACAACTTTCTCCTAGGTCTTCTCGCTCTAAATCACTTTTACCTTGTTCCGACCGCTGCACTGTCACCGAAATTTACTCTTACTAAACAGTTATTTTACTAAGGTTTACCGGGAACCTTTTTTGCTATTTCTAAAAATATTTGACTCAGACAAATAATGAGATGATTTTAAGTTTAAAGTATTATAATGTATTTTTGATGTTGAAATTTGTACTAAGTAAAAACAAACTACATTCTTACCGATATCGACGGACAAGACAATCTATTATTTGATGTCCATAAAGTAGTAAAATCAAAATAACAAATTTTATTTTGTGGTAAACATAGCAAGTAATGTTCTGAGACCGGGGTTAAATTCCTCTAAGTAAAAATTGTAAAAGAGGAGGGTTGTGGGTAAATAAAGTCATAACTCAGGGAGTACGTGTCGAAGAGGTTTGGTCCTTCCGGCGTCTAATTCATTCTCTTATTCCTTGAACGAGAGGAGAGAACTCTCACGTCCTCGTCAGTGTCTCAAACTCAGTGACGGCACAAGTCTTGACCGAACAATAGAACTGGAAGTGACACATAAGATACGTTCAGGGAAAGGTATCGGATTCACGAAAAAAGAACAGTGACCTTACGTGTTCGACAAATGTGGTTTTGTTAGTACTCTTCCGATGAGGGGGTACTTATGTTACACTATTATCTTTTACAGTCCGGGATTTAGCGTACTAGTTGTTGTCATTCTAAAGGGAGCTTCGTCAGTACGTCAAATTCAAACCCCACTCCAAGAATAAAGGAATCAAGTGTGTAATGAACGAAACCGAATCCACACTCTGGTGTGACTGCCTGTGCCCCTTCCAGACACCGACCTACAGTAATACGGACCAAAAGAAATAATTTCAATCTGTGACACTGTGAGAAATGCAGGGTGTTCTTCACTCAAGTGTCTTGAGGTGACCTACTGTAAATTCTTGAAGAACCAGATCATAGATTTGTAGAATCTTATATTTTCTTTTGTCATACACAATTACGATGATGATCCAATAAAAGATCGTAAGTCTAGATAAGTTGAGAAATCTGAGTTTTTCTTTTTTTTGGTTCTATTTTCTTTTGTTAACATAACTCTTTCTATAAACCCCAATTTCGTAAATAAATATCATAAGAAGTAATAGAAGGGATGTCTTATCAAGATCTTTTACATCACCGACCTCCACTGTTAGAGTCTTTATCCTTTAGAAACACCGTTCTGATTGTTTGTAAGAGAGTTCTCATTAGTAAAAGATTGAACGGGGGTAGATGAGGGAAAAAGTTGTCTAAAAAAAAGGGAAAGTTCAGAGTCCAGTAACTTTAGTGAGTTGACAGAGAAAGGTTGTAAAGACTGTTGTAAAAAGACAAGTCACTGGTAGTGACCCTGTCGTCCACCTGTTGGTCCTTCCGTTAGTGTCCGGTTAATTTAGAGTTACTCCATTCTGTGAAACACTTCCCACCTTTTCTCTAAATTTGTCTAATCAGTCTTCTCCGTGAGAACCTGCTTCATACACAAGCTATTGGTAGTCAGTTATCGAGTCTGTTAGTATTTTGACACAGGAAAAGTTTCTCTCTTTTCGTTTTACTGAACCGTTTGTAAAGGATAAGGAGAGAGAGACGGTGAAATTTTACCTTCTTAAGACCTAGGAACGACAATTGGTTTACCGTAAATGTCGAGAGTCAACCGTACCCCGTCGACTCTTAGATTTTGCTCCTTACGAATAAGGTAAAGGTAAAGGTACCTTTGGTCAGTGGTTGACCACTTTTGTTCCATCTAGTTTAAAAACTTGTTCTTACAACTTTATTAGTGACAAAATTTTGAAAAGAGAACGGAACCTACCTCTCGTATAACATTAGAGTCCTTATGTGGCTCTACGCACAAGTGGTGACAAGACAGTATTAAGAAAAGCATTAGTGTCATTACTAACATAAGTATCCTCAAAAAACCCAGTAAGAAACTTCCTTTCTAACGACATTTAGGTTATTTATTTAGTATATTATTTTACGTTTTAATTTACTAGAAAATTCCCAAAAAATTTTTTTAGTTCTATTTGAATGTCGTTAATTCATTTGGATTCTTACGGAAAGTTTTAAATACTAGTACGAGGAGAAGAAGATACAGGAGAATCGTTTGTGTACTCCGTTCTTTACACCACTAAAGGTATCTTACCGAACTGAGACTAGTCAAAAGAACTTGTCTAAGTCTTCCCTATCAGTTAGAAAACAACTGTGAGCTGATACTTTTAGACTGAAAAAACTTTTCTGAGAACTTTGTTGGTCAACAATGTCTCACATCTACTTGAGGAATTCGAGACCCTAGGTAAATCAAAAAGGTTCTCTTAAAGTCTGAACGTGGGAGAGGACCAGGGTGATTTTAGGTATATGGTGAGGGTGACAAAGGTGAAAATCTTATATTTGTAAGGTTTGACCCATCTTCACTAAAGGGGACCTCTTTATCCTCCTTTTCACAGTTACTAAGTAAAGTAAGTGTCGATGTAACGATTCACAAGGACTACTATTTTGGAGATTTCGTCGCGATTATGGGACGTAATAGTGTACCCGGTCATCCCGGATATCTTAGGACTTGTAATTCTTACGAAATTGACATTAAGAGTGTCTTTTTAAGTTCCTCGATAAAAACAGAGGTAAAATATATACTCTGTTAATTCAGGGGGCGACCGTTTTTCTAAGTAGGGTTCAATAAGGACATTGGTAGATCACACAGAGGGGTACAGTCTGAAAAGTAAGTGCCAGTGAGACGAATCTGTGGTAAGGGATTAAGGTCGAACATAAGGACCAAGTTTTTGTAGTGGTACAGAATTAAGGATTAGAGATCTAATTAAGATTAGAAGAGTATAGTCATTTTCTATTTGTATTAACCTTTACAGACTGGAGTTAGTAATAATAAAAAACTAATACTTCTTGAGTACATACTAATAATGAAAATTAAAAAGTCGATTTACGATTTAGACTTCGATAAGGAATTCAACCAGGTTAATAAAGACTAAACGAAGAAAGGTTCCATACGATTTATAAATTCGTCAAACTGGCATTAAAAAGTATAGTTGTAACATCAATTATTTACTCTTGTGTTATTCTTCTTTCTATAAATTCACATTACTCTACCTTTCTATCTAAAAGTGATCTAAAGTTTAGAGATTTCCTTAATAGAGTTTTCAAGGTAATTAGTCATTATTTACACGTACCAGATAAAAATGGTAAAGTATGATTTTAATGAGACACTTTTGTTAAAAAATCCGAATATGATGAACTAAATGGAGGGACAAATTTCTTTTCGGTCGTGTATTATAGACTTTCTTTTTTTTTTGTTGTTTATTTTCAAATTAAATATTAAAAAGACTACCGATTCTTATTTACTAGTTAACTATGATTACTTGTACCGAGGTGTATTGAACGTTATAAAAGAAAGGTACATTTAAAATGAGACGATAAGTCTCAACTTTACTTCGAGGAATTAAAATTAGATTCCTTTTATGATTGTTCATACGTATATTTCCCTTCTAGAGGACAATGACTTTGACAATCAATAAATATCAGTGCATTCCATCCTCTTCTAACTCCCGTCCTCCTCTTCCCCTACTGTATCCTGCTCTACCAACCTACCGTAGTGACTGAGTTACCTGTACTCAAACTCGTTTGAGGTCCTCTATCACTTTCTGTTCTTTTGGACCGTACGAACCCCAGTTACCCTAATGTTTCTCAACCTGTCCCGAATCGTCGACTTGTTATTTATGTTTATCTTTGTTTTTACCGACAATCCCGTTAAATGAGTTATTGAACCTTGTAATCTAATTCCCGTTTAATTTTATTTAAATTTAGAAAATAAAGACCGTGACCAAAATTTAAGAAATGGTGTAAAGTACCAGAAAAAAGGAGGGGACCAAAAGAGTCCCTTTTTTTCCCCGTTACTAGAACGGTGTCTCGTCTCTATATCCCTTTGAGTCGAAATTAACACAATTTAATCATTATTAATATTACGTATAGTTCCAATGTGGAATATCAATTGTTGATGTTTCGTGCCGTCTTACTATTAGTGAATAACGTACAGATAATAAGTGGTCACAGGTTGTGTTTACTTCGTACGATAAAAGTCTCTCGACATTTTTTTTAATCAATTTTGACCTCGTATTACGTTATATTCAATTTTTATCTCCTGTGTAATACTTAAGAAACGTATATAGATTTCTCAAACCTGAACCAGTGTTTCCCGAACTTCTTTCTCATTTTTGTACAAGTCTAAACATTAAATCTATTCTCCGAGATCCTTTTTATCCTTTAAATACTGAAGAGAATTGTTTTCTCTTATTTTTTGTTTTACCCATTTATCCTTCTACGAAAAATAAAGTTTGGAACGTTCCTCGAGTGATTATGGTTCCGTGAAGGTCGGTGGTGTGTCAGAGAAACATTACTAATAAGGGAGAGTAGTCAGTAAAAAGTTCTGAGTCCAGTTTGCGGTGTCGAGGTCTTCTGAAGTGATATTACAGATGGATGGAGGTCACTGTCGAGAAGATTTGGAATAAGGAGACCAGACATCGTGACCAAATGTTGCCAAATAAACCAAGAGATATTTATCTTGCGAATTAAAGTTTAGACTAAAATCCTCCTTACAACAACAAATCAACGATCCAACAGAGGGTGAGAAAACGGTGAAGGACCTGACGTCGAGCAGTCCAAGGAGACAGGTACCCTAAAGGGTCCGTTCTTATGACCTCACCGAACGGTAAAGGAAGAGGTCCCCTCTAGCTTGGACACAGAGGACGTAACCGTCCATCTAAGAAATGGTGACTCTGTGGTCCCTTCGGGAAATCCTCATTTTGATGGTCATTTTATCTAAAATTACTCCAAAAATTTTTCCTCTCACCAAATCAGCTCCTTCTTCCTTGATATGGGTAAGGTGTGTCGGAGTAATAACTGTCGGATAATTCTACCTAGTTGTCTGAGGTCCGAAGGTACTTTGTGTTTTTTGTTTTACAGAGGTTTAACGTAGAACGGATTACCGAACAAAAATGACATAGTCAAATCATTGGCTAGTGACATAATCAATTTACCACCTAATTTAGAATTTAAAGATGTATGAAAATTCATATAGTGATCAAACTAAAAATTCACGATAAGAGGATCATTCATAAGTCTTCCAGAAGAGACTTACTTTGATATACAGTATTAGATTCGTGATCTAAGAGTTTTTATTGAGGTTAATAACGGTACTCGATTTTCACAAGTAATAAATAGTTGTGACATAAGTTTTTATCGTGGATCATAGTACAAGGTTTAATTTCACGTACTACACTATGTTTGTCGCGTTTAAACCTTCTAAGTGAAAGTATTCGATACACTTGGACGGAACTTAAAATAAAAGGAGTGGACCTTTTTGTCCCTGTGGTCACAATGAAGTAAAGTCAAAGAAACGACGTTGACTCAATTCGTCTTTTCGTCAAACAAGTTTTCGGTGACACTTCGACTCTTAGTCTTACCAACCCTCGTATCTTAATTGTTCTACCTCCGCTTCCTAGTTCTTTTTGTGGACCGACAAGATACTCCTTCCTGGACGACCCTCTTTCTCTTCGACATCTCTTTCTTGTGCTCGTTCACTTCCTCCCGAATGGACCGGAAAAGAAAGCGGTCGAACGTGTACACGATGACTGGAAATCGTAGATCTGATGTACCGGAGACTGGTTCTGATCTCGTCCCCTCCTACTCGTTCAGGGATGACTTAGACCGTTAAGATCGGTGATATGACCTCTCGTCAGAACCGAGAGGTAGTTCTAAATTTTCTGTCTTGTAAGGAATGTGTATTTTTTGTTGCGTCTATGACCCCCGGGGTTTCTGATGGATGATGGATAGACTATACCTAAAAATGTTCAGTTTACTTTCATATACATTTTTACGAAACACTCGACATTTCAAGATTTATTTAATAATAGGAACCATCTACACGGTGACATAAACTCTTCTACTTTAGACTTTACAGAACCTTCCTGATTACGGTCCACTCCCTTAGTCTTTTAGACGAGAAAAAAGAATAGAGAGAACCTTTTGTATATGACTGGGGCTACTTGAGATAAATCTGAAACGACTCAAATATCGGGTTCCCTTTTTGTCGGTTCCAAAGAAATGTCCTGTTTCAACAAGGGGCGAGGGGGTGGATTTAATACATGGTTCGAGTAGTTTCGATGTCTTGACAAGTGTCCTTTTGGTTTGTTCGTCCAACATATATGACCCAAAGTTTTTAATAGTATTAATGAATCGGTACTTAAAAGTCCATACTATGTACAAACAGGTACATAGTCGTGTCCATACGAAAACCTCCCATACCGAATTTTATAGGAGAGTCACATATTTTCCTAATAAGTTAAAATAAATCGTTGAATAGATTGTCAATGAACCCGGAGGGAGGAGGTTAGTGTAACAAGACCGAATGATGTTTATGTACACACCCATTAGATACACATAATATAAGTATTTCTAATGTCTCGAAGACGTAAATTTTTGTACACTTAAATTCTACTCATGGTAACAATTGTTTCAGATAAAAGACTCGTAGTCTTTTTTGTAAAGGGATTATTCTTTGTTCCTTTTTGTAATTGTCTATACTTCAACAACACCCATAAAACAAAGTTGGTCCTACTTAACTCGTTCCCGATCATCTGGAAAGTCAACTTTATTCAAAATGTTTCCTCTAAGATTGTCTTCGAGTATCTTTGTAATAATCTTTTAACCTACTATTATTTACCGTAGTTGACTATATTTTTGTCATGTATGCTAGTATTTTAGACTTGAACATTACCGTATGGACTTATTGACGAGTCTAAACGTAAACTCAATGTTTGTAAAGTTGTTTATACTCATTTGTGAGGATTTGTACTTACTTGTGGTCGTTTTACCCAGAGCAGGGGTATGAAGGTACAACATCTTACACCAAGATGGTAATATTACGGTGGTCGTAATGAGAGACATCTCGTTAAACTATGTTTAAATCGCGTGACTTTTTAATTCGGTGTCAACGATACCGTAGAGACATAGTCCCTCTTGACGACGGTGTTATTGACCCCGGAGATAACAGGGTATTTACCATTACGAAGTTTCACGTCTACTACTCTACTCCGTTTACGTACCAACAAGTACCTCGATGAAGACTCTAACAGGAAGTGAATCCCTGAGGAAAACGAGGGAAACTTAATTTAAAGTTAGTTTAGTTCTGGAGATTAAGAAAAGGTAAGTTTAGGGTCAAGAAAGAGTCTACGAGGTAATGGGTCAGAGGGTGTTGTGAGGAATACACTACACACTCTACCCACCTATTCTCTTTCTTTTTTTATTAGTTCCCGAAAACAAAGTTTATGAGGAAAAAGGAAACTCTTCGTACTTTCCCTAGACAGCAAGGAAATCCTTCCTTAATTTAACATACTTAAAATACTTGCAACATACTTACATTTAACATGGTTAACATACTTTTAACAGTTAAAGTCGGTTACTTTAATTGTTGTGTTCACGGTCGATTTTGACGACTTAGTGAGTTCAAGATCGGTCTAAGTGGTCATGTTTGATATATTTGACCACGGTTCTGGTCCAAGAAGACGTATTACCGTTATATTACGGTCTCGGATGCCCTTCCAATTCGTTGGTCTTAGCCCCACCCCGCCCCCCGCGACTCCCCTCTCTCTCTAGACACTATACTCTTCCCCTCTACGATCTCCCAACCCCTCTTTTATTTTAAGATATAAACCATTAGTCCTGTCCACACCCTCCCTCCACTAACTCACTCTTAGTTGGAGTCCTTCTCCCTTTTAGTTGGTTCTCGTATTTCCAGTATGTTTTAGAAATCATCAGTCGATGAGAGTCGGGTCCTAGATCGGTGTCCATAAAATAGACGTTAAGTACGTTTAAATTTACGTGAATGATCATATACATTTACTATACGTCTACCACATCCCTATAGATTTTTATCTTTCTCCATTTGAGAAGATCGTTTCCAGTCAGAAAAGACTTTAAGTACTCTACCGTCGAACACTACTCTTGTACTCCGTCTCTTTCACCCTTAAGTCCCTCTAGACGATCTTTTAGTGTTCATCAGTTGACAAAAAGAGTTAAAGAAATTCAGTAAAATCCATAAGATATCCGTTCTATTCAGTGTTAAAAGGTTTCGTCCTGTGTAGAAATTCTGAGATACGGAAGATATGAGATTCGGAAGAGGTGTGTCTTCTTCCAAAGACTAAGGGTGACCGAGAATGACCAGAGTCAAAGAAGGAGGATTTCTCTAAGAAAGTGTTAGGAGCAAAGGTCTCGTGAGAGTTCCCGACAGTTAATGCACATTTTTGTAACCCTTTCCCAGAGAATCCAAAACACTAAGGTTGAAGTTTGTCAGGGATATAGGTATGTCTCTTTTAATTGATGGACGGTGGACTCTTAGTCGGATTTTGAAATAGAATAATGAGAAAATAGTGAGAATTATTATAAGTGTCTTAGGTATAGACACCGTTAAAATATATCAAATGGTTTTGTAAATAAATGTAATTGTTATACTGGTTGGACTATTAGTAAGTTTTACAAATTTTCGATAATTATATATGATCATCTTAATAAATTCTCGTCTCTGGGTTCGAGATTAAAGGTGTACCATGGGAGACTAGTCTGGTATCGACTTCGGTAGTAAATTTTTCTTTTTGGTTTTAGATATGTCTAAAAACCTCATATTAAACCCACCGGAAGTAACTAAAGGTGTCTTATTTACGGTGACACTTCAGTCTGGACGTGTCAGTAAAAGACATTATTTCCTGAAAAACAATAAACCAGTTTCAGTACCTATGTATTCCACAACCGTTAGAAACACCTGGTTGGAGGAGAGAGACCTCTTCGTTCCGACATTCGTGGTCGTGAACCATTTCGGTCCGAGAACCAAGAAATGACTTACGTCGTCATTCCGTAAGACCATTAACGTCAAGAAAGTTCCATCATTTGAATGACTTCGTACACTAGTCGTATCCTTAATTAAAGAGTAGACGAACTGGTGTCCAATTAATTGATACGCCCACTTATCTACCGTACCCTTGTTTACTCAAGTTTTAACGCTAAGACGGTGTACCACTGTTATCGGTGAAATTAAGTGGAGAGGTCAGAGACAGAGGCTATCACCCAACAACACTCGTCATTTACTCTCCTGGGCGACTGCACGAGTGACATAATCGTCGACAAATGTGACTAAAGTTTACGTCGACTCATCGTTGGGGTGTCTGTATATCTAATAAACAAAAACAAATTCAGTTTGTCCCAGTGTCTCTAGAACTACACCGTCCCCCTCCGAAACGGTTCTTACGAAGAGGTCTCAGTGTCTATTTTACTTGTCGTTCCACCTCTGACAATTGGTCTAGAGTGGGTTTTAGTCCTATCAAAAGATAGTGGAACGGAAGAAACCACTGGATAAAATACTCTTCTTTTTAGTCGTACATACAGAACTAGATTCTGTATAAAAGATGGAGAGATGGAAAATAATTCCTAATATTACCTTTTCCTGTCGATGTACCTATAATGTGTGTGTGTGTAAATAAATAGAAGTGACCTTGTTATCCGAAGATTACATTAATTGACTTAACGATTTTGTTTTTTAGTATTGTAGAGGAAATCGAACATCTTTGTTTTAAGATTGAAGTCAGGGAATAGAATCCTCCGTAAAATAAACTTATTCTTTCGTTGCTTATAGATTTATAATTATTATAGAATTATAATTTTATTCGGGAATCAAACGTCAAACTAATATAAAAGTCGTATAAGAAGAAGGCCACAGATATATGCCTCATTTTATTTGTTTTGTTGTCACAAAAAGAGAAGTCAAACAAAGGACGAGTCGGACACCTGTGACCAACTAGTGTGTACTTACCACGACCTGCGGAAGAGGTGGAGAGACATTATTATTATGTTTATTGTGTCACGATCGTGACTGGAGAGTTCCAGAGACACGAGAGTTAACATGTATAAAGACCTATATTCCTTTGCTCTTTATCTTCCTAGGTTCCACCTCCAATCTCCTCTTTTACTTTTCTCTTTCTATTTATTTATATGGACAGACCTTTGGGACGAGTTTACGAATTAGGTAATAAATTTTTCCTAAGAATAGAGAAAGAGAATGACGTTAAAGGTAGACGAAATCTCCGAAATCCTTAAACACTCAAACAAAGAATTTATTCTTTAAATTTACCTTCGGTGATAGTTAATAAGTACAGTTATCACGTGACAATTCGTATTTAATTTGGGTTTGAAGTGACATTGGATATCGTAGTTAGTCTGCGAAATAGTCTTGATCATGACACTCGGGGTTCTCTGATACAGGGGTCCAGGAACTTCTCTTGTGTGATTTTGACTGTCTCCCTTGTGTCCCGGACTTTTGACACGGCAAATTAGTACGAATACTCGGGACCTTAGTAAGTATGTCATCAAATATTTTCTTTATGTGAAGTCCACAATCCGAATGTCATCAAATATTTTCTTTATGTGAAGTCCACAATCCGAATGTCCTTAAACTCCAACCTGTTGGTGAAAGACATAAATGAGTCGAGAGTAATTTCTTATTTATTTACCGGTGGTTCTGTTGAGAATACCCGTATCAATCGAAGAAAGAATCTCCATAGACTCGAGAAATTATAACCCATATTTTTAAACAAGGTCCCTGAATATAGAATCACAATTTTTCATGTAAGCTCCCTGAATATATCTCTTCGTCTGTCCTAAACCCTTTTTAGGTACTCCTTCTTATGTTGTAAGATCTGATCGTTGTGACCCTTTAGGGACCTAGATTCTTGAAAGCCCTTCACCAGTGACTTGGGTGTTTTCCGTCAAGAATCCTTCAGTCGGAATCCCGGTGGATTCCCCTTTATACTAGTGGACCCTGTGTCGATTGGGGGTTCCCGAACCGTTCCTCCCTCGTCTTTCATTTATGGGAAAGAAATGAGAAGCCGTAGGGTGACTACAGGACGAGAACTTGCAAGGTGACCGGTTTGGGTCACCTTTCGGTCTCCCGTTCCCTCGGGGAATTACGTCAGGAGTCTCCAGTCGAAAGACCCACCTCCTATTTTCGATAGGTTGTGTTCCAAGTAATATATATTGTGGGGAGTTATCAATGATGAAACCCTATGTGGAACGATTAAGTAGATCTGCTCGGTCAGTTCCGACTATGAAAGCGTGCTGGTTTGTCTGTAAAGTATAGGGTTTGATTTAACCTTGAGTAGAGTCTTAGACAAAAACGGAGAGATAAGGGATAGAACCATACACACTGGGGTAAATGTTATCGTTTCCAAAATAAGTGATTTTCTTTATTCAAGTGTCTACGACACTTTTGAGTGACCTCCCGTAGGTTGAGCCTACGTCCTCCACTTTCTTCCGAAGGGTCCTCTTCACTACGCTCACCTTCCCTTTCCTCCTTAATGTGCCTACGTCTACCACCTTCCGACTTACTCACACCGCGGAAGTCCCTTGACACGTTCAGGACGTCCCAACTATTTCTCTCCCCTCCCCACCTGTGTGTCTCGTCTTGTCTGAATTATTACTCCCTTCTCCGCCCAGTACTTCCTAGAACGTAAAATTATTTTAAACTTCTATGATTTAGAGGGACCGTCGAGTCTACCATTTCTTGGACGGACGTTTCATCCTGTGGGCCAATCTAGGGACTCAGTTCTTCTAGGGGACCTCTTCCCTTACCGATTGGTGAGGTCATAAGAACGAACCTCTTAAGGTGTCTGTCTCCTTGGACCACCCGGTGTCAGATACCCCAACGTTTCTCAACCTGCACTGACTTACTGTTTATGATAGAAACTAATAGATTTTCTTAAAAATCATAAGAATAAAACCAAGATTTTATAGTGAACTCGTCGTCCTACTCCACTCTGACCTCTGTCCCTCTGGTAGATCCTCTAAAAGGTTCCTACGTCCACTCTTCTTCCCTAATCTGATTGTCTTCCGATCACACCTACCTACCTGTCCCCTCTGTTCGTAGTCAGAAACCTCTCGATATTTCTCCACCTGAATTTACCACTCCTACCAATCCTGAACACTGATTACCGACCACTCCCTTCCCTACCCTTCCGACCGAAGACCAGACTCTCGTCTGCAAAGGATGACAATTAGTCAAAAGACACTCCGGGGTCTGTACCTGGTGAAGGGTCTTAGATCTTCTACCAGGGTTTACAATGAATAAAGTTGTGTGACGTAGTACTTGGATACACTATCTTTGTTTAAAATATGTTACAAACAACATCCGAGAAAGTACCTGTTTTTTAGATATCTACATAAACCTTTCATAGTTCCAATAAAAAGTGTTGGTAGAGAAAACTTGTGTAGACCTGAGACCATACATGTAAACATCAGTTGTAATGTATTTAAGGACCTCTTCCTTTACCGTTGGGTGAAGTCATAAGAACGAACCTTTTAGGGTACCTACCTTCTCGGACCATCCGATATCAGGTACCCCAACGTTTGTCAACCTGCACTGACTCGCTGAAGTGAATACACTTAAGTACACGATTAATGACTAGTTCATATATCATCCTAACAACACTAAAAACAACAAATCAGAGATTCAGTACAGACTGAGAAAACACTGGGGTACCTGACATCGGGTGGTCAGAGGAGAACAGGTACCCGAAAGGGCCCGTTCTTATAACCTTACCCAACGGTAAAGGAAGAGGTATATCATCATACTTTCACTTTCAAAGAGTCAGCTCAGACTGAGAAACGTTGGGGTATCTGACATGTCAGGTACCTTAAGAGGTCCAGTCTTACGACCTCACCCATCGACAAGAGAAGAGATGCCCTAGAAGGGTTGGGTCCCTAGCTTGGGTCCAGATGGTGTAACGTCCGTCTAAGAAATGGTCGACTCGGTGGTCCCTTCGGGTTCTTATGACTCACCCATCGGATAGGGAAGAGGTCGCCTAGTAAGACTAGGTCCTTAGCTTGGCCCCGGAGGACGTAACGTCCGCCTAAGAAATGGTCGACTCGATGTTCCCTTAGGGTGTATCATATAGTGTCACAATAAAACACTTTCCTACTCTCCTTTAAAAAGTTTTTATAAACCTTTTTTGGTTAGTCGGAGACAATTACCGGGGTGACGACGACCCATGCAAAAACAGACTGGATCAATCGATGTCCTATTAAAATAGACTTGTACACACCGATTTAGGACCCATAGTTCTTTGCTAGAATACCCGATTCTAACATCTAACGTTCATACCAGAAGAGAGGTCACGGCTCTATTTTACCAACGACATTGTCATCTGTCGTACCGGATGTAAGTGGTCCAGACGAAAACTTATGGTAGAGGACTGTTGTCAGGAGTAGACGTCCCTACTCTTGCTTTTCCGGTGTGTTGTGCCACTGTAAGAATTTTGGTCTTTACTACACACTTTTCTTGTGATTTCTTGGTCTTCTTTACATGAAGGTAGGTGGGACCGATTTGGAAGGACCCTTATCTCTATTCCCTGTTTCTGCTTTTGAGGTAAGGAAAACCTTTTACTCAGAAATTGGATACGTAACCAAACAAAACTTTCCTTTAATCTAAGACCCGAGTGTTTCGTGTATAAGTTCTAAGTTGCACACCAACGTAGAGGGTGATTTATACAACGATACTGAGAATTCGTCTCCCTTGTAAATTTTTCTTCGTTGGATCCCTTCCTTTTTAGATTGAGTCTGTAGGTATTAAGTAAATAGTCTTTACCCTCATCACCGCACTTTACGGTCCTCTGACAAAGTAAAAACCCTCCGTAAAAGATAAAATTCGGATCTTGTTACGTCAGTCGAAATAAGACGTTCAATTATACTTACCTCCCTTTCACTTTACGCTCTTGTCCAAAATACCAGAGAGAGTTAGTACGATAAAGAAATCATAGACAATAAATCCAAACTGTGTGGTGACAAACCCCTGAACTTTTTTTCACTATTCTTTTCCTGAAACTATTGAAACAATGAAGTCTCCACTAAAAGAAATGGAGTTTCGAAATCACAATCTTTAAATTAGTCCATTTAGACTCTCTCTACTAAACGTGCATCAAAACTCCCATGTAACAGACAATCATGTCAGTAGAAAACCATAGGAGACCTGTAACCAAAGTCCCTGAGGGGACGTCTATGGTTTGAGGTTCCTACGAGTTCAGGAAACATATTTTACTGTCTCATGTCAGTCACGAGGTGTGGGAGTCCGAGGTGTCGTGTCTATCCTTCTCGGTTACTATCCTGATTTTGAGAAGTCCAATGTCTAAGATTCAGTAAAGGATTAATCTATCATCGAATATAATGACGTAGTAACATAGGGGATTCGTACATTGTCTTGGTGAGTTGTCCATCACAAAGTTACTAATGGGTGACTTACTTACTTGTTTGTGTCAAGTCAAGTCAAGTCAGCGAGTCAGCACAGGTTGAGAAACGTTGGGGTACTTAGCGTCGTGCGGTCCGAAGGGACAGGTAATGGTTGAGGGCCTCAAGTGAGTTTGAGTACAGGTAGCTCAGTCACTACGGTAGGTCGGTAGAGTAGGAGACAGTAGGGGAAGAGGAGGACGGGGGTTAGGGAGGGTCGTAGTCTCAGAAAAGGTTACTCAGCTGAGAAACGTACTCCACCGGTTTCATGACTTCGAAGTCGAAATCGTAGTAAAGAAGATTTCTTTAGGGTCCCGACTAGAGGAAGTCTTACCTGACCAACCTAGAGGAACGTCAGGTTCCCTGAGAGTCCTCAGAAGAGGTTGTGGTGTCAAGTTTTCGTAGTTAAGAAGTCACGAGTCGAAAGAAGTGTCAGGTTGAGAGTGTACGTATGTACTGATGACCTTTTTGGTATCGGAACTGATCTGCCTGGAAACAACCGTTTCATACAGAGACGAAAAGTTATACGATAGATCCACCGAGTATTGACAAGAAGGTTCCTCATTCGCAGAAAATTAAAGTACCGACGTCAGTGGTAGACGTCACTAAAACCTCGGGTTTTCGTGTTCGCGCCGGCTCTCCTCGATGGGGTGTAGGCTCCAGTCCCCGTCTTCGACCCTCCTGGGGTACGGGCTGCCCACCGTCGGTTCTCCTCGACGGGGTGCAGGTTCCAGTCTCCGTCTCCGGTTCTCCTCTATGGGACGCAGGCTCCAGTCCCCACCACTGGCCCTCCTCGATGGGGTGCAGGTTCCTCGCCACCGACGCACCCGCGTCCTCCCGGCTCTCCTCGATGAGGTACAAGTTCCAGTCCTCCCCGCCGCCACTCCTCTGTGAGGAGCAGGTTGCCTTCCTCGTCACCGAGGCGAAACGACCTCGTCGGCACTTCTCTATGGGGTGCAGGTTCCATTCTCTTTGGGTTCATTCTGTCATCCACAACGTTCTCCCGTAGTCTCCCGTCTGTGTGACTTTGGTATTAGTGTCTTTTGATGAGTTAGATTAGTGTGATCCTGGTGTCGGAACAGATTGAGTTTGATTCGGTACGGGACACCCCGGTAGGTTCTACCTCCCCAGTACCACCTCTCCAGACTGTCTTACACCAGGTGACCTCTTCCCTTACCGTTTGGTGAAGTCATAAGAACGGAACTCTTGGGGTACTTGTCATACTTTTTTGTGTCGATCCACAGTTTATCAAGGTTTATAAGAGACTTCGGATGGTCAGTCTAACATGTTACTCTTCCATGAACATGTTGTATGCGAAGTTGACGTAAGTCCACTACAAATCTTTAAGGAGGGGGAGTAAGTCAAGTCAAGTCAACGAGTCAACACAGGCTGAGAAACACTGAGGGTATCTGACGTCGTGTGGTCCGGAGGGACAGGTAGTGATTGAGGGTCTCAAATAAGTATAAGTACAGGTGACTCAGTCACTACGGTAGGTTGGTAGAATAGAAGACAGTAGGGAAAGAGGGTGTAAGTTAGAAAAGGTCTTAGTCCCAGAAAAAGAAAAAAGGGAATAAATAAATAAATAAAAACAGAAAGAGAAAAAAAAAAAAAAATCAAAAAATAAAAAAATTAAAATTTTAGAAATTAAGAATGTACGTAAGGGTTTGTACTTAGGGGGAGGGTGGAGGGAGGGGTATTGTAGAGAGACCCAGTAGGGGTATATGGTCGGGGTTCGTACGACATAGGACGCAGTCTGTATCTGACCGCTAAGTTAAGAATGTACTATCATATGTACGATCTTACGGTAAGAGGGTTTAGTAGGGTGGGAAAGGGAGAGGGAGACTCAGGTTTTCAGGCAATATGTGTAGACACAGAAAAAAGGACAGAACGTATGTCCCAGCAGTAACGGTAGAAAGATTTAAGGTATATATACACAATCATATGACATAACCACAAAAAGAAAGACCGAATGAAGTGAGACATATTAGCCGAGGTCAAAGTAGGTAGAGTAGTCTTGACTAAGTTTACTTAAGAAAAATTGCCGACTCATTATGAGGTAACACATATACATGGTGTCGAAAGAATAGGTAAGTAGACGACTACCTGTAGATCCAACAAAGGTACAGGACCGATAATATTTGTCACGACGCTACTTGTAACCCCATGTACACAGAGAAAGTTAAGACCAAAGGAGCCACACATACGGGTCGTCACCCTAACGACCCAGTATTCCATCAAGATAAACGTTAAAAAATTCCTTAGAGGTGTGACAAGAGGTATCACCGACATGATCAAACGTAAGGGTGGTTGTCACATCCTCCCAAGGGAAAAGAGGTGTGGGAGAGGTCGTAAATAACGAACGTCTAAAAACCTAGCGTCGGTGTCTTAGTCCCAGAAAAATTTACTCGGTCAAGAAACGTATTCCACCGGTTTCATAACCTCAAAGTCGAAATCGTAGTCAGGAAGGTTACTTATAAGTCCTGACTAAAGGAAATCCCTTTANAAAGGAAATCCTACCTGACCAACCTAGAGGAACGTCAGGTTCCCTGAGAGTTCTCAGAAGAGGTTGTACAAGTTTTCGTAGTCAAGAAGTCACGAGTCGAAAGAATATCAGGTCGAGAGTGTAGGTATGTATTGATGACCTTTTTTGTATCGAAGTGAAATTTAAATTCCGTGGTACTAAGTCATTTCCCTTTACCTTATAACCTACCTTAATTTCTCTTCGTCTAAACCGATAAAGGCACCAGGGTCCACCGAGTCATCATTTCTTAGACGAACAGTTGTGTCCTCTACGTTCTCTACACCCAAGTTAGGGACCCACCCCTACTAGGGGACCTTTCCTTTACCGTTGGGTGAGGTCATAAGAACGGACCCTTTAGGGTACCTGTCCCCTCAGACCGACCAATGTTAGGTACCCCGGTGTTTCCTCAGTGTGTACTGAATCACTGACTCGTACGTGCGTGTTCGAGAGATGGCATTGCGAGGGGTAGTCACTTATCAAGTACCAGGACGTGGGTGGGTGTCTGGTGTGACTCATCGTGACGGGATCTAATTATAAGGAGGATTGACCACCAGTTCACCGATTCTAAGACACGAGGGTTATATCCCTCGTCCCAAGTAAGTAACCAGTCTCTCGATATAGGGTGTACGAAGTTGTTTTCTAAGACGTATGACGTTACTTCTTTTCTGAGTCGTGTCGGTTTGTTTATTTATAATAAAAAAGTTTTTTCGTCTAAATGACAGATGGTTTACTCAGTGCCAAGGGTCGGGGTTATCTTCGTATTTCGTGTAGATTTGGAGACTGGTACCTTTATTTGTTTCCGAAGGTTCAGAATTAACTTTAAACATTACAAGTATACGTGTACATAAAATTCCGCTAATAGTAGAATTGATTAATAAATAACTCTTGACCTCCATCCTTGACTTATCAATATTCTTCAATATTGATCGTGGATAATATGTCGTCGGGATGTGGACGACAAAATGTATAAAAGAACGATTAGAAACCTTCATAATAATACGGGTAAAGTCTCTAAAGATTTTTATGATTTCGAGTCTTATCAATTCGGATTTCACAATCTCTTCTGACAACTCTCAGGGAACCTGACGTTCCTATAGGTGGGTCAAGTAGGATTTCCTCTAGTCAGGACCCACAAGTGACCTTCCTGACTACAACTTCGACTTTGAGGTTATGAAACCGGTGGACTACACTTCTCGACTGAGTAAGCCTTTTCTGGGACTACGACCCTTTCTAACTTCCGTCCTCCTTTTCCCCTGCTGTCTCTTACTGTACCAACCTACCGTAGTGGCTGATCTACCTGTACCCAAACCCACCTGAGGCCCTCGACCACTACCTGTCCCTCCGGACCTCACGACACCAAGTACCCCAACGTCTCAGCCTGTGCTGACTCACTGACTTGACTTTCTGGTATTTCGATAATCACACTTGGTTTCGATTTTCAGTTCAGAGTTTGATGTTTGGTGAGAAATAAAAGACTACAGTTCACTGAAGATGATTATGTCTTAATAGATACATTCCTGGGTGAGAATTTTCTGTCTAGGTAGTTAATATAAATATTAATACCAGATTACTTGTCTCTACTATAAAATTGGGATTTACGGATTTAAACCGGTTCTTCAAGTAAACCCAAACCGGTTGGACTATGTACGACACCAATCGGTTCTTTTTAACCCGTCGTGATCACTCGAAGGGATCTCTTCCGTTACCGTTGAGTGAGGTCACAAGAACGGACCTCTTAGGGTCCCTGTCCCCTCGGACCACCCGACGACAGATACCCCAGCGTGTCTCAACCTGTGTTGACTTTGCTGAATTGTCGTCGTCATCGTCGCTCGAAGGGTTCACCCGTCACTATCTCTTAAACGGACGGTTACATCCTCTGTGTTCTCTGCACCCAAACTAGGGACCTAGTCCTTCTAGGGGACCTTATTCTTTACTGTTGGGTAAGGTCATGAGAAAGGACCTTTTAAGGTACCCGTTTCCTCGGAGTGTCCGATGTCAGGTACCCCAGCGCTTGCTCAGTCTGTGTTGGTTCGTACGTGTGTACACAGAACCTACACGTACCTAACTATCCCGGTAGACTACGGGGTCCACTGACTACTAAAAGTATTTTGTCTTCATCCTCACGACCACGACGTGAGACCTTTTACAGGGTAAAGTGACAGTTCCGATGTTTGGATTCGTGTGTAGGTCTTGTACGGACACAGGAGATTGTGAGTATGGGTGTGATGTGAGTTCTCGTGATGAATCTTGCCCAGTTTTGTCGTGTGTGATCCTATATGGTCACACTGGTCCTTCCATCGATGAGGAGAACTCGTTTCCAGAACCTTTCGTTGGTTCAAACTTTCCACAGGAGTGTTTCCTATGTCAAAAATTTTCTGCCGGTCATTTTTTCGGTAACTTCGGTTGTGAGTTTCTTAACAGAAGTGTGTGTGTGAAACACCAGTCGTGACAATGAGTGTCCTGATTATGTCGAATCCTCTTATCGGTAATGGTGACTCAAAACTATGTTTTGAGTGGTGTAGAAGGTTTCTGGTTGGACCTCCCATAGGAGGTGAGACGACTTAACATGAGGAAGGAGGGTCGGATAAAGTAATAAAAGGATAAAAGACAAGAAGTTTAAAAAGTAGAAATAGAGTAAAAAGGAAGGAAAAAGAGAACGTGTGTCTCACCGTTCGTACACTCATCTTCGTCTGCGGTACCAGTGTGTGAAGGTATTCTATTAAAGTCCAGAATAAGTTCTATTTCACTGTCCTCCCCGTCCTATCCCCATCCCCTCACCCTCCAAGTTTGATGACCCACATTTTATTCGATGTTTCTACAAAATATATTGTGTCCTTTATGAAGTATTATTTATAAAACATTATTGACATTTACCTCATATTGAAGATATTTAACATATTTTTATTTTGTCACGTCGAATTCTTCAGTCACAGTGTTGTCTTAATATAATATTTGTTTGATCAATTTTAATTTAAAGTATTACTATTCTGGTGTCTAATTCATATTGTGACTACCTTTCCCTGAGACTTGGGTTGGATCGAGAGACTTAATATAAGAAAGATAAAACTTCGTGGTCTGACCGTGTGTGAAAAATCGGAAGAAATACTGTTCTACAGTTTCCAGTCGAGTCGTGAGACATAATAGTTTGATAAAACCAGTTATTAAGTTAGAAAGTAAGAGAGTTTGAATGACAATAACTTTGGTTAATAGAGATCAGTGTTGAGTAAATTTACTTTCCATGAACCTAGTAAAAGGAAAAGTAATGGAATTCTTGAATCGGAATACAAATTATATGTCTCGTTCTCGAACATTTGGTGAACTCAACCTAAGAAACGAAGGATTACAGAGGTAGAGAATGATGGACAAATTGGGAACAGGTGAACTGGATAGACTCGGAAAAAGAAAAACGAAGTGTAGGTTCATGACGACCCTCTTAAAAATATATTCTATTTCACGGTGTAACTAATCAAAATACATAAAGAATTAGTGAGTTTTACTTATTTTGACCCGATAATAAAAATTATCCACGGATGGTAAAAAGACACGTACAGTGACTACTTCAAAGACTCACACTCGAGGTTGATGTAAAAGGATAATGAGACACAAAATCCTCATAAAAATCCTCGTATATACAACGTGATCTCATCTAACGTGATCTCTCACTTTAAATAGTGTCCACTGGAAAATTTATGCCTGCGAAGTTCAAAGAAAAGTCACAAAGCACAATCAAACGTTTAATCCAATTCATTTAATCGAGTGCAACAGAGTTTAATAACTAATATTGAAATTTGTCACATTAGATCCGTCATTACTGGTCCGAACTATCTTTTGATAGGCCAAATGAAATCCCGGGAAGGAAAAAACAAAGTTTTCAAGACCTTTTAAGATAGATGTAGTTAAACATATAATTACGAAAGTGGTGACTTAGACTAAATATTGTAACTAAGTTAACGATTATAATAGTTTATCGTATAAAAAGTGTCATTGAAAAAGTTCCGAAGAAACATTTACCAATTCTTCCCCCTCCCCTTGTGGGGTACGTGTCAGTGTTAATAGGTCCGACGTACTAAAATAGATTTAAATAGCTGAATTAGTTTGTTATGGTCCACTCGTTTAAAGGGGAATCCTTTTTACGTCCCATCTTTGACATGTATTATTTACTTGTTTTGTGGAGAGAAATGTCGAAGACACTAGGGTTTGTTTTTGTCCATTCATTTTTAAGTCTACTGTCATAAATTTAGTGTTGTAATAGGACTTTTTTGAAACTTCATTTTCGGGTTTTAAATTACACTAGATCTCTAATTTTTGTAAAATGATTAGAAACTTTTTATGGACCCAGTAGTGTTCGTTCTTTACTAACACGTAAAGTAAACGAAAGGTTTTTTGAAGACATGATTGACCTTTCACATTTACACCGATGTACCCGAGCTGAACCTCTTATTCTCACTATTACACAAGGTATGTACTTTTTGGTATATCCATAACGTCCCTACAATCATTTCTTATATTAGTGACGTCTCATCTTCTCTCTTTTTTCTTCCTTTGTCCTTTCGGGACCGTCTCTGGAGTCCATGTTGTAAGTTAAGTTGTACAACTTGACCTGTCTCATTTCAGGTCCCCTGTGAAACAAAAGGGAGAGGGAACTAATAGGGATAAGGATTTGTTCACCCAGTACCCGGTCACTGGTGTACTCCTCGTTATAAGGGGTCCGTGTAGGAGTTCAATAAGGGGACCCAAGAAAGACGTTGGTAAGAATGGCACCCCTGGTGGGTCAAAATATAGGTCTTCGAAATCGTCTTTCTGTGAACAAATAGAATATCGTTTCATCCCTAGTAAACAATGGTTTCTAAAGGTTCCTTTCTAAAGGGAACCGTTCTCGTCTTTTGTTTCGAGACATGCCCGGTGTGTGGTCGGTGGGGTGGCCCAGAATGAACAAGAGCAACGAACGTAGCATTGCCCCGTACCCCAGATCCAGTAAGGGTAAGTGCAGTGTCGAACGGTCTCGTAGGACCCAGTGTCTCCTGTCTCTCTTTCCTATGTCTACAAGTAATTAATCGGTACCTGGACTTCCGAGTACTGAGGAATTTGTGTAAAGACGTTCTCTCATTAATCTAATTTATTTTGTGAGTACCAGGTCACCACAGTCTTACGGAACAAGCTATTGTTAGTCACAGTATAAAACAGGGTATTTCCACTTCTTTATGAGAGATGTCTGGTTTCTGCACGAGTCAGGTAGGAACGGTGACAAGGGGGTATGGAGTGTGACTGGGAAGTGGTGGATGAGACGTTTCATGATGATCTGGTGGATCTTCGTTTCACTAAATAAGAAGTATCTGAGAGATAAGGAATGAAGTAAAGAACTCACACGTTTATGTAATAGTGTTAAGTCTCTAAAGACCTCTGTTTCTAGTAAGTGTTTATTGACCGTTCAGTTAATTTTTACTCATAATCTTGAGATGACATAGTCCAATAGAACCCTGGAGATACTCCGTTATAAACAGACCAAAGTCTACAAAATAGATGATACTTTCCCAGATGTTAAGTTCTGAAGAATAAATATGGGTTACCGGAAAACGGAGTTGGTTTTATTATTTCAAAATGAAATACAGTTCCCAAGTTTACTTTGTCTTCAAAGAGACTATGGTTTCGACGTAAATAAACTAAAAAATTTATTAACACTTTTTATAAGTTTAAAGATTCTTTTTTAAACACCTAATAAGGTAGTAAGTTTAAATATAGTACCATCTGTCTTGATTAAATTCTACAAAACTTAAAAGAATACGAAATACTAAAGACAATAGTCAAAATCACTTTCATTTCGAGAAACGAAAGACGAAAGAATAGTTTCTGAGAGCAAAGATTTTTACTGAATATCCATCTCCCTCAAACTTTACAAACCCCCTTCATTCATTTTATGTGTACTGTCTCTTTCTATCATTCGGGACGAAGGGTATGTCTCTTTGTATGTTTCGTCGGGTTGAATCACAAGTAAGTTCGTGCTTCCCACTATAGTAGATTAAAATGAGTATTCTTTTGTCTCCGGACTCTGTCCAATGCATTGAACCGGTTTCCGTACTTTGCTTAACGGATACCTTACTTTTGACCTTGGGTCCGTAGGGTAGGTTAGGTTACGTAAGAAGAGATGAAAGTGGTCGAGATTGAAGTCCTCTTGGTTTTCCCGTGGTCATGACGATTGACATGTCCATTTAAGATCTCTTAAAAGAAAGTTCCCTCCTTTTGTTTACTTTTTCCATTTCTTACGTTAGTGTAAGTCCAATACCGAGAAACATAAATTAGTCTACGTAAAGTTACGTCACCTCTTATCCTTCCGAGATATTTTTGACGTAACGTATACTATTCTTCAGAAAGAATAGTACCTGTCGGTATCAAGATAAGAAATATACTGGACCCGATTGAGTAAAATCACGAGTCCGGAGTCACATATGGGACATTTACTCCTCAGACTTGACTTCAAGGAAACATTCAAGATTTTCAGACAAGACACTTCTCTGCCTTCAAATGGACACACACGAACCTCCGTCCCATTCCCGTCGGTGAGTTTACAAACCAAGTTTACTCTTGATTTACTTAAACGTCAAGGAGGAGAGAGAAAGTTGGAATTCCTTTTAGTAGATTAAATCCTCTTTGAAAGTTATAAAGTAACATCTTTAACTAAACACTTCAAAGAACCGACTTAAAAACTTTGTTTTTCCTAACTTATGACTCTCCTTTTCTTCAATTGCAAGTATTTCATAGTCCACTATAACCCACTAGGACTCCCTTCCTTCCAGAAGTATCCAATCCTTAACTCCACCGACACATTCGGTCACCATCAAAGACGACACAGATCCTTCACCGAATCTTCATAGAATAGACGTTTCTATTTCTCTTAGGAAAGTTCAAACTGACTGTTTTCCGTTTGATTAAACTCTAATTCCCAGTACGTTATTCACTATAATTCGTTTACTTTTTCTTTGTGACTTCTTTTACCTACGAACCCCGACCACGCACCCCTACTAGGTCTCTCTACTATACCCCACTCTCCACCCTCCCCCTAAGTCCTGACCCTCGAACATATGTGGGCACCACCTAAGTACAGTTACATACCGTTTTGGTTATGTCATAACATCTTATTTTATTTCATTTTTATTTTTTTTAATTTTTTTTTTTTGNCATTTTTATTTTTTTAAATTTTTTTTTTTTGTTATTAGTGGTGTAGTGGTGTTTTTTTTTTTTTTCCTTTTATATACCTGTAAAGATGGATTTACCAAAGTACACTTCGACTTTGCTATAAATTCTCTTTCCCGTCTCCTCTCTACCAGTGTCTCTGTTTGTCTCGACCACTAAGGTAACACTCCTCTTTGGTTCGGAAGGGTCCGACTTCTATTGCCACTCTCTTTATCGTCTAAAGTTCTCCTGCAATATAAGAAAAGAACCTTAGAGTTGGAATTTCTTTTCCGGTACAGACAAGACTCCCGTAGGTGATGTTCCAAGGAGTCCCGACGACGACACAGGTGGTCAATGACTCCTCGTTACCCCTGTCTTTCGTCGTCGGGACACTCTTACCACTTAGGAGACATGACGACCAAATCCTTTGGATATCCGGGTCGGAGAGAGTCCTGAGGGTGGTCGAGTCCCGTATTACTCTATCCGACCCGAACGACTGCAACGAGGAAATTACTGGTACTTATATAACCCAACTGGGTTTTCAAGTAAGTCTAAAAAGTTATGTTATAATGTACTTTTGAACTCCTTTGAAAACCGGTTGGGTTATCCTCTCTTCTTTTTTTTTTAGACTCCTCCACATCAGGAGACTCAATATCGAATCTTAAAAGACACCCCGAGAAGACATTTGTGTCCCGTTTGAGACCGGGGACTGAAAGGAGGAATTCCCAGTTATACTCAGGCTAAAGTGGTACTAAATCTCGACGAACAGAAAAGTTCCGACACTTTCCTTTAAACATTCGACTATCTTTTAGTGGTTGAAGTTAAAAAAAAAAAAAGTTATTGTTGTACTTTTGTTATATCCCTTTGAGTGTATTGGTTTCAAAACCTTAATTTTCTTCAGTACTTCATATCTCTCCCTGTACCCGTTTTCACTGACTTCAGAACTACCCAAACGTCGTTATGGTCACAAGATTACCTTTATCAGCAGTTATCCTTTCTCTAGTCTTCCGTTACACCTTCCGTGACCACACGCACCCGAGGTGGTCCTCAAAGACGTCCCAGGACTGTCGTTAGTCTCTCAATGTAAACGTCTATGATCCCTCAGTGACCTCCGAGAAGTCATTGTTTTATTTATAAAATCCCTCTTGTGACTCCAAAGTCCTTTGTGTGTAAACATCGTCTCTTTCCGTATAACCCTCTATGAATATCTGAAGATTGGTTTGAATCCCTCCTCTTCGACCACCTTCCCTATACAAACCTCTTATCCCCTGTCTCCCCAGTGACTGGATAAAGGTCCGTCCTTTATTGCATCAACATTTCCCCTGTCTCTCCGGGGTCCCTGTCTTTGGCTAGACACAGGTGACTCGTGACCCGTAGCCCTGACACCAAAAGTCACTTTCATGACTCAGAGTCGGGAAAGTGAACGAGACACTAGAGTCCGAATGACATACAAGACTCAGGACCTTAGTACCAAGAAAGAATTTGTTCCCTTAACTGACTAAGGACTCCTGATACCCCTCTTATAAGTAATGACAGGAAATTTTCCTCTCTCCGTCTCTCTCTTTCTCTGAGTGTCTTGTGGAACTCTTCTCAATATTCATGTGGAAGAGGTATTTCCCTCCATCCTCTCAAGAGATCGACGTACCTACTTAACAACTCTCCTCGTCGACAACCGTCGTCGTCGACCCCAGAGACGATGGAATAGTGGACGAAAAACAGTAGTGTTGTAGTTTCCGTGTGTTTTCACCTATCGTAATAGAGGACTAAGGACAGGAGACTCTCACTTAGAGGACATTCTACCCTCGTTATGGATTGTCGATGAAAAGTCACTGAAAGGAGGAAAACGACAACAAATCAGTGATTCGACACAGACTGAGAAAACACTGGGGTGCCTGACATCTACCTGACACCTGACAGTCCGAGGAGACAGGTGCCCTGAAGGTCCGTTCTTATGACCTCAACCAATGGTAAAGGAAGAGATCCCCTAGAAGGATTGGGTCCCTACGGTGGACGTAGAGGACGTAACCGTCCACCTTATAAGTGGGGACTCGGTGGACCCTTTAGAGGTACGAAAGGGGGTAAAACTTGTAGGAGTGTACTCAAGGTAACAAAAGGTCCTCCCTTCCGTAAGACTGGTGTCATTTGTGAGTGTATTAAAACGTAGTCTAGACCTACCCAGGAGAGTTACGGTAGCAGGTCCTATCACTGGTGCTACAAGAAAGGGCACATCGGAGAGAAGGTCCGAGGAAGTTACAAGTACAGACTGACCGTCCCTACACACAACAGTGACGTCACGATTTCCTCCTTCTCCCTCTTAACCTGTAACGTCTAATGTTTGTGCCTCTCCTCTGCCCTCTTAATGGATGAATTCCGTTATGTAATTAAACCGCCTAACGGACAAGTTCGTCTTCGTGTCTAGAGGTTGTACTGTTGTCCCCTTCCCTCCTTCTTCTCTACACCCATTCCGTTCACTTTGTCTTTAGAGAAGACGGTCAAGACGGGACGAGATTGTGGTATCTAGGAAACCTTTTTGTACTATTTCATAGAGTTATCGTCTCGTTACTCACGCGGTAAAATAACAATCGTAAATAATTACTGTGTATTTTTTCCTGAACATCGTAAAGTAAATATTTGGGTTTGATCTATTGTCTTCTTGTAATATTAAAGAATTGGTCCGTGGATCATCTCGGACCGATGTTTACTCTTTTTGGAGTCGTCGAAGACATGTCACAGTCGGTCTCCACACGGTGACGACACTCTTTGGGTATTTTTTCTTTTTTTATTGTTAGAGGAGTTTGAAGAAAGTCATTTAATTGTTACTCGTAACGTGGTATTAAACGTCCCCCACTTGTCTCAGTAAGTCGTGATGAAACTCTTCCCTCCCTTCTTCTCACGTGTCAGGTCTGCCCCCTGTCTGTGTCCTTTTACACACGCTCCCGAAACTTCCCGTCCGACCTCTCGGTCACTTGGAATCGAGTAATACACATCACTAAAGTAAGGTGTTACCGATGTTGTATGTTTGTGTAGTTCTCTACTTAATTTGGTCGTCAAGAAGGGTTATATTAACTGATCGTAAGTAGGTTGGGTGTGTTAATAAGGAAGTTTCAGGTAGAGACACTTTATAGGGAGACTCACCATAACAAAAGGTCCAAGAATTCCGAGTCAATCTCCTTGTTTCCTTTTCCCTACACGGTGAGATCGGATGACGGTACCGTTGCGTTCGGTGGGGTCCAGGTGTGGTAAGTGATAGAAGGAGGCCGAAACATTGGCAAGTCGTGAAGTCCTCCCCTCCTCTTGCGCACGAGACATCCGAGCTCCGTATTACTGCTGGGGTGACTGTGCCTAAGTAGATTGTGTATGAAATGACTCGAGAATAACGTGCGTCCCCTTATCGTCACTTGTTCCTGTTACTCCAGGGGACAGGAGCACTGGAGAGATTTGCCCTTTGTGTCTACGATTTCTTTTGTTTCTTCTGGTAAACATCGTGAGGAATACAAAATTTCCTTAATTTCTCCCATCATACCGTCAGTTATGACTCCCCTGACTCATGTGTGGAGAGAGTCTTCCTACCAGGTTTTTTCTGGGGTCGAAAACTCTTTCACTTTACACTCAACTCTATACAGACTTCTCTTTCTCGACCGAACGGGTTCTCGAGTCTTGAGCAGAACCATCACGAACACGAATCATCAAGTCAGCACAGGTTGAGAAACGTTGGGGTGCCTGACGCCGAGTGGTTCGAGGAGACAGGTACCCTAAAAGGTCCGTTCTAATCACCTACACTCTCCTTTACCGTGTCTCCATCGTCCAATCTTCCCTATTGTCTTCAGTCCAGTAGGACTCGAAACATCGGTACTGAGCTAAAGATAAAAATTATGTTGGATTTACTTTCAGGAACTCTCAGGGAATCTGTCGTTCCTCTAGTTTGGTCAGTTAGGATTTCCTTCAGTTGGGACTTATAAGTGACCTTCCTGATTGCGACTTCGAGGTTATGAAACCGGTGGACTCCGCTTCTCAGTTGAGTAACCTTTTCTGACTACGACCATTTCTGACTTCCGTCCTCCTCTTCCCCCACTGTCTCCTACTTTACCGGAGTAGTTGAGTTACCTGTACTCAAACTCGTTTGAGACCCTCTATCGCTTCCTGTCCCTTCGGACCACACGACGTCAGGTACCCCACTGTTTGTCAGCCTGTACTGAGTCGCTGACTTTTTGTTTTACCTTCGAGTGGAGAAAGACTTAAAGTAGGGAGTTACAGTGTACCAATGTTCGCCGTCTATGGAGATCATAGAGGACTGTACTTAAACAATTAAATAAGAGGTTTCCTCTGACGGAAAACAACTTGTAATATTTGTGTGAACTCATCAAAATACCTAAGTAAGATTGTTTACCATATGGGTAGAAAGTTGCGTCTATTATAGTTAAAACAACTTTTATCTCCGAATATATAAAATAGTTGTAAACGTTGAAAGACAATGAAAGAACTAAGGAATACCGTGAACTCCGGGACGTGTGTGACTGGATTTAAGGTAAGAGGGGGACGAGGGGTCACAAACCTCATGTCGAACCCTTGTTGAAGGAGAGTGTTTCGAAAGGGAGTAAGAAGTCGGATCAACCGATAGAGAAGAGAATCCTTACCTCTGTCCGTCTGTGCATGTATATAAAACAAGATGTGTTAGATTGGGGATGTGCGACTTAAGACGACGTGATACCAACTGACAACTTTGAACATACTTTTAAAACAGAGGAAACTGACATTCGAGGATCTTCTGATACGTCCTTTGGTTAAGATTAGATCCTAAAGTCAGTTATAATCGACTAGTTAATGTGGGGTTTTCACTCCCGTATAAGAGTGAAATATAGGTTCAAGTGTTGACGGTTTACGAACGAGGAGACTGGAGCAGTCTCTATCGGGTCGGTCGATTACGAACCAATTATCTAGTGCTTTCTTTATCACGTCCAAAGGTTTTACGGTCACAAAAAGCCTTCAGAGTAAGACCGGTTGTCAAACCCGGCGTGGAGTAGTTTATAAAATTAAATTGTCTTTCGTTGAGACTGTCCAAAGATAAAGTAAAAAAGGAAAAGTTTTGGACAAGACCGGTGGACACCATAGTAAACACTGTACTTCATTACAATTACACCGGTTCTTCACCCGACCTCCTTCCTTCACATGTCCTTTACCCAGTGGGTGTGTACCCTACTGGTAGGACCTCACCTTCCTACGACGGACTTTAACGTTAATACTTTTAACTTCTTTTGGTCGGCACATACCTTTTGTACACACAAGTTTCACCTCGTTAATCCAAAGAAAGAAGGTGGAGACGAAGACAACTTAGACTAAAGTGGTAATTTATAAAAACATGGTGAAAAAGAAAAGTAGACGGTTGTACTATGTCCTCTTTCTCCTTCCTCCCCTTTATAGGTTAACTAAGAAAGTATACCTATTAAATGATAAAGTCCACCGACTTTACAGTTTCTTTTTTTCTATTACTCTCGGTCCCCACAAAGACGTTCAGTATTCTAATCATCACCTGGGAATTTAGTCCTGGGAGATTGGACTTACACTGGAAATCTAAAAATTATGGATAAAGTTCACAAGGTCCGAAGGCTTGTACAAAGATTACAACAAAGTATACGGGTTCCATGGGGTTCTCGTTCTGACTTCTCTTATGGCTACGGTCAGTTGTACCGGGGTCACTTTTCCTTAATTAGTAAAGGAATTGGCGGACTAGTTTTACCAGAAATTTAACCTGAGATAAATAAACTGTCGTCAGATACAATCTCGTAGTGGGTTTCCGGTTTCCTCGTGTATAATTGATACTGAAGGAGTATGAGTCAAACGGTACAACTTTTGACCACCTTGATTATTTTGATCAAAGACCTTAAGACAATGGTGTATGTGTCAGGGATCTGACCATAAGACCTCTTCCGTTACCGTGGTGTGAGGTCATGAGAACGGACCCTTTAGGGTACCCACCTCCTCGGACCATCCGACGTCAGGTACCCCAGCGATTCTCAACCTGTGCTGACTCGCTGAAGTGAAACTGAAAAGTGAAAGTACGTAACCTCTTCCTTTACCGTTGGATGAGGTCACAAGAACGGACCTCTTAGGGTCCCTGTCCCCTCGGACCACCCGACGGCAGATACCCCAGTGTGTCTCAGTCTGTACTGACTTCACTGAATCGTCGTCGTCGTCTGACCATAAGTGTTTTCCCTGCCCAGGCTTTGAAGGTCGAATAAACTTCGACTACTTTTTGTGTATAAACACGACATATCCATGCTATTTATAAGTGTCATTTAAATACATGGAAGTCGAAACTTTTTACAGAACACAAAGTTACTACCAGATGTGTATCTACTGTTTCATAAATCTTTCCTGTGTTTCGTCGTTTATAGACGTCTTTGTTACCAATGATAGATCCAGAGAATAGGCATTTTGGAAAATAAGAAAAGTCCTTACTTTAAAATCTCGATAACAAGACACTCAAGATCTTTGTCGGAGAAGGTATGGTCCCGATACTCGATAAAACGAATATTTGGTGAGACCCACACAAGTGAAGAGAACGCAGAAATATTTGTATAGTGTCACAAACGAGTTACTTTCTTGTCAAACATGGGTTTTATTTGTGGAAACAATACGAGAGTGGTAGTAAAAGAAGTATGATCCCCCACCCCTCCTTGGGAGTTACAGTAACAAAAATTTGAAAAGGTCCAAGAATTCCAGAGATTACTTGACGGTTAAATATACGACGGTTATCGGACAATTGTAACTTTTGTAGACAACAAGTAACAGTAACTATGTCACCAAGTATTCTGACGTAGAGACTGATATGTTACTATTATTCTCTCATCTTAATTTATATTTATAGACGAAATTCTTTGTCTGAGTTTCTGAGTCCTTTATTTAAATACCAATGGTTTACCTCCTTCTCTCCTTCCCTATTTAATCCTAGAACCCTAATTGTCTATGTGTGATTAGATATATTTTATTTGTTGTTCCAGGATGACATATCGTATCCTGTGTTACAAGTTACAGAATATTACTAGCTATTACCTTTTATTAGACCTTTTTTTTCTTTTATATATAAGACTTATGGTCTTTGATTGTGTGGTAACATTTAGTTGATATGAAGTTATTTTTATTAATTTTATTTTAAATTTTTAGATAAAATATCTGTTTGAGTCTTTGTATAGATCAATTGAATAATTCCACATTTATACGGACCTTAAGAAACATTTTAGACCTCAGGTTCTCAAGATTCTTTACCTTGTTTTTATCTTAGTAATGAGGGAATTCACCTGTATCTTGACTGTAGATCTAAGAATCGTATTGGTTCGTAACATGATTAGGGAAATATACTTGATCGAAATACATTCTGAGTCTTGTCGACCTCCCTCCATGAAAATAATAGAGGAAAATTGTCGATTTCTTGTGTACTGAATTAGTCGGGAATTGGAAGATCTCCAGTTTGTCGACCAGTTATCGTCTTAATCCTAAGTTTTGGTTCGTCAGGATACCAGATGCCTCTTTATCTAATGATACTTTACTACTAAGAGAAGTAATAAAACTCAAATCCAATCCGTTTGAACTTTCCCGTTAACTAGGAACATTCCTATCGATTCTACTAGACTTATCGAAAATAAACACCGACCCCGGAGTCGACCACCAACCTCTAATGTTTACCCGACATCCTTCTCTCTTACCACAGGTTGATAAAAGATCATGTAACCAGTTTACTGGGGGATACTTAGTAGTACAAAATGAAGTGTATAAATGTGATCATACGGTTGAGACGACCTTGGTACTTAATGTAGATGGTATTATGCCCAACCCCGAAGGGACCACCGAGTCTGTCATTCCTAGACGGACGTTACACCCTCTGGACCTAAGCTAGGGACCCAACCCTTCTAGGGGACCTCTTCTCTTGTCGATGGGTGAGGTCATAAGACTGGACCTCTTAAGGTTCCTGTCTCCTCGGACCGTCCGATGTCAGGTACCCCAATGTTTCTCAACCTGTACTGAATCACTGATTCGTGTGTATTATACCCAACTGGTTTACTTGAAAAACCGGTTGTGTTACATTGACCACCTTTTAATATAGAGTGAGTGTTTTAAAATTCTCACAGGGTGAATTATGGTTTTTTTTAAAAATTATCTTTTTTAATCTTCTTTACAACATATTTTATACGGTTCATGTCCTATTACTTTTTTGGATCCAGGATTTTAAGGTGAGTATTTTCTCTTAGTTTTTTGACTCCGTCGTATCAGTCACCTAGAAACTGTTTCCTCGTTTCCGTTATATTACCTGAATTCTATTAGGGAAGTTGTTTACCACTACTTTGTTGATCTGTAAGTGTACGTTATTTTTGTTTTCACCCCCCTGAAGGAACCACTAGGTCCCCAATTCTTAGGTGAACGGTTACGTCCCCTGTACCCAAGTTCGACATCAGACCCTTCTAGGGTGTACGGTGCTTCGTTGATTCGGGTGTACGGTTGACGATGACTCGGGTTCAAGATCTAAGGTACACAGTGATGACTTCGGACCCGTGGGATATTCCGCCACTAGACGTTGTTCTCTTTCACTTTCCCTTCAGCAAGTCAGCACGGGCTGAGAAACGTTGGGGCACCTGACATCGGATGGTCCGAGGAGACAGGTACCTTAAAAGGTCCGTTCTCATGACCTCACCAAACGGTAACGGCAGAGGTTCTCTTCCGTAGTGTCACTCATCGGGTGTACAACGTCTTCTGTGTCTTTCGGACACTCCTCATTGTTTCTGGATGGTGTAGCTTTATTTACTTATTTATTTTAAATTTTTTTTCTTAGTGTAGAAAACACTCTTAATTGAGTTTTATCAAGTATCTGAAATTATACTTTACGTTTTGATTTTGTTTTAGGGTCTTCTATTGTATCCTCTTTTTAGGTCTACTAGAACACATACAACTACTGAAAAATCTATGTTGTGATTCCTGTATTACGTCCTTTCTTTAATGACTTCTCTACCTTTGAAGACGAGGTACTTTCTGTTACAGTTCTCTTCCTCTCCTGTTCGGTATCCTGTCCTTTTTTATCGACGTTTTCCTGACAACAAGTTTTACATGTGTCATGAGAGTTTGAGTTGTCCTTCTTTTTTTTGAGTTTTTTACTCGGTCCCTGGAAGTATCTGTGGAGTGACTTTTTCTACTATATGTATTTCATTTATTCGTATACTTTTCTACAAGGTTTAGTATACAGTCGTCTCTTTACGTCTAATTTTGTGGATAAGTCAAGTCAAGTCAAGTCAGAGAGTCAGTACAGGCTGAGAGACGCTGGGGTACTTAGTGTCGTGTGGTCCGGAGGGACAGGTAGTGGTAGTGGGCCTCAAGTGAGTCTGAGGGTAGGTAGCTCAGTCACTCCGGTAAGTCGGTAGAGTAGGGGACAGAAAGGGAAGAGGAGGACGGGGGTTAGGGAGGGTCGTAGTCTCAGAAAAGGTTACTCAGTTGAGAAACGTACTCCACCGGTTTCATGACTTCGAAGTCGAAATCGTAGTAAGGAAGGTTTCTTTAGGGTCCCTACTAGAGGAAGTCTTACCTGACCAACCTAGAGGAACGTCAGGTTCCCTAAGAGTTCTCAGAAGAGGTTGTGGTGTCAAGTTTTCGTAGTTAAGAAGCCACGAGTCGGAAGAAGTGTCAGGTTGAGAGTGTACTGGTGTCCTTTTTGGTATCGGAAGTGATCTGTTTGGAATCAGCCTTTTCACTACAGAGACGAAAACTTATATGATAGATCCAACCAGTATTGAAAAGAAGGTTCCTCATTCGCAGAAAATTAAAGTACCGACGTCAGTGGTAGACGTCACTAAAACCTCGGGGGTTTTTATTTCAGACTGTGACAAAGGTGACAAAGGGGTAGATAAAGGGTACTTCACTACCCTGGCCTACGGTACTAGAAGCAAAAGACTTACAACTTGAAATCCGGTTGAAAAAGTGAGAGGTGAAAGTGAAAGTAGTTCTCCGAAAAATCAAGGAAAAGTGAAAGACGGTATTCCCACCAACATCCCTTGTTCCATATTCCTTCCAACTCTTCACGAACGTTTCCTCTGAGAGTTGGTCCCGACTTGTAAGAACGTTTACTCTACAAGTCGATTCTTAGGAGACAAACAAGGGTACCCTTTTCTTGTAAAGAACGTGTATTCCTATAAAGAGACTAAGGAGATTTCCTTGTCTGGGTCCCTATTTTGCCTAAGATTCAACTATTCCTTCAAGGGGTTTTGTTTCAGAATCGACGTCATTTATTCAGTTCCATTTCCAATAGAGCGGACGCGGACGCGTGACATATCAAAGACTTAGTATCACGAACCGTCGAACGGGACATCCAACAACACGTTCCCTATATTTTATTTCGTCGACATTCTTCGTTCACAATTTTATGTTTCTAAGTTTGGTGAGACGTCACAACCACAAAGTAAGACAGCGGTCGTCCACCACAGTAGACGTATAGACTCCAATAACTATAAAGAGGGTCGTTAGAACTAAGGTCGAACACAAAGAAGGTCGGGTCGCAAAGAGTACTTTATGAAACGTATCTTCAATTTACTCGTCCCCATGTTATGTGTCGGAACTGTATGAGGAAAAGGATAAACCTTGGTCAGATAACAAGGTACAGGTCAAGGTTGACAACGAAGGACTGGACGTATGTCCAAAGAGTTCTCCGTCCAGTCCACCAGAATATAAGGGTAGAGAAAGTCTTAAAAGGTGTCAAATAACACTAGGTGTGTCAGTTTCCGAAACCGTATCAGTCATTTCGTCTTTATCTACAAAAAAGACCTTGAGAGAACGAAAAAGGTACTAGGTCTCCTACAACCGTTAAACTAGAGACCAAGGAGACGGAAAAGATTTTGGTCGAACTTGTAGTCCTTCAAGTGTCAAGTACATAACGACTTCGGACCGAACCTCTTAAAACTCGTACTGAAATGATCGTACACTCTACTCACGTTGGCACACCATCAAACTCGTAAGAAACCGTAAGGGAAAGAAACCTTAACCTTACTTTCGATTTTAGGTCTTGTGACTATGGTAGTTTACAACCACTTCTACATCTCGTTGTCCTTGAGAGAGTAAGTAACGACCATCTTTAATTTTAGTATATACGTGAAGTCTTCTAACGAACCTTCAAAGAATCTTTTGATTTGTATCAGAATTGGTATACCTAAGTCGTTAACACAAGGAACCGTAAATGGATGTCGTCAACTTTTAAATCAACGTGTATTTTTGGACGTTTCCCTATGATACCGTCGAAATAAGTGTTAACGGGTTTGAACCGTCGTTGGTTCTACAGACTCCTACTTATCTATCTATTTGACTCCGGATTATCTTTTACTTTATAATAAACCACGAATTTTTCTCTACACGATCGTTCGGTACTTTTCTGATCCTCCTTTAAATTTACGTATAATGACTCATTTTATTCAGTTAGACTTTTCCGATTTTTTACATACGAAGGTTGATATACCGTAAGACCTTTTCCGTTTTGATACCTCCTTCATTTTTCTAGTCACAAACTATCCCTGATTCTTAGTCCCCCGTTTGTCCTCTCGTGTTTCCTAAAAATCCCGTGACCTTCACGAGACATACTTTGATATTACTACTTATGTACAGTGACATGTAAACAGTCACTTGTTGTGATTCTCACTTAGAATTACATTTGATGTCTAGATCCCATATACTACAGAGTTACGTCCAAGTAGTTGACAAGTAAGTCATTGTTTACATAGTGAGATCTCCGTCTACAACTATAACTCCCTCCGACACATACACAGCCGACGACGACGACGACGATTCATCGAAGTCAACACAGGCTGAGAGACACTAGGGTCTCTGCCGTCGGGTGGTCCGAAGGGGCAGGGACCCTAAGAGGTCCGTTCTTGTGACCTCACCCAACGGTAAAGGAAGAGGTCACGTACTTTCACTTTTCCCTTTCACTTCAGCGAGTCAGCACAGGTTGGGAGTCGTTGGGGTACGTGACGTCGGAAGGTCCGAGGAGGTAGGTACCCTAAAAGGTCCGTTCTCATGACCTCACCCTACGGTAACGGAAGAGACCATACACAACCCCATCCACCATATACCCTTTAGACACATGGAAGGAGAGGTAAACGACACTTCAATTTTGAAGGGAAATTTTCAATCAGAAATCTTCTTTTCTTTTACTTAAAGTTTCTCGTCGGTTTCTCATTGACCTACTAGATACTTAAATCAAATCGCCTGTTCGAAAGAGAGTAAACATTTAAAACACTATGAGAAACTTAGAAAGGTTCGGACTATGTAGAACTTAATCTTTGAAAATCATGACTTTTGTAAACTCTTTCGTTTTTGTTATTCGGTTGTTGTTGTTGTTAGTGTTTAGAACAAAAGAAATTCCTTAAAGTTGTACAAAACAGAATCACAAACCTCTTGACCAAAGTCGATGTACTGGACTGACACTACTATTTCCCATTGGTCAGAGACTTTGAAGGACCTATAAAAACGTTGTGATTCTGGCTCGAATGGAAATGTATATACCAGGAGACGTACACGATACCAAGAGTGATAAGAGTTCATTGAGTCTAATATTTTAGTCTAGGTCCAAAGTCTAGACCTTTAGACCTAGAACTTGGTGTGGAGGAGGAGAGGACAAAGGAAACTAAAAGTGTCGTGAACGTCAAGTCCAGTAACCAAGACTAGGTGATGAAAATTAGAAATTGGGTCAAATCTAAAAGTTAGATAGGAGGACCGTAATTTTGTCAAAATAGTTAGTGGATGATGTAAGACCGGTGATATACCGGTTTCTTTGTAATGATGTGAGCTCAGGAACTTCAGGTCACACATACTGTCTGTTTGTGCCTCGAATGAAAAGAAAGAAAGAAAAAAAAGGTTTTTGTTGTGTTCACAACATTGTCCTCAAGAGTCCCATAACACCCCTGTACCTTGGGTCAGTCCCCTTACACACCCTTCCGACGTTGGTGAAGACTCTCTTTTACTGTAAATTCGGGGGTTTATACTCAACTGATCGGTCTCCCGTTCGTTCCCTGTTCCTCTTACACAAGTACCTCGCCTTGGGCTACGAGACACTGTTAGATCTCCCCATCCTTCCCTCCCTCCAAGTTCTCCCTCCCTTGTACATATATGAATACCGATGAAGTGTAACACACCGTCTTTGTTCGTGTTGAAACATTTCGTCAATAGGAGGTTAATTTTTATTTAAAAATTTTTCACCTACACAGATAAAAAATACTCCCATATCTTATTAGTTTCTCTCTGACCTTACGAGTTTCTTACCTTTTTTTAAGTCATGACGACTTCCTATGCCTACACTCTCCACCCCCCTTCTACTCTTTTTACCTTTCTCTACTTTGACCTCTCCGATCTGACATTTGCAGGGATGTTCGGTACAAGGGGTGGGGGGGGATTAAAAACTTGAAATAGTATTAAACTACTTTTCTGGTAAGTTCTCAACATTCCATCCCTAACTGTACCAAACCTACGGATTTCACGTAGAGTTTGAATTAAGAGTTCTTTTTGTGACCTAGAGGTGGGAGAGGCTGGAGAGGTTTCGACGACTCCGGGTCCGAAGAGTCAGAGGGGATGTTGTCGACGAGAGGAAGAGATATTTGTGGGTAGTCGTTTAGGAAGGGTTGTCGATGTCTTGGACTGGAGAAGGGTGGTAAAAGTACCGATGTTTGGTTGAAATCGATGATAGTAGAGAATAAGGAAATTCCAGATAAAACGTATGTCATCATTATCACTAGAAATGTTTAAAACAGTCTCAATAAGAGTTATTTATAAGGTTATTAAGGGTCACTGAAATGGAGTGTGAAGGTTATATGAGGGACAGATAAGATGTCGGATATTTCACGAGCACTGGACTAAACCTCGGTAGAGGGACTGGAAGACCAGGTGGGGGGAGTAAGGGTAAGTAAGGTAGGGTGGTGTGATAGGAGAGGGAGAGGTTGGGATGAGTGTAGAGTCCCGGAACTGTGAATGATAAGAGGGTGTACACCTACGAGAAGGAGTCTTAGGTGCTCCGAGAGAGAGAACACGGGTTTATAGTGGAGGATTCTCTCCGAGAAGGATCATTTGGATAGACTCTATCGTAAGACACAGTAAGAGACGGGAACTGAGACTAAAGGAAGAGAAGTTTCGTGAGGACTGCTGGTATAATAGATAGTTAAACTGTGAAATGACAAACAGAGGGTGTGACCTAACATTTGAGGTACTTCGGTCAGTGAAACGGAACAAATAAAGACATAAACGTAACAGATTGTGTGTCTTCAAGTTATTAATATATGGTTGACTTTCTTGTCTAACTCAAAATTCTTCAGTAATACCCAGAAGAGCTTGTATATCCTTTCGTAGCTCTGGTTTGGACTTCTGTCTTGATCACTAACTCTCTACTGTCTCCAGATCTAATCACCCTGGCATCCTTGGTATCATAAACTATATGTCGTCCGTTAGATGTCTAAACAACTATTGTCGTCACTTACTTATGCCACTCTCTTCTCTCTCCTTAGTTGTTTCTAGTTTATAGACCGAACCTGATGTCTCGTTTACTAGTGAATAACTCTTTTCTTTGTGTCCTTCTCCCCTTTTAAACCGACCTCTTACTTTTATCACTCAAGTCAAAGTCTTTGTACCTTTAAATTTATTGTAGGCTGTCCTCCTCGGATATCACTAACCTATACACCTAGATTTAAAGGAAAGACGGGTCTAGGTGTTCACTTAAGAAGGATTTTATAACCGTAGCATGACAGTAAAGGGTGGAGTTTAAATAAAGTGTAGATATTTCGTGATTGGAGAACCGGAGACTCGGTGAAGTGTTCGACCGTTACTTGTATGTGACAGATCACGGTAAACAACGGAGTTTCACGTTTAAGGGATTCCCGGTATATATATATCACATATTTAAACTGCCAGAATCGTTTAAGTTCCAGTAGTGGTGGACACCGACTGTCGTTTGTACCTGGGTTAAAGGTGATGAGGGACTCGGATATCGTGTACTTGAGGAGTACTTCGTTCTCCCAAAAAGAAACGGAAAACTAAGACCCACCCGGACCACTGGACGAAACCGGTCTTCTCACATCGTCTTCATTGGCGAGGTAAAGATATGAAGAATGTGGGAAAGTGAACATTAAGAAGGACCGACGGTACACATGTTCGGTTTCATCGGACGATCTTCGGCCCTCTGATATACCTTGTCTATTTTGACAGGGCCGATTTGAGTGTGGTTTGTTCAATCGGGGGTCGACTGGATCTTACCGAGTGTCTACGTAGGTACTCAGTTTAAGTCGGGTTTAAAGTCTGTAAGTCTTAGTATTTAGATTGTTTGTCGACAACGGAATTTGATGTTTTAAGACCCTCACCAGAAATATGTCGTTTTTGATTGATTGTGTATTTCAATATTCAGACTCCTTTGATTCGGTTCGGTCTCTCTTTCCCCCTCTTTAGTCGTTTAGTTCCACTTGATCACTATCGAATAGATCTTCCCTTTTTCTTAACCAAAACATCAACTCCTCCTTCGTGTCATTCTTCTGAATTACATAGTTTATATGTTAGACTTTCGTTTAAGGTTCAAGGGACCCTAATTAAGGGAAGTGCCCTTTGAGTCATAAAAGGACGAGTAGGGGACGTCGGGAGTATAGTCGTTAAAGATTAAAATATATCCAAAATAGAAGAGTTACTTTAAAGTTCGATGAACATCATTACTTCAGTAATAATGTTTAAAATTATTGGAAACCTCAAGTATCATTTTTATGAGTTGTTAAATATTTAACTATAAGTTACCTCTTTCGTCTTCAGTTAAGACTTTATTTTACGTCTTCTTTTAAATGTATCCATTCTGTATTTACCTCTATTATCTTTTCCAAGTCTATTCTAGATCTTTAGAAAAGAAAACGAGTACCGGGTATTATCCCGTGGATGAAAAAGTTGAAATGGTTGTTTTCTAAATTTTTTATGGTTTTCTAAGTTCTTTATTATCTTTTACACGTTCCTGATTTCGGAAGGGGTCCTTAATATGTCCTTTTTTCCTGGTAGTTACTTTATAAAGAAGTAAGTATTTTTCGTTGTTTGAACTCAGTGGGTACTACACCGACTTGGATCTTGGACAGTATGTCTCACTTTATTCAGTCTTTCTCTTTTTGTTTATAACATATACATTGACTTTCAACGAGTACAGGCTGAGAAACACTGGGGTACCTGATATGTCAGGTACCTTAAGAGGTCCGGTCTTACGACCTTAGGGAAGAGGTCCCCTAGAAGGGTTGGGTCCCTAGCTTGGGTCCAGAGGACGTGACGGCCGTCTAAGAAATGGTAGACTTGGTTGTCCCTTCGGGAACCCTATGTGATTATATACAATTGTGCAGATATACTTTAGATCTTTTTACCATGACTACTTGGATAAACGTCTCGCCCTTATCTCTACGTCTACCTCCCTTGTCTAAATACCTGAGTCCCTACCCCCTTTCCTCCCTCGCCCTACTTAACTCTATCATCGTAACTGTATACATGTGATGGTGCACACTTTATCGATCGATCACCCGTCGACGTCATATCGTCATACCGTCGAGTCACGAGACACTACTGACTCTCCCCACCCTACCCCACCCCTCTCCCTCTAAATTCTCCCTTCCCTGTATACATATGTATACTGACTAAGTGTGACAACATGTCGTCTTTGATTGTTAATGTAAGGTTATTTTTTCCTGTAAGTAAACCCCCATGACTCATATGATTACAGGGTGATTACTACAAGTTGTGAGAACCGTCTACAGTCTTCTCTGTGTTGTGACACTATGTACTTGGTAATAGGGGAATGTCCGACAAACCTTCAAAAAGGACCGGTCTCTCCTTAAACCCCTACGTTCAGACAAAGGAGACCGTGTCATGTCCCATACTACCGAAATTTCATTTGTGAAGAACTGGGAAGAGACCATAGGTCAGTTACCGAATTAAAATTATGATAAAAAGAAGATGCAGTACGTCATTTAAGCAGATACTCAACTCCTCTGTAAACCACAATGGTTTGCTGAAAGGACTAATACTTAGTTCGTGGTTTATAAGTATTTACGATAAGAAACAGGTTTGACACGTTAATCATTTAATCATTCGACAGAAACGAATCCCTATTATAGTTAACTTTACAAAAGGAGTTCTCAGATATTTCGGTTCTTTATTAAGGATGTGACCTCAAGTTCTTTTACTTAAACTCTTCGTTGAGTCGTACTAAATTATTAATACGTTTGTAATCGTTTATTGTTTGGCGTAAGTAAAGATTTTGCATTGAAGAAACAAATGTATCAAATGTTTTAAGACGAACGTATCTTGAGAGAATGAGAGAACAGAGGAAATACATCTTTAGAATGAGTCTTTGAGGACAGAGAGGAAAAAAGGTCTAGAGTCCTCGGTTATCTGACCTCCTGGAACGGAAAAGAAATGTTACTCATCCTACGTCGAATGAAGCCTATCGACCAGTCGTTGACTGAAATCTTACGTCAACGAGGTAATAAAGATAAAAAGTTACCTTCAAAAGTTTCTTCAAAAACGTCTTCAAAACTTTTCTTTACTGTCTGTTGTAATTTTTTATTATTATTATAATCTCTGGAAATTCCAGTTCCTCCTTTTTAGACTTATAGTAAACTTCTATACCCTATAGAAGTTTGTGGGATTATACAGTATAAAGAAGTAAAGATAACAAAGTATTTACCGTTATAAGAAGACTTTGTTATCACCTCCGTCGATAAAAAGTCCACTCCTTTTTTTTATGTAAAATGTCAATCTTTTTATTACTTCTTGATGATATTTGGATAAGTTCTTGAAGGGTTTGGAAGTTCGTAAGACGGTAGTCCAAAACTGGTGTATTAGTAAAAGAGAATCTACCTACCTACCTTCTACTGACCTGTTTGTCTCCCTATTCTCACCTATCTGTCACTTCGTTTGTCTGTTATCTACGTCCAAATGGAAGGTTCCGAATAATATAAAATTACAAGAAAAAAAAGGTTTAAAGATAACTTCTTCCACATGGAAGGGTCCTAGGACGTCTCGAATACTTGTGAAGGTGCAGGGATTCAACTAAGAAGTTTTCCTATAAAAGTTAGTTCTGGTTCAGTTCTTTACTTTTTATTATTCCCTCTACTATCTCTTCCTACCTTCTCCTTCTCTCCCAGTTTAGACATACTGTCACTTCGATGCGTATCAGTTCACTACAGGTCTCGATAATCTGTTGAGTAGGAAAAGGTCTTCTTGGTGGACTTGAAAGGATTATCTTGTATTTGAAGTCAAAGAGATACATAAATTTCAATTGTATCTCTCGTCGTATTTAGACCAGAATTTATCACCAAAGGAATTAAAAACGGAGTTCTTTCCTCTACCTTCATCTATGAACTTTTCCTGTTTTTTCCGCACAATCAGACAACCTGAATATATATATTTAATTACCTATACCTTAAAGTTTCAGAAAATTCTAAAATCCAAACGAAGAGAGACCTATATACTCTAATGACTGAGTTAAAGGACTTCCAAAACTTCTTAAAAGTGATGTGACATATTGTGCAGTAATAGAGTTTATATAATCAAGATATTCCTTAGATATTATTAACACCATATCTTTGTGACTCTTCTCCCTCATTATGATAATCACACAGTTTTAAGAATAAAAATTTTAATTCACTAATATAGTACTCTCCGTCCCACCAGTTTCGAGTGTACTAGTGCTAATCAACGTCTGTTTTAAACTCAAGTGAAAACGAAAGGACAGTTATGTTATCGGGTGAATCCGTGGGTACTTAGAAAGGAAAAAGGACTATTGTCGTTAAGAAGTCTATATTAGATCAGATATACAAAAATATCTTAGTTTCTGCTCTAGACTATAAATATTACTTAGTTTTTTATTAACATGACGATCCTCTCTTTAAGGAATCATAGGTGTTTATACCAAATATAATTGAAAAAGAAAAAAGGACATATCGTGTTTGGTTGTTGGGGTTTTAACTTACCGACTTTATTAATAATGCCACGTATCAAGTTACCCAACCGTCCCGAGTCGACCCACCGAGAGGGAACCCCAGAGGCACAACAACGTCAGTCTACAAGTGACTCCGATGTTCGTACACTTCAGAACTGACTGTACCTTCAAATTCTACCGAGTAAGTAAGTGTACTTGTCGACCTCTTAAAAGTTGGAAGACACATTCTAAGTCATTAATTAAGTGTGAACAGGGTCGACTCAATAGACGTTCAGGAAGACTTCCTGAATAGAGATAATATATTACTAAAACAGGGTATTATCGATCTACTTACCGTCTGGGTAATTGTAAAGAGATTAACCAATTGACAGTTTTGTAAAGTAAGTAAGTGAATACAAAATAATCAAACAAAAATTAAAAGGTTACGATTAATTTACTAAAGATCTACGACTCGAATGTAGTCCCTTACTCTTTTGTGTACCATATCGGAAGTTTTTCAAATGTAAGTTCAATCTCATCTGTCTAGTATCTGTTTACTCTATTTGTTATATTAATCTCTAATACCATTATCTACACTCCTCAACTGAGTAATCTTTTCTGGGACTACAACCCCTCCTAACTTTCGTCCTCCTTTTCCCCTACTGTCTCCTACTCGACTAACCTACCGTAGTAGTTGAGTTACCTGTACTCAAACTCGTTCGAGACCCTCTACCACTTCCTATCCCTTCGGACCACACGACGTCAGGTAACCCAACGTTTCTCAACCTGTGTTGACTCGTTGACTTGTTGTATTTCTTTTATTTTTTCTCTTGAACCTATCGTTGTTTACTTTACACAATGATTTAAATACGGAATTCAAGAAATGTTAAAAGGTCAATTATCCATAGTCTGTTATTTAGGATCGGAATCTTTTCTTTCAATCTCGTTTTGACTTTAAAGTCCGGATAACAGTAAATTTCAAATTTTTCATTTTGTTTTTTATAATAGTGTAAAGTTTTTGTTTCATTTTAGTTTTGTAAAAGATTCTATTTGGATATTGTTATTTCTCATACTGTGTTCGATGATGACACTACGTAGATGTCTTTTTATTTAGATACAACGTTTCGTTTTTTTTTTGGAGTGGAGACTGTTAGTCGGTTTAGTTAAGTCTAACGATGATTTTTCGGACGAAATTATAGCCAGGAAGATCTGATTCATTTTTAGTAGTAGCCTTAGAGGGACTGTAGAAACGAAAGTGACAGGTGTGAGTAGGTGTACATTTACTCATATTTTAGATGTTTCACTGAACTTTCCTGTTACTTTGTAAAACGAACTGCCTGTTTATACAGATCACGAAGAAGATCTGTTCATGTCTACGAAGTCTTTTCTAATTCCTAAGGTATTACGTAAACTAATCGATGAGTTATTTCCTTGGATGTCTCTTCTAACGGAGAAGCTGACCACTCTGAGAGGTCTCGGATTTCATATTACTCACTCTTTTGATTCAGTAAACTTCAGTAAACATAGGATGTGATTATTCGCATTAACGATTGCAAAAGAAATAATTATTTTTTACAACTGAGGAAATTTCTTAAATTGGTTCGTTGATCGAAATTTTCATAGGATGTCTTAAGGAAGACAATTTCTTTTTGTTGTTAAGGTCTTTTCATCGACATGTTATCGACTTGAAATATCATCGAGAATATTACCGTATAAGTCCCATTTGACCTTATCCTGAGAACATTGCGTTCAGCGTAACGAAAGGTAAGTCATTACTTTCGTCATTACAATTATGTTAATTTAGGTTGTGATCGCAAAGTCGTAAGGTGTCTGTGTAAGTGTCCTGATGTATGTATAAAATCTTGTATCAAAAGGTTCGTAGACACCAGGAAGGATAGATTAATCGTTCGAGAAGTACTCATTGATTATATTTGTGAAGTGTCTGTTAGTACCGGGTTTTGTAAGGGTGTAGACTGTCACCATACAAATGTGGAAACCTCTCCCTAAAGGTTTCACCTTTTTCATCTCTTTTTTCATCTCTTTCTACAACTTTCCACCTCTTAAGTACACCTTGTCTAGGTTTCTCGACGAGTAGGTGGTACCGTCCTTTTGGGTGGGTGAAAGGTAAGTAAGTCGTCGTGGAATGGAAGTCATTTTCCCTTCTTTCGTGTGTTACTTGATGATTCACTGTCTACTGACATAGGTTTTCTGATCTCGTTTGTCCGTTTTTGTTTTGTTTTGTTTTTTTTGGACGGAAATTTTTCTACCCAAATTAGATATTTAGGATTTCAATGAAAAGTCACTCTTTCCCAGACACAGTCAGACCCTACAAAAATCGATGTCTTTTCTTTCGGGTCACTTGGTGTCAGTGTTTCGATTAATTAATAGTGAATTCTTTAGTCCTTCGTCCCTAAAGCTCAAACCTCGTTATCGAATTACTGTAGTAATTTCTTGGTCTAAGAAACATAAACGAGTCGGCGGTACGAATCGACTGGAGACAGGAGACTTTCACGGGGAACCAACGTTCTATTAAGGGTGGTGAGGGAATCATATAAGGAATGGTCGTAGGGTTGACCCTTACTTCCTTCCTCCCTTCTTCAGTGTTTTTCCGAAAAGAAGTGTCTCCTTCTTCGGAGAGCTATAATCATCTACAAATCAACTGTTTGTCATTTTTAAATAACAACTAGACTTTAAGTTTAAATTGACCTGTGAAACATAAATATAAATAATTGAGACCGTTAGGAATCATGGTGATTAGATTGTTTTCCATTGAAATAGTCGTTTCTCCTTGATATCTCGAAGAACTACTTCCACTTCCTACTCACGTTCTCGGTCGAATTCTAATTTATAATTTTTTTGATTCTAGCACCGTAGACCGGGGTAAGTCAAGTCAAGTCTGGGAGTCAGCACAGACTGACAAACGCTGGGGTACTTGACGTCGTGCGGTCCGGAGGGATAGGTAGTGGTTGAGGGCCTCAAGTGAGTCTAAGTGCAGGTAGCTCAGTCACTACGGTACGTCGGTAGAGTAGGAGTCAGCAGGGGAAGAGGAGGACGGGAGTTAGGGAGGGTCGTAGTCCTAGAAAAGGTTACTCAGTCGAGAAGCGTACTCCACCGGTTTCATGACCTCAAAGTCGAAGTCGTAGTAAGGAAGGTTTCTTGTGGGTCCTGACTAGAGGAAATCTTACCTGACCGACCTTGAGGAACGTCAGGTTCCCTGAGAGTTCTCAGAAGAGGTTGTGGTGTCAAGTTTTCGTAGTTAAGAAGCCGCGAGTCGAAGGAAGTGTCAGGTTGAGAGTGTAGGTATGCACTGATGACTTTTTTGGTTTCGGAACTGATCTGTCTGGAAACAACCGTTTGATTACAGAGACGAAAACTTATACGATAGATCCAACCAGTATCGAAAAGAAGGTTCCTCATTCGCAGAAAATTAAAGTACCGACGTCAGTGGTAGACGTCACTAAAACCTCGGGGGTTTTTATTTCAGACTGTGTCAAAGGTGAATAAGGGGTAGCTAAAGGGTACTTCACTACCCTGGTCTACGGTACTAGAGCAAAACACTTACAACTCGAAATTCTGTTGAAAAAGTGAGAGGAGAAAGTGAAAGTAGTTCTCCGAAAAATCGAGGAGAAGTGAAAGACGGTATTCCCACCACAGTAGACGTATAGACTCCACTGACTATAAAGAGGGTCGTTAGAACTAAGGTCGAACACGAAGAAGGTCGGGTCACAAAGAGTACTACATGAGACGTATATTCAATTTATTCGTCCCACTGTTATATGTCGGAACTGCATGAGGAAAAGGATAAACCTTGGTCAGACAACAAGGTACAGGTCAAGATTGACAACGAAGGACTGGACGTATATCCAAAGAGTTTTCCGTCCAGTCCACCAGACCATAAGGGTAGAGAATTTCTTAAAAGGTGTCAAATAACACTAGGTTTATCAGTTTCCGAAACCGTATCAGTTATTTCGTCTTCATCTACAAAAAGACCTTGAGAGAACGAAAAAGTTACTAGATCGTCTACAACCGTTAAACTAGAGACCAAGGAGACGGAAAAGATTTTGGTCGAACTTGTAGACCTTCAAATACCAAATGTATAACGATTTCGGACCGAACCTCTTAAAACTCGTACTGAAATGATCGTACATTCTACTCATGTTAACACACCATCAAACTCGTAAGAAACCGTAACGGAAAGAAACCCTAACCTTACTTTTGACTGGAAAAGGTCAGGACACCGGTGACAACTCAAAACGTTCAAACGACCGTATAATTCACATCGTGAAAGTGTCGTAGTAGAAAGTCCTAAACTTTATCGAGTTGACTTTAAGGTAGTGGAGGTGATCGAGACAAACATAACTACAAAGGATTCCGGGTGAACTGAAGTGTAAGGTCCTACAGATCGAGATCCACTTACTAGTGTGGTAGCACTAATAGAACCAGCACTTCTAGACAAAACATGTCAAGAAGACACATAAGAACGGTGGAGAAGAATTATAGAGGACAGGTATTGTAAAGACAGGAAATAGCTCGGGTAGACACGTACTTTACAAGGGAAGTATAGAGATTCAAACAACTTCTCTAGAGATCAGAAAGGGTAAGACAACAAAAGGAGATAAAGAAACGTAACTAGCGACTCCTTCCGAAAGAATAGAGAACGATAAGAAACCTTGGGACGTAAGTCTACGAATATAGAAAGGAAAAGAGGAAACGAAAAATGAAGAGAAGAAAGTGTCGATAAACATTCCGGAGGGGTCTGTCGGTAAAACGAAAAACCGTAAAGAAAAGGTACCCCTACCAGAACTAGGGACAGAGTACATGTTACAGTGCTTGGAATCAGGTATCAAGTAGTCCGTGAGATAGATAGTCTAGATCGGAAATTTAGATAAAGAGTAAAGGTGACATATTAGTATTCTCTAAAATAAATCCAGTATGGACTTACCAGATCACCAAAAGGGATGAAAGAAGTTAAATTCAGATTTAAACCGTTATTCCTCAAGTACTAGACTCGGTGTCAGTCGAGGACCAGAACAAAAACAAATGACATATCTCGAAAAGGTAGAAACCGACGTTTCTTATATTAGTTAGACTAAAGCCACAACTGGTAGACCACTACAGGTACACATCTCAGAAGAGAACACAACCACCTTCTCCCACAAACAATACTGGTCACGTAAGAGAACCGTTTTGAGATAATCGGAAACGGGACGAAGTAAGACATAAAGTTCCGGTTTAAACGGACGATGAGGTCTACAAAGAACTGAAGGATGAAAACGTAAGGTCTGGGGATATTACTTTTCCTGTAGAAAAACCCCACAATCAAGATTTTCCAGAAAATCCAGAAGTATCTTGGCAAGTTGAAGTCGAAGAAGTCACAATGACCAACCCCGTATCTGAACCTATTGACACTATAACTCACGAAACAGAACTTTTGCTTCTCTCTAGTAAGACAGTAAAAACTCTAACGTAGGTTCATGACGTAAAGCCTGAGAAAACAACTGGTACTACCGATGAGGTAAAGAAGACTCCCTAAGGACGGGCGTCATCATCTATATTACCAGTAGGCTCAATTTAAGTGGGTGAGGTCAGGTAAAATCAAACGACTAAGGATCTTCCAGCTGCAAGTGAGAACGGTAGAGGACAAACTGGTGAAGGTTAAACGGAACTAAGTACCTGGACTGTAAGGTCCAAGGATACGTTATAGCGAGAGTCGTAGCCTAGAACGAAGATAGTGGTCAGTGTAGGTGTTGACCTATAACAAAAACGAAACCGAGGTAGGGAAGTAAGAAAGACCTCAATAAAGGGGTGACTAGAGGTCATCGCACAACCCGTGGATGACTTGACCCCTCAAGGAGAAAGTCATAGGATAGAAAGACGGAAAAGTATGACAAGTACCCTAAGAGTTCCGTTCTTATGATTTCACCAAACGGTAAAGGAAGAGGTCACCTGGTGTAAGACAGTCTGGAGAGGTGGTATTGGGCGGGCAGAACCCATCGGGGTGCCCGTACCGAATCAAAGTAACTCAATCTGTTCCGACACCAGGCACACTAATCTAACTGATCAAAAGACACTCATATCAAAGTCACACAGACGGGAGAATACGGGAGAGACCTGGGTAATGACGTATCGTTTATCTTCCCCCTTTTCACCTTCATCCCTGTCTAAAGGAGAAGAACCTGAGGTTTTAGTGACACCTGCTACTGACGTCGGGACTTCAGTCTTCTGATAACAAAGAACCCTCCTTTCGTTACTGTTTGGATCTGTCATACAACTTTTCGTCTCTGTAATGAGACGGTTGTTTTCAAGTACATCAGTTCCGATACCAAGAAGGGTCACCAGTGAGTCTCCACCTGACATTTCTTCCGTCTTGCGGTTTCTTAACTATGGAAGTTTGACACCACACCCTCTTCTGAGTACTTTCAGGGAACCTGTCGTTCCTCTAGTACGGTCAATTAGAATTCCCTCTAGTTGGGACGGATAAGTGACCTTCCTGACTACGACTTCGTATTCAATGTCATAAAACCAGTAGACTACACTTGTCTACTGAGTGACCTTTTTAGGGAGTACGATCCTTTCTCCCGTCTTCCTCTTTTCCCGTAGTCTCCTACTCTACCGACCTACCGTAGTGGTTACGTTACTTGTACTTGAACCCGTTTGAGGTCCCCTACCACTCCCTGTCCCTCCGGACCGTACGACGACAGGTACCACAACGTTTCTCGACCTGTGTTGACCCGTGGTCTTGTTGTTGAAGAAATATTTTACTATTATTAAACAGAACATCAAATCGGTTGACGTAGATACAAAGAATTCCTTCTTAATTCTAACGATATCATCTCTAAATTTCTCTTCCTTTATTTATACGTCACAAGGGACAAGAAGTATAGGTCATATCTGTCTTCTTAGATTAGGACCGAGGTCATCCTATTACTTTTGGTGGATTTAGAGTTAAAGACTGTTTTTGTTTGTTTGTTTATTTGTTTTTTTGGTGTGTCTGTATGTGTTTATATCTAGTTTATCTTTTATAATTTTATGACTATTATGTAGATGTAACATCGACCCTCTTTTTCTTATATTGTTTGGAGTTCAATGTTTAATTACCCTATTTTTATGTGTTTAGGATGTCTTCGTCGAGACCTCTACTGTACCCCGTTTTTTTTTCAGTCCTCTTCTGACTCGTCTCTTTCTCTCTCGTCTTAGGGTCACCATTATTTTGTCTATTTTATTAGTGTATCACGTTTCCTTGTCTCTAAGACCCCTCTCCTCCGTTGAACTTTCCTTGTGAGGAACTTCTCCACTATCTCTTCCTATATTCTTTCTCTACTTGTCATCTTCGTTTCTTTGTTTTATTTTTCTTTTAGTGTTTTAGTTCTGTTTGATAGAAGGAAGTTGAGGGAGGTTTTTGTAACTAGTTTTGTTTATTTGAAATGGTTTTATGATCGTGATGACTTGAGACCTTGAATAATTGTTCAGTAGGTTTAAGGGTGTCGAAAGATATATGTTGACGGTGATTACCCGATTCTTTTATTTTGTAAAGTTTCACTTACCTTTGGTCACATTTTTATAAATAATTTATAAAAATGTTCTTATATTATATATCACTTAGATTCATGAGGTCAAATATCTTTAAGACGAGTTTTTATGTGTTCCTTTTTTTGACGTTGTATTGTGGACTTCGCTTCACTTTATGTGATTTTAGTTTTAGACATCTATACTTTAATATCGAGTATATTTCGTCAATTTTTATATATATCTGTCTTTTGTATCAACACTTTGATCTCAACTGATTAGAACGTTTATTTCTTCTTTAATTGTTAACTCTCTCAACTAAGTTGACTTTCATATTAGTCCTTGTGACTCTTTTCCATTTTATACACTTTTCCTGTTTTTTTTCATCTTCAGTTTTACTGAGTTCTCGTTCATTGATTATTTTATCCGTATTTCTAGATTAAAAATTGTCATGAGAAATTTCTTTTAACTAACTTTCTTTTTTTCTCAGTGAAAGTTCCTTTCTTTTTAGTTGTTTCTATAGGAAGTTCATAGTTCCGAAATGTTAATGTAATTAATTCTAGAGTCAAGTCAAGTCAACGAGTCAACACAGACTGAGAAACGCTGGAGTACCTGACGTCGTGAGGTCCGAAGGGACAGGTAGTGGTTGAGGACCTCGAATGAGTACAGGTAACTCAGTCATTGCGGTAGGTTGGTAGAATATAAGACAGCAGGGGAAGAAGAGGACGGAAGTTAGTAAGAGTCGTAGTCCCAGAAAAGTTTACTCAGTCAAGAAGTGTAGTCTTCTAGAGTCCCTTTTGGTGATAACGTTCGGGGAGGATCCATCAGACTATCTCTTACACGAAATAAGTCCGTTTAACACCGAATCAATGATCCAGTACAGACTGAGAACACTGGGGTATTCGATATCGGGAGGTCCGAGAAGACAGGTACCCTAAAGGGTCTGTTCTTATAACCTCACTCAACGGTAAAGGAAGAGGTCCCCTAGAACGACTAGGTCTCTAACTAGGGTCCAGAGGACTTGACGTCCACCTAAGAAATGACTGAATCGGTGGTCCCTATGGATAGGTTAGTTCTATACTGGACGTTCTATTGACTCTCCCGTGTACTTTAAATATAAATTAACATTTAAATTCTTATTTTCGTTTCCACCCTTGTTCCTACCTTCTTCTCAATTCATATTCCATACACAAGACTGTTTCATTCTTTTTACTTGAATTTTACCTTCCCCTTTTCTTTATCTTTACTATTTTATCTTACTCGATTACTTATCAGTCACTCCATTCTCAATTTCCTATACAAAATTTCAACTATATAGTTTATATCTTCGGATTCACTCTTTTTTCTTTGACTCTCCTAAATTCAATAAAAATTACCAGTGAGTTCATTACTATATTTAGGAGGGTTTTCGGTCTTCAATAAAATTATTTCTGTTTTGTCTGGTGTATTACTTTGTGTCATTTACATTGTGTTATGTTTAGTATACATCGTATTACACTGCTATTGTACTGTCTTAACTCTGAAAAATTAATATAGATATTTACATTTACTAGAATTCAGAGAGGTTTTTTACGTAATTCAGACCGAGTGTTCCGTCTTAGATTGAGGATTTTATCTCATTAAGTTTACGGGTCCTTATTTCCCAATAAACTTACGGTTACTATGTTTTCGTCCGTGACACTAAGACTGTAGTCGATTTTGTGTGTCTTTATATTAAAGAGTGTATAGTTTGATCGGTTTTTTCTTCGTTGACTGTTGTTCGTTCCACTCCCCTCGTCCAGGAGAACTCGCACCGACTACCCTTATATTTGACCGGGATCGGGGATGTCTCCCCCTAGATTATAATTTTTATATATACGTAGATGGAAAACTGACTCGTTAGGGTGTCAATCCTTAAATGAGATTTTTATGTGGAGGTTGTTGTATTTTTGTATCGTTTTCCAATAAGTTACTCTTCAATAAACATTTTTGTTTTAAAACTTTTGTTCGATTGACATGTAAGTAACTACAGATTAGTTTATTTAATACCATTCAGATGGTCTTGTGTCGTCATTTGTTTCTTATTCCTAGAGATACTTGATTGTTCCTCATTAAAAGTCCCATATAATTCACTATTTCCGTTTTTTCTTTTTTACGTAAATATGATAAAATACATAGAGTGAAACTATATATACAAAATGTATAAGGTTTTATTTTAATTTATTCTCAATTTATATATTACTACCCTCTCCCTCGAGATTTTGCCTTGTCCTGTCTTTGTTTGATTAGACACATAACTATTACTGTATTAGCATCTTCTTTTATGTAAATAATTTCATTGAAAACTAAGTTCTTTTACGTAAATAATTTCGTTGAAAGCTAAGTTCATCAGACTGACATAACGGAGTCACCCTATGTAAAATTTTTATTTTTCTTTAGAACTTAAAGTGGTCTCATCCAAACACCTACCACCACCATAACCATAACATTAAGGTTATGTAAAAACATTTACGTCATGATGTAATCACTATAACTACTCTTCATACCAAGAGTGACCACCACCTCCCTCCCCTATCTCTTTATACTTTACCCGATTCTCCTCCTTAGTCACTTGATTGTACTTACCCTTACCCATTTAAATTAAGTCTACTGATAACATAGATGATGACACCTGTTCTTAGGGAATCTTCTTTATCTCATCGGGAGTATCGGTTGTTTTCTTAGGTTTTACGTCATGAACCATCGTTAGAGTTTTTACTGTCTTACTAGAGTGAAGTAAAGGTTCCGTTTGGTAAGTTGTAGTGTTATTAGGTCAGATACGAAGTTGACAACTACGGCTTCTTTGATTTCAACTTGTCAAAGATGCTTCTGGATGTTCTAGAAAATCTTGATTGTGGTTTTTTTTTTTTTTTCTACGTGAAAAGTAGTATCCTCTAACCTTACGTCTTCATCCGTCAGTTCGTTATAGACTTCGTTGTCTATTCAAACCGGAACCATATGTTTTACTTCGTCCTGTTTCCGATTGTCTCAAAACGGTTCTCTTGTGAGATCAGTATCGTTTGTGGAGAAAGTCATTGTGTCTTCTATTGAGTACCTATAGTGGTCTATCAGTTATTATTTTAGTCTGACTAATATAAGAAACGTCGGTTTCTACCTCTTCGAGATATGTCAGTCGTTTTTGTTCTGGCCCTCGACTGACACCGAGTCTAGTACTTGAGGAATAACGTTTTAAAGTCTGAATTTAACTTCTTTCATCCCTTTTGGTCATCCGGTAAGTCCATACGGGATTTATTTAAGAGAATACTAATATGTCACCTCCGCTACTTATCTAAGTTCCTTACTCGCGACCATCTGTCACAGACTTCTTGATACCTACCTGTACGTATTGTAACATGTACTCCTTTACTGGTTTTGGTAGGATTTCGTTTTCTTTACGTTCTTCCGTTTCACCAACAGACTCCACCGAAATGTTTCTCGACTCCTTTCTTCTCTTCGTTTTCCGTTCCCTCTTTCCCTTTCTGTATGGGTTTACTTACGTCTCAAAGTCTCTTATCGGTTCTTCTCTATTCTTTCGGAAGAATTTACTTGTCACGTTTGTTCATCTCCTTTTGTTATCTTACCCTTTCTAATCTCTAGAGAAGTTCTTTTAATCTCTATTGTTTCCTTGTAAAGTACTTTCCTACCCGTACTATATCCTGTCTTTACCATTCCTGGATTGTAAGGAATCCAGGAATCTTCGTCTTCTCTAATTTTTCTCTACCGTTCTTATGTGTCTTCTTGACATGTTTTTTCCAGAATTACTAGGTCTATTAGTACTATCACACCAGTGAGAGGATCTCGGACTGTAGGACCTCACACTTTAGTTCACTTGGAATCCTTCTTAATGATGTTTGTTTCGATCACCTCTACTACGTTAAGGTAGGTCGACTCGATAAAGTTTAAGATTTTCTACTACGACAATTTCACGACGTGAGTTATACAAGTCGTTTAGACCTTTTGAGTCGTTACCGGTGTCCTGACCTTTTCCTGTCAAAAGTAAGGTTAGGATTTCTTCCCGTCACGGTTTCTTGTATGTTTGATGGTATGTTAACGTGAGTAAAGTGTACGATCATTCCAATACGAGTTTTAGGAAGTTCGATCCGAAGTCGTCATGTACTTGACTTTTTAAGATCGTCTCATGTAGTACACTTTATAGTCCGACCTTCTTAGTTCTGGACCTTAGTTCTACCGGACCTCTTTATCGTTGTTGAAGTCTATTTGTCTACTCTGATGAGATTACCGTCATTCGTCTCTTCCTTGATTTCTCGGAGAACTACTCCCACTTTCTTCTCTCACTTATTCGACTGAATTTTGAGTTGTAAGTTTTTTGATTCTAGTACCGTAGACCAGGGTAGTGAAGTACCGTTTACCTACCACTTTTTCATCTTTGTCACTGACTAAAATAAAAGAACCCGAGGTTTTAGTTACACCTACCACTGGCGTCGGTACTTTAATTTTCTACGAACGAGGAACCTTCCTTTCGATACTGTTTGGAAATTGTCAAATAATTTTTCGTCTCTGTAGTGAAACGGCTGGTTCCAGGTATATTAGTTTCGATATCAAAAAGGTCATCAGTACACACCTACACTCTCAACCTGGTATTTCTTCCAACTCACGACTTTTGAACTACAGAAGTTTAACACCACGACCTCATATGAACTATAAGGGAACTTGACGTTCCTCGAGTTTGATCAGTTAGGATTTCCTTTAGTCAGGACTTATAAGTAACCTTCCTGACTATAACTTCGACTTCGAGGCTATGAAACCGGTGAACCACTTTTCTCGGTTGAGCAACCTTTTCCGGGACTACGACACTTTCTACCTTCCGGTTTCCTCTTCTCCCACCGTCTTCTACTCTACGAATCTATGGTAGTGGTTCAGTTACCTGTACGTAGACTCGTTTGAGGTCCTCTACCACTTCCTGTCCCTTCGGACCGTCCGACGTCAGGTACCCCAACGTTTCTCTGTACTGAATCGTTGAGTTCTTGTTGTCGTCCTCCTACTTCGGTATAATACCCTAATCTTAACCTCCATTGTGATTATCTATAAGTTGGGAGCAGTGACAGGTGACTTTATCGTGGATGTTGGTTCCTACGGGAACGATGGTCTTAGGACTGAAAATTCATAGTGAGGAGTTATTTTCTTTCGTAGATGAACCTCGTTAACTAATAAAGATCCAGACTCCATCTCTTTTATGTTCCACTTGTGAAACAACACGGTAACTCCTCCTCCGGGATTCGTGATTTTTTCACTAACGCCAGAAGAGTTTTCCTGAGTCCCCGTTACACTTTTCGACGGGTGAGTGGTTCGAACCCCGTTACATTCCTAGTTTTTTGTTTATTACAGTCATTACTTAGTATTGTCAAATTTTCTTAAGTACTCGAGTATTCCATAATTTTCTATTCTCCTCACTTCTTCCCTAACGTCTTAATCTATTAGTAGTAGAACATTAGTGGCTAGATTACTAATTAAATCCGTTCGTAGTAGTTATCTACGGTTTTGGAACCCCCTGTCAACTGTCCTTTGTTCTATTAAGTGTTCTGAGTTTGATAATGTAGGGTTTAAAGAATAATTAATCTTTCGATGAATTAAGAGGAAATGTTACCTCTTTAGATCATCTATGGAGTTGGTTGGTTCCTTTTTTTAAATTGTAGTGATTTTTGCCCTGAAGATTGTTAGATGGAGGTAGTGTCTTTTACATATTAGAGTAGACCCATCAAGAACGTGGTCTTTACAAATTAGGGAGAGTTCAGGACTTTTTTGTTTGGGTTTCTCACTCAACAAAATGTTTGATGGTCGGACCTGAGTAATTTTAGTACTTGTACTTTTTGGTGAGGAGTGTTGAGAGGGGGGTGGAGGGGTGGGGTGGTGGGTCATCCGTCTGAGAAGATTTAATTTCCTCTATTTTTCTACCCTGCTTACAGTTACATCCTAAGATCCAAGACTTAGTTTTCTGTGTTTAGATAATATTTATAAAAACACTGGTCACCCCTTCAAACTTATACCTGTCATTTAACCCATTCTGGTAACAATTGAAAGAATCTTCATTCTTACCATGAAACAATATGTCTTTTTACGGTAAGAATCCTCTCCGTAGGACTTTATAAATCTCCACATAAAAATGTCACAGACGTTAAAAAAAGTTATAAGTCCCCCATTTGACACACACACTTTTCTCCGTTTTATAGTTAAAACCAATTTAGATCCACTTGTCTTACATACACAAGGATGATAAGGAAGGTAGTCAGACATCTAAAGTTTAAATAGTTTTGTTTTGTGACCCCACTTTTTTAAAGACCGTGTTCATTTTTTTTTTTAGTTTTACAATCAAAGGGTTCCCGTATATCGTGTCTCGAGTGCGGTATTACTGTCTGAAGTTCTCCTGGGTCGTTCTCCGTCAACGGTAGATCAGTGTGATCCTCGGTTCACCTTCGGTTCGGTCACAGATGTCTGGTGGGCGATGGGACCGGAACCTGTGGTGGGTAAAGGGAACGACTCCGCCACTCGGTTGATGGAGAAGAAGTCCGACAGACCACTCCCGAAGAGTTGTCGACAGAAGTGAGTGAGACGGTTCCTTGGACGCACGGTTCCTACAAGTGGGTATGGGGAACCAAAGACAACCCCACTGGAGGTAAGGGTTCGGAGTACGACAAGATACCTAAGGTCGATGGAGAATCATGTGTGAGAGGGATTTTTAGTGAAGTAAGGTTTCCATAAGCTGTGTGTCTACTCCAAGTCACAAGTCTTTCGTTCTTATCTGATCCCTTCCTCCTAAAAAGAGTCGTATGATTTCCGTTCCGATAAAAAAAAAAAAAATTGGGTAATCTAAAGTTGATCTTTGATGACGGCCGACAATAGAATGTTGGTACTTACCTTTCGAACAAACTCTTACTTTGGTGATAAACCTCTCTAGTCTCGATGGGACTCACCGTCTTTCTTGACCCAAGTACCTCTGGACGACATGGAGGACCTAGTTCAGACCGTACGGGTAGACCTCGATGTACTCGGTTATTTAAGGGAGGTGAACGGGTGACAAATGAAAAGGAAGAAGGTGAAACCTGACTTAAAAGACTAGTGAATGTTGAGTTACAGTTAACTTTGTTATAAAGTGAATTTCTACATAAGAGAACCTGTTTACCTAGTTGATAATCAAAGGTAAATATAGGGGGTATAGTTAAGTGTTTCTATTATTTCCGAGACTTTTCAGGTCGTTAATTTTTTTGAAAAATTCAGACAAGTATAGTCGTACACGGTTTAGTGGACTGAAACCTCTGCGGATACTCGTTAGGAATCTTCATTACAAGGTACCCTTTATTAAAAACATTATTGACACACCTTTAGTAAGTAAATGGACGGTTCTTTAGGACAGTACATAGTGGTAAATTAAAGTTATAGTGAAGTTAAAAGTACAATCCTCAAACTCCAGGTCCATGAGTTTGGTTTCTAATATTGAGTTACAGTTTTAAGAATTTATGTGACAATCTATAATGTCTTTCAATCGATAAAGGATCGAACGGATACTGTGTTGGAAAAATACAAACATAGAGGTCGTCAAACTTAATACGGACTATGCATCCTCCTCGAGTTATGTACAACGACTTATTTATTTTAGTAATGGTTAAATGAAAAAAAGACACCCTTAATGTGAGGGACAACGAAAGACTGTAAAAGGGAGGACAATGTACAACTTAATTACGAAAATAACTCGTTAGACACCATTGAGGATCAAGAATTCAGGACCCTCCTATCTTGATTAAGTTACAAGTAATCACACATGTTGATCAAATTTACTAAACAAGTGACGTGTAAAGAAAATGCACAGGTCTCACGTAGGTCAAACTAGTAATGTCTACAGAAATTAGAAAGTAAAAGAACCTGTTTGAAAGTGTTAATCTTTACAAAGATCAGGACGAAATAGAGTAGAAAACATAGTTATTTCTTACCGTTCAAATTGTGTAAGAGAAGATTTGACCGTGTCTTCTTTACTAGTATACGATACCACGTGTCTGGATCATCGTAATTACAGTAGGGAGGTTTCGTCTTATACTTAAAGGTCCAACGATCGTGTCTACTAAACCGAGGAGACGTAGATATACAAGGGTGTGTTCGGTCTTCTGACGAATAGAGACATTACAGAAAATAGACAGTAGTTGTCGTGTCTTACACTTTATTTGATTTTGTACGACTATTTTGTCGTTGATACTACCATCTTATCTGAACTTTGGTGTATTGTACATTATATTCCTAAAATGAAAATTCCTTGGCTCCTACCAATTAGAACTCTTCTAAGACCTAGTGGTACTCTCAGTGAATTCGAAAAGTACCTTTCTCTTTGTAAAGTTTCATTAAAGTTTGCTCATTAGACTAGTACACTGTGCACGCATCAAAAGTAGTAGATATCACTGGTATCAAGACCAATTAGACAACTAGACTCCATGACAATTAGACTCGATGACCACGTTTATCACCCTCTATTTTGGTTCCTCCTTAAGACAACCGTAGTGACTCTAAAAGTCGTACCTTTTCAATGTCTACATTCTGACTACTTCCATTTATTGAGACGACTTAAATAAGATCTGACCTTTATAGATATATTTAAGTAACACGTAAAATATACATTTTACGTATAAAGGTTGAGACAAGTTATTTTTCCGGACTTCTTATTGGGTTATCATTGTTCTCAGAGTCGTAAGTATATTATCAATAGTTAAAAATTCTTTTCCCTTGATCCCCCAGAAACCCCTTTACCGACTAAGGTATAGACCTTGTTTTTTATCTGTTCTCATACCTTATCGGACAGTTCGGTCTTTTTATCTTACGACTTCAGTATAGTTTTCTGAATACTCTATTTAAAGAGTGACTGGTTTCTACCCAGTTAAGTTCTTATTGTAAATATTAAAGTTACTTATTTTATGTAGTTTATATAAATTTAGGTACTTGAACATTACTTCGTTCGCCTTTTTTTGAGTAACCATCGTAAGTCACTTACGATTTCTTCATTAGGGATCATTTGTAGCAGGGACATCCCTGACATGGAGTGACATGGTTCATTACATGTCGTTTCAAAGAGAGATAAGTTCATAAAGACGGTCATTCACTTCTTCTTTAGTGTCTATCTCTTCTATGATGAAACGTTTAGGGTTACTTATTAATTTCCTAGATATGTTACCACCCGAAGGGAACATCAAGTCGACCATTTCTTAGGTGGACGTTACGTCCTCTGGGAACAAGCTAAGGACCCAACCCTTCCAGAGGACCTTTTCCCTGTCTGATGGGTGAGGTCATAAAAACCCAAAAGGAGTACCGAGTCTACCATTTGTTAGGCGGACGTTACTTCCTCTGGATCCAAGTTAAGGACCTAACCTTTCTAGGGGACCTCTTCCCGTACCGTTGGGTGAGGTCAGACCCGAAGGGAGTACCGAGTCAACCATTTCTTAGACGGACGTTACGTCCTATGGGACCAAACTAAGGACCCAGTCCTAGGTGATCTCTTCCCTATCCGATGGGCGAGGTCATAAGAACCCGAAGGGAACACCGAGTCGACCATTTCTTAGGCGGACGTTATACCCTCTGGACCCAACCCTTCTAGGGAACCTCTTCCCTTTTCGATGGGTGACACCATAAGACCGGATCTCTTAAAGTATCTGACGTGTCAGGTACCCCAGAGTTTCTCAGTCTGTACTGACTCACTAAAAGTGAAAGTGTGTTCCCATCTAGGAAACATTATAGTGTCTCACTGTTCGTCTATACAACATGGAGGACTAAGTTGTATAGACGTATGTGTATTGTTGATCTATCATTCACCAGTGTGTGAATCGTTTTATTTTTAACTTGAACTTAGACTAGTACGGAGATCAAAAATGATGGATGATTAAATAACTACTATAACCCTGATCTTACGTCAATCATTTTAGATCTGGTGTACTTCGAGATTTATTGGATCTAAGAATTTGTCTTGTAAAAGTTTCCTTTTTTATTTCTAGATGTCCTATTTTCTCTAACTTCTCCAGATGTTGGTTAGTGGTATACTCTGAATAAACCTAGAACTGAGTTTAATCTTTCTTTTATAATACTCGGTTATCCCTATTAAACTTTTACACGACCTATAAACTATTATATTTCTTCGATAGTAATTAAAAAAATATACACTATTAATATAATACCGAAAGAACAATTAAAAAAAGGAATGTCTCTATGTATAACCCAACTGATCTTACAAGTAAGCAAAAAAAGACATTATAGAATACCTTTTTGGCTTTGTTTATAAAACTGGTTGGGTTATGATGTTATGAGTTCCGACTTTACTTTACTTTACACACTAAACGGAACTCTATTAGTCTCACTCCCCCGTTATTTACTTACTTATGACCGGAACTCAACCATTGATGAACTTCAACCATTAACCTTTCCTCACAAGTAAGATAAAATAGAGATGAAAACAAAGTTTTAAAGTTTTTCAAAGACATTATAGACATCACTCTCGACCACTTAGTCTCTAGTCTACATTAGGAGTTAGACCTTAGATTTGGTAGCCCACACACACACCGCACTGTTCCTGGGTGCAAAGACTATTTGACGTTCCTCCACAAAAACTTGACTTGACAAGTAATACCTTTCTTTCCCGACGGGTTCATCACATAAAAAGACTATTGACTTTTATGTGTTCCACCCTGACTCGTACTCGACTCCCGAACCTACTTCAATAAATCCGGGTAGGGTTAGACCACCAGATGTTCTCTCCCAAAGAAAAAGAAAAAATTATAGAAAAAGAATTTCTAGAGGACTAAGTTCTACGATTGACATCTTTGTATGTGTCGTGACAAAGACCCACGAACACATATATCAAGTACCTACACTTCGTCTTCCCGGACCCGGTGTCTCGTCCGTACTTTCGCGTTACTCTTATCAGTTTATTTTGTACAATCGTCTTCTCCTTACTAAAGTTTTTTTATACATATGGACGATACAAATTGGATGATGACGACTTAAACTCAAGTGATTTCGTATTCCTACCAAAGAGATAGTGATCCATCATTTGGGTCTGTAGTTCAAAAATTCTGTGATTAAATTGATTAGAAGTCCTTTGGTACGTTTCTCTAGTAATCCTCTTGTGTCAGTACAATGGACCCGTATTAAAAGAAAAGAAACGAAGTCTGTACGATTAAACCATACAGACCTAGTCTTGCAGATAGGACCCTCCGAAAAATGTTCTCTGTTTTAAGTGGAGTAGTCTTTTGACTCTCTCTTTTCTTTCGGGAGGTTTCGATGTAAAGAAGGTTCGTCAGAAACTCTAATAAGGCATTTACAATATGATTTATAGACTTATCTATAGTAGGTTTACCTTATCAAAAAACAAAAAGAATTGCATTCCCTTCTTTAATCCAAAGAATAGTCCAAGAAGAGGAAAATTAGTTCCTTTCTTGTTAGTCACTTACGTAAAACATAAAACAGGTGTAACAGACGGTCGTTCTTATCGTAAAAACGTAACACTTGGGTTAGACTAAGACTGGATAAGTTAATTCACTAGTTTAGGATAAAGACCTTGAATTTCAAAATAGGATGAACGGAGTCCCATGAAAATGAAGTAGACCATACCACGTCAAGAACCACAGGTATGCTAAACGTATGGTCTAACAGATAGTGACCGGATGTTAGGGTATGGGTTCCGACTCTATTAGATGTTTCCTTAAAAAAAAAATTTGTAAACTCTTTGACCCCTTTTGTGTGTGTGTGTGTGTGTGTGTGTGTGTCCCTTCACGTAAGTTATTTGCTACTGATCATGAAAGAGAAGGGGTCTGTTAAATCCGTAAAAGAAGAATAAGAAGAGTAGTAACCTAACGATTCTTAATAAAGAAAATGAGGTAATTAAAGGGTCAGTTCGAGTGACGGTTGGTTTTAATTCCCTTTTTGTGGTAAAGTCTACGGCGACAGAGTCTGTTGAAATCTTAAACTTAAGAGTTGTGTCCTATAAACTTATACGTGGTAGTAGAAAGTCCTTCTCGGTTGAGTCAAGACACTTAGACCTTTTACTTCTACAGATTTACTGGTTGAGAGAGGAGTAAAATATAGATATTTATAAATACTTCATGAATGATTCTCTTGGGATAAATAACCGTCTCTTTACATATTTTTTATTCGGTTTTTTACACAGAACTAGTGATCTTGATTAGGGTTATGTCCTACTCTTCATTTATTCTTTACTCCTTAAGTCTCTTTGAAAGTATTTCCTTGAACTTAGTTGTACAATTCTGTTGCTGTCTAATTCACTCGAGTTCCCAGTTAGGATAGTCGAGAGGTTGTCTTTTACTCAATGATTAATTTCTTTTTAGAATGATTTTAGAACTATTTTGGTTGAGACAAAGACAATTGTCTGGAAGTAGTATAATCTTAGTCCCGGTTTCCTAGCCTGATACCTGTATGAAAATGAGACACATTCATTTCGACTCTTCTACTTGATGGTCATACCTTATTCAATATAAAACGAGTTCCTTTAATTATTTCCAACATTATTAAACGGGGTCCGATCTTACTTATAATAGGCTTCACTAAAAAATGACCGGAGAAGATTTTAATGAGATTGATCAATTAATATCCAATTGAATTATGGAGATTACATAAAGGACCACTGAGTCTGTCATTTCTTAGAAGGACGTTACGTCCTCTGGGTCCAAACTAGGGACCTATCCCTTCTAGGGGACCTCTTCCCTTACCGATGGGTGAGATCTTAAGAACGGACCCCTTAAGGTACCTGTGTCCTCGGACCACCCGATGTCAGGTACCCCAGTGTTTCTCAGTCTGTGCTAACTCACGGATTGTGATTATGGAGATTATATGACTGAAGGTGGTGTTGGTAGAGTGCCAGTCAAATAGATCAGTCAACTCCCATCAGGTAACTCCCATGGTTGTCGTCTTGACAGTAACCTTGAACGATTAATTGAGTGCTATTATTACTACTGAAGTATACTAAAGTAATAGGAAGTACTTCCCTGAAAAGTCCGACATTTTGTTTATACCTAAATGTGAATACTAAGTTCAAACGAAAAAGAACCTTAATAGTGAATACTCGTAAAAAGAAGTCGCTATTAAGTAAGTAAGTCACTTGTGTTTCAAGATTATTTCCTCCCTCCTCGTATCAAGGTTGAGTCAGTGAGTACACAAACCGAGGGGCTTCTGAGAACCACCCGTAGCCCCTGAAACCCCAACCCCTCTCAAAAGTGGTAAGGAAGCATTTTGACAGAGTGACGCAGTTCGACCAATGTGTTTGTTATACCAACACGACTTACGGAGGCTCTCTTACCTTAAACCCATGTATCTTCCGGGACCCATGGCTGTGCTGGTTGAGGGTCATTTTTGGGACTCGTGGTTCAGGGAGTGCTCGAGGGACCGTCGGTTGTACAGTGTGTGCCGTGTTAAGTACGACCTCCTTAATTCACGAAAGGGACAAAGAGGTGACTCTCTTCAGAGAACCTTCGAAGTCGGACCAAAGGGGATCTGAAACGGGGTACACCGAAAAGTAAAACGACTAAAGTGTAATATAGGAAAGTGACTTTATTTAGTATCGACATACTGAGAAACGACTTAATACACTGAGGAGGGTCACTTAGTAGTTTAGACCCCCACCAGAGTCCCTGGGGTTGTTCCCCTGTGCGACTCTAACTTCGTCATTACTTTGTTTTCGTACCCTATGTCGTCAGTCCTTGTCCCATCCAGACTCGACCTTTAGTTCTACATCACCATATACAGAGGGATTCTAAGTTAGAGATCAAGTTGAACGTCACACCTGGATCTCCTCCGAGTTCGTCCTTACTGGAGTCCTTTCGTAGATCATGTCTAAGGAGTAAACAAGTCTACTCGATTCCCACTCTCTCGATTTTATGGAAAGGTGTCCTGTGTCTCAATCAGACTTCGTTTTGTAGTCACGTGGTTTTGGTGTAGAGTTGGGGGTCATCAAGAATGGTCCTTTAGTAAACGACGGACCGACCTCAGACAGGAAAGAGTCTTCCGGAGGACGAACGCAGTTCTACCCGGTGTACCAACGTCTAAATGTGGTACAACGTTAAAGTTAATTTTGTCGATTTACCCCACGGTATTTTCCTACTAGAGGTTCGACGGTCCTGTTATTACGGTGTTTGGGGTGGTCTAAAATAATCTCAGTTTACTGTCATATTCAGTAATCCTTTTACACACGGTTGGTGTCTTTGTCGTTACGGAGTGTGAGAATCTCTTGACTTATGGTAGGTCAACCGACTCTTTCTTGGTACACCGAATGTTAGTAAAAAGTGTTAATGATAGGATCGATCAAGTATCAAAGACCGTCTATACGGAGTGTGCGTGTCGGCTTGAGTCAATTAAAAGTGAGACGACTAGCTGTTTATACTAAAAAAAGGGAATTTTTTTTTTTTGGTGGGTCTCTCAAAAGTACTTTAAACTCCATCACGTAGTTTTTCACTCGGGTAAACAATTTAGGACCGAAATTTTTACGTATAATTCATCCGGTGGGTTATAAGTAGTGTTTTTTAATACACAATTCCTACGGTCAGTATGAGTCGATGAGGTCAAACTCTCAGTTTATCGTTCTAAAGTGTCCCGAAAGAAATGAAAAGGGAAACCTTAACTCGAACGGAAGACATTCCGTCCTTTTTTTTAAAAAAAATTATGAAGTGATACCCGAAGAAGTTTTAGTCATAATCAAGAATTGTCAATCTGTTCTTTATGACATATTACGATATTGTACAAGGATTCCTTTATTTTATAAATGTACTGATTTCCTTATTTTCTCGATAAACCGATTTGAATATCGAAGGAGGTTCAAAGTGAAGGTTCAACGGAAGAACCCTGAGTAAGAGTTATCGGACTCATGTTTAAAGTACATATTTACGAAATCCTACTAAAGTCTTTTATATTTTGGATGATATTTAACTTATTAGGGAGGGTATTTCTCTTGGTAGGACGGTTGTTTCCTCTTAAGGGTAGAGGAGGTCATAAAGTTTACGTCGTAGACAGTATTGAGACATTCCCTAGTTGTCTGTGATATTTCTGTACCGAGTGTTCCCTGAAGTTGACATATCTATTGTAAGATGAGAAATCTAACCCCCACCCACCTGACCGTAAATACCAAGAGAAAGTTTAAAGACATACAGAATTTATAAAACATTGTTTTTTATAAATTGAGGGACTTAAAGGAGTTAACCGTAAGAGTCTAAGAACTTCCCCGTAGAATGAATCGGTTCGAGAAAGATCTTAGTTTCACTTAAAATAAGTCCCCTAGTTTTACCGGGTAATATGGTCGAAACATACAATTTTTGTAAAGATAACGTGGTTCAAGTACTTGTGAACCAGTCTAAGAGTGTTAGAAAGGGTAGTCTATAGGAAACAGACACCTTGTAGAACTTTCTGACAAAATCCGTTCCCGTGAAAAGTTAGTCACGGTCATTTCACTTTTATAAAAATATAATTTCGACAACCGAAGAGTCTATCTTTTAAAACAGTCATTCTTTTTACATATTCTAGTTCTCTTTGTTCGATTTAACTGGTTCCCGTGAAATTTCATAGAGAATCCAAAAAACTTTCGAGAAGAAGAAGGTTGACTATTACCCCTCCACCTCCGGTCGACACAAGTGTATTTGGGGCACCACTTTTATACGATCTCGTTCCTCTCGAGATTCACCAGGACTCTCAATTTATTTTAGTCGTAGTTAAGCCTTGAACAAGTCAAGTCAGCGAGTCGATGCAGGTTGAGAAACGCTGGGGCACCTGACGTCGTGTGGTCCGAAGGGACAGGTAGTGGTTGAAGACTTCGGATGAGTTTGAGTACAGGTAACTCAACCATTACGGTAGGTTGGTAGAACATGAGATAACAGGGGAAGAGGAGGACGGAAGTTAGAAAGGGTCGTAGTCCCAGAAAAGGTTACTCAGTCGAGAAGTGTAGTCCACCGGTTTCATAACCTTAAAGTCGAAGTCGTAGTCAGGGAGGTTACTTGTAAGTCTCGACTAAAGGACATCTTGACTGATCAACCTAAAGGAACGTCAGGTTCCCTGAGAGTTCTCAGAAAAGGTTGTGGTGTCAAGTTTTCGTAGTTAAGAAGTCATGAGTCGAAAGAAATATCAGGTTGAGAGTGTAGGTATGTACTGGTGACCTTTTTGGTATCGAAACTGAACTGTCTGGAAACAACCATTTCATTACAGAGACGAAAAATTATACGACAGATCCAGCCAGTATCTCAAAGAAGGTTCCTCGTTCGCAGAAAATTAAAGTACCGACGTCAGTGGTAGACGTCACTAAAACCTCGGGTTCTTTTGTTTAAGAGAGTGACAAAGGGGTAGACAAACGGTATTTCATTACCCTGACCTACAGTACTAGAATCAAAAGACTTACAACTCGAAATTCGGTTGAAAAAGTGAAAGAAAGTGAAAATAGTTCTCCGAGAAATCAAGAAGAAACGAAAGACAGTATTCCCACCATAGTAGACGTATAGACTCCAATAACTATAAAGAGGGTCGTTAGAACTAAGGTCGAACACGAAGAAGGTCGGGTCGCAAAGAGTACTACATGAGACGTATATACAATTTATCCGTCCCCCTGTTGTATGTCGGAAAGGGTTAAACCTTGGTCAAACAACAAGGTACAGGTCAAGATTGACAACGAAGGACTGGACTTATGTCTAAAGTGTCCTCCGTCCAGTCCACCAGACGAAAGGTTAGACAAAGTCTTAAAAGGTGTCAAATAACACTAGGTGTGTCAGTTTGTGAAACCGTGTCAGTTATTTCGTCTTTATCTGTAAAAAGACCTTGAGAGAACGAAAAAGCTACTACGTCGTCTACAACCGTTAAACTAGAGACCAAGAAGATTTGGGTCGAACTTATAGACCTTCAAGTGTCAAGTACATAACAACTTCAGACCGAACCTCTCAAAACTCACAATGAAACGATCACACACTCTATTCGCGTTAACACGCCATCAAATTTGTAAGAAACCGTAACGGAAAGAAATCCTAACCTCACTTTTGACTGGAAAAGGTCCGGACACCGGTGACTACTCAAAAGGTCTAAACGACCGTATAACTCACGTCGTGAAAGTGTCGTAGTAGAAAATTCTAACGTCAAGTCAAGTCAACGAGTCAGCACAGGTTGAGAAACGCTGGGGTACTTGGTGTCGTGTGGTCCGGAGGGATAGGTAGTGGTTAACGGCCTCAGATGGGTTTGAGTACAAGTGACTCAGCCACTACGGTAGGTCGGTAGAGTAGGAGACAGTCGGGGAAGAGGAGGTGGTCCCAGAAAAGGTTACTCAGTTGAGAAGCGTACTCCACCGGTTTCATAACCTCAAAGTCGAAATTGGAGTCAGGGAGGTTACTTGTGGGTCCTGACTACCTAGAGGAAATCCTACCTGACCAACCTAGAAGAACGTCAGGTTCCCTGAGAGTTCTCAGAAGAGGTTGTGGTGTCAAGTTTACGTAGTTAAGTAACCACGAGTCGAAAGAAATGTCAGGTTGAGAGCGTAGGTATGTACTGATGACCCTTTTGGTATCGGAACTGATCTGTCTGGAAACAACTGTTGCATTACAGAGACGAAATATCGAGTTGATTTTAAGGTAGTGGAAGTGATCGAACAATCTTTACGTTTAAGGGTTTAAAGGTAACCCCCCGGACTCTCCCCACCCGTCATTAGGAAGGTCCACTAAACACTACGGTAATCATGCTTCAGGTCACCGTGTTGACAACCTTCACATCGGAGACTTCAGTCTCACTGACCCAAGTTTATTGTCCTAGACGGGTGACCATTTGTCACACTCAGACCTGTTGAATGAACAGAGAAGACATTAAAGAAGTCACATTTTACTTCTGTTAGGTACACACACACGATTCAGTGAAGTCAATACAGACTGTGATACGCCGGGACACCTGACATCGGACGGTCCGAGGAGACAGGTGTCCTAAGAGGTCGGTTCTTATGACCTCACCCAAAAGTACGGGAGGAGGTCCCCTAGAAGGGTTGGGTCCCTAGTTTGGGTGTAGAGAACGCAGTGGACGTAACCGTCCGTCCAAGAGGTGGAGAACACGGTGGATCCTTCGGGATTTTATTTCTGTTATTATCCAGGGTTGAGTGACCTTATGACCGTTATTCTATTATGTGTACTTTCAAACCGTTTTACAAACTGTGTCTGCTAATAAAAGAGTTGATACTTCTACTAGTAACTATAGGTCAAATGAGTAGATACATAAAGTAGTCGTAAGTAACTCGTAAATAGGGTCTACACTCGTCACTTATTTATTGAGCCTTAAGGACCGACGGATGATCTGAATGGTCCCCTAAGAATACTTTAGAACGACGGACTCGGGAGGAGATATGGTTTTTATTTTTAGAGAATATCCCCCTGGGTTCGAACCCGTAGGTAATGATGAGTTCTGTAAAATTGTCTTCTTCGTTTAGATATTCGTTTTTGATCTTGGGTTTCGGGTACCTCGACCCACATACGTGTACTAGGGTCTCTGTGGACGTCCCGTCTTAACAACCAGGTCGTTTGAGTAACCGTGAATGTACAAGGAGAAGACGGAATGACTAGAAACTTCCTTCATGTCTAGCACAAAAGGATTTAGGAGTCGTGAAGGGTGGTACGAGTGTTTCTCCTCTACGACCTCAGACAGTTACGTTACTCTTCGCTCAAGACAAAGATCCTGACCTGGGACGGTCGAGGACCTTCGGACTCGTGTCGCAAAGTCCAGTCTCCTCATTAATCGGTCGGTAACAGAGGTATTGTTTGAGAACATTTACGTGGAAAGGGACTTATATGATGGGTCCGGAGTTCCGACCTGTATTACCAAAGTGTATGGTCAAAGGTTCCCCTCCTCGTTGTCCCCATTTCGAAAATTTAATTAATTTTCTCTGTGAGTCCGTGTGAAGTACGGTAAGAAATTAGAGACAAGAGGACACTATTTATATCTGACTGTCCTGGTCCGGATCCGATTGCTCGGCTTCCGTCCTGGGATACCTCCAAACGGTTCATTGGGAGTTTTTTGTGACGTCGTCCCGGGGTCCGAGTCTTTTTCCTTCCTCCTTTAGTCGTGACATAGAGTTGTCACAGTTACTGTGTAGTGACTCGCGAGACTTCCTACAGATGACGTGTATACTAGTATGGGAAAAAGTTGACATCGTTACTTTTGTCTATTTTCCTTCTATCGTACATAACATTAAGTTTTCTTCTTGTTGTTAATATTAAATAAAATTTCTCAGAAGATGACGGTCCGTGACACGATTTCCAAAGGGTACATCATAAAGTAAATTAATACCATTCGTCGAAGGATTGGTAAGAGCGGAGGATCGTGTGTGTGGTAATACATCGGGGGAGAATGTGACTTAATCTCAAGTTTGTACACCAGTTGTCTTTTAATGTCTTCATTGAAGACTCTAATCTAGTATTTTTCTGTAGTGGGGGAGACTATGTTGGAGAATTTAGCAAACGGGACCCCCTCCTATCTCGGTACAGTTCCTCGGTGAGTTCGTCGCGAGATCACTCCGGGTCCACCTCTTCTTGGTCGGTACACTTGAACAGTCACCTAGGAAGTTGAGGTCAGTGTTAAGACTCAGAAGGTCGACTTCGGGGTCTGTAGTGACTTGTCTCTTCAGTAGTCGTGACCCGGGAGAGACGTACGGACTGGGTGTCTTGAGTCTTCTAGAACAAGAATTTTTGATTCAAGACACTAAACAATGTGTCGTCAGTGACTGAGTTGAATCCTCGATCTGTGAGAATAAAAGATCAACTGTTCTCAAATTCACTAAGTTGGTACCGGTATATTCGCTTCATTACCCCTTGACTTAGGTGCAAACGTCTGGACTTCAAGACTGAAGTTAAGGCAGTCATGATCGTTGTATTTGTATCCACACATTGGTTAAAGGGTAACGAAAGTAATTCCTTTTTCATACATCAATTATCCTTCGAAACTTCACGAAACCGACGAGGGTTCTGTGAATCAGGTAGGATGTACCGTGGGTACTAAGAAGGAACTTGAAGTCAGTAAAGAGGTACCTGTCTAATCTTCAAGGACCTCCCGACATCACAGAGCGAATGTCAACAAACAATTATCATCTTCCCACCCCTATGCTACGGTACAAGTAGGACCCCTGAGTGCAGTTGGACGGACCAAACCGTAGAGACAAAGTAGTGAAAGACCAACCCACTAGAATCCGTTTACTAGATTTAAAATACTCGGAACCTAAGGATTGAGAATATTGTGTCCCGGTCATAATTTGTGTGTAGACAAATTTGATGTAATATTTTTGTAATTTCATATTCGTGGAACGGACCGTACACGATTCACGAGTTGCTTTCACTAGATAAACTTAGTAATGGTAGTTCATACACAACTTTTTGTAGGTCATAAAATTTCTCGGTTTGTTTTCGAGAAGGCAGAATTGGAAAGAAGTGTAGTTTTTCTCTTAAAGGCTTCTTTGCCGTCTCCAAGAGCCCACATTCCTCTAGAAGGGGATATGTGTGACTTTAGAAACCTCAGTCGAACTGGTACCGAGGACGTTGTCGAGTTGGACGGGACGACCTCACTACTCTCCCAGTCCCTCTCGACACCAGGTGGACGTGACAGGTGACCCTGTACACGTCTATCGTTACACCAAGAAAGGACGTTTTTTCTTTACGTTCAGTTTCTCCCAGAGTGACGGGGACCCGGAAATCTTCTCTCCACGATTCCCCTACAACGAAGGTAAGATGAAGAATTAGGATAATGTAGGAATAGTAGAACAGTCGTATCTGTTTGCGAGGACTCGAGGACGATTGTGAGGGAGATTACGGAAGGGAACACCAAGTAAGAAAGAACCAGAACCTCGATTATTCGACCGTTCACAGAGTGACAGGGGAGTAACAACAACAAATCAGTGATTCAGTACAGACTCATAAACACTGGGGCACCTAACATCGTACGGTCCGAGGGGACAGGAGGTGATAGAGGGTCTCAAACGAGTTTGAGTGCAGATAATTCAACCATTACGATAGATTGGTAGAGTAGAAGACGGCGGGGGAAGAGGAAAACGGAAGTTAGAAAGGGTCGTAGTCCCAGGGGAGTCCACTAAAGATGAGTTTACGACAAAACTCAGAGTAGAGGGAAACTTGAATCGAAATACCGAGGAAATAAAGGGGAATACGTACTTTCTCGAAAGACACATTTTGAGACCAACCCCAGGTTTTAGAAAGGTGTTGGAAGGTGAAGACCCATTCTGATTCTCCTCCCTTTGACCCTCTTTACGGTCGGTGTAAGTAGGTAGAGGTTTACTTGTGTCTAAGGATCACAACGATCCACGATCCGATGTAAGAGTCTACCCTCCTACATTCACTGGGGGTTTGTGTTTCATTGTCTCCTCTAAATTTTTATGTTACTTTTGATATTTTGTTTCGCGGTTCCCCTCCTACAGTGCTTACCGTCTCTGTCGCCCGGGTCCTCTCGTCTTCTTCCTGTTTGTCGCTGTCTACTCCTGTGCCCTCTGCACTTTGTCAGTCGGAGTCCACACGCGAGACTCCCTACCTCTTAAGACTGGACTCCTCCGCCCTGTCCTGTCTTCCGGTGAGACCTTTCTTCCTTACTTTACGTTCCTCCGTCTTTTCGTACTCTGTGTACAAACCTTACGTTACCTACATATCTTTTCGTCCCAGTCCCTGACGTTTTTTATTCCATCTGACCCCCCTTATTAAGACCGTTATTAAATATTATTTCTAAAAGTTTTTCAAAAATTTTTCAATTCCAGAAAAACGTCTAATATCTCGTTTAACTATTGTATATTTAAAGTACTATTTCATAGTATAAGATCAGTTAAAAAGTCCCTAGTGTTTGTATTTTGTATAAACTCTTCATTTCAAAGTTTCCTCCGTTGTAGTTCGCTTAAAGATCTAGTAGGAAGGGTTGTGTAATTCAAAGGGAACGACTTTCAAAAACGAACTTGGTGACACACGTACGAGTCAGTGTATTCTAACTAAGAAACACTGAGAAACCTGGTATCAGGTGGTCCATTTAAGGAGACAGGTATCCTAAAAAGTCCGTTCTTATGACCTCACCCGAACTTGGTGACTTGATCGATGTTCAGTTTGTGAAAAGTTGATAAAAAAACGATCAGATCAAAAACTTTTAACAATGGGTTTCACTCTTCCATGTAAATCTATAGAGTTCAATCCTTAGACAATGGATGGTTGTTTCATTAAAGTCACTAAAGGTTCTCGGTCATAAGTAATTGGTCTGACCAAAGTCTCATCTCAACTACACATGGTCTCGACTTGTGTTGATAACGATTCAGAGTCCCACAGACGGGAAACATAATAAAAGGGTAGAAGACTGGGTTTGAATGTTTCGATGATGTCTCTCATTCTAGAGTTTCTCTTTGTGGAAGTCCTAGTCTTAAAGGGAGAAAGGAGAATCTTGGTCTCTCAATTGAAGTTTTTTCTAGGTCTTTTATCGTGTCCGGTTATTGGGTGGAGGTTACCACCCAGGACTTTGTCCTTTTTCAGGGACGAGTAACAAAGAGACAGAAGGACCAGGGTTGTAACGACTTGTGTGTTGTCCTACGGTGACCGGGACCCGTCGGCTTGAGTGGTATATGGTGTACGAACCGGTGAACCCTAGTAACTTCATTCACCTGACCCACGCCGACTTCAGTATTAGGGAGAACCAGGCAAAAAAGTGGTGAACAACAACCTAGGTGAGGTGGACGGTTCTTCCTGTAAACCACTCACAAGTTCAAGGTAGGTCGAATCGTGTTGTTGTTACTGTCAGACTCTGTCAGGGGTACGATACAGTCAGTGTCCAAAGTAAGACCTCTGATCTTAGATTCAGGTCCTCGAAGTTCTCAGGGATCTTTGGGACCAAGATAAAAAATTCCGTCCATCCAAAACGTAAGAAAATACTTTCTAGTAAGTATAAAGAGTTGTTACACGGTTGGGGAATTTTGAGAAAGTCTTTCGTGTAAATTGAGGGTTAAATAAAATTTAGTTATCACAATCAAAATTTTTGACTAAATAAGTAGGACTGATTACCGACCGTTTGAAGAAGAGACTTCCAGGTCTATTATTTATAGAAGTCGAGACGTCCATTATGTTAGAGACGATATTGATGAGTAAGACGGTGACATCGTGGTATCTGTCATTTATTTATTTACCCACATTGATACAATTTTCTACGAATGAGGAACCCTCCTTTCAATACTGGTTGGATCTATCGTATAATTTTTCGTCTCTGTAATGAAACAGTTGTTTCCAGACAGATCAGTTTCGATACCAAAAAGGTTATCAATACATACCTACACTCTCAACCTGATATTTCTTTCGACTCGTGTCTTCTTAACTACGAAAACTTGACACCACAACCTCTTCTAATAACTCTCAGGAATCCTGACGTTCCTATAGGTTGATCGGGTAGGATTTTCTCTAGTCAGGACCCACAAGTAACCATCCTGACTAAAACTTCGACTTTGAGGTTATGAAACCGGTGGACTACACTTCTCGACTGAGTAACCTTTTCTGGGACTACGACCCTTTCTAACTCCCGTCCTCCTCTTCCCTACTACTCCTACTCTACCAACTACCGGAGTGACTGAGTTACCTGTACCCAAATCCACCTGGGACCCTCAACCACTACCTGTCCCTCCGGACCGTACGACACTAAGTACCCCAGTGTTTCTCAGTCTGTGCTGACTCGCTGAATTGACTACAAGGTTATTTTGTCATTTATTTTTGTGTACCCTCCGACCTAAACCGGGTATCCGGTTTAAAATATATTTTTTAAAGTCACAAGATCCTAATGTGTAGTTTGATAGGTCCCTAGTTTACGAGATCCTAGTGTTTTAAAAAAATTTACAGATAGGTGTTGTCTCACCACCCTTTTCGTGATAAACCCATTAGTCTTTTAGTTTCGGGGTGATCCGGACAAAGACCGTATTTCACCCTTAGCAGTGAGTTAAAGGACTCAGAGTCCAAGAGACGGTCGAGGTTTTAAGTTTTGGAGATGCAAACTCTTCCAGAATTGTAAATCGGAGTTGAATACGAATTTGTAATCCCTTAAAAACTCAATCTATGTCTAAACATTGGATTTACTATACCCATACTTATCCCTATAAAATTTTTTATCCTTTAGTAATACCGTTGTATTTTTATTCGTATAAAGTAAAACTTGTCTCGTAGAGTTTACATTATAGTCGGGTCCACCGTAAGATGTTAAACAAGGATTTAAGAGAAAACAACTAAAGAAGAAAGGTATCGATTAAATCAGTATGATAAGATTTTACGAAGGAAGGTGGTAAATTGACATAAGAGGTATTTCCTTAGTTTCTGTCTCGCTACCTCTACAATAACAGGTGATGACACTAAGATATGGGTATGGTAAGTTATTACTGAAATTTTCGAGAGGAAGGATAAAGTTTGTAATGACCTCCTCTTCTTTATAATTTCCTCTTTACTTATGTGAGTTTTACGTACCGATATTTGTTCCAAACAACAACAAATCAGCAACACAGGCTGAGAAAACACTGGGGTACCTGACATCGGGTGGTCCGAGACAGGTACCCTAAAAGGTCCGTTCTTGTGACCTAAACCAACGGTAAAGGAGGAGGTCCCCTAGAAGGGTTGGGTCCCTATGATTCCGGTTTTCGGGTTGATTATTTAAAGATGTTAAGAGTATAACCTTTTATAATAAGTTGTTTTATAGTCTCCCGAAGGGACCACCGAGTCACCATTTCTGAGGTGGACAATTACGTCCTCTGCGTCCTCTACACCCAAGCCAGAGACCCAACTCTTCTAGGGGACCTCTTCCTTTATCATTGGGTGAGGTAATAAGAACGGACTTTTTGAGGTACTTGTCTCTTCGGACTGTCCGATGTCAGGCAACCCGACGTTTTCCAGTCTGTACTGAATCACTGACTTATTGTTAGACCACACGTTCTACTTGAATTTATCACTTAAGAATCAATATAGTGATTGTTCCGTTTGTCTTAGTGTATCGGAGGGTTTATTTATATTCTAACTAAATACTAATCCTAGTTGTCGAGTTGTAGTATATTCATGGAAGAGACTATCCAATAAATTCGTTTTAATACTCATGTTTCAGTTATTTGCTTTTATTATAAGACCTTTTACTTTCAAAAGACAATGACAAAATTAATTAGATCTGGTTCACTGAGAGACCGTGACTTAGTAAGACGTAGTGAATGTGTGTACGTGTATTGTGTGTCTGCGTGCACATATGTGATTTATTTTCTACACAACACAATCGACGAGTCAGCACATGCTAAGAAACGTTGGGGAACTCGACATCGGACCATCTGAGGAGACAGGGACCTTAAAAAGGTCCGTTCTTATGACCGTACCTAACGACAAGAGAAGAGGTCCCCTAGAAGGACTGGGTCCCTAGTTTGGGCCCAGAGGACATAACGTCTGTCTAAGAAATGTGAGATTCGGTGATCCCTTCGGGTTTATTTTCCATAATGTTTAATAAAGAAATTTGATAACTTGATCAAAGTTCCGTTCGATTGTCACTAAAACAAAAACGAAATAAAGTTCTCTGACGACAAGTCTTTAGTGTAACTTTGATAACAGTAATTTTTACACATATTTAAAAATTACTTCTCTGATTAAAGGTTTCACTGGTACAAAGATTTTTGTGTCTTGTTTTAGTTGAAGGAAGAATTTCGTCTCGTCGTTCGTACCCGTACGTACATAAAACAGATAAAGTTCCTTTGTAAAATTAGATAAAGTCTGTTAGATTCCTTACTCAAAGAAAGTGAGTAAATAAGTAAGTTATACTTCATTCACGGATAAGTTATGGTCTGTAACCCGACCCTTATGTTTCTACTGATTCTTATTAGAAACGGAGACTTCCTGAATTAAAATGGTTTCTTATAAATCGTTAATAAGATGTCAACAAGTGAAGTATTTTTACAACAATAGAAGTATTTACTGTAGACTACCTCCTAGATAGTGATATGATTTATCTAGTAAGTACTTTTAAAACTGATACGTTTAATATAAATATTAAGAATATCAGGACAGATATTCTAAATGGGTTATTGTAACTTGATCAAGTATAAACTTGTTAACCATTCTAGGTAAACCTGTCTTACCAAAAGTTTGATTGGGATATAACGACCACCAGAAAGGATTCTCTCGGAGGTATTTAAGACTTGACGGTTACAGATACACAAATGTTTAGTCTGTAATTTAGAACACACTTTACTGAGCTCGAGTCCTGTTCAGATGTCACCCCATCCCCACTTATCGACAGAGATGTTACTGTGACATTCATACATAAAGAGGAATACATGTGTGTGTGTCTCTTTACCTATTTATCCTATTCATAGACTCTGTTCGTTCACTGTCAGTAAAAGGATCTACTTGATGTCCATGCTTTTATCTTGTTTTATAGAGTGGTTCGTGCTAGAGAAGACATTAAAATGCTTTGTTTTTACGAATCAATGTCCCGAGTCACCGATCTTCCATTATGTCGTTCGACCGTGGATGTAAACTGAGATTCAGTGAGACGGACTAGTATCCCGACGTTTTGAGTTCTTTTCGTGTCAACCCAAAAAAAATCACAGTTTATGGTACATAAAACGAAACCACGCAATACTCAGGACTCGGGATGTAAAAACCCTTTCATCCTTTTCGTGGAGAACCCCGTCTTCTAAAGATACTGACCTTTCTGGTGTCAATATAAAAATTTGGTAATAGGTATACAGACAGGAACTCTGGAATTTTTTTTTTTTTTTTTTGAGTCTGCATTACGTAATATGTCCAAAGTGGAGAACTGTTCTTCGGGTTGCGTTTCTTTTCGGTGAATCTTTAAATAAAAGTATTTTGATGTCGGTCGGGTCCTTTTTTCCTTTTGTCACACGAAAGGGAGTGACCAAATTGAAGATTTACAAGATAAAGGATTTATAATACTTAGATGTAATTTCAGTCTCAATTTTTTTTGAAGTTTGAAGTCAGGACACTTTAGTCAGATCGGAGGGTTAAAGTGGTGTACACACCATGTACCACAATTCCTGTGAGGGAGGGATATAAGTCTCGAATGACGGTTCTACTAGGTGTACTTGTCACCTGTAAACGGTAAGGTCCTAGAAACAACTTTGTACAAACGAAAACAATCAAAATGTACAGTTCGCTTCGTGCGATTACCTACTAATGCCCTTCGGATGGATGTCAGAGTCGACTTACGTATAGAGTACTAAAACCTTAAATGGTTGAAAGACTATGATATATGTCCTCCTTCCTTTAGACGTGGTTAGTCTCTTTTCCTACAATAGGATACTTAGACACAATAGATTCGTCATACACACACGAGTCAGTACAGACTGAGACGCTGGGGTACCTGACATCGGGAGGACCGAGGAGACAGGTACCTTAAAAGGTCCGTTCTTATGACCTCACCTCATGGTAAAGGATGAGGTCCAATATAAGGACTGGGTCCCTAGTTTCGGTACAGAGAATGTAGAGGACGTAACCGTCCACCTAAGAAATGGTGATCACGGTGGACCCTTCGGGTAATATATCGATTAGTGTTTTGTATTTGTCTTTTAGTTACCACCATAATGTTCTTTCTGTTTACGTACATAATGAATGTACACCTTAGATTTTTTTTCTCAGTTTAAGTATTTTTTATATCTTTTCCACCGACGGTCCCCGACACCCATTACCCCCTTTATCCCTCTTCGACCATTTTCTATATTTGAAAGTCAACATTCTACTTATTCCAGACTCCCAGATTCCTTATTATACCACTGATGACGACTCTTGTGATATAACATATTATCTTTAAACAATTTTCTCTTTCATCTTGAATTTACAAGAGTGGTTTCTTTCTATTTATACCCGTCACTACCTACACAATTAATAATTATTGATCTTCCCTCTTTAGGAAAGTTATCTAGTTTATATAGTTTAGTGTTACTACATGTTAAAATATCAAAATTTTCAGTTAATACGGAGTAACTGACTTTGACTTTTTTATACATCACGAAGTCAAAACTCAATATGGAGTTTTGACTTTAACTTTTTTATACATCACAGTGAAATTTTTACGTAGGGTGTCACTCCTTTTTAGAAGGGAAATCTATAATTTCGATTACTGACTTTATTGATGGCTGTATTTATAGATATAGTTGACTTACCCTGCCTTTCAGTTGTTTGACTGGCTTTTATACGTTCTGATCTAATTCAGTATTCCAACGATAGTATTTAGTTACCCCTTTTTGTCTGATGAAATATTTACTACGACTTTGTGGTTTGTTGACCCCCTTTTTATTCTAAATTTGGTAAGGGTGTAGAATTAGTAATCCTAGTGAAGGTTTACTTAGTATAATTTTCATTTGTTTATTAGGGTATTTTCATGGTATTCTTCGTGTAAAAAAAATCCTCTAAAATTCTTTATTGGACTCTCACTTACTACAAACAAATGTACGTTATGTTTAGTTTTTTCACTAAACCTTTTTAACTATTTAAGTTGATTTATTTCGTATTTATACCGTACCGTTTTTAATGAAGTATTTGTTCCATTTCTGTTTAATCTCTTTGTATATCGTTTCTCCTTGATTTCTCGGAGAACCACTTCCACTTTCTCCTCACTTTTTCGACTGAATTTTGAGTTGTAAACCCGAAGGGACCACCGAGTCACCATTTCTGAGGTGGACGGTTACATCCTCTGCGCTCAAACTAAGGACTAACCCTTCTAGGGTTAACGGTTCTCGTTGATTCGAGTCCGTGGTGTTGATGGCTCGGGTACTCGATGTGGGTGACTTCGGGGGTCCGGGTTCTCGGGTACGAGGCGTTGTTTTCAATGGTGGTGTTAATTTTCGGGTACCTAGTGTTGATCTCTCGTCGGGGACAAGTGACGTGGACCTCGTTACTCTGGGTCGTGTCGGTTTTTATTTGTAAAATTTTTTGTGTGTGTCTTTTTGAGGTGTAAGTTTTTTGATTCTAGTACCGTAGACCAGGGTAGTGAAGTACCGTTTATCTACCCCTTTGTCACCTTTGTCGCTGTCTGAAATGAAAGAACCTGAGGTTTTATTGACGTCTACCACTGACGTCGGTACTTTAATTTTCTGTAAATGAGGAACCTTCTTTTCGATACTGTTTGGATCTGTCGTATAATTTGTCGTTTCTACAATTAAACGACTGTTTCCAGGTAGATTAGTTTCGATACTAAAAAGTCGTCAGTACATACCTACATTCTCAATCTGGTATTTCTTCCCACTAGTAGTTTCTTAACTACGGAAATTTGACAACACGACCTCTTCTGATCACTCCGACGTTCTCTAATTTAGTCTATTAGGATTCCCTTTAGTTGAGACTTATAAGTAACCTTTCTGACTACGCCTTCGACTTCGAGGTTATGAAACCGATGAACAAACCTTCTCGACTGAGAAATCTTTTGTAGGACTACGACCCTTTCCAACTTCCGTCCGTTTCTTCCCCTACTGTCTCCTGCTCTACCAACTTACCGTAGTGACTGAGTTACCTGTACTCAAACTCGTTCGAGGTCCTCTGTCATTTCCTGTCCCTTCGGACCGCACGACGTCGGGTACCCGAGCGTTTCTCGACCTGTGTTGACTCGCTGACTTGTTGTCGTTGTTGTTGGCATCTATTTTACGAGAAAGGGACTCTATATTTCTCAAGGATGTGAGTCATTCTCCTTTTTCGTTATCCTTTTTGTCCATTTGTCTTATCGTGTTATTATCGACTTTTACATTCGGTTCAAAGAAATGGTATATCTTTGTACGGATTGGAGTCCTTATATTTGTGTTTTTTCGTTTAGTTTGGGTGTGGTTCCATTTCGAAAAGTGTAGAGTGGAAAACCTATGTCTGTAAGATTTATGGCTTCTGTAAAATGGTCACTCCTTACGTTTTGCCAGTAGGAGTGTATTACCCTACCCTTACATTTAGATAGGTTGAGACACCTCTCCTTGGCCTGTACTGGATGTTTTTAGGATTCTTCTGCAGTAAATCAAAAATCTTTAAATGGAATGTAATTTTTTTTATAAAATAAATTCATATCAAGCAAATGTTACAATGTAATTAAAGACAACGGGAGGTAAAAATAATTGTGTTCAGTTTTACGTTCCGATAAATGACTTCGTGAAGATCATTATTGACTTCATCATTTGTTGGACTTATCTATGACTGTCTCTAATTAATTGATTTATTGTTGTGTAGTTGTATCACCTCATGTTACGTTGGTATTTTCTATTACTTTACCCGAAATACAGAACTATCTCTTATCAGGGGTACTACATCGGATTCTACCCTTTTTTTTTTTTTTCCTTTCATGGTGTCTGATATTTTCTATGTTAAAAACGGGGAGAGACTCCAGTAACGATATGTGTCTCTTGAGGCTATTGTGACCGACGAAAGGACCGGACAACCCCTAGCCACCCACCCCCAACTTGATCCACCAACCCAACTCTAGATCCTTGTCCTCCCCTTGGCAAATGACGACTGGGAAATTATAGAACAATGAAAACTGGATACATTCATACAATAGATATGTTTACTAAAATTTAAAGGAAATTGTACAAGGTGACCAATGATAATATATTAGGATATTATAGTTTACATTGTTTACAGATTTAATATTGTATAAAATTTTCGTTATTACTATTTGTATCATATATTTTTCATGGAATCCACCAAAATTACATACAATATTGTGTCAGTTATAACTCTTTTCTACCCATTTATTCTTTTCTACCCAACCTTAAACCCATTGAACCAAATATTAGAGTCTAAGCGGTGGTCGGTGGACACACTGGAACGTTTTAGAAACACCCGGAGAAAATAGACATTATTATCTTCTGTCTGATTTATGCGAGAGATGAGAGAGAGAAGACCGAAACTTTACAAATAGACGCATACACCAGATAGAGACTAAACTGACTCTTATTTTTCAAGTACAATTTACGTTATGTCTCCACTCCGTCCCCGAGGACACCTGTCTACTGGAATTCAGTAAGAGACGTTTACGTTCTACTTATAAATCCTTCCTTATGTCATTTAATATAACGATGAAAATACTGAGCTACTTCGTCTATGGTCCTTTGTTTATACACACGAAGGTATAAAGTGTTAAAAATAATGGAAACTGTTTTGTCCCTTTGCCTCGTGTTTCCCTAAAGAGAGGAGCCAAAAGAAGACTGAAACTTTTGTTTGTTTGTTTTTCAGGATGAACTGATACGTGAAAAAAGGAAACCTTTATTCCCTGACTACCTCTCCTAAATCGTGACTGTTCGATGAAGTTTGGAATTTTAGACTTCGGTTGTATAGGGGTTTCAAAAGAGTTTATGACTAATTCTTTAGTCTCAATTAATCACTTTCTTAGTCTCTTAAGTCACTTTCAGACGTAAGTCCATTCCTACGAGGTCAGAAATTTAGAAGGAGATAGACAACGACGACGACGACGATTCAGCGAAGTCAACACAGGCTGAGACACGCTGGGGTATCTGCCGTCGGGTGGTCCGAGGGGGGCAGGGACCCTAAGAGGTCCGTTCTTGTGACCCCACCCAACGGTAAAGGAAGAGGTCACGTACTTTCACTTTTCACTTTCCCTTCAGCGAGTCAGCACCGGTTGAGCTCTGGGGTACCTGACGTCGGGTGGTCCGAGGAGACAGGTACCCTAAAAGGTCCGTTCTCATGACCTCACCCCACGGTAACGGAAGAGGCAGAAGATAGATCAGTGATTGTTTATTAGTTCCACAATGATTTATGACTGTGACAATAAACTACACTCAGTGAGAAAAACAACTTTTTTGTATTAGCTTAAGATGATAAATTTTCTTGATATAAACATTGTTTTATTCGTAATGACAAATGGACATCCTCTTAAAAGTGAACTAAAGAAACTCTATCCGTGTGACTTAGGATAAATTACTGATATCCGTAGTCTTCGAATCTCTTAGCAGATCAGTCCTGATACTCCTTAGTATGTCAGAACTTTCCATTGACTCTTCTTTCAACACTTTATTTGTAACGTGTATACAAATCTTGTCCCATTTTCTTCTGTTGTCTCCGGTGTCATTTTTTGGAGTTGGCAGGATTTTGAGATATTAATCGACCGAAAGAGGTTCTCTTAGGGTTTAAAAATTTACACAGTAATTAAATTAGTACGAAATAAAGTAAAACACTTTTTGAGTACCGGAATACAAACATTGACATAGTAAATAAAACTATCTTAATTTCAGTGCAAATAAGGGAGTTTAATAAGGTGAGAATAAACGTGTGAAAATTAAAGGATTTGACCATAGACCAAAAAAAAAAAGGGAGGGGTAAGGACTATTTTACTGTACACTCTCCCCTTTTACTTTTACCAATGTAGGTTAATTTCGTCATTTTAAATAAGGGGTGGAAGTGCCACAAAAGAAAGTAAGTAGATAAGTGAGGTTTTTATAATATAACTCATGGATGATACACCGTCTGTAACAAAGCATACGATGTCTCACCGTCACTCGTTTTATTGGTTAAAGGACGGAAGTCCGTGAAAGGTAAGATGACCTTCAATCTGGTATTATTACATTTATTTATTTTCTAATATATTATCTAAAAGTATTACAATTTAACACGTTTTTCATTTATTGTATTCCATCAGGTCTCACTAATACCTCCTCCCTCGATAAATCCATTCTGTCAGTTCTTTCCGGAGAAACTTTCTACACTATAAAATTGTCTTAGGACTTATTCTTCTTCAATCAGTATATTTACAGAGTTCCTTCTACACTTATTGATTACGTTTCCAGGATTTTGTGATACGTAGAGATAAAACCGAATGGGTACCCGGTGTCTACGGATACCGTTAGGGAGCTCCGGATCTCCACCTATATGGTCCTCACGTAAAGCGGGAGGTCACCTACCTATTCCTTTTTCTAACTGTGTCCAGTACGTTTAACCAAGGGTCAGTAGACCAGTTGATTGAGACCCGAGGTCGAATGGTCCCTTTTACCAGTTCTTCTGTGTCCAAGTCCCACCCGTACAAAGGGTCTGGGGTTGTTGAGGAGTCGACTATCCCTGTTTTTGAGTCGACTTTTTTTGCAACTTGCTCCGGGAGATTTCGTATTCAGGGAGATTTCGTACTCCGGAACCCGTCTTGTGGTAGAACTGTTACGAGAACGCTAAGATCGGTGATGTTTGACCAGGTCATTCCTCGAAACTCCTTCTGAGACAACAAAGTCAATATGACTATATTTTTGGTGTCCAAGTTACAGTAGATTTATCTTCTCTTTAATATTTTACTGAGGATCCTGTCTTTCCTTTGATTCATACTTCGTAAGTTCGTATTCTTTTCCCATTACTGTATTTTCTGTGAATGAGGAACCTTCTTTTCGACACTGTTTCGATCTTTCGTATAATTTTTTGTCTCTGTAGTGAAACGGTTGTTTCCAGGTATATCAGTTTCGATACCAAAAAGGTATCAGTGTATGTCTACACAACCTGGTGTTTCTTCCGACTCGTGACTTCTTAACTACGAAAACTTGACACCACGACCTCTTTTGAGAAATCTCAGGGAACCTACCGTTCCTCTAGTTTGGTCAGTTAGGATTTCCTTTAATAGAGACTTATATGTAATCTTCCTGGCTACGACTTTGAGGTTATGAAACCGGTGGACTACACTTTTCGACTGAGTGACTTTTCTGAGACTACGACCCTTTCTAACTGCCGTCCTCTTCTCCGCTGTCTCTTACTCTACCAACCTACCGTAGTGACTTAGTTACCTGTACTCAAACTCGTTTGAGACGTTCTATCACTTCCTGTCCCTTCAGACTGTACGACGTCAGGTACCCCAACGTTTCTCAGTCTATGTTGAATCACTGACTTGTTGTTGTTGTTTCCCGTATTTTCCGATAAATCACATTGTCGTCCATACCTTGTGACATAATCTTTTGTCTTCTATATCAATTAGGTCGATAGATCCTGTATAGTTAATGGTGGAGACGTTGAGGTACTTTTTTTCTTGTCGTATAACCTTGTTTAAAACGTTTTGTTAAAGTGCAATTTATTCAAATATAATTTTTTCGTTCCTCCGATAAAGACCTCGATATACATTTTCATAGATCGTACATAAGAAGTATGTTGGTTTGTCTGTCTCAATCCGATCTGATGCAGTGTCTGTCCGTCACGTCTTATTACTTGACCCCTCCACGCGGCGGACTCAAGAACTATCTTACAGTGGTTAGTGATCGGACCGACGGAACTCGTTTGGTACATGTAGAATTGAAAGGTATAAGAGTAGACATTTATTGTAATAACGACACTTCGAGGTTTATATAACACGATATATTTACGTACGTCCGAGTATGTCCTGAATTATGGAACTTAAACTTAACGTACAAAAAGGGGGTGAAAGAACTTTCTTTCTTTGATTCAAAAACATAAGGATCATAGTTCCCGTTACGAACTGTTATCCGGGAGTTATTTATCCACATCTCCCTCTCTATTATAAAAATGTAACTTAATTATGTAAAAGATAATCCATACAAATCCAGAAGATCGATAATTTTTTTAACGTCCTTTAAAATTTGTCCTCTTTCACGATTCTTCCCTTATACGAATTGAGATAGTTTGCATTATGCCATAAAGTGTCAAGTTGTTTTCCTTCTACTATCGTGTTCCCAAAGGTAAAATGATCGTTACTTATCCTACCATGAAAGAATTTCATCCTATTATTAGGATGAAATTCCATAGTGCCTTGGAAAGAACCGAATTAGAGGTTGAACTTTAGATAACGACATGTCTGAAAATAGAAGACTCTACCCTGGTAAAGAAGGTGTTGTGGTTAGATTCAGAACCTTCTTGTTTTCTGTCACAGATTTAATTTTACCTATTTGTATGCACTTACTTCATCACCAACTGTGTCCTGTTCCTAGACCTTATAATAGCGTCTTTGATCGTCAGAAAGTATTTGATGTTCCCGGGTCCCAATTTATTTCAGTTACTTAGGGTGTTGCGATTTCCTTCGTAAGAGGGTCTAATCATTTCTCGTAGAGGTTATAAATTTACCAGTTGTTGAACAGGTGTTCGTTTCGTGTGTCATCTTCGTACTAAAATTTTCGTCAATGTCTCCCCCTTATATTCTTGTTCTTTTACTGACTTTGGTCGAGTTTCGTTTTACTCTTTTCCACGGTTTGACTATTCTTTTTTTGTTCGACCCCGTATAAGGAAATTCCTTGTGAATGGAAGATTTGAGTTCTGGCGGGTAGGATCCGTGATCATTATTATGGGTGTTCGCTATCAAAAGGGGTATACAAGTTATTTTTGTTTAACAACAACCGGTTTTTCAATTCCTTTTTGAGCTTACTTGAAAAATCGGTTGGGTTATATATAAAACGAAATGGAAAGGTCCTTTCTATTAGAGTCTTCTAAAATCCAAGAAAAAGGGTAACTACACAGTGAAAGATTTGAATAATTTTAGGGAACTCCCGTACTGTGTAATATAAACTAAGTTTATATTCTATAGACAGAAAACTCTGGTCACATTAAACAGGAGAACCCTTTTTTTATTGAGGGATAAGGATCCGTACGGTTTAACGAAAGGTCACGTATTTTTGTCTTAAGTTAAAAATAATTTTTTTTTTTTTCTTCTTCTTTTCGCACACAAACACATACGTTCGTGTGTCTACGTGGATCGTGTACCCGATCGCCACCATCTTTCTTTTCGGTCACTATATTTGAGTGATCTATGAATTTACCGTTTCTTAGAGTGTAAAAAATTCAACCCAAAGTCCAAGAAGATAACATTTGAAATCCTGTGAATCATGTTCGTTACTCTCCTTTAAGTTTTTGTTAAGACTGACGAATTTTCATAATTTTCCTTTACCTTAAGATTTCATGGATTTTGATTAAGATGACAGACGTACGGTGGACCTCAATTTAAGTGTGAAAACTAATTTACGTTAGAATTCCGTCCCTAATTTAACCCTGTCGTGTCTTAAAGGAGGTCGAAGTGAGACCCTGGTTCTAATAGGGTCGCAATTTTTGTAGTACCGTACTGAAGTAAGATGTACATAAACGGAAAACTTATTAACAGGAGATTCGTTAAACTTTCGGTTCCGTTCTATTAATTATTTTTAGGTAACTCGTAAATTTTAATATGGAGTAAGACGGGAATTATCTCGACTTCAAAATCTATTGATGGTTTTACTGTTAAAATGGAATTTTGTTTCACAATTAGTGAATTATCTAAGACTAAGAGAAACTGGTTAGGACGATGAGACACATATTTAGTAAGTTCTATAAGGGTCTAGACATAAACGTTTTTAACCTACGGGAGTTCAACATATAGTTCACTTATGTTTCTGCTCGTAATAAAACATGTCTCACCTCTTTAAGAAGTTAAGTTGACTCTAATTATATTTTTCTCCGTTTCCGACCGTTTCCTTTCCCGTCAGTAAGAGTAATAAAGAGGTTCGTTTTCTGTACCCCACTATACGATTTATAGTTTTCACACAGTCGTAGAATGAAGAAATATATTGCATGGTGAATTAAGGTATCGAGTGTTCGTTACTGACACTTTCAATATCAGTATGCTCCTCTTTGTGAAGAGGTCACTGATTAAGTCGAGGTGACGTGTGTAACAGAATAAAAGATTCGATAAATTTATATTTACCGTTATCGAAAACAAAGATTAAAGGTACCTGGGATTACAATACTCAACTAGTGTCACCTTTTTTGGACTCCCCCTCCCCACTCATGTATTTTTTAGTCTTAACCCATACACTTCAAAATTAAAGTAGGTAAAATAAGAAAAAAGTTAAACTCCAGAAGAGTTATGAAACCATCGAAGACAAAAAATTAGAAAGGTCGTAGACATTTGTAGAAATAACAATTCCAGAGTTTAGGACCTTTAGTTCTTTGATGACGAACAATCCAAGCATTCGAACTCGCGATGCTTAGTTTACCCCAACCCGATTTTTAGTTACAGAAGAGAACGAGGACAACGGTTTTCTATTTGCATGTTGAAGTCCTCACTTACGTGCTTCAGACGTGTTCACAAGATACGAGAAAACTCCGATGTACTGTAAAAATTTGGATTTTACTCGAGTTTTACACAATTCAGTCGCTCGTCATCCTGTAGAGACTACTCCTCTCCAGACCTACTTTTCGGGGGACGACCCAGGGGTTTTCCAGCTCTCTTTACTCTTTCCACCCGGAAAGCCCTTCCACAGACTGAACCCAAAGGTGAGAAAAGGGAAAGAGAGGGACTTGAGATTGGAATGTAAACCGTCCCTCCCGTCCCTACAAAACGTTGTTTTTGTGACCTTAACGTCGTCGAGAATTTGTGGTAGTAGTGGGAGACTTTATAAGTCGTTTGTCGATGAGACCAGTCCTACCCCCTTTTCGTACGGAAAGTCGGAGGCCCTTTTTATACCAGGTTTTAGGGACCCGGTTACCCTTACCCTAACCGTAAAAGAGTGGATTTAAGTCAACGGACTCCGTTTGGTTTACAAAAGAGTTAAAGTGACGACAAGAAAGTGGAGTCTTTGGTGACTGTTCCGAAGGTCGTTCCACCATGAACTGGTTTGAACGTCCAGTCTCGTATATTTTCAGACCTCGTCCCGGACTACTCACTCACGTGGGTTGCCTCGAAGGCGGACGGGAGGGACTTCCGGTCCGTCACGGACCGAGGGTCGAAGGACCGCCGAAGACACAGTGGCGCCTCCTCACGGTTCAGTGAGGTGACCCGGAGGGAGAGGGTCTTGAGCATTGAGTATGGGAGGTGTCAGTTAATACCCTCGGGACCCCGACTCCGAGTCCCCTCCTCTCTCTTTCGTGCAAGGGTAGTGACAGTAGTTTAGACTGTGAACAAGTCACCCTTCTGGGTCCTCAACGTCGAGAGGGGTAGTTCGAAGGAAAAAGGGACGACACAGAAAACCTATCGAATAGGTCAGACTACACAGTCACAAGTGCCCCAACGCTACGGGAATAACGTGGACCCGTGACAGTCGTTAAGATACGGAGTGAGAGGAGGAGGTTGCACAGGGTGATACCGTGTAAGTCCGAGAGTCTTTACTTCACTCTCGGACCGGACCTGGTATCAAGGGTGACTGAGAACCGATGAACTCTTTCCCGGTAGTTTTGACATCGTGAACGACTCAGATGAAGGATCTCTGAACCAAGTAACATTGTGAACCATCGTGTCTTAGATCCCTTTCCTTCCGTCTCCTCCTTTTGGTTTCGTTGTCCGAACTTCTACTATCGATCTTAAGTACTTCCAAGCCCCCTGGCTTTCGTCGTAGAGTCCGAAAGAGTCGGGGGTATCGTCGATACGGTGCGGAACAGACCTCGTCCGTGGGGCTTTCCTAAATGTCTTACTTACTGACAAAATTAATGAGAAAGTCCTTTCCTTATTTCCCATCCAGTCAGTGAAAAGTCGGGGGTCACACAATCTCTTTCGGTTTTTCGTTCAAGAGCATCCTGTCCCCAGAGACCGTTCTCCTCCCTTTACGAAAAAACAGTAAAAGTCTAGTCTCGGGGACCTAAATCCGAGTTTTATCTGGTTACTCCAGTGACGACGGCCCGTTTCCTTCTTTAGTGTGTCCACCACCATCATCACCACCAAAAAAGGTCATGAACCTAAAGGTTACCCATTTCTTGAGTGACCAATGACGAAAACTTTCATTTTGACTTAAAAAAGTCCAAAACACATTTTAGTTTAGGTGGATAACAAAGAAATTGTGGTACTTTGACAGGGTACTAGTAGGAAAGGGGTCACCCCTCGGGGACCGTGTTCCTCTAATTCACTAAACTAGTTCAGTGTCTTAACATTCTGTGGACTTTGTTCTTAGGACTAGTTCATTTAGACACGGGTTCAAAGAAAGATATCTTGTGTCACCGAGGGGAGACGTTAGAGAAGAGTCGACTACCTCTTCCGACTCCCTTGTATTGAAAAAGGAGGGTAAACACAGTAATATTGTAAAGATACGGACTTCTAATCAATTTAGACTAGTGAAATAATCTTCAAAATCACCCACTTTCCACTCTCTTTCTTCTTTCATTCTGTTCTTTACCGTATTACGACCTCAAAAATAGTAGTTACATTCCTTAAAACGTCTCGAGGAGGTAATGAGTCGACCTTCGTAAAATTCTACCAATTCTGTGAGTCAGACGTTTACCGTCCTCTCTTAACAGACTACTTACTTTTTATCTTTAGAGTTAGTCCTTTTCTTAAGAGTCGTGTCGGGACCGTCACTACTTTCTTTAGGAAAAAGGGGAGTTCCCGTGGAAGACTGAACATTGAATTCTCAGGTACTTCAAGTTGCAGATTTATAAAGGGTTTAATTTTTTGTTGTTGTTGTTGTTTTTATTTTTGGTTGATTGAGTGACGTTAATTAGGAACCAATGGGTCGAGGAGACTTGATGTGACTTGCCTGTTCTACTCTGTTTTCTTTTGTGCTACCAGTGATTAATTTTCGCTCCTAAGACTTCAGGTCCGTTGGACACAAACTCTTACGAACGGGCAGGTGACGTTTCGTGCGACTGGAACCTGTTCAATGAATTGGAGACTTACACTTTACCCCGTCTGTTTACTTTGACTTCTGATTTCCCTCACTAAGTACAGTCTATGAATCGTGTCAAGGACGGTGGTCTGATGGGTGGTGCGTCGGTACCGTTACACGACCACACGGGTTGATACGGGTGGTTCCTAAATGACAAGAGTAATCGGGTTTCCGACGTTCTAACTGGTCAGGGGTTTCTGGTCTTACACTGTGACTTCCAGTTTCAACATATGTTCGTGTGACCTGACCTTTAGTCCTCCAGACATCAGGTCGGAACAAGGGAGAAACCAAAGTTAAAGAGAGAGATGTTCGAGTTCCCCAATCCGGTCTTCTCACTCGGCCGGAATCCGCAAGTCTCTCATTGGAGGTTCCGGCTCCTCCACCCCAATTTGTCATCCCGGTTCCCTATAGGGAAGGAGGGGTGGTCCGGTAAAGAACTTACTTCATAAATGAAGTGTGGTCTTTTCTCTGGGAGTGGTCAAGGCTCTATGGTGGACCACTCATTTTAAGGTGACTTGGAGATTTTAAAAATCTGGATGAAAAACAGATCGTACTCCTGTTAGACGTAATTGGAGACTCTTAATTCTAAAAAGAAAAAAAGAAAAAGAAAAACAGACACACACGTGTGTTTGAAGGGTTGACAAAAGAGGAAAACCTGATTAGTCGTCATCGGACCCTAACTTCTGATCTTGGTTCTTTTCGCTGTAACTACGGTCTTAAGGTGACTCCCGTCAGTACTACAAAGGGGCAAGTCCACCCAAAGGTCTGGAAGGTTCCTTGTTAAGATTACTTGCGTATACAGAATCTCAAATGGTTTCGTTTCAAATCTTTTCTTCATTCCATATACTACTGAAGATTCTATTATATTTATTTGTTCGAGTGCTATTTCTTCCAGTGTTTTTCTAGGGTGTTTGGCATAGTTTACAAGGAGTGGTAACTACCTAGTCTAGACTGGTGAAAAGTCGTAAAGGTGTCGGTAGTGGGATTGAGTCTAGGAGTAACAGAGTATAGAAAGAGTGACTTGAGGGATTATTAAAGGACCAACCTAAAGATATTGTAAACCAGGAGTAAAGAGAGGAGAAGGTTTGAACGGTCTCCTGGGGTCACCCATTTAAGAAAGTAGGATTGTAGAAGAACCACTTCCACAGAAAGGAGGAGACCACATAAGACTCTTTGGATGTAAATAGAGATGATGTTGGTAATAATGTTTGGAAACTCGATAACTAAACAACCCAAAGGGCTACTTTCGAATGTAAGGATCTTCCTTCTCTGACATGAAGAGTACAGTCGCAGGAACCGTAAATCGTCTAATGGACCGACTGTTTCCTGAATGACTTTCGCTAACGATTTACTTAGTTAAACGGATATTTGTGTCTTTCTTATCTTGTCTTGAAACATTGTCTGAACGTGACCGTAAACTCCGGAACTGAGTCGACCGGATCAAGGACTCTGACTGGAGTACAAACAAACTGTGACCACCAGGAACGATAATTCAACAGTATGGTTGGGTAAACCCCTGGGGAAAAGACTCGTGGATGGTCTACGGTCCGTAACCACAAAGTAGTCACTTAGGTGGGTGTCCGGAGACTAAAGGGTCTCATCCGTTCTGTTAAATCAATTAACGACCGTTAATTCCTGGTCCGACCAGATGGGAGATCCTCTGATGTCGAGTCCCCCACGTCAATAATGTTGTGGTTCCTCACATACAGAATCATTTTCTCCTAAGAGGAACCAGGGAACAAGATTTTACAAGATACAACCGTAGATCTTTCGACGTCATGTGAGAAAGACGATGTGATACAGAACACTTCACCTGGTTGCTGTCTCTTTTATCCTTGGGAGTGGGTTTCCTCATAACCACTTTTAACTTGTAGATTCCGTGTAGTACCGAGGAAGGTCCGCAACCGATTTTTGATAGTGGAACATAACCGTCACTCCGAGGTCTCCTTACCTAATGGAGGAAGGAGGATCTGCGAGACAAATGACTCCGACTGACACGGGACACACCTTTCTGGGTCTTCGGTACTTCTCCGTCTTGATCAAAAGGTTTTGTTTTACCGAGATCTAAATTAAAATTTCTCGTTGTGAAGGATATGTAGGAACGGGTTCACTCGACTAGATAAATTAAATCCAATGGAACTGAACGTCTCTCGGTTCCGTGTATCGTCATCCATAAACATCTTTTATCATGGAAAGGTTAGGGGAATGGTAGAACTCTGGTTTGACAGTTTATACAAATAACTGTATGATCGTCCTGTGAGACCCTCAAGTTTGTACCTCAATGACTTAAATTAACTTCAAGTATCCTGATGTATTGTTCTTCTCTCTGAAAAAAGTTCTCGTGTAAGGGTGTCCAACCCCCCCATTCAGCGAGAGAAAACCCCACCTTATAGGTTATTTATGAGATAAACATTCACCGATGATTTTTTTTTTAACCGGTCCCTTCGTAACGGCCACTGTTGGTACTTCAGTAAAAAGTGAGAGTTCGATGGAGTGTAATTCTTTTCCTACTTTGACAGTCTCAAACCTAAAGGGTTGGTGGTCAGATTCGTTAGAGACTCTCCGTAAAACCGGTCAAGGATCCGTTATTTGTTGGGTGACTTTGACTGAGGACAGTCCTGAAGACGTCTCTAAAGAGGAAAGAGACTGGATGGAGGTCCCGGGGAAGGTCGGACCGGAGTCATGTTCGACTATACGTAGACTCCGTAATTGGGACCTCGATTGAAGGTCTGCATGAATGACTATGTCCCCGACTCTCCGTTTTCGTCAGTTCGACCGTAATGTCCCGTTCCGGGGAACACCCGTCCCTGCCCGAGGAACAACCACGTAGAGGTGTGCCATGGCACGCACAGTAGGTACGAGCCGACGGAAACCGATTGCGCGAGTGGTGTCGAGTGTCCGACCACAGATGAAGGACTGATGTTTGGGGCAGTGACGACCCTTGGACACCGGGAGCCCACCGTCCACGTCTCGCGTCCTATAACAAGAAGGGTTCTTAGGGAAGGATAAGACCTTAGTCACTGATTTGTTCGTTTTGCGATCGATCGAAAGACGTAGATAATCAGAAACGATGTATGTAGATTCTTTCTCCCTGTGTGGGAGTGGTTTTTTTTAGTGGTTACTTGTACCTTAGGTCCGGGTACCGTACTAATCAAGCGTCTGAGTACAAGCCGGTACCTAAGAAACGGAAAACCGAGAATCTTTAATAGATCGAGTTTGGAAAGTAAAATGTTTACTCCTTGAACTTAGGTTCACTCCAATCTCAAATAAACACTATTCCTTCCAGAAAGAAGGAGGAGACTCCGGACGGGAAACTGGTGGTAATGTGTCAGGTTATGAACTATGAACCGAAAATACACGTTGTCTTAGTTATGTCTATTACTGGGGAGACGTACCCGTCCTTCTCTGTTTCCACGATAAATCTCTTTTGAACCGAAAGACTTCAGACTTTTATTTGACTGAATTTTATACTCGGATCTTTTTTTTCTGGGTTTTATTTTTTTATTATTATTTTACACTCGGATTCGGACCTATCCTCCCCTCAAACTCCCTCTTACCTATGTACATGTACATGTCGACTCAGGGGAGTGTCAAAGGGACTTTGACAGTGTTGTAACAAGTAGTCGATATTGGGTTATGTTTTGTTTTTCAAATTTCTTTTTTACACTCGGATGTTCCTTTATCGGAACATTTGTATATCTCGTCTATACTTCCCTCCTGAATTGTACACTTGACCTTTACTTGGTACTTAATTATTACCGGGAGTAGTTTGACTTTAATACGACAATAATCAGTACGTAACCGTAAACACCTGAAATAAGGGAGTCAGTATACATTTTGTGCGTGCTGTGTGTGGATCATTGGTAGTTTATATGCTGCCTGTTTGTTGGGTCCATACTTCCTTCGGAACGAACCACGTCCGTCGGTGAGAGACCAACTCGACTGGTGGGGTATTGAGTAGGGTGACAATCGGAAAAAATGTTGACACAAAATTTGTGTTCAAAACAAAGTAACTAAGATTCGGTTCTGCACACATTTTTATAAGTTCATGTAACTCTATTACAGTTCTTCTCTCAAGACTCTCATAAGAGTTTCAAGGTTTGTATAATCAGTTCGTTACATTTATAAGTGACAGAACTCCATTTTTAATTTTTTTCTTCTTCTTTCTTTTTTACCATTATATTCTTTGAGAACCTTGTGAGTGAACAAACATAAGACCGGTTTCTTGAAAATGGGACAATACTATACTAGATGGATTCGCACCTTAAATGTAAAAGGGTCACAGGACCGGACTCGGTAGAGTTGGGAGGTGTACATTTACACGAGAGAACTTTGTCTTGTTAAGTCAGTGGTCGCGGTTGTCGAGGCGAGTGGTTCTTGACGTGATAGATCAAGGCCCATGAGATGGATCCGGTAGAGATTAGAGGTTGTTTTCCAACCACAAGAGAGGTAAAGGGTCTATTTCTTTGGCTCTAAGTTTCTCGATTCGTTTCAAGTTCCAATGGGTACTCTAGTGCGTCTCGACCCTACGTTTGGGTGCCGAGACAGGTGCGAAAAGACGATGTAACATTCGGTAGTAAGTTAATAAGGAATCGGTTTTCATTTTTACTTGAACTTGTGAGACTATGATGGACGTGAAGGAACGGACCGTGCCTCAGGTGCTGAGACTTAACCGACTCTTGGAGTGTTTGTGATTTACAGTCTTACGTCGCCCCGTTAGTAACGGTTGTTTTACTAAGTCCACTTCTACGGAGGGACATTAAGATGAAGGTTCAACGAATAAAATCTGTGTTTTCGAGGAATCTAAAAGCGACATTTAACAATCTTGACCTTTACACTCTTATTACAGTTTCCTTTCGACACTAAAGGTATCTAAACGGTCTCGGACGTCGGATACTCTCGGTTCTGATGCAATAAAGGGGGGTCTCACCACAATCATCACTAGAGAACTAACAGTCTATTTCATAGGGGTTTTCTGATTGGTCACTCGGTACTCGGGCTCGACTAGGAAATTGAGACGACAATATACCATAAATTTTACTTATTTTCTTTCTTTTTACTCTTATTACTTTTACTATGGTTATTATTATTATCCGTATTAAATAGTCCGTGGAAGATATTCGCTCTGACATACATATGTAGAACCCTGAAGGGACCACCGACGAATTAGGGGTATTGTCGGGATCCTCCAGTGAATCGTAATACATTTCCCACACTAGTCGTTTCTCCTTCGACTCTGAGACTGTCCAAATCGAAAGACGGGTACAAGAGTGTCGATCCCTGACCGTTCCGTCCTAATTCTGTTCTGGACGGAGTTTTAGGGTACGCTAACTAGTACTGTATGTGGCAAAGAATTCTTCGTTCTGTCCGGGTCACAACTCAGGGACCTCTCCGGGTTATTCCTGAGACCGTGGTGAGTAGTAAAAACAACCAGGGTAAAGTTAGACTTGATGGGTCGACCCCCACTACAGAATGGTCAAGGTACCTTGGGCGTCTGTCTCGGTGAGAAATGTCGACCCGGATGAGACACACAGGTAGTGTTTACGCCCAAGAGTCAGGCTCTGAAGTCTCTCGTCTCCTGTTATTGATAGTTAGGGTCACGCAAGGTGGGGAAAGGTTCCAATCCGCCTTGTTGGCTCGGTCCGTGTTTGGTGTCGAATTTTTAGATGACGCATAAGACGACACTGATGGGCCGACAGTTTTGACTTTCGCAGACCTCAGAATACCTTCCCGGTGGGACAGTGTAAGGATCGAACTTGTGGGGCGACCGACGTCCTCCCACTTAGACGGTTGTCTGAGAGAGTACACGACCGACTACCGGACCGGGGACCGGGTCGACCTCGACTCGGAAGGCTCAACGGTTCGGACCAGAGTTCGGTCCGCGAAAGAGCTGTAGGAGGAAAACTGGGTCATCGAGTTCTTCAGAAAGACTTACTTGATTTCTTCGTGTGAAATGGGTGGGAAGTCCCGAGTCGAGTTTCTAGAAGAGAAGTTTCTTTGGAAGATACTAGGGGGGTCGTTAAGGAGTAAGAGGTTCCAGAGTCCGGTTAAGTAGGGACATAGGGTCCTCCGAAAGGGGCTGGTGTGAGACATTTACACCGGAGGGAGGTGGTTAGTCAGGTCGTAGTAGGACGTCTTGACGAAACGTCGTGGTGTTAGACCTAGTACGACGAATAAACAGACATAGACAAATAAAAGGCGGGAGGCATGTCCGTGGGATCCAAGATGGTCCCGTCCTTGGAGCGACGAAGGTTCGGACAAACACCATTCGAGTCTCGACCTCTGTGACGTCCATTAGTTGTGGACTTAGTCTCGATAAGTAATTTTCCTCTTTCGTTGGTACACGTAGTAAAATTTAAACGATCTCCGGGGTGCGTAATTTTCCGTTTTTCTTTGTCCACTTTACTTAAAATTATTAAAATTGTGATGAGGTTTTATAATAGTAAAGTAGTACATTCGTTATGTTCTTTAGTAATTGTTCGATAAAATTATATGATTACTCTGTGTAAATTATATGATTACTCTATGTAAGACAAAAGACCAAGATTCAGAGATTTTAGTCCATACATGAAATGGGAATGTTGTTTAGAGTTAATCCTGTAGTGTAAAAGTAACCATTATGAACCAGACATGAATCTACGGTATTTTAACCGTCCTCTTTATCATCTAAGTGTATGGGTTTAACATAGTTTCTATGGATTTAGGTCAAAGGTTTTTGACCTAGTTCCTATTCAAAATTTGAAATTTCAATTAATTCGTGTAAATTTTTGACTCCAGGTGTCGACATGATCGATACCCGAAGGGTCCACCACGATCACCATTTCTTGGACGAACGTTTACGTTCTCTGAACTCTACGTCCAATCTTGGGACCCAACCCTTCCAGAAGACCTCTCCCCGAACCGTTGGATGGGGTCATAAGAACGGATCTCTTAGGGGACCTGTCTCCTCGGACCGTCCGATATCAGGTGCCTCAACGTTTCTCAACCTGTCCCGACTCGTGTGTGGGACGACAGGATCGATGTGCGGTTCATGTGTCACCGGTGGACACCGACGGTAAGACCTCTGAGTCAATTTACTAAATTACTCTCTTACTTAACATTTTATAGTTGGTTAACGAGTTAATTTGACAATTCTTTTACAGTGATCAACTGATTTTTCGAGATTTAGAGAACCTACAAGAGACCTCGATTCAGTGAAACATAGTTCAGTCACGTTGGGACTTAGTAAAGGGACGTCACCATGTAGTCGGGGTGGTAGACACGGAACAGTCCCTGTATTCCGATGTATCAGTGTCTTTGGACTTGAAGGCCGAGTCAGGTTAGTGTATTCTGAGTCAAGTCAACCCCGTTGTCATTGACCACCTTAGTCCCTGGTTCTGTCTCGAGAAGAGAATCTAATCGTTCTTTTACAGGAACGACCATGAACGACGGACTGGGTCAGGAAGTTGTGAGATGGTAAGGTGACAAGTAACACTGACCTACGTCTAACGTCAAACTAAAAAAAAAAAAAGTCAAACTAAATATTCCGTCAGTTACTTTATTCGGGCACCTCTCGGAATTAGTAGTACCTGTCTCACTAGTCTACAGAGACAGCCTGGTCCTGTAGACGTCAAGTTCGGACAACAGGACCACAGTAGACGTGGGGAAAAGTGAGAGTTTTAAGACCTTCTAATCTTAAGTAGTACCTTGGAGCGCCTCTAGACTCCACGAGCGTACGTGAACCTTTTGTCGACAATCTATATTCGTTTGTCGTACCGCCCTCAGGACTCCTACGGGCTACGAGTGAGACAGGAAGGAGAAGGTGCGTGTACTAGACCCCGTCATTGTTTGTTTCCGTTTGAACGCTATTTATTTTACTTATTTGAGTTGAAATCTGGTTGTTCTAGCTTAACCGTTAGAAGTCATAAAGTTTATAGCAAAACGAGAGAGGAATTAACACGAAAGGGGGTACTAGTGCACGGAACAAAAGGGACTTATAATGTTTAATCAAAAAAAGACACTGTCACAGAGAGATACCGAAACGAAGGGGGTGGGGGTGAAGGAAAGTTACTAATCGACGGGTGTCTCGAAAGAGTCTGAAGAGTGAGGAAGGTTTCAGATCGGACAAATCAAAGGGAATAGAAACCAAGAAAGTTTGATTAGAATAAGGAGGGGTAAGAAAGTAAAGAGGAAGTTAAGTATTCGGACAATCTTAGACTGTAGACGGGACTAACTAAGAAAATTGAATCCCAAATTCTTTACATTCGTTTTCTTTCTAAAAAATTAAAAAATACAAAATAAATTATAGGACATTATTTGTAAAATAAAAGTAAAGGATCAACCTTTTCCTTGGATTAAGATCAGATGTAATAAAGGGTGTTAAAGGAAATGAGAGTTCAGAGGTAGAAGGTAAGTAAATCAGTACATATGTAGACAGAGGTAGTGTACGGTGTTCGTCCGTGACCTCGTACCTAAGAACCAGGACCCGTGGACTCAGAGTCTCGGGTCGAGGAGATGTCTGATCCACATATACGTTGTGACGAGTAAGACTCGATACTGTTTTTCCCTAATGTTATGGTAGAGTCTCCTCACAAATTTCCTCAATTGAGTTCATCTCGTGTATGTCGGCACGGTTTCGGTGTGGCTCCCGAACTACTTTCCGTCGATGATAGTAATGAACAGAAATAAAGAGGGAACGTGGATCGTGTCACAACTCGGCACATGTGTCATCACGGGTCATTTACGAAAAAGTTGAACTTACAAATAACAACGTCTACTCTGGTTACACTCAACTGAGAGTCTTCCAAAGAATTCGAATTGGACCGTTTGTAGAGATGAAAACGGTCTCGGGGTCTCGACCGGGGTTCGTGTCGGTGGGACCTTACACCACCTGACGAATCCACTCTTCGAGTGACGGTAGGAAGAGAGTAGAACCTTCCCCACTACTCCTCATAGTCTGACGTACACGTCGAGTGCCGTCGAGAGGTCGTAGGAGGAACTTATTCAGGTACGATAAGATATCAGAGTGTACATCCTGTACTGTGAGGTTGTGTACGTTCGACTTCGGATGTGCGAACCCATACTGGATCCGTCCGTAGTTCTGGACCAAGGATCCCAAGGAGGAATAGTCTGAGGAGGAGACATGGAGGGGTAGAATGGATGGAGGACCGTGTGTATGTGGGGAGACGAGGTCGGTTTCACTTGAATGGTGGTAAAGGACGGTGTCCGGTCTTTCGGAGCGGTCAGAAGAGGAAATCTTTGGGAACAGGGACCGTCAAAAGAACGGACGTCGGGTTGAAGATAAGGTATTTCAAACCAGTGGTGACGAGATCCTTCTATAAGGTCTAAGGAGTTTATTAATGTGAAAAAAGGAGTTACAAGGGAGGTACAGTACCCGTGTGAAGGTAGCACGACATTAACGGTCAAAGAGACAGACAGACGGAGATCTAACGATTGAGAAATACCCGTTTTTAAGTTTCATCTACGCATCACAACTGACTTACTTATTTACTTACTTATATGACAAAAGTTAAAATATTGTACAGAAGACGTATTTAGTTGGAGACATTGGAAATATACTCAAGAATAGTATTAAAGGTAAAGTATCTCTTCCTTTGGAAACGGGTATCTCGATTTTTAATAAACGCGTTTATAAGTGACAATTACTTCTTATTTTTGTCTTTACAAAAAAAGACTGAAGTTTAGTTCCCGGATCAGAAGGTACCTTTCTTTTAAGGTACACGTAATAGAGTTAATTGGAGATTTTGTTGGGACGGTGTGTCTTATTTGACTCAGGGTTTCACAAAATTCAAGTACTTAGAGCGTATCCATCACCGGAATAAAGACGTTTGTCGAAAAACCGAAAAAAATTCGGAGATGTCGAGTTCTGAAAGGGGACTTGAGGTTCGACGTGTTTGGTACCTATGTGTCCCCCTAAGTCGTCTTACAGAAGGTCGACGACAAATGTCAGTCCAACCTGTTTGGTGACACCTTATGTGTCTCATCTTACAGGATTATTTTAACGAAGTAAGAGGTGAGGACTTGAGGTGAGATAAGGTTGACCCTGTCCTCGAGTTTTTCAGTTCAGGACTGGTACCAACTCGGACTTGACCCAGTTTCCGACTCAAATAAGAACCGGGTTATTTGAGTCCCCGGCAAGAGTGGGTCCGTAGTATTTTTCAATCGATCCAAATGAGGTTAAAGTTAGAATGTGAACGATAGCGAGTACACAGTGAAAATGTCTAGAAAGGTTCAAATGTTTTTTAGAAGTTTACAGTAACCTCGAAGTTCTGCTGATCAATCCATCTGTTCTGTCTATAATAATGGGGGTTATTTACCGTGTGACGTACCCTGTTTAGAATTCTAGGCCCTAAGTCCCGTCTTTCGACGACAGGAAAAGAGACAAAGAATTTGATAGGGAGAGTCCACTCTTTCCTCCTAGACAAGTGGGTGAATACCTAGGAACCTCCCCACCCCCTCCCTACACTTTACCTTTGTCTTAGAGAGTCTTGTCTTAGTGGATTTTGTCATTACGGTAAGTGGTCGTTCGTAGTGAAAGATACACAGGCTAACAGAGTATTCCTTCGATCTGATGGTACTGTCTCTGTAAGAGTAGAGAAACGCGGATTGTCCTTTACAGTTAGAATTATGTCGTTGTATAAAGTTGTCCTATAAAATTTAAATTTTTTTTACTCTAAACATTTTTAATCTGTTGGTTTTTCGATCTCTGTGTCAAATCTCGTGAACTCCGTCTAGAGTTGTTCGGTCGAGTAATTCTCTTACGGTCTGAGGTGACGTCGGGGTTAAGGTCGGAAGGTGACCCTCTCCGTCTTAACTCAGAGAGTTGTCTACCAACGGTTTTAAGAGTTTAAGACAAAAACAGTCTTTTATCCTCCTTCCTTTAAAAAAAAAAGGATCACTGTTAAAGACTAAGAAACCAGGTGGGTGTTCAGGAGTTCACATCCTTTAAATTCGATCTCAGTGATTAAACGATAAATAACATTGTTGTAACGGAACACAAATGTGTCGTGTAAGGCAAGACCCTAGAGGATGTTACAATTCTAGGAAAGGTGATTTTGTCTACCTCTTTGATTCCGTTCGTTCTGGTGGGTGTGCCGGTGGCCCTCCTCGGTTCTCGGCTTCGGTAGAGTGAGTAGTGACCCGGGTATCGGAAGAGAGTCCTGACTCAGTTCTGTACCAAAGTATTGTTCTGTGTTATCGGTTCTCTTCCACCCGAAGTGAATCGTGCCTCAAGTGTAGAATCTTTTCCACCTATGTGTCCTTTAGGGTACTTTGGTTGTGGAGTTAAGCTAAACCTTGGACTCTCTGTCCGGATACCCACTCAGACATGAGATGTCGGTAGACCCCTCCGAAGGTCCTCGTGTAGTCATTTCGAGAGGACACTTAAAGGAGTGGGACTCAACTTTGACAGTGGGAATTGCAGATTCGAAGTTAAAGACGGTTTGACGTTTAGGAGACCCTTCCTTATGATGAACTTCGTTAAACCAGAAAATATTGAACAACACTTAATTTCCGAAACTCTCAGTCAGAGTCTTGACGACTTCTTCTCTTATAACTCTTACGACTCTTGTTCTTTACATTTCTATGTCCCCTCTCTCTTCTGAAGTCACTCTCCGTTCAGTGGTCCCTTTTTGATGTAGACAAAATATTAGGACGGGTCCAAGGTTTTATAAAATAGAAACAGAGATTAACTAGAAGTCCGTCGTCACGGAAGGTCGATAGTAAAGTTATAAAGACAGATAAAACGTGGAATTCAATGTATGTTCAGAAAGATAATTAGAGAATCCAAAGTGTCTTCCACCAGGTAGACTGAGTGACAAAACAGGTGCTTAGATCTTAATAAAGTTTCTTTGTAAATTTACTATAATTATCTAAAAGTTTTCACACTACTCTACAACTTGTCGGTGGGTGGTAAATACGACGTTACCCTTTAATAGACCCTTCACTGAGTCCTGTACGTACGTGAAACCTTATATACCTAACGAACGACTCAAGTCATCATCCAATAGATTTCCTAATTTCAACTATTTTCTCATTTCACAACTCTGTCCCCTGTCTCATTTCCCGAGTCCGACTCTAGTTGTTTCATACGGTTTCGGTCTTGAGTTTACATACAATTGATCCTCCATTGTTTGTCCTGTCTGAGTCTGTCTGAGTTGGTGCAACGATTGTTTCTAATGACAAACTCTGTCACACTTTACATAAATATCTTTCCGTAGATGACCATACTTACTGATTTCTCAGTCTTCGTTGTGTCGGGTTTTGCCAATTCTGCCATGTCGGACCTTTGAAATCGAAGAATTTGTTAAATGAATTGGAAAGTTCCAGAAACAAAAGAGTAGACATTTCACCCATTTGATTAGTGTCCTGGAGTGAGAATCCCGACTGAAGAGAGAATCCCAATCGTAGTTTACTAAACTCAATCATATACATAAGAGTGGTTCTCCAGATAACAACCTCCCACTTTCTAGAATCTGTAATCTGGCCAAACACCACGAGAGTCGAGTTGAGACGGACTGTTTTTGAATGAGGAATTGAATTACAAATTTTTTTTGAATAAATTACAAAGAGTAATATCATTTTAACTTCAATTAAGTTTAAGTTTAATCATTCCAATTAACTTAAAGTGGGGACTCCTCCTGTTATTGTTCTTTTTTATCAACGTTTCGTGGTTCAATCATATATAATTATATCTCGATGATGATGTCTCGGACTGTGTCTTATTCGTCCGATAGTCATAAATACTACTAAAAAAAGAATGAAAATCTGTATTGTCATCAAAGGGCTGCAGTCAATTCACATTGACTTAATTAACCTTCAATGACAAATTTTGACTTCAAATTCACAAAATTCAATAAATTTTAATGAATTTAGTAATCTTTACTGATTTCACAACCACTCTCCCCTAAATTTCTCAACCCTCTTCCCTTCGACTAAAAAGTCGGATTCATTACAATTTGAAAGAATTGACGATAAAGAATGAGAGGACGAAAAATAGAAACAGTTTCCGTCCTCATTCGTACCACCTCACTTTTGTCGTGTGCGAAACTGTTTTGGTGGATTGGAGAGACTCAGAAACAGGACCTTTCTTTACGGGAAGAAGGTTTCAAACAGATTTTGTAATTTACTGTTGTAATTAGTTAACGTATCGTGTCCCTAAGTCGTATATCATCCCCGAACTACTTACGATTAAAAAGAAAGTTTCATAGATAAAACTTACTGATACTAGGTGTGTTTACCTCAAAAATAATCCTACATCAGTTATAAATCACAGTTAGTCTTTTGTAAAGGTTTTGTCAAAAACTCTTTCTACACATAAGTTCTTTTCTTTCTACAAAGTATCAAATCTATCTTACAGTTGTCTGTCGTCATCTCTGGACATACGGTGGTGATCATTCCTTCCAGAATCGTACGAAAAAATAGTAAAAGGAAAGAGCGACCGTTCGCGACGTGTCTGAACCAGAGGACAACTCTTTCGGGATGTCGCTTTCTCATTCTGTCAAAAAGTCCGGTACGAGGACAGGCAGCCGACTGAACTCACCAACCTCCAAAGGTACCCTATAAATACATAATTAAAGGGAAACCAAAAGGAGTCCAGATTTAGGTGAACTAGGTCCGTCGGTTTGAGGGAGAAGTGAGCGGAATTATCACCACAAACCTCTCGGTTCGTAAAATTCACATTGTTTAACGGTAACATTGTCGACGTTAATACTTATTTAAACTAGAACTTTCTTCGGTACCGTGACATTGAGTTATTGAAACATTGTGTCGATAGTAATATTATTCCTATTTCATGGTGTCTCAGAAGGACCACTCTGTAGTCGAAAGAACTCGTCCTCTTCTTCCTCTCCCTCGATCTGTTCCTACGTGAAGTGGAGGGAGGATCCTCTTAGTAATCGGTTGAACATGTGAACATTTAAGTATTCGACGTAGGTCCAGATGTCTGTGTTTCTGTCTAATGACTACAAGGAACTTACAATTTTACTGACTACTTGAATTAGAATTGCTATTATATGGATATTTCTTTTTCACGAAGGGACTACTCAGAGTCTTTAGGACTTGTTTGGTGTGTACGCCGCCCCCCACTTGTACGGACAAAGATCTTTGTTTTAAGGTTCATATAAGTTTTAGTGAGCCAAAAGAGACAAAGGTACATGACAAATCAGTGTGTTAATGGTTAATAATTAGAATAATTAATCATTAAGTCTACCGGAGGATAGGAAAATAAGGATAAACTTCAAATAGACAAATCGTGGAAAACCACGTTACGATTCAGGTTTCAAAAGATATAGTGACAAAGGAAGAACTGAAAATCGAGTCTCTTTTCTCCCTTCGGATAGTAGGGGTGTCCTAAAATGACTCCGTTTATTCGGATTAAAGTGAATACGAAATTAAGAATGTTATTACTGTTTTGATGTATCTTTAGAAAAAGAAAATGATTCCAGACTGATAAGACTGAATTTTAAAGTTTTCACACCCCTAAACTATCGACGGATTATGCAAAGATCACTTATAACTCGTTTACTTGTTTCGTTCGAGAAACAAAACGATAAAGGTTGAGATAATACTTACGTGTGTGTGTGTGTGTGCATTCATTTTGTTGGTTTAATAAAGACGAAAGTGTCTTTTACGTTCTTCGTTCTTCTCTGTTCGTCCAAAGTAGGGTCATCCGTGGACCGTCGAAGAGTGTAAACCGTGACCTACAGACTGGTTTTGTTTTCGTGTTAGAATACCACTTTAAATAGGGAAGTAGTCAGAGAGTCGAGTGATTTTTGGCCGTAGTTCGTCTGAATGACAATCCGTTGAACTGGACCACATTGGCGACGGTGTATCGTTGGGTTACTTTATAAATAACCACCAAGAATGACGAGACACCTCGGGAGGGGAGAGGGTATAGGAAAGAAGGGTTAGAGTGAAAAGAACGAGGAAATGGTAGTTTAGAAACGGGAACCATGAGTCATGTAGTCCCACTTAATATGTATGAACGAAGACTTTACTCCGATCTTTTAGTTTTATAAACAGGACGGTTCCTCTCTTTTTACGAGGTTTGGGTTGACTTTTTTTAGTGGGTATTCTGTCTGTCAAATTTGATACTTTAAGTTTGTCAATTACTATAAAAAAAGTCCGAAGGTTTCAGTTTTACTTTTTACAGTACATTGTGTATGACTGTTGAACCTAAATGTTCGACGTTTAAAGTATACTCACTTTATTGATTTGTGAAAAAAAGGTCTAGTATATTAAGTGTGAAGATCGTTGAGGACTAATACGTAAACAGGGTGCAGACTATCTCCTGACCCTTAAATGTTTATTTGTGGTTTTGGACTCATCCCGTTTAGGTGGAGTATCGTCTGAAGTTTTAGATAATGTGAACCACATATCGTCGAAATATGTATAACGGTTTTAGACTATACTAGGTTTACAGGAAGTTGGTCACTTACCTATTTGACACCAGATCGGTGTGTTATCTTGTGATGAGTTGTTATTGTCCCGAAGGGACCACCGAGTCTATCAGTTCTTAAACGAACGTTACATCCTCTGGACCCAAACTCGGGACGCAACTCTTATAGGGGAACCCTTCTTTTACCGTTGTGTAAGGTCATAAGAACGGAACTCTTAATGTACCTGTCTCCTCGGACCACCCGATGTCAGACACCCTAGAGTTTCTCAACCTGTACTGACTCACTGATTGTGAAAAGAAAGTCGTTATTTTTCCTTGTTTGGTGACTATGTGTGTGTTGGAACACGTACTTTAGAGTTTACGTAATATGATCCACTTTCTTAGGTCTGAGTTTCCGATGTTTGATGAAATTGGGTAAGTATACTGTAAGATCTTTTCCGTTTTGATATCCCTACCTTTTGTCTAGTCACCAACGGTCTTCGACCCACACCTCCTTCCCCCTACTGACATTTGCTACGTCTTCCTAAAGATCACCACTACCCTGACTAGACACATAACACCACCACCACCAATGTGTCGACAGATGTAAATAGTTTTAATTGTCTTGACATGTGATTTTTCCTGTCTAAGATGAGACATTTAATCTGGAATTAAAATTTTTTAGTTAAATACCATCCTTTTTTAATTTGTCACTAAAAGAAGCCCTCCCTCTGATCACTGACCCCTTCTCCGAACCCCCCACTACCCTTGTTAGATCTAGGATTTGCCCAAAATCCGACGTGTATACATACGTAAACAGTCCAGAGGTTCTGACACATGTAAATTGTAAACACTCAAAGTGACATGTACTTCAAATATAATTTTTTTTGTTTAGGGTCTTTCGTTTATGTAATTACCGTACGTACGACTTCACGAACTTTCCCTTACCTGACTACGAACGTTAAATAAAAATTTATGTAGTTTTTGGTCTACCTATTTACCTATTTACTAGTGTCTGTCCACGTATCTATACGTTTAATTTACCTAATTATCTACTCATTTCTACCTATCCATGTATCTATCCTCTATTTTTTTCGTACATTTACGATTACCACCTGAGATTTGTCGTTCATATTACCACTAGTAAAATTTAAGAAATTAAAACGACATACAGACTTTTAGTATTACTTTACCCCTTTTGGTTAATACTTCTTAATTTTATATATGTATTGTGTCACTTCTAAAATTTCCTAAATTATTTTTAATAGGGTCGAATTTTTCGACAATCCATGGTAAAAGGGGTACTCATAAGAAAGATCAGTACATTGTATAGTCTAATTTTTGAACATTTAATACGGTGTTTACGTCTCTCGACACGGACAGTGAAGTGTCAAACGAGTTGATATTTAAACTTAATCTGTGTATACCCATTTGTACCCGAGACGAATGTGAAGACTATTCTCTTTTAACTGAGAATTTCTTACCGAAGGATTAAGGGATGGTGACAATAATTGAGTATATGTCCTACGATCTTGACTACGTTTTCCCTCCTTGTAAGATTTAAAATAAGGGTCACTCTATTAGCGTTACGGGACGTTTCCACCTCGACCGCTCAGTTCCTTGACCTTTTCAGGTCGAGAGACATGATCACTAAGTAGAACAATAGAAGGAAATCTCGGTGTGGCCTCGGAAACGGGAGAGCCCCCATTAAATCGTCAGAGTCCAAGACAAGATCCGACCTGAAGGTTGGACAAGGAGGACGATGACGACGACGACGATTCAGCGAAGTCAACACAGGTTGAGACACGTTGGGGTATCTGCCGTCGGGTGGTCCGAGACGGTAGGGACCCTAAGAGGTGCGTTCTTGTGACCTCACCCAACGGTAAAGGAAGAGGTTACGTAATTTCACTTTTCAGTTTCACTTCAGAGAGTCAGTATAGACTGAGAATCGCTGGGGTACCTGACGTCGGGTGTTCCGAGGAGGTAGGTACCCTAAAAGGTCCGTTCTCATGACCTTACCCTACGGTAACGGAAGAGGCTTGGACAAGGATAGTCAATTATTGTTGATGACCAATCTTGAGTACAGATTCCTCAACCTTGAAAGAGAATACTTCCCCGTGGCAAAATTACTGTGACGAAATTTTAGATGTTTAGACGTGTCGACTAGTCTTCCGACTATTTATCTACGAAAGTAAAGTTTATGGGAACAACACCGACGAAAGTCCAATCGACATCACTGGGCGGGGGGGGTGGGGTGGGGGGTGCGGCGGAGGGAGCGTGGTGGGGNCCGGAATCATCTACACATATTCTCTGTCGGGGAGGGGGCGGGTGTGTGTGTCTCCAGTCCATATGTCTCGAGTCGGTGTCTCTTTTAACCGAAACAGAGAACCTTAGTTCTTCTTGTCAAACATTTTACAAAATGATCCCCGACTTTCTCTAAAAGATGGTTTGTTGTTTCTTCGTTAATAGTACCCACCCCTGTCCCGTTGAAATTACCGAAATGATATTCGATCCCTTAGTTAGATTTACAGGGTTGTATGTATATACCATTTATTTATTACCAATGAGATTCGTCCGAGAATATATTACTATTGCTTGTGAAGTACTGTATCCTTTGTACCCTTTAGAGGACTAAATGACACCAGCACCATCTTCCGCCAAAACTAGGTAAAAGTGGGAATCGACACGGAATGCCGTCAATGTACACGATTACAGAGTCATAGTCATACGAAAAAGTATTGACATTAGAGTTTTGCTAAACGGATATTTAATCTTAACAGTCTGTATGTTTTATTATTGTCTCTTATGAGTCAATTGAAAGGTAAAGTCCACTTTTGTATAATAAAATTATCTTCATACCGGGTGTGTTATAAACCCTGTACGATCATAATTCTTATATAAGACAATAAACCTTCGGATTTATATTTATCTTTGAACTTTCACAAGCACCTTTCGAAAATTTTGAAATAATTCCCCTTGAAGGGACCCCCAGGTCACCACTTCTGTGACACGAAGGTTACATTCCCCCGTGTCCAAACTCGGGACCAGTCCATTGTTCCTAGGGTGTACCTTGATCCTGGACTATACGGTGTATCACACCGGTTTTTTTTATTTTGGTTTTGGGGTTTTCATAATTAACTACGAAAGTTTTCAGAGTCAAAAGGTCACAACAGTCTTAATAAACTCCTATCCTTGATTACGACTCTTGACCCAAAAGACCGAAGGTCGGACCTGAAATCCAAATGATCTGCCATTCGAGGTACCCAACCTCTCCCACTACCGTCGCGTGAGGTCACAAGAACGGACCTCTTAGGGTCCCTACCCCCTCGGACCACCCGACGGCAGACACCCCAGTGTGTCTCAACCTGTGCTGACTTCGCTGAATCGTCGTCGTCGTCGTCGTTCGAGGTACCCATTCGAGATGTCCCTTTTTCGAGACCACAGATCGAGTCATAAAACGTGGTCTATTCGAGAGTTTTAATATGGACCTCTTTCATTTACTTTCTTACCGACTTGAGGTCTGTCAGGAGCGTCCGATAGAGTAAAGACCCTCTTAAGTCAAAAGGGGCATAACTCATTACTGGGGTATAAAAGGGGATTCAGAGGTACCTCAAAGGTACAAAGAGTATAAGAGATCACTTATCTACCTAGAACTTTTCCCCGAAGGACGACCAGGTTTTTCATTCAGACGTTTCGAACAGGTATAGAACTCCCTGTAATGACCTTGTAAGACAGATCTCGTTTCCGACTGTCGAACTCGACTCGACTGGACTCGGTTCGACTCGGTTCATTTAAACGTGATTCTGTGTCAGTACGGGAAGTAGACGAGTGAGACGAGCGGAAAACGGAAAAAATAAAGACCCCACATCCTAGTGACGGATCCACTTTTGAGTTTGGACTTTTGTGAACAAATCGAAACAGTTGTCTAATTTCTTCTTAGATGTAGGGTGGTTGTCAAAGGTACTTAACATGGGTGGGAATAAGTTAGACTAAAATAAAAACCGGAGAAGATGAAGGATGGATGGTAAGAGTGATGGGAGGGTTATATAAAGATTAAAGGTACCGTTCGAAAATTTTTAAACAAGGGAAAACAACAGGTAAGTCTTCCATAAAGAGATTTTTGGTGTATTTTAGAATTTAAGGAATCTTCTTGAACACAATTGATACAGAACGATATGTTTTGACGTAAAACCTTAAGTACTTGTAGTCATTATTATTGATGGTAAGAAAAATAGTATGAAAACATAGTCACTCTCTGTCTATGACACTTTTGTTTCTTCGTTACAATGGACAAGGAGTAAATAGTATACGTAACGACTTATCCATTCCAGACATAGACAGAGTTCTGATTGGTCCAATAGGAGTTCAGATTAACGTTTTAAGTGAGAAAACCCATCTTGTCCCAGGTCCCCCTCTCGACTTACACGATTCTTGATAAGATTCATGACCCTCTTTCTCTTCCTCCTTCAAACCTTTCTGTAATCTTGTCCTTATACTTTTCCCTTGTAAACTATCCGTTACACCTGGTTGTCGTTCTAGTGTTCACTGTAGCCAAGTTCTACAATTAATTACCGAGTCTTACTTTCAGTCTTTTATCTAGTGGACGAGGTACTAAAATGTTCACTTTATTCGGGTCACTCCTCACTAGACGATTATCGTTCAACTCGATCCTCTTGACGATTCTGGTCTTAGGTTTATAGGGTTGAGATAAGTTATGAAGAAAGTAAAATACTTTGTCAAAGAGGTTGACCGATGGGTTTTTACTCTATCATGACACATACAGTGGTATTTTACTACTCAAGATTCGTTTAACTCTCTTTCAATATCGGGGAAATAATAAAGGAGGTAGTAAATAAAAGGACATTTTCAATTAAACATTTATAGTAAATAAGTAAGTAAATAAGAGGATAACTACCCAGGAATACACGGTCTATAATAAGGTCCAGTTCCCATATGATGTCAATTAATCTACCCCGAGGATGGAAATGACTCAGAATAGGACCTTCCCTTTTGGGCGTTATTAGTTTATTTCTTTGTTATACCAAAGTTTAAGTCTGTCCATAGTTTCTCCTTTAATTATACAGTTCGCTCTGTCCTCGACCCGTCTACTCGAATTCCTACATATAATCGTTCCTACTGAGGACTTCCAGGAAGTTTCATCCACTGTAAACGAAACTATACACTTACCCCTCTTCTTTGGAAATACGTTTCTGGTTTCCTTTAAACAAGGTCGGTTTCCCTTTCTCAAACCACAAATATCTTTCTCCAGTTACACTGACGTTCACTATTTGTTCTTTCTCCGTAAAGTTTCGGATCGAGTACCTCCATCCTTCTCCGGTCTAGTACTACCGGGACTTTCTACTAGTTCTTTTTCCTAAAATGAGGTTTCAGGTACCTTTGAGAAATGTTCTGAACTAGAGACATGTCAAATTCTTCAAATGAAAGACACCTCTTACTGACGTCTTCTTGTCGTCACCTACACCTTCGTTAACGACCCCAGGTTCAATTTCTGCTCCCACCCAATTGGTCCGACCACCGTCACGTCCTCTCCTTTCGGGTCTAAGGGTCGAAGTTCTATTTAAAATCACCACCTCGGTCGTCCTAGAGAATGACCAAGGTACTCCCCTTTGCTCCTTTTCCCTCTCTTAGTTCTTATCTAACAAGATAAAAACCGATCCTATAGATCTATTTAATACCACGGTAAATGAATTTTCCTTTTCACGGTACCACTACCTACCTTTAATTTTCGTAACATATACAGTATCTTACCAAAACTACGAATGATCTATAGATTAACCTCTACAGTCCCTCCACTCTCTTCCTCTATATTTAATCTTCGTTCCTGTGGTCGTATTTCGACTCGGGACTCGAGAGATTTTAAATATCCACTCCACCACCTCTTGGTGGGTCTTTCTCAACAAAAAGTTCTTCCTCGTTTACTAGTTAGTGGTGTAGTTCACTTTCTATGTCCGTCTACTCTTTACTTGAGTGTATGTACTTTATAGTTTCGTAACAACTATAGTTGTTTTTGTCCCGGTCATCTTTGTAAAAAAATTTGCAGTTTGTCACACCTTTCCATTAATTCTCAATAAAAATGTACAAACACAAAGGAAGGTTTGGATACGACGTATATTGATGTGTGTGTATATGTGACCAGAAAAACAAAAATTTGTATTTTGTATTTGTCCTATCCGAGAAGATATGTCAAAAATAAAAAAAATGAAATGTATAGTAAAAGTTCTAAAAAGGAATGGTCATACATATCTAAATATTGTAGTAAAATTACCTCTTGAATGATAAAATAATATTCTTAAATTGGATACGAAAACTAGAAAAGAATATACATGTTTAGTAATATGACATGATATGTAGTTATAAAGGGACTCATGTACGTACTTGTTACTACTCAGAAGTTTACTCCCCTCTTAGTTACCAGTCTCCTTTAATTCACGAGTGAGGGGTCTCTAGTCTCGTTCTTATTCCTAGGTTTCGAAGAAAGACGACATGGTATAACGGAGAAAAAATACAGTATTCTTAACTAACCGTAAACCATCTTAACTCGTGTCTTTGTTTTAAATGTTCGCGAAAAATTGTTTAGTACGGAAAAGTTACCACTACAAAATCAACCTAGAGAATAAATGAGAGTGTAAGTAATTTTATTTATATATTTAGTCATACAAAGAGAAGTTTCAGTCTGTTTTGTCGAAACTCAAAACAACAACAACGACCGAAAACAACAAAAAAACGACAAAAGTGAATAACGAATGAATAATATAGGATTCAACGGGTTCTCAAGTTGTCTTAGACACCGAGATTTCAAGGGAAGAATTCTGTACAATGTCTGGTTTACAAACACAAAGACGTTTTAAGTATACAACTTTGGATTATGAGTTACACTACCGTAGATCTCCAGACCAGAAACCTTGCATTAATCCAGTACTCCCACCTCGAGGATATTTACCCTAATCACGATAATATTTTCTCTAGGGTCTCACGAGGGAACGGAGAAGACGGTCCACTATAATGTCATTCTCCTACTGACAGATACTTGGTCCTTCACCCGAGAGCGGTCTGTTCTTTAGACGCTAGTGGAACTAGAACTTGAACTAGTTCAAGTAGTGGAACTTGAAGGGTCGGAGATTCTGTTCTCCTTTATTTAAAGACAACGAACGTTCGATGGATCAGATACTATAGAACAGGATTCGTTGGACTTGATTCTGGTCTGGATAGATCTTTAAGTCTTACAACAAAAGTAAGGTAAAAGTAAAGTAGTGGGCGACAACATCTTCGAGTATGGAAGTCAGTCAAGTCAAGTCAAGCCAACGAGTCAGCACAGGCTGAGAAACGCTGGGGTACTTAACGTCGTACGGTCCGGAGGGACAGGTAGTGGTTGAGGGTCTCAAGTGAGTCTGAGTGCAGGTAGCTCAGTCACTACGGTAGGTCGGTAGAGTAGGAGACAGCATGGGAAGAGGAGGACGGGGGTCAGGGAGGGTCTTAGTCTCAGAAAAGGTTACTCAGTTGAGAAGCGTACTCCACCGGTTTCATGACCTCAAAGTCGAAATCGTAGTAAAGAAGGTTTCTTTAGGGTCCCAACTAGAGGAAGTCTTACCTGACCAACCTAGAGGAACGTCAGGTTCGCTGAGAGTTCTCAGAAGAGGTTGTGGTGTCAAGTTTTCGTAGTCAAGAAGTCACGAGTCGAAAGAAGTGTCAGGTTGAGAGTGTAGGTATGTACTGGTGACCCTTTTGGTATCGGAACTGATCTGCCTGGAAACAACCGTTTCATTACAGAGACGAAAACTTATACGATAGATCCAACCAGTATTGAAAAGAAGGTTCCTCATTCGCAGAAAATTAAAGTACCGACGTTAGTGGTAGACGTCACTAAAATCTCGGGGGGTTTTATTTCAGACTGTGACAAAGGTGACAAAGGGGTAGATAAAGGGTACTTCACTACCCTGGTCTACGGTACTAGAAGCAAAAGACTTACAACTCGAAATTCAGTTGAAAAAGTGAGAAGTGAAAGTGAAAGGAGTTCTCCGAAAAATCGAGGAGAAGTGAAACACGGTATTCCCACCACAGTAGACGTATAGACTCCAATAACTATAAAGAGGGCCGTTAGAACTAAGGTCGAAGACGAAAAAGGTCGGGTCGCAAAGAGTACTACATGAGACGTATCTTCAATTTATTCTTCGAGTATGGAATCTTTATGATTTATTTGATTCTTTTATGATTTCTAAAATGTAGATTGAAGAGGAAGTTCACTGACTTCACCGTTTTTAGGTATTAGATGGGATGGGGACAGGATTAAGGAGAAGGATACAAATGTACCAGTACTGAAATAAACAACAAACAAGAAAAGAAGTTGAATAGGACAAAGGAGGTCCGAAGTAAAGGACAACTCTGACAACAGTCACCTTTTGACCAATTTTTGTATTCTTCTCGATCTCACTTGTAAGGGGTGTGGTGGTGGTGGTGGTACAGGAGTGGACGTCGTCGGAGAAGGAGTTTTGAGTTCTCGAGACTCGGATAGTAAATAGGAATTTTTAGAACTATAAAACCAAACCTCTGATTCTGTATCTCTTTTTAGTACGAACTAGGTGGGTCCCCTCACACTGACTGTGTGACTTTGGTCGCAAGTCCAGTCCCATTCTGGCTCCGGTTTAATACTTCCACGACTGTGGACGGAAGGGTGGAACGGGTAGAGCCCCTACTGTTGGACCCCATGGGAAGTCTACGTAAAAACAACCGGGGTACGTATACAAATTTGAAAGTTTAGTAACCGGTTGTAAAGTTTGACTCTTTACAGGACACTTTCAGGTCTGAACGGCCAAGACTTCACCGTCCGGGTTCGGTCGAGTGATTGTACTACGACGACCCGTCACCGATGAGGGTGTGTGCACCGTCCCCGAGAGGGGAGACAGGATATGGGTGACTAAAAGGTAGACCGGGTAGTATGAACAAAGAATAGAGGTTAGGTGACACCCGTACACTCAAATATTGAAAGTTTTACTTTCCGACGGTTCACGAGAGATTATTTCTAAACCGTTGAAAAGGTTTCATCGAAATTTTTGATGAAAAACTTAAGTGAGGACAGATATTCCCTAAACCCAGTACTGGGTTTGAGAGGGTAGTCTCTTGGATCGGCATATGTTAGACTGAGAGACCAAAGACTAGTAAGTCTGTAGATCCTCACACTTTTGTTCTGTCTTTTCTTCCCTTCCGCCTCCTAAATCACCGTAGACATGGGTGTGTGAGGAAGACGGAGACGATGTGAGGGTCGGTAGGACGGTAATATGGACGTAGTGTCCAACGTTTGAATGTCGACTTTACGAAGAGGGTCCTCAGATGTGTTAGATCGTCCCAAACGTTTCCGTGTCTTTACGATAGTTGTCGACTTCGGTCCTGAAACGATATCGTCAGTGTAAAGTATTGACCACTTTCCACCAATTTCTTCCAGTAGGTCTTGTTCTCTCGGGGGGTTGTACGGACAACTCGTGATGTAGGTGTAGGAGAGACGAATAGTAGTCTGGGTTCGGGTGTGACGAAGGTCTTCTTGTGTTCCGTAAGAGTTCTATAGACCATTGATGGAAATAAGTGACCACTCTAGGACGCTCCGTTCACACATCAGTAGTCCCAATACTGTGTACGACTCTTGTGTGTCGGAACCCAAGGACGGGGTCTCTTCTGACGGGGAGAGCAGGTTTACTTGTATGGGTCTTAGAAGGGTGTTCGGGTCAGTGACTCGTGTTCAGTGACTCGTGTTCGGGTCCTTACAACAATATTTTGACGTGAAGTGTCTTGTTTCACTTTAATACTTCAATCGTAGTTAAAGTCTGGTCTTTCGTCTTTTGATTGGATGGTCTCTTTCGTCAGGTCCCCTTGGGGTTAACGTTACTCCCGTACACTCCACTCTCCTTGACCCCGTCGTCGGCCTTGTCCTTCGTGAACACGAGCCCCATCTTCCTTACACCTTCTCCGTTTCGACGTCAAGTACGGACCCTTATCCCGTTCTACCTCGCGTCTGTGAGGACTCGTAGATAAAGATTGACTTATTCCAAAGAAATGAAAGTTTCTAGGGGACCCGTCTAGTCCACACACGTTTGTTGAATATTTACCAAACGAAGTCTCAATTCTTTTTCTGATTTGATTACACGACCAGCAGAGGTATCTAGTCACTATACAGTTAGATGTCACTTCTATTTGACTAAGACTTTAATATTTCACTTAGGTACCCTTTACCCCAAACGGACTATTTATCTACATATGTTGAAAAGTCCTTGTACTGGTGATACATGTTGTTTCATGAGGACATGAGAGTGAAATGAAGTAGTGTACCGGAAAAATTTTAATCAAAAATAACCTTATATCGTGTATGTGTGCGAGTTGACGAAATGTTACAACATAAGTAAAGACGACATGTCGTTTCACGTAGTCGAAATACATATGTACACCTTTTCACGATTCAGCAAGTTGACGTAGGTTGAGAAACGTTGGGGTACCTGACATCGGGTGGTCCGAGGAGATAGGTACCTAAGAGGTCCGTTCCTATGACCTCCCCCAACGGTACGGGAGCAGATACCCTAGAAGGGTTAGGTCCCTAGTTTGGACGTAGAGAATACAGAGGACGTAACCGTTTACCCAAGAAATGGAGATCACGGTGGTCCCTTCCGGTACATATGTATGTAACGGAGAAAAGACCTAAAGGAAAGGTAAATCCAGTGGTCTCTCGTGACGCATGTCGGGGGACTCGATATGTCATCCAAGAGTACTCGATAGATCAAATATGTACCATAGTTGTCACACATATATATATATATATCTATCTATGTGTGTGTGTGTGTTACCGTATAAGGAGTCGGTATTCTTCCTTATCTTGACCCAGTAAACGTTTCTACACCTAACTGGATCTTTGACAGTATGTCCCACTTTATTCAGTCTTTCTCGTTTTGGTTATAGTATATAATTACGTATATACACCTTAGATCTTTTTACCATATCTACTGGAACAGACGTTTTGTCTTTATCTCTGTATCTGGGTCTCTTGTTCGTATATCTGTGATTCTCCCCTTCTCCCATCACTCTACTTGACCCTGTAATGTACCAGAAGTGGGAACTCCGGTTTTCTTTTTAAGGATAGTAGACTTTTAGTTTAGGACCTATGTTACCCACGGTTGGTCCTAATGGTTCCTTAAACTCGAATGGAAAGAAGGAAGTGTCAAAACTAAAGTAGACTAGAACGGTTGATAGAGATTAATGAAGTAAGAGGGAAGAACAGACAGAAAAAGGATGTGAGGAAATCGACAGTAACATGTTTCAAGCTTACGGGACAAGATTTTAAGGGAAGTCTCCTTTACCGAATACATATTTACATTGTTTACTCGTTAAAGAGACATTTGATTTCGAAACTTGAATTAAGACCCGGTGTGGCTGTCTCCTGGCTAACGTCAAGACATACTGATTCACTACCCGAGGTTTATATATTTCTTGACATTACATATGTAGATCTTCCATTTTCATCTAGGATGTCCATCTTCAATGTCCGTTCGTCTAAAATCGAGTTGTGCAATTTAGAGAAGTTAATATCTTTACAAACGGAACAGGTAATGAGTCGAAAGACAGTAACCCGTACAAATTGTCTAGACTTTTACTAGGAGTATGTTTATACTACCTCCCATACTTTCGATAACTTATTTTCTCTCTCTTTAGAATGAGATTTCTCGGCTACGACGACGACGACGATCCAGCGAAGTCAGCACAGGTTGAGACACACTGGGGTATCTGCCGTCGGGTGGTCCGAGGGGGCAGAGACCCTAAGAGGTCCGTTCTTGTGACCTCACCCAACGGTAAACGAAGAGGTTACGTACTTTCACTTTTCACTTTCCCTTCAGCGAGTCAGTACAGACTGAGAAGCACTGGGGTACCCGACGTCGGATGGTCCGAGGAGGTAGGTACCCTAAAAGGTCCGTTCTCATGACCTCACCCGACGGTAACGGAAGAGGTCCCTCGGATACTGACGTGTTATTTATTTTGCTACAATTGTCGAAAAGACATAAACTCTATGTGTCGGTATGTTGTGGGTACGTTGTGGTACCCAACTATTCTACTTGAAATCCTTTTTTATTCTGTCCTATTCAACGAGTAGGGACTCTGGTCTCGTCTTCCATTATGATAGGATCTAAACCTATTTTTAACTAGAAATATAAACTTCTGTCTTTTCCCTAATCTTTTCTATTCTCTAACTTTCCGGTTATAGAAGTTCTATTTTAGATTACCCGTTTCCGTCTTCAACACAAACATATAATTGATATGTGCCTCTCCAGTACCCCCGAGTGACTCATTGTCAAATATAAAAAACAAAAATTTTCGGACGAGATTACCCTTTACATCCTAAGACTGTAAGACAAGACCCCTTCCTCCTCTTCTTACCTTCTTTTCATAGAGGAGACGGGGGCGGACATAGACGTACCCGTCGATTTCTCGACATTTCTTGAAAATAAGTGTTCTCGAGGACATCTATTGCGGGAGAAACTGGTTTTACGGTGTCCCGACCGTTTCTAAAGATTCGTCTAATTACTCTCCGAAGACCCTTACAATTGAGTTCTGACGACAAAGAGTTTAAATTGGATCCAGAGAACCTCTTTTCGACCACTCAGTTCTTGTAATATTCTGAGTGGGATGGTTGACGACATTGTGACATGGTTGTGAAAAGAGGCTTGACATAATAACATATCGCTACGATAGAATCTTCAGACACCTAGGGACAGTAAACTTTCGATTAGTATTGTATGACAATTGTATACCCTTAGGTCAGATAAGAACAAGAGACACGAGTACACGGGGTTGACTGGTGTCGTAAAAGAATCGTGGTTCTCCCAATAAGAATTGTTGTAACGATGAAAACGTATAGGAAGAAATCTTGGGAGATTCATTTTTGCTATCGTCCCTCGTCTTTCTCGGTACGTTAAATGAGGTCGTTCATTTTCGATCCTAGACAACTCACTTACATAAGGAACGTTAAGTGGGTACACACAAAAGGATAAGACCTCTGCTACTACTTGTTTTTATTGAAGTGCGTAGTGGTTACAAAAGGTGGTTCGGTAAAGTGTACCAGGTAGGGGATTAGTATTTTCACGAAGGTTGAGACCGTGTGTTTCGTAGGTGGTGTGTGTGTGGGTTCTAATTTCTTTTCCTCTAGACGGATCTTTCGTTCAGTGTGACGGTGAAATATGAGGGGTACTCCAGACGACCCTCACTTTTTTATATTTCAGTCGGTTATCTTTAAATGTATCAGAGGTTTAGAAAGGGGTGTTTTGTCAATAATTAATTCACCCTCCTTTTAATTTTTTTTTTTTTTGACCGTCTGTGGTGGAAGTAGTTCATTGGCTTTAATTTTAGTTCCTTTTACTTTGTGTAGTTACAGTACATGGAGGACTAGACTATGTGACCCTTCTTGTGTCGTGAAGAGCCCAAGAATGGTTCGGACTTAGATTAGTGTTTGTTAGTCTGTTCGNTTTTATATTTCAGTCGGTTGTCTTTAAATGTATCAGAGGTTTAGAAAGGGGTGTTTTGTCAATAATTAATTCACCCTCCTTTTAATTTTTTTTTTTTTTTGACCGTCTGTGGTGGAAGTAGTTCATTGGCTTTAATTTTAGTTCCTTTTACTTTGTGTAGTTACAGTACATGGAGGACTAGACTATGTGACCCTTCTTGTGTCGTGAAGAGCCCAAGAATGGTTCGGACTTAGATTAGTGTTTGTTAGTCTGTTCGGGTTGAACTCTCTAAGCGGTTTTATTAACCAGTCATGAGACGTTTTAAAGATCTAGCACTTTCTTTTCTCTCCCCTTCTCTTCCCTTTCCTTCCTCTTTCTTTTGTTTTTCTACTTTCATACTGTCACAAATATGGCTTCCCCGAACCCCTTGTACTGTTGACTACACGAGGACCGAATCTTTTCTCTGTTGACCGTTCTATACTTATTTTAGACATTTACTCTATCATTATGACTTAGTTACAATTATATGTCTAAAATGGTTTTACACTCGGTTACATGTGGACCAATACACAGTTTTTACAGGTACCAAAATCATTTATGTGTCACTTCATAAATTTCCCCGTAACACAGACGTTAAACGTGGGTTTAAAAGTTTTTCTTTAAATATATGTATGGACACGGACGTACACATATCTCTCCTCTCTCTCTTTTACTAGTTCATTCGTACTATTTTACATTTTTTTACAATTGTAAACCCCTGAGACCTTTCGTTTGTATCCTTAAGAAGTATTACGAAAACGTTGAAGAGACATTATTTCCACAAAAAAAAGAAAAAAAAAAGGTTAATTTTTCCTTTGAATTGGATTCGTCGGGACTCGAAAAACTCCTCCTTTGACTCTTCCTCCTTCTTATATCATCTGCGGTAGAGGAAACGAGGAGGTAGGGGTTGTGACTCTTCGTGACATTGTAGAACATTAAATTTTTTCGATGTAAACTTTCGATGACACCCTCCGACGTCGTTCGAACGATTCCCCTGGTGGGATGGGTGTTTAGGAGTTTCGGATTGTGTCCCCGACCGTATAGGGTCTCCGAGTTCTTTACTGGTCAACTTCCTTACTAGCCTCAATTCTTTATAGACTTTTTTTGACACCTGTCAACGGGTAGACCCCGGGAGGTAGACGTTTCAACCATCTTAACACCGTAGAGAACATATTTGTCGACCCACCCTTTCTCCCCGTCCCCACAGTCTTACTCCTCCTTCCATGTCACGGTGGGACCCGACAAGGAACGTGACTCCTCCTCCTCCTTGACTCGTACATGGGACTCCGACCGTACTTGGTCGGGACGAAGAGACGCGACCCACCCCTTCCTACTTGTGTGACTCGTGACACGCAAGGTCGTAGGCTCCAGAGCCAACCCAGGACGTGCACGTTAGACTATGTAACTCTATCCTTCCCTTCTGACTCGCAGGGGTTCTTTGTAATTCCTAACTTTGTCGAGATACAAAAGAAGACAAGATTGGAGGGTTTGGTTAATCATGAGCCTAAAAGTTTAAGTGTAACTGATACGTGTACTCCAGACTTTAATTTTAGTAAATTTAATAACTTCAAGTTCTTTCGAAACCTTTTCAATTGTCTACTTTTTTCACTGAGACGAAGTTTTTGAAACGATTAAGTTCTTGCAGGATTGTCTAACGAAAAGGTCATTGTAAATTAAGACTTATCTCTACTTCCCTTTTATATATATAAATATATTAGGTGTCCGACGGTCTCATAATTCATAGTCCCCTACAAGGAGATTGGGTGCCTTTTAACCCGGGATACTGTTTTCACAAAAAAGATTGGTGGTTCTATATTAAAATGTTAGTACTGTTAACACACTATTATAAGGTCTTTTTTTTATTTGTTCCGTTTGACACCGTGTATTGGCTCCCGTCCTGAGGTTTGACGTTTGGACTAAACGTATAATTAAGTTTATCCCTAGAACAACGAAATTATTCCTTATATTAAAAGCTCCTTAGAGATCCACTCTAACAATACGAGTGACCATCCCTGAACGACTGGTTAAATAAACTTTTACTCGAGTATGTCATTTGGGATTAGTATTGCTCCTTTTTCATTGCGAAGGATTACTCATTTGTTGTTTATACTTGGGTGTCTACTGGTCCAACCATGGCACAGGAGAGAAAGAGGAATGAGCGGTATAGACCCTCCGGTTCACCAAGAGACAGTCTCTGTTAGGGAAGGAGGTTGAATTATTCCTGTCTGTCAATTGAGTAGGGGTCTCGAAATCAACGGTCAATTGATCGGACAAACGGGGATTATGTTGTGGTGGTGAATGATAGAGAGTAAAGTTTCGACTTGACGGTGGTTGTACCTGATACTCTTAGATCTGTATCTGTGTCTACAGGAGGCTCGAAGAGGATCCTAATACAAAAGACATGTCGGGGTTTCCTAACCCCAGTTCTGTTGTACATTCTTTCTAGAGACTACTCGGGGGTTCTCTCCATCGGTCGAAGATAGGTAAGACACGCGTCTTAAGGAGGACAGAGTCTGTACCAGATCCGGTACCAGACCAGAAACCCCAGGGTTACCTGACCGAGATAATTACGGTTGACTTTGACGTTCCTAGTGCCACTGGACTTCGAAGACCTTCTCTGGGACATACCTCGAGTCTATCTTGAAGTCTAAACATACGTTTATGCGTCTTCCATACCAGAGGAATTGTGAAGTGATAAAGACTTATGTAGGGATAGACGGGAGTGTATATGAGAGAAAAGTAAAGAGACACTGTTGAGGATGAAGACTATCGGGACCCGACAAGATGTTGATCCTACTATGTCCGTGAAGTTATTCTTTAGTTTGGTAACGGATAAAAACCAGACTTTTCCTTTATTTCTATGACCTCTCATACTGACGAGAACTTTAAATTCGGAAGCACGATCAATGGTCGAGGATCACACTCTAATGGTTACTTTTTACGTCTTCTAGATAGAGAACCAGGGGTGGGTCGACCAAGAAGAATGGAAACCAAGGTAACTTTACTTTGACACCCAAGGAGACGAACTCTCTTGACTGGAAAATTAGCAGGACGACACTATCTTCACCATCATTAGGAAGTCCCGGGGCTAGACGTTTTCCATCCTCCCTTCCTTGTTTTCTCTCAATTACATACTTTTTTAGAAGCAAAAGAACAAAAAGTAATTTTATTCTTGTGATATGGTTTTTTTTTTTTTTTTGGGTATTTAATACGTCAACGACCGGTGCGAATTTACAATGAACTTGGAACCACTAGTGAAAAGTTTTCTTCCTGTACACTATACTTTACTCACAGGAACTCCGTCACTGACGTCTTGATTTCTAATATTACCCCGTCGGATCCGAGAGGGATAGAGAAAAAATTACAAATTAAATATACGTCGTAAAATTCATTAAGATATAGTTAGATATAGGTTTACACCCTTTATTTTTTTTTTAGCTTATCGATAGACCAATATTTTTGTGTAACGTAAAACAAACGAGACTATTTACATGTTACTTTCTGGAACAATCTAATGAATATAGTAATTAAACTTTGTTCAGGATTCGTCAAATAGTAAACGTTTCTTTTGTGATGGATCAAACAAAGGACTGAAGTCATCTGTCATATTTATGTATCGGGAATAAGTACACGACGTTTTGATTTTCGTCTTAAAGATTTTGTTTTCTAATGTACAGAATAGTCGATTTGAAGGACACACTTTTATCGAATTAACGGGAATAGAAATGGTAAAGAAATTGTCTAAACAGAAGAGTAAATACGTGGGGAAAGAAATCAATTTTTGTTAATCCAAATCCTATCGACATTTTTATTTAGGGACATGTAAGATTTTTTTTTTTGGTGTTAGGGTTTGTTAGTATAAGAAAGTCATCTAGTACTTTATACCTAGTGTATTACCTGTAATTTAGTACGTTGCTCGATTACGTCCTCTCGAACCAAGATCTAAACCGAATGTCAGTGGTTTTTACAGAAACACTTATTTAACGTATATGAATGATACGGAGTCAAAGTAACAGATATTTTGACCTGAAGTCCGATCAAGTACAGATTCTAGTGATGCCGAGAGTCTAAGGTAAGAAATTGTGAATATGAAAGGAACGAAAACCCGTTTATATAATTCCCAGATAAAGAGGTGACGAGATGACATTTTCTTACTGATACTAGTTCTATAAAAGGTTAATCCTGTTAAGGTTTCAATCCGGAAGAATTAAATTTTTTTGTCTTCAGTAACCGAGTCGAATGAAAAAAGTCTATTTCCCAAATAAAAAAAAGGGTAGAAAAGTAGTGTAAGAGTTTGTAGTAGGGTGGGAAGGTTATCCCTACTAATTTGTTTAAAGACACGGTAAATTCTTAGTAGAGGAGTGACCCTGAAGTACGAAATTAATTTACAAAGAATAGAAGTAATTTATACTTACAGACATCAGAGGGTGAAGACTAAGTTCACCTTTGACGGGTCTATATGTGTCTTCTCTAGGACCTGAGACGTTTGTTCACCCTTTACTCCTTTAAGATCGATTTTGAAGATTAGAGTCACTAGGACTAGAGACTTCATTATGTTTTGTTATTCCTTCTCCCGTGTCGACGGTCAGGGTCAGAGATTCCCACAAAATTCTTCCTAAATGTCCGGTTAAAATTTTAAGGTTGCCTGATTCCCATCTTAAGTCCTCCTCGACGAATTAGGAAATAGTCTTTTAGAATTTTAGGGTTCTTCGAATCTCGAAAGTAGAGCACCTCGAAGACAGTTCTTACGAGGAACCCATTTATGTCATCAAAAACACTTTTCCTTGTCTCTTAGAGACTCCTTCTTAAATAATGATTGTACTTTTTATAGTCACACAAATTCTAGTACAGGTGAGTTGATAATGTCTTAAAGAAGGTGATATCCTTTGCTAACTTAAGTTGAGTTGATAATTTGGTACCTACTTTATGTGGGACTTTTATATAAGTCTAGGAAACGCCGAAGTTACCAAGTCCGGTCTTAGGACCGGATTACGTCATACATGTACCTCGACCTTTCACCTTGGGAATAGAACTGAATTGAAGCGACTTTAGACCCTATGTAGTGAATTGGAGAAACCCGGAATCAAAGGAGTTGACACTTTATTCCTGTGTCCTTCACATCACGTGTCTTTAACCCGTAGTCTCACTTTACCCTCTACTGTCACAAATACTCAAGTGTACCGATATCTCTATCTTACATTGTCGTCCATGTAACGGAGCTGTCCAGTGACGGACAGTGCGTCATTCACCGTCTTCCAACTCAAAGGAAACATTTAAATATAAATTTAGGATGGAAGAGAGTGGAGAATAGAAGTTTAATTAGGGAGTGGAGACAGAGAACCAGTCCTAAGGAGAACTAGATGAGACCATCTATATGGAGGGAATAAAGTGACCGTTTTTAGTTTTCCCAACTACTATGTGACAACTGTTCCTACATCCGTGTTTACGTCGAATATGTCCTAGCCATTTCGAGACCATGTTCACAAACCTCTCAGTAAACCAGTATAGCTATTTTGATATGTGTCATGAATTGAAAACTGAATCGGAAAGATGTAGAATTTTAATTAAGATGTCTATATTCTCAGTGAATACTTGTTCTTACCGATAAACCGTCTCGTTTAAAACATTTTCGTTTTCTTCCGTTAGTCGACCGACGGTAGCTACCCACTAACCAAGATGCACTTGACTTTACCTAACTAGAAGTTCCATCCCCCATTTATTTATTTATATCCACGTCTCTCCGTATATAATACTGGGTTAAAAAAGTCCTCTTTTTCCTTCTTAGATCTCCTGTACACACAAATATACTTACCCCATAAAGTTCTTCCTTTGCTGTTTGACTTCTTCTTCCTAAAAGTAAAGTAATAAATACACCTACGTAATAAAAAAAAATTTGAATTGTGTTTGTTTATAGACTTTGTCATGTGTTGGTTTACGGTAGATGAAAAGGTCCCCTTTTATACGAGTAGCTTAGGGTATCCTGACTATGTCCCTCGGTGTAGATAAACCCGGTATTCAGAAAAATCGTCATTAGAAATAAATTATAGGTAGAAATTCCCTAAGGTAAAGGAGTTATCGTCCCCAGGGGTTGGAAACCCTAGATTACGGACTACTAGACTCCACCTCGACTACATTATTATCTTTGTTTCACGTGTCATTTATGTTACAAGAACTTCGTAAGACTTTGGTAGTGGTGGGGGATCAGGTACCTTTTTAACAGAAGGTGCTTTGGTCCAGGACAACGGTAGCTCGAACCCCTGGCGACGAGATATCCAACGTCTTACCGCAAGTGACTAACCGACTACGAAGTTAATGGCTTACGGACAGCCTCAGCTGACTCGTTGAAGTGAAAGTGAAAGTACATCTCGGTTACAGTACAATAAATTGAAGTAGAGGGGTTCTCGAAAACTTCTGTTTATAGTAATAGAGGTTCAACTATTTCCTCCGACAGCTCCGAGATCATCACAGGTTTACGTGTGTCGACCATAACACTCCACTATTTTACATGTGGAAATAACTGACAGAGTGTAGCCCCACTTAAATCAATTCAAAGTACCACGTAGAGTGCCTACCCGAGTGTTCTACGCAAAGTTGTAGGAAGATCACTCAGAAGGATATGACGTCTCGATTTAAGAAACGTTGGTCTCAAGACTTACACTAATTCCAAGATGGTTTTTTTCCGTCTGATACCGTAACACTCCGTACGAGAACCTCTGTAAATACAAAAAATTACTACCACCACCATCTCCAGAATCATGGACCAACGATCGAAAGACCCGTAACTAAACGTGTAGGACAAAACAGTCAGTCAACCTTTCTCTAAACTCTTCTTGATGTGCCCATAGTATCCCATCGAAGGAGGAAGGAGTCGACGGAGTGACTTCGTCTTCGTCGACGAGACCACCCCCGGGTAAGACATCACCGAAACCCTCGGAAAAGACTTTGAACCGAAAGGACTACTTAAGAGGTTCGATAAATTATCAGTTATCACTTACAGAAGGTTTTGTCTGGTTCGTGACCTAAGTCGTCAACCGAGGTGACTTGTAAGGTTTAACCTATCTACTGTTGAAGACTTTTTCATTAAAATGCGTATATGTTAGAGTGCACTGAATCTCTGGGAGGTTCAATACATGGAGACTTCAGTACTCGATGTCCTTTTTGGTTCGAGGTCCGATGTCACAGGTGAGACTATAGGACAGACAATTTATCGATGTGACCAAAGATCCGAAGAGTGTCGACGAGCGTGGTTTGAGGAGAGAGGTCAGAAAGATATATCACCGGTCTCAATCCATATTTTACATGTAAACCGACAGTATACAGTATGGGGACTAGGTTTAGGAACTTACCGAGGGGAAACGAGAATTTTATTTATCATTCTAAATTATAATAAATTATTATGTCAAAAATTTCATTTATTATTATTGTAGTTGTAAATACGACATGGTCCTTCGTCAGATGTACGAAATGGACTGAGTACCTCATCTCGTACTAGGTGGAAGCTGGACGTCCCGGACACCCTAGTGCACGACGGAGGGAGAACGGAGCGTAGTTCAGTGTAAACGCCCGTTAAGGAAGTCAAGGTCCTGGGAGAGGGACAACGTGGGAAGGGATGGTCGTCGGGGGTGGAACGAAAGAGAAGGAATGGGAAATCCAGAGTGGTGTTCTTCCTTCGGACGTTTGAGGGCCTGGACCAGTCGAAGGAAATAATGTAGTAGAGTGTCGTAGGATTCTAATATATGGAAATCAGTATGGACCTAATCACGTTAATAAGAAACTTATACACAGGGGTGGACGTACGGACATTCAGGGATGTTCCATCTCCACGGAGACAAACAAGGGTCAAGGGCCATGTACCGAGTTGTGTGTCACACAAGAGTCCTCCCTTTTCTGAGAACTCACTTACTACACTTTTAGTCTTATGAATATAACGATTTCGATGTCTACAATCTCGATATAGACTAAGTTTTAGAAGTCATACTCTTAGTCTCGATAATTTAATTCAGGGGGGGTTTTCTTTTTTTTCGCCCCCCCCCCGCCAATAAAGATGGGATTGACTTCAGGGTTTAGACGACCCTAATACCAAGACTTCCACCATCCACTCTGTAGATGTAAAAAACCGTTCGGGTCTCGATTCCTCGTCACACGTAATCAAGTTAATAAGGTGGAGTAGGTTTTTTTTCATTAGATATAATTTATAAAAGTATAGAAAGAATATACAAATTCTATTTATATTTTTATTATAGATAGATATTTTTGTGGATTTTCGTAGTAATACGGAGAGTAGATCATTATACGGAGAATAGCCGTTCTTAACACAGAAAATATAAGAAAGTTGTCGTAACACGGACAACTCCCGTAAATTATTTGTGATTCTTCTTTTTACAGTATTGTACAACCTTCACTAAGTTTTCTTTCTGTCACATACTTTTGTGTCGTCATTACAATAGATATCCGTCCTTAAAGTAAATCTAGGAGACCCCTTTACATTTCGTTTTGTACTGACACAAAGATGCAATACGTTATCGTTGTTCCCGATTTTGTTCCTTGTTGTGTATTGATTGTGACCCTGTAGAATGTTCACTTAGTTCTTGATTTCCTCATCTACTTCATATACTAGTTATCGTCTAGTTTCGAGTGTGAAAAGGAATTATGGTGTATTTCCTTGCTCTTATTAAGGAAGGGTAAACTAAAAAAATTTGAGGAGAAAATATATCGATGAGAGAAGGAACGGATCGGTGTGTTGAGAATATGTGTTGTGATTCAACTACTTAAAGTAGAGAGTAAGTGTTAAGACAGTTCGTAAACACGAAAAAGAAGGAATCAGCATCGGGAAGTAGGAACGTGAGTCTTAAAAGGATAGTGATGAAAATGAGTTTGATCTAATACAAGAATCCTTTCCGAAAAATATTTGAGAAAGATGATTCCACATTTACTGATCATTCTGTGACAGGACCAAGAAGGTACCTGTTCACGTAAACTAGTCTTGTAATTTTGTATTCGGTTTATTCACTCAAGTGTCACGAACGTTAATTTTTTTTTTTTTAGTGACAGTTTTTGTCTTAGTAACCTCCGAAAAAGGGGGGGAGAAAAAGACGGTCATCCTCTCTTGAAAAGCACAAGGATTTAAGGATACAGTGTCCACTCGACAATTGAAGACTCGTCTCTCGACCTTCGGTCTTCTGGGTATAATATGTGACCGAAATGGGGACTACTCCTCGAACACCGGACAGTCTTAAGTAAGTGATGATTGTCTGAGTGAACACGACCGTCGATTTTGGGAGTGGTCGGATTACTGAATATCAGTAATGTGTGTGTCTCAAACGTTTAAAGAATATCTATCAAGATATCCCACGGGTTAGCACGGTAAACGAGTCATGCCTGTACAAAGATCCCTGTGTCCTGAGAAGTCACGAATTTAACCCAGTCAGGGTCACTTTGACCCTCTCAGCCAGTGGAACCAATACTTCACGGTTCTAGTGCCCGTGGAGCTACTTGGCCATCGAGGAATTCCGACGAACAAACGGAATAAAAGGAAGGGTAGGAAAGGTTGAATGCATATAGGGGTTTAAGACATGAGAAAAAACTACACACAAAAAAAAATTGGTGGTCAGATGTTAATCTAAAAAAAAATTACTCGTTTTCAAACTTGTCTGTAAAGTGTTTTCTATATGTTTACCGGTGATTCGTACACTTTTCTACGAGTTTTCTTTTAATTTTACTATGGTCGTGATATGTGTATGGTTTTACCGATTTTAAATTTTCCGTCTGTTATAGTTAAAAATTACTCTAACGTCTCGTAGTCTTGAGAATATGTAACGATCACCCTCCTCTTTTACCAAGTTGTAGAAACCTTTTAGTACACCAGTAAAGAATACTTTGTATATAGCATGATGACTAGGTCGATAAAGTAAATATCATAAATGCTTTCTCTTTACTTCTGGATAAAGGTCTGTCTTTGAGTGTATGTCTACAAATATCGTCGAAAGAATTATTGACGGGGTTTGAACTTCGTTGCGTTTATAGGTAGTTGGTCACTTACCTATTTGATACCATATAGATATGTCACCTTACGGGTCGTTATTCTTCCTTGTTTGAAGACTACTACGTACGTCGTTGTACCTACTTCCAGTTTTGTCGTACGACGGTGGTTCTCATGTATGACATACTAAGGTGACCATTTAAGATCCTGTCAATGAGATAGTACTGTTGTTTGTCTAGTCACTATTGGAACCCCTTTGGGACCTCTTTGAAGCCTCAGACCCCTTAAAGACATAGTACTGACACCACCATTAAGGTAGTCACTATTCACGAGGACGTGCGACCTTGATCGAGTTACTACCAAACATTTTAGGTTTACGTAGAAAAAGGTTGTGTAAGAAGTCCCTGTAGTGTAACTACTGGACTGTAGTTGTTACCGTCTTCAAAAATCGTGTAGTCCTTTTTGACCATTTCCAATGTTAATTCTAAAGAAAAAAAGAGACTTTCAGTGAACAAATCACAAATAGTCGTGTGGAGCCCCATACATGGAAACAGTTTCGAGTAGATTAGAGTGGATTTTTACCGACGGGAGCCCTATTTAATATGGAGTTATTACCACTTATTACCACCCCGAAGGGACCACCGAGTCTCCCATTTCGCAGACGGACGTTACGTCCTTTGGACCCAAGTTAAGGACCCAGTCCTTCTAGGGGACCTCTTCCTTTACCGTTGGGTGAGGTCATGGGAACGGACCTTTTAGGTTACCTGCCTCTTCGGACCATCCGATGTCAGGTACCCCAGCATTTATCAGCCTGTGCTGCCTCGCTGAAGTGAAGTGAATTACCATTTAAGTTTTCAACATCGAGGAGATTACTGAAGACCAAGAGAAAGGGTAGACATCTTACTAAGTCTCTGACCCTTTATGTTCTTGGGTCACTGTATCCCGAGAAGTCAGGTCTAAAAGAGGGTAGGAGAGTCCACTCCACTCCTCTTTGGTTCAGTCATTCTAATAATAAGAACGTCCAGTTGTAGAAAGATTATGGGTGTTAATTGCAAACTTTGAGGACGAACGATTTAAGGTAAGTCTGTCTTTCGAGGTCTTCGTCACGGTCCCATGTGACTAAAGGGAAGTAATTTTACAACTGACACCACTGAGGAAACATGAAGGGACTTTCATAAGTTTGGTAACAATAATAAACGGAAGACACAAGGTCTGAGACATTGTAAGTTTCCTCTGACTTTCTCTTCCACCGGTCCTAACGAAAGAGGTTTCAGTGGTTCTTGAGAGGTTGAAATCCCGGAAATGTGGACGAAAAGGAGACGGTTTTTTACGAGAAGATCTTTAGAGATACTGAGTGTAGAAGAGAAGAAAGTTCACAAACGATTTTACGGACGAAGTATCCCTCCTAAAGACTCTGGTAGGGTGAACTTTAATGGTAGAGGGAGAAGTCGTATGGGGTAACGGGGAAGGGACTAAATTAGAAAGGGAAGTGTGAATAGTGGAGAATTGTAATATATAAGAGACACAAACAGGGTACATAACAACCAGAAGGAGATGATCTTACGATCGAAGTGTCTTACACGTAAAAACAAAATGAGTGACGACCTAGTCGGGATCGAGAATAATCGTCACAGGACATAGGGTTATTTATTAACTTACTTACTTACCGGGTACGAGAACTTCATTAGTTTCGTTGTCACTCGTACAGAGATTTGGAATACCTTCCGAAGAACGTTTAGAGAAATATTAGGAAAGACACTATTGTAATTGTGTATTGTATTGTGTCTTAAATGAGAATAATTTACAACTTACTTACTGTAATAGTATTCGTTTACAAGTCTTTAATTATTAAATAATACTTGTTGGTGTACTAGTGGTTTTAGATGGAAATATAAAGGGAGAGAATAAAATAGTATTAGTTACCGGAGAATCTTAGTGACTTGGTTTCACCATATATATTGTTCCGACAACTTAAGTAATTTACAATTTAATCTTCCTTTCATTGAAGTCTTTAGACTACTTGACGATTATGAATACTTCATGTTTGCTCGACGGGTCATAGTAACGGGACATAGGAGTGTTGTCATACTCCATCCAAAGTACCAAAGGCAAAGTATACGTGTTTTCGTATTCGAGTGTTTTAAATTCTTGAACGGATCTCGGTGTCTCAATCCTTTCCCGGTTCGAGTCCAACTGAGGTCTATCGGATTGAGGTGCCGTATACAATTGATGAGATTTTCCACAAATTTTATTTTCCAAAGATTCCCCTTTAAATTTTGTTAATGGGTATTCTACCACGAGGATTCTCAATATACGTCTCCCCTACAAAAATCCCTGTAAAGACAGATGAAACTCGTCTATGTCTTTTCTTTCACAACTTTTCGTAGGGACTCTCATTACTCTCGGGTAGGGACAGGAGATACGTCTGTCCTTTGGACCAGAGATCAAGGATAAGATGGTGACTGGGGTTCTGTGAATGTTGTCACAGAAGTACATCCACTCTTTCATAGAAATTCCGTGTGGAAGTGGAACTCTAAGTTCCCCGTAAGATTCGATTTATTCATATTATGGACCATGGTTCGTGGAACCCCGTACTTTACGGGGTTTTGCTATACTTTTTACAGAAGGAATCTGAACTTCAAAGTTCAGTTAGTGAGTCTAGAAGTCTCTTGGTATAATCTTATGTACTTTAGTCTCGTTTTCGTAATGTTAGTAAAAAAATTTTAGTCCTATGAGTTCGCTTTTAGATAATAGAGATACTAAAATCTCGTTGAAAGCTTTTGTACGTATGTACACCGTCCGAGTTATTACCAGAGGATTTTTACAAGTATAGGATTAGGAGTCTTGGCCACCGATACAGTGGGAGATACCGTTTTTCCTGTTACGTCGATACTAATTTAATTCTCAAATCTCTATCCCTCTAATAGGACCGAATAGACCCATCCGGGTTTCTCTAGTGTTCCCAAGAATATTCTTCCTCCACCGTTTCAGTCTCTCTTCACTACCGTCTTCGTATCCAGTCTCTGTCTCTCTACCTTTGTCTCTAGTCTCTACCCCTCTGTCCCTCTTTCTTTTTCTCCAGTTTCTCTGAATCTCTAAACTTCTACGATACAACGACCGAGACTACTACTTCCCCACTGTCTACTCAGTTCCTTAAGTTCACCGAAGATCTTCCTTTTCCGTTTCTCTACTCAGATCTTAGAGTAGAACAGATCTTAGAGGTCTTCCTTCTGTTGAGACTACTGTAGGAGTGAAATCCAATCTTGGAGACTGGAATTCTTGACTTTCTATTAAAATACAACAAAATTCGGTAATTCAAACACTAGTGAACAATGTCGTCGTTATTCTTTGATTATGTTGTATATTGATCATAGAGTCATCTGTACGTACTCTTCGTTTCTTTTACTTTGATCTGATAAACATAAACCTCAAACAAATAAAAAGTAATAAAAGTTCTGAGAGCCATAAGTCAATAGTTAAAAAGAGAGACATCGACACTTTCACTTTCACTTCAGCGAATCAGCATAGGCTGAGAAACGCTGGGGTACCTGATATCGGATGGTCCGAGGAGACAGGTACCTTAAAAGGTCCCTTCTCATAACCTCACCCAACGGTAAAGGAAGAGTTCCACTTGAAGGGCTGGGTCCCTAGCTTACGGCCAGAGGACGTAACGTCCGTCTTCGAAATGGTAGACTCGGTGGTCCCTTCGGTCTATCACTACTCATAGTCGGGACATGAGACGAGTCGTAGAAACAATCGTGAGAGAACGAATTAGAAGTTTTGTTTGACTTTTCATTCTATTTCGTTGGACGGGTCGTTTTCTCCTCCTTCAGTGAACAAAAAGGTTTTGGTAATACATTAATTATGATGATTGTTGTTATCGATGGTGGACGACTACGAAAGGATGTATTATAGGTTAGAAAGGTTGTCGGGACGTTTTCTTCCTCTTAATAAGATTAAAATACCTCTTCTTTTGTCAGGTTTGGACCCTCCTCGATTCATTGTACGGGTTCACTCTTTTACAGACTCAGACTAGAGTTTTTTAGATTCGAAAAAGATCAGTGTCGTGAAACTAAAAATAAATTTTAAATAAGTTTCCCAAAGAAGATAGTGGTGTAAGCCAAGTCACATATGTGAGTTTATGGGTGAGGAATAGGATGGGAAAACGGGAGTGGTTCTACTCCGGAGTAATAAAATAAGATTTCGATAGACTAGTCGTGTCGTATCGTCTTAGATACAGGGATATCAAGTAGTATTTTCACCTACTAGTTTTTGTAGAACTGATGTTTATGGTTCGTTCGTTCTTTGTCCATACTGTCAAAGTGGTCCCTTTAAATTCTGTCTCTTTTATCTCATTCGTGGTCTAAAAGGGTCCAAGTTCACTCTTTTGATGTTAGATGGGGTGATAAGTGTATCCTGTCCTCTAGATGGAGTTTTGTTTAGTCTCATTGTCTCAACCTTTTTTGAATATGTCTTAAAACTAGACGGAAAGGAGGTGACGTCCTTAGATAAGAAGTTGGAAATTTGTGTCTCGTAACGTAAAAGACCCCGTCGTGTAAACAATGTTTCAATAAGGTCTTTTAGTCAGATTTAGGTGAGGAGTGAGGACCAAGATCGAACACTACCGTTGGGTATCCCAGTCGGAAGAACACACACGGTCTGTTGGTTGTGCAGGGGTGACCCAGAAGGGACAAGATCCGACTTGTAGGCTCAAAAAGGAAAAAAAAAGGAGTACCCTGTTCGACAGCGTTTCAACGAAGGGGATCTGTACGTTTGTAGACGATACGAAGGGGTCTTTTGGACCTCGGGTCTTGTATTGTGTAGAGTTGAGATCCATACCATCTCGGTCTTACCTTAGTACTAGGATGCTGGAGGGACCCACTACAGGACGATAATCTTCATCGAAGCTTAACTTTATAAAAATCGTCTTACGTGAATCGGTTGACTTTTGAGGAGTCTACGGGAAAAATTGAACCAAGAGGAGGTCAGATATAAAATTGAAGAATTTACATTTACTATCTTTAAATGTAAAGACAACTTATATCTTACAGTAAAAGATATAAAACGAAATATATAAGTGTCACACGGATTTGTAGACCAAGAAATGACTCTCGTACGAGATCCAGTTCGTGACTAGGTATCTATGACTTCTATCTCACTTGTTTTGTTTCTGGGACAATTCTACGTCCATTGTAAGACTGAACTGAGTCTGTTGTCGTAACACAGTTAACGTTCAAACTTTAAATGTAGAAGAGATAACTTAGTCTTATAAAGAGGGTTCTCGTGACTTTATTAAACAATATAATCAGATAATATCTATTCTTACCCTAAAGTGTAAGTTACATATTATACAAACATTGTCAATACATTCTTACTTGACATTTACCACAATCCGAAAATGAAAGAAGATAGGTAAAAAAAGGTTTTACTTATTAATACGGGAATTACATTATATTAGGAGTATGATATAAGGAGTCTATTTTTGTAAATACTAACGACAAATATCAGTCGATAAGAAAACTTTTCAAAAATTTTTGGGTATACATTCATTAAAGACCTCTTTGATGTTCTTTAATAACAAATTATAAATTAGATAAGGTGGACGAACATTTGTCTGTGTGTATGTGTGTTTCATCTCTCAGGTTCTCTCCGACTCTCTCTTTCTCGTGTGTGTCGGATGTAATAAGCAAAGTAATGACTAGTGGAAACGTTGAACTTTCGTAAAGGTGTATGTTGTACCTTTGTTTGTGTAAGACTATCCACCGGTGTAAAGATCTTGATGTGGTCCTTGTGATTTAAAAGAGAAATATAAGTTACTAAGAATTGGGAACGATATGTAATCTTAATATACCTCCGATTTTTTTTTATGATTTATAATCAAAGGGAGAGGTAGATCGGGTCTCTAAGGCTATATTCCTATACTCAATTTCGGTCCCGTACTCATAAAAGAAACTTTTTCGTAAGATTTGCTAAGATGTCCACTTGTTGGTGACAAGATTAGATAAGTAGATTAAGACGTCTTTATCCTGTTAAATGAGACTTAAGATAGTAGAAACAAGTTAATAAAGATAGATTAATTAATTTCATTCAAAGTTACTCTTTCATAGATTAGTTAAACTAAAATCGTGATTACATTGACCATACAAAACAAGAAAATAAGTAGGAAAATTAATAAAGTCTTCGGTAGAAGGGGGTTTTTTTACAAAAATCTTTTTACATAAATCATATTGGTCTAAGTATTAAAGGATATAAAATAGTATGGCCATTTGTCTTCGATACAACTCGAGATGTCTTAAAATTTACTGTGTCAAATAAGCATTTTCCCTTCTGAGACTCCCTTTTCGACACTCGTAATTCTTGTGCACTGTCTTTGTTACACACGAATTCTGTCAACTACCAGAGTAGTGGGAGTCGATTTTTTGGAAGAATCCTCCTCTTCGAGACAGACAAAGATTACCGACAAGTCTCTGCGGGACAAGAAAACAGGGATAGAACCAGGTGCCTCTGACCGGTACAATTGTGAACGTCCTTTCACTGGAATTTGTGTCTTGGGTCTCGTCCCCCATCCGTTATCGTAGACACCGTGTTACTGTCTACTCTCTCCACCCTCTCCACAGGTCAGTCCACAAGTGAAGAGGTAGATTCATCTACACTCCAACCCAGGGTAAAAATATCGAGAACTCCGAGACGGTGACCTGTGTCGATAACCGGTGAACATAATTTCTACAGTGTCTACGTATTGATAACCACCACCACCAAATTAGCGATTCAGTACAGACTGAGAACGCTGGGGTACCTGATATCGGACGGTCCGAAGAGACAGATACTCTAAGAGGTCCGTTCTTATGACCTCACGCAACGGTAAAGGAAGAGGTCCCCTAGAAGGACTGAGTCCTTAGTTTGGACCCAGAGGACGTAACGTCCGTCTAAGACAGGGTTGACTCGATATTCCCTTCGGGATAATCTTACCTAATTTATTTTCTTTTTTTGTCGTTTTGGTTTACTACCACTCCTACGTCCAGTTACCTTCCAGTGTGTCACAACCCTTATAAACCTTTTAACAAACCGTCAAAGGATATTTTCATTTATAAGTGCATACTGTACTGGGTTTTTAAGGGGAGGATTTATACAAGAGGTTTTTTTTATTCTTAATGCAAGTATGTTTTTGAACATGTACTCATAAATGCCGTCGAGATGAGTATTAGTGGTTGACCTCACCCAACGGTACGGGAGGAGGTCCCCTAGAAAGGTATTTGTTGACCTCTGTTGGGTAACAGGATGTTGACCCCTTACTTATGTGTTTGACCATATGGGTGTTACCTTATGATGAGTTACTAATTTTCCTTACACAAATGAGTAATTAATTAATCCTTACTTAGAGTGTACGTAATATTGTTCCCTTTCTTTGGTCCAAGTTTTACAACATATTTTTACGTATAAGGTGATTATACTGTAACACCTTCTCCATTATAGCTGGTCTTTTATATAATCACCAACGGTTCTTAACCTTACGTCGTTCTCTGACTACCCGAAGGGACCATCGAGTCGACCATTTCTTAGACAGACGTTACGTCCTTTGAAACCAAACTAAGGACCCAACCCTTCTAGGGGACCTCCTCCCGTACCGTTGGGTGAGGTCATAAGAACTGACCTCTTAGGGGTACCTGTCTCCTCGGACCACCTGACGTTAGGTACGCCAACGTTTCTCAGACTATCTTGACTCTCTGATTCGTTTCGTCGTCATTCTCCGACTAATGTTTCCTCGTGATCTCTCAAGAAGACTCCACTGTCTTAACAAGACATGGAAATAAAACATCCACCAGTGTACTGATATACGGACCTTTTAGGGTACCTACCTCCTCGGACCACCCGACGTCAGGTACCCCAGCGATTCTCAGCCTGTGCTGACTTTCTTAAGTGAAAGTGAAAAGTGAAAGTACTTGACCTCTTCTTTTACCGTTGGGTGAGGTCATAAGAACGGACCTCTTAGGGTCCCTGTCTCCTCGGATCACTCGACGGCAGATACCCCAGCGTGTCTCAGCCTGTGTTGACTTCGCTGAATCGTCATCGTCGTCGTCGTGTCTTGATATATCTCTAAAAATTACATACGTTTATTATGGAGTTTATTTGGACTAGGGGTTTTTACACATATCCCTTTCCAGGTCCTCATTTTCACTTAATCAACCTTTCCACTACATTTACCTTTTCGTTTTTCATTCCTCAACAAACCTAATTTTATATAATGGTTTAACCGAAATAAGTTAATTTCTCGAAGGGATTTCGGTATCGTTGGTGAAGTTGTAAACCTTAATGTGTCACGTTTCTCTTTGGGACTCTTGGTAAGTGTTATACATTTCGAAAGAAGAATAGTTTTCTTACTTCAGAACGTTGTAAAGAATCATTTCCTGACAAAAGGTACTTGTACTGGTGGACTCAGTGTTGTTTTATGTTGACTAATACGATTTCTTACCCCAGTGTACTTCGATGACAGTTGATACTTTTATACCGACCACTAAAACTTTGTTTTTACTTTTTCGTATTTACTGAGTCAGAGGATTTACAACAATTACTGTAGATTGTATTGACGGAACTATTATTCGTTTTTAGATATTTAACCACCAAGAGTTCCATACCGGGGTCCTAATCTCCGTAGTCATCATGACTGTCGTGGGTCCTCGAATCCTTTTCACATGTGAGGGCACGGGTTGGGGTTGGACTTAGTCTTAGATCAGTAAAGGGAGAACCGGTTGAGATTCAAGTTCTCCACTCCTGTACCGGTAGTACTTACTGACTACTTTTTTTGTAGATCTTTTCCTGCACTCATACAACGATAGAAGTGGACACGTCGGTTCCACTTCATGTTTGGATGGGGGTGGTATAAGGGTATGTTAGATATATCAAAATCCCAAAATTAATATCCGAAATGGGAAAATTTTACGATACTCCGGTTAGATATAAAATTTATTTTAACCTAAAGTTCATCTTAAAATACGTTTGAGTTAAGATCCTCTATTAATTTTTGTAATTATTACAAGTATCATGATTCTCTCCATATCAATAGACACTACCTAGTCAAGTAAGGTATTGGTTCACTTATTTCAAAGTCTTGATTTTGAAGTGTTCACTATATACATGATTATTAACTTTGATAATTTTTAATTTTCAACAGAGTGTTATTGGTAATTCAGAACGGTATAAGATGAATTACACCTGAGATAGCAGAATCAAAGGCGAAAGACACATCTCCTAGTTATTACTAAAGATTTAAAAGTTATTGATAGAGTTCGGCATTTCTAGTCTTGTACAAAAAGAAGGAGAAAAGTTCATTTGACAAAACTATAAAGTTGTCTACAGAATCATCTTTTTACAATAAAAGTAGGTAGACTCTCAAATAGTTCGTGACTCTTCTACATATTTCATCGGGGTTTATAGTAGTATTAATATGTTAGTCTATATGTTCCGAAATAAACGTAATAGTTATAGAGGAGACCTCAGGACGAAATAACTGTGATAGACAGATGCTATAGGTTCCCGATACTGAAGTTCTAACGCGTGTTTACCTTATGGATGAGAAAGTTAGTACCCCCCGTCTATAAATTAGGTTACGGTCAAGGGTCCACTGTAGATCAAGACACCTATTTAAGGGAAGAGGTCCCCTAGAAGGGTTGGGTCCCTAGTTTAGGTCCTGAGGACATAATGTCCGTCTAAGAAATGGTAGACTCGGTGGTCCCTTCAAGGACACCTATTTATGAGTCTCCGTTGTTGTAGACTTGTAGTCAAATTCGTTTTATGGTTGTTCCGTCCAGACGACGGGGAGTGTAGGTACGTATTTGAACCGGGTTTTATGAACGTTCTTTATGGTCACAAGTGTCTGAATTCTCTTGTTTGAATACCAACGGTCCTCCCTTCTTACCCTCTTTCTCTATCAATCCCTCAAACCCTAGCTATACATGTGTGACGATATAAATTTTACCTATTGGTTGTTCCCGGATAACATATGGTGTCCCTTGAGACGAGTTACAATACACCATCGGACCTACCCTCCCCTCAGACTCCTTCTTACCTACGTGTACATACATACCGATTTAGGGAAACGAGAAGTGGACATTGATAGTGTTGTAATAATTAGTCGACATAAGGTTATATTTAAAAGAAACATTACGGTCCCAAAACCCACTAGACGTACAAAATCGTGGTAACGGGTCAAATTCTTAAAACGTGAAAACATTTGTCCTAATTATTAAGTAGTCCAAAAACAGAACAAAATAGGGTCTTTTACCGTTATAATTAAAGGTAGAGAAGAAATGTAACAAGATATACTCATTAATTAAGGTACGACGAAACATTTTGATCGGTTGATGAAGGACAATGAAAATATTATTTTAATTTTTAACCATTAGACCGGGTGTTCCTCTAGACCGAATGGTCTAGACCGAGGATACATAGAAAGATAACAGTAGAAGATTGTGAAAAGGGAAAGTAAGTGATACGAGGTTAGGGTGACCGGTGGAAAGAGTCCTGTGAACATCAGGGTAAACTTAATCGTAAGGGAAAAAAGGTTAAAGGGTAATGGATTAAGGAAGAGTAGAAAATGTAGAATTGAGTTTATAGTGAAGGAGCCTTTTTCACAAGAGATTAGAAGAAGTCCATGAGAGATGGACTAATTTGACAAAAGAATGACAAAAATTTATAACGAGGTAACCGACATGGACCGTGTCTCACCAACGGGTAATTCGTAAATATTTTACTTATTCATGACACTTTATTCACTTCTTAATAATGGGGTTAAAAGGTTTATTATTTTGACTTCGGGTCGATTTAGGTCGTTAAATGGGTTGACATATGATACTCACCATTGTCTTTGTTCTAAAAAGACTGTGATTCGAGTCCCGATCAAAGTGATAAGTTATATTTAGGATTTATCTGAAATTTTTTTAGTATTAGACACGAACCTCGGGATAAAAGTTAATAAAAATTTCGAAGTTGAGGATGGACTAATTGACATCCTAATTATAGAAATAGAGTCGTTAAGGACTCGGTCGACTTCAAAATTAAAAAAAAAGAATTGTATTTTTCAGGTAACTGGAAATAGAGTCGTCGAACAAACTAGAATTTATATACAGTTTATTTGGGTTTTACTCCCAAATTTATTGGTAATACGGATGGTTCATTTACAAACATAGATATTTTATCTTTCAGTCTTCACTACAAATTCTTTTACAAGAGCCCTCCATTCATAAAGGGAAGACAGTCAGGATTCATGAATGACAACTGTATTTTCTATTTGGGTTATGTCACAAAGTGGCTTTCTTAGTAACGGTACAAATGTCAAAAAAACGTCATTGACTTCTGTGTCTGCATGGACCTGTTTATGGAGTATAGACCTGTTTATTTTTTTTTTCATTCCCTTAAATTATATATAATTAAAACACTCCACAAGGGTTCTGATTTTTAATTGGTTACTTAATAAAATTATGAGGTTTGTGACCTATAACGGACTAACGCTACAAACGTAGTGAGTCTATCTCCGTCCGTTAAATCGTCTTTTTGTCCCGAAGTGTTCAAAAGGAGGGAGAACCAAGTTTGTACGGTCGTAAAACATCGATTTAACACTTTATCCAAATTGCGACGTTATTTGATTTCACTATTTCTGGGTCCCGTTTCTTACCAAACCTGTCAGTGTTCGTAAATGAGGGTATAGAGTTTACATAGTATAATTAAACTTAAGAATGTTACTATATGACTTTACAGAGATAAGACAATAAAATCAATGACGGATTGAAGGTATTTGGGTATTTCCCTTACACATACACGAGTCACATTACCGATGTTGTTAAATGGGGAGTAGTATGTCTAATTGTTTGGGTCCAGTCCAATGTTAGTACCCTTGTTCGTGGGGGTAATATTGTACCAGTATAAGGATAAACATTTTCACTGGTGACGAGGATGGAAGGACTTTTACCCGGAACACTGGAAGGGGTCTTTTGTCGAGAGACCAAGTTCTCTAGTTCGTTCCACAAGTACGAAGTCGGTAATCTATTAGTAAATGGAGTAATGATTTGTCGGTGACGGTATTTTTACTGGAAAGCTACATGGTTTTAGTCCTCCTTTTTTTTAGATTGTAAAGAAAAGTTACATCAATTTGTTGTTTTCCATATTTTACACTCTAAAAAGTGTCTTTATCCCTTTTCTTATAACGGAGGTTTTATCTCTATTAAAAAGTATGTGGTGTTTGGATAGATACGTTTATGGAAACTGTTTAAAAGGAGTGAGTGTCTAGAGGATTTCATTGTATCCAGAACTATTTATGTTTTTAATAATCGTTATGAATAATTTCTTTATATACAGGAAGGATATTTCCTAATTCTACTGGTCTTTTCGAAGAGATATAATAATTATTCTGTCAAGAGTCCTCTGTGAAAATTTTAGTCTCGAGTTTCTATGATATTGAGTCCAGACGATTTACGGGTAAGTAACGAGATTGATATGGAGAAGAGAACTCCGGAGTCTAAGAGGTAGAAATATTGCTTCTAGATCCACTGTGTTAACGATCGTTGAGACTTTGGACTACTCAGAACGATGGATTACCCCGTAAATGTAAAATCCTCTGTAATAGTCCTTAGAAGGTTTCGGTGTCTAACAACCTTCACCGTAAACAGAAAGTTCTGTTTAATGGTAATTAATTTTGTGGGGGGGTGTGTGGGAAAGAAAGGTTGTTCCTTATCGGTTTAGACTACACTATTACGTGTTCCACCACGGAATTACCTTACGACCTAGGTCGTTTTGAGTTCGTTATTTACAATACCTTGAACTAGTATGAGAGTGTAGTGTTTCGGGAAATACTATTGTGAACTCATTTGGGTAGACCAACTCAATTATTAATCACATTTAGACAATGTTCAATTATTGCGTGTCTGCTCGGTAAGACCCATGTACTACTATGTCGTTTAAACACTGTGTTCAAAGTCTATTATAAAACGTGACCGGAAAGTAAAAAGAAATAAAGGATGAGACTAATCTTTTGTTTTTCGGTAACTTCTTATTCTGGAAGTTTATTCTGGATATATGAATGTCTGATCTACTTTTCCTTTTTCTATTTTCATGAAAGGATTTCTTAAAAAAGTCTTCCTGGAGAGTTTCCAACTCTATCTGAGGTCCGGTGAAGATATAAAACGTGACGGACCACCTAACATTTTATTTCTTTACAAATTCATTCGTCGTATAAAGAAATTCACGAATACACATTATGTTTTTATATAGACGACAGGTGTTCACAAAGTCTTACGTGTTACATATAAGTAAAGATCACATGAATATTTATCACTTTACATCATTACTCTGTATTCTACTTTCTTTCGTCTGTAACATAAGTCCCATACTTTGATGTAGATATTCGTTGAACCCTCTATAAAGTATTTGTACTTTGGTCCTCGGTCTACTAAAAGTCCGGGTACTAGGACCATAAGGTAGGTGACTCATTTCTAGGATCTCAAGTGAATTGCTAAATAATACACCGGTCCCGGAAATTTGTCTTTAACGTGTGTTTTTCGTCTTTAGACACTTGGAGTTGTAGTTGTTTATAAATATATGCACATCGATAGGTTTCTACTGGGGTGGGGTGAGGTTTTCGTTTATCTAACATTAAATCGTTTTGAACTGATGACTCCGACTTTAACAGTTTCATGTTGTCTCAACTTTTGCTCGATTATAAAGGACACAAAACTACCATTACTTCTCTCTCTTCCGACTCTGCTTCTCATCTCCCGTCCACCGGAGGAGCCCCTCCCTCTTCGAGACTCGAGACCCCTGTGTCGGTCCGGTAGTCCACGACTCCTTCTTGACTCGTGTCGTCACCGACAGTTGGGACCGACGTATAAGTTCTGCTGACTACGGGTCTGGGGTGAGTTCCAGGCAAGTAGTCTTCGTGACTTCCATAGCAATTTCCGAGGGTCCACCGACCTTACACTCGGTCTATGACTGTCGGTGAATCAGTCCCAGGGACTCCGACCCCCTATCTTTTCCGACTCAGGTCGGGTTGAGATAATTAGTCCTGAACCCACTGATGTTCCTCTGTCTCGGTCAAATGAGATCTCGTTTAGGGTATACCCTCACCCCAACCCCTCTCCTACAAGTCTCTGTCCAGAGAAAGTACAAGTGGTTGTTTCTTCTTTTGTCGGGACATCTCCTTTCCTGTGAGTCTACTAATTCAGAGTCGTCCGATTTAAGTCTGGTTCGAGGTGACGTGTAGTCTGCCGTGTTACAAAGGTGGAGGACATGAAAGACCTACAGTTGTAAGATTTGTTAATTATAGAGTCGTGTATTGACTCTGGTCCAATGTGGAGACGAGTTTTGATAGTTTACCGGAAGGAGAAGGGAGTCTCTTTCAGGTCAAGAATGACCCGTGCCGGATGTCTCTGGATTCCGAACGCGACTTCACACCAGGGTCCTTGGCATCGTCACCACAGCGACCTCTCGAACAATCTTGATGTCTTGGAAACCGCGGTGACTGGATTAGTCTTAGAGGTAAAACTGTGTCAAGGGGTTCACTGAGACACGTATAATTTTACACACTTCAGTATTTTATTTGTTGTTCCAGGATGACAATATATCGTGTCTATTGACATATAAGTTATGAAACATTTTTGGATGGGACTTTTCTTAGACTTTTTCTTATATATATACGTATTGACTTAGTGAAACTACATGTGGACTTTGTGGTATTTAGTTTACATGAAGTTTATAAGAAAATTTACACTCTTTGTGACTAGATGTCTTAGGGGGAGTGGAGAGAAAGGGTAAGGATAACGGAGAGGTCGGGGAGACAATGGACTGAACAAGGGAATTGTAGAATGGTAAGGAGGTAAGATAGTTCGAGAGAGGACAAGTCCCGGAATTGTAAGCGACGAAGGCGATGACCTTACGCAGAGGAGGTGTAAAGACTTTTCAGGTAAAGAAATCGAGTGGAAGAAGTCTAGAAATGGGTACAGTGGAGGAGGTACTTTTGAAGAGGTCAACAGGACAAACGTTGACTTTTTGACAAGGTCTGTAAAGGGGAAGGGACGAAAGACAGGTGACCTAAATGGTGATCAGCTGTGTGAAAACCAAGTAGTGAGTTAATAAATAATTGTCAGAGGGACACTATCTGACGTTTTATCTGGTGTTTGAGACGGAGAGAAGAATACCTCAACACTTCAAATACAGTGACGGAGAACTTCGACCCGAATCAATACACTGAACGAAACTGAATCCTCTATAGGTATGTGAAATAACAACAACGAGTAAGTGAGTCAGAACAGACTCAGAAACTATGGGGTACCTGACGTCATGTGGTCCGAAGGGACAGGAAGTGGTAGAGGGTCTCGAACAAGTTTAAGTACAGGTAACTCAGTCACTACGGTAGGTTGGTAGAGGACAGTAGGAGAAGCGGAGGACGAAAGTTAGAAAGGGCCATGGTCAAGTCAAGTCAACGAGTCAACACAGGCTGAGAAACACTGGGGTACCTGACGTCGTAAAGTCCGGAGGGACAGGTAGTGGTTGAGGGTCTCAAGTGGGTTTGAGTGCAGGTAACTCAACTACTACGGTAGGTCGGTAGAGTAAGAGACAACTGAGGAAGAGGAGGTTGGAAGTTAGAAAGGGTCGTAGTCCCAGAAAAGATTACTTAGTCGAGAGACGTAGTCCACCGGTTTCATAACCTCGGAGTCGAAGTTGTAGTCAGGAGGGTTACTTGTGGGTGCTGACTAGAGGAAATCCTACCTGACTGACCTAGAGGAACGTCAGATTCCCTGAGAGTTCTCAGAAAAGGTTGTGGTGTCAAGTTTTCGTAGTTAAGAAACTACAAGTCGGAAGAAATATCAGGTTGAAAGTGTGGTATGTACTGATGACCTTTTTGGTATCGGAACTGATCTGACTGGAACCAACCGTTTCATTACAGAGACGAAAAATTATACGACAGATCCAACCAGTATCGAAAAGAAGGTTCCTCATTTGCAAAAAATTAAAGTACCGATGTCAGTGGTAGACGTCACTAAAACCTGGTGTTTTTTTATTTCAGACGGTGACAAAGGTGACAAAGGGGTAGATAAACGGTGTTTCACTACTCTGACCTACGGTACTAGAATCAAAAGACTTACGACTCAAAATTCTGTTGAAAAAGTGAGAGGAGAAAGTGAAAGTAGTTTTCCGAGATATCAAGAAACGAAAGACGGTATTCCCACCATAGTAGACGTATACACTCTAATAACTATAAAAAGGTCCGTTAGAACAAAGGTCGAACACGAAGTAGGTCGGGTCTTAAAGAGTACTACATGAGACGTATATTCAATTTATTCGTCCCACTGTTATATGTCGGAACTGCATGAGGAAAAGGATAAACCTTGGTCAGACAACCAGGTACAGGTCAAGATTGACAACGAAGGACTAGACGTATGTCTAAAGAGTTCTCCGTCCAGTCCACCAGACCATAAGGGTAGAGAAAGTCTTAAAAGGTGTCAAATAACACTAGGTGTATCAGTTTCTGAAACCGTATCAGTTATTTCGTCTTTGTCTACAAAAAGACCTTCAGAGACCGAAAAACTACTAGGTCACCTACAACCGTTAAACTAGAGAGTAAGGAGACGGGAAAGATTTTGGTCGAACTTGTAGACCTTCAAGTGACAAGTACATAACAACTTCGGACCGAACCTCTTAAAACTCGTCATAGAATGATCGCACACTCTACTCACGTTAACACGCCATCAAACTTGCAAGAAACCGTAACGGAAAGAAACCCTAACCTTACTTTTGACTGGAAAAGGTCAGGACACCGGTGACGACTCAAAAGGAACGACCGTATAACTCACGTCGTGAAAGTGTCGTAGTAGAAAGTCCTAAACTTTGTCGAGTTGACCTTAAGGTAGTGGAGGTGATCGAAACAAACATCACTACGAAAGATTCCGGGTGAACTGAAGTGTAAGGTCCTACAGACCGAGATCCACTCACTAGTGTGGTAGCACTAATAGACCCAGTACTTCTAGAAAAAACATGTCAAGAAGACACATAAGAACGGTGGAGAAGAATTATAGAAGACGAAAACAATCCAGGTATGGTAAAGACAGGAAATAACACGGGTAGAAACGTACTTTACAAGGGAACCATAGAGATTAAAAGAACTTCTCTAGAGATCAGAAAGGGTAAGTACGGGTAGAAACGTACTTTACAAGGGAACCATAGAGATTAAAAGAACTTCTCTAGAGATCAGAAAGGGTAAGATAACAAAAGGAGATAAAGAAACGTAACTAGTGACTCCTTCCTAAAGAATAGAGAGAAACGAAAAGAAATCTTGAGACGTAAGTCTACGAATATAGAAAGGAAAAGAGGAAACGAAAAGTGAAGAGAAAAGTGTCGATAAAATTCCGGAGGAGTCTGTCGGTAAAACGAAAAAACGTAAAGAAAAAGAACCCCTACCAGAACTAAGGATAGAGGACATGTTACAGTGTTTGGAGACAGGTACCAAGTAATCCGTCAGAGAGATAGTCTAGATCGGGGAATTTAGATGAAGAGGGAAGGTGACATATTGACATTCCCTAAACTAATTCCAGTATGGACTTACCAGGTCACCAAAAGGGATAAAAGAAGTTAAAGTCAAACTTAAACCGTTATTCCTCAATTACTAGACTCGGTGTCAGTCCAGGGTCAGAACAAAAACGACTGACATATCTCGAAGAGGTAGAAACCGACGTTTCTTATATTAATTAGACTAAAACCACAACTGATAGACCACTACAGGCACACATCTTCAGAAGAGAACACAACAACCTTCACCCACAAACGATACTGGTCACGTTTCTGGGTCATAGTCCCAGCAACAATTACTCAGTAGAGAAGGGTTACCGTTGGGTGAGGTCATAAGAACGGATCTCTTGGGGGACCAGTCTCCCCGGACCACCCGACGACAAGTATCCCAGCGTGTCTCAACCTGTACTGACTTCGCTGAATCGTACGTACGTGTGTAACCTCTTCCTTTACCGTTGGACGAGGTCACAAGAACGGACCTCTTAGGGTTCCCGTCTCCTCGGACCACCCGACGGTGGATAACCCAGCGTGTCTCAGCCTGTCCTGACTTCGCTGAATCGTCGTCGTAGAGAAGGGTTGTCCACCGGTTTCATAACCTCGAAGTCGTAGTGAGGAAGGTTCCTTATAAGTCCTAACTAAAGGAAATTCTAACTGACTAAACTAGAAGAACTTCAGGTTCCCTGAGAGTTCAGAAGAGGTTGTGGCAAGTTTTCGTAGTTAAGAAATCGTAAGTCGGAAGAAATACCAGGTTGAGAGTATAGGCATGTACTGATGACTTTTTCTGGTGTCGAGATTGATCTACTAGGAAACAACCGTTTCATTACAGAGACCAAAAATTATATGACAGATCCAAGTATATACCCTGTGTTCGTTTTTAAACTCTTCTCGAACGTGTAACTCCTAAAGAGAGACCGGTGACTCTATGGAAGAACAGTGTTACCCTTCTTCGGGGTGGTCGAACGACCTTCTACTCTCTAGGTACCGGTCAATGGGGGTATTAGATTCGGTCGTCGGTCCTGGTTGGTGACCTTGCAATCACTTCGGTAGGGTCTGGTCGTTCCGGGTTGTGACCGACTTTTTAGATTGTCAGCTGAGTGTCGGAGTATCATCAATTACTGATAGTACAATTCGGTATCCCAAAACCCACTAAATAAAACTTCGTTCGAACATTTAGGAACATTGAAGTTTCTTCCATCTCTAAAAACACGAGACGACGTAAAGGTCCCAAATCATCACATGAATCGTAACCCATTTATAAAATTCTATAAACGTCACTGACAACTTCCTGTCTCACTACCGTTTCCCCTTTTTTTTTTTTTTTTTGGTGTTCACTTTCTTTTTTTTTCCGGTCTTTACCGAGGTAACGACGTCCTGATTTTCCGTCTTAGTCCTGGAGGAACTCAAGTAATCTTGGAAACAGAGAAGGCTAAAAGTCTAAATCCCACTTGATTTACCCCTAGGTCGGTCAGGTAGGACTTCCTCTAGTCAGGACAAACAAGAAACCTTCCTTACTACGACTTCGACTTTGAGATCATGAAACCGGTGGAGTACACTTCTCAACTGAGTAACCTTTTCTGAGACTACGACCCTCCCTAACCCCCGTCCTCCTCTCCCCCTGCTGTCTCCTACTCTACCGACCTACCGTAGTGACTGAGCTAGCTGCACTCAGACTCACTTGAGGCCCTCAACCACTACCTGTCCCTCCGGACCACACGACGTTAAGTACCCCAGTGTTTCTCAGTCTGTACTGACTCGTTGACTTGACTTGATTCTAAAACTGGAGAAACCATTGTTTTAAAATCGTCTCTTTTTTTATAGGTGTACAAGTAAGTGTACGTCAAAGTTTAAATAAGTTTTATCAAGATCAAAGTACCACGAATTGAACAGATTCCGACGTGTCGGTACACTGGAAATCTTATAAAAAGTGTAATACGTCGCGAATGAGAGGAGTAAAAGTCAATAAGGCTAAAAATTGTCGAGTGTTTAACCGTTTGGTTTAGTGACGTACAACGAAGTTAAGACAGAACGGTTTCTTCCTTTTAGACGACGAAACCTAAACACAGTTGTCAACCTTTAAGTCCAGTATTGTAAAATTTAGAGTCTACAAGAGGTGATACAGGTGGAGTGTATTTAGTCATTCTTGTACCTATCGGTGTACAAACCCTCCGGTCAAGTGATTGTTACTTCTGTGCTACCGGGTACCTTACGTCACCGTTTAAATTCACCTAAGACATCGTCACCACAATATTAGACTCTCATACCACACCAGGAATCGGTTCCGTGTTTGTTTGTTCATGTCAACCGTTCGTCTTTCGTCCAAGCGATAATTTGTTAATTAACTCCATGTTTCGATTGTAAATAGAAGTAAACTACCGTTTTTTTATTCTGTTTGATATTATGTACCAAAGACAGGGGAACCTTTTCCTTTATTGGGATCAGAAAACTTACATATAGACTTGAGTGCTTTGTTTAGAGGTCAGCCGACCGTTCCGACCTCTCTTCGTCACTCCACGTTAATTCGAGACCCTAGAAGTCCCAAAGAAAGTCCTTTACGTTTAGAGATTCCTTGTCTTAGGATATGTGTGTAATCCTTTATGGATTATAGACCAAAGACTAAAAAAAAAATTGTGTATATTAATAGTGAACGTATTACTCGTTTTACGTAAGGACTCTAGGGACTCCAGAAGGATAATTCAGTGTCCCAAGAATAGGTCGTATAGTGTATTAGAAAGAGGGAGAAGTTATTGTCTAGAGGCACATATGACACACGTTCCGATTCCTCTTTCGATAACATGAAAACATAATCACCCTTGACCGGTCCAAGGGGTCGTCTTTGTTTACTTGGGTACTTAGAGTCACTGTTGTTTTCGCACAAAGATCGAGTACAATGTGTAGGTAACACGTAACCGACCCTCGCGGCGAATCGTACCGGGCGTTCCTGGGTCCGGTCACCTCGTGGGTCGCGGACCTCGAACGTCCAGTGTCACCCCGTCTACCTCTCATGTCTGTTAATTTCTCCCCTATACACAGTGAAGACGAGTGTAAAGTAAGCGGGTGTCTTCAATCTCCACGTGTGAGTGTGGGGTTTACCCCTTTATGTTAGGATAGTGTACCGTTCCTCCTCTTGGTTTTTATAAGTGCCCGATCATGATTACTACGATACCAAAGACAAAGGAAGAGTGGAAGTGAATGAGTGTTGGTAAAGGGCTAAAGTCTTATAAAAAGGTTCCGGGAGACTTACCGTCTCGTGTGAGAAGATCCATGGTATACACTATGTTTCTACTTGGTCTGTCTTTTAGGACAGAAATACCCCTAATTATCGATAATTTCCTCTCTTCTGTCTGTTTGCCTTATGTTTGACTTTTGCAGTTTACGGTCCTTTTTCTTCGAATGTTCAAGTTACTCTCAAATTTGGTTTTTTCAAAATAGGTGTCCGTCAGAGTAGACTCCTTTACTGTAGACTCTTCCCGAAACGACTTGTTCATTCTTGACCTGTACTCCGACAGGTCCGTCACCCTCGGTGTACTAGTCCCCGTCCTTTCGTCCCGTACCGTCACGTACCGTTTCTTACCGTTTTCTAAATCCGACTTACTATAAATCTTATCTACCGTCCCCGCCTCCCGTCGTCTCTCCCCGTCCCCTCACCATTCCCCTCCCCCTCCACCCTTCTCCCCACTTCTCGTCTCCTCCTTATCCTTCTTCAAAGAAACTGGTCCCACCAAAGACTTTTTTCATTTGTCGGAATACACTGTACAAAACGTACCTTTCTGTATCCCTGTCGCATCCTGACCAGGTGTGTTCTTCATTGTCCCCCGATTGTACATCGTCCCCGACGAGTCCACCGCGATAACCGTTCCTGGGGTTGAGGGTTACGTTCTCTGTATTCTCTGCACCCAAACCAGGGACCCAGTCCTTCTAGGGTCCCTCCTCCCGTACCGTTGGGTGAGACCATAAGAAAGGACCTCTCAGGGTACCTGTCTTCTCGGACCGTCCGATGTCAGGTTTTCCAGTGTTTCTCAGCCTGTCCTGACTCCGCTGAATCGTGTGTACATGCGTGCGTGTCGTCTAGGTAGCGTTACCTCTCCTTCCTTGTCGAGGTGAGGTCTTGGCATATGTCGTGTTCCTGTGAGTCGAAAGGGTAGAGGGAAAGTAGACTGGGTCTTTTATATTGAGTGGAAGGAGATAGACGGTCTTGGACTTCCCTGTCCAATAAACTCCGAATCTAGACTAGTTTCACTTTTCCAATCTACCCCTCTGGGTAGAACTAACTCTCTGACCGAAGACCGGTACAGTGGGTTCTCTCGTAAGGTAAGTATTAATTCACCTCGATTGAGGGTTACCTATCAAAGAGATAAACAGGACTCAAAATAAAGGATAGAGGTTCCTATAAAGACTTCGATGAGGAATTCCTGATCGACGTCCCGAATTAAATACGGACAAACAGGACCTCGGAATTAAGGAGGAGAGTACGTCTAAATTGAACTCTTGAAGTCGGAAAGTTTTACCGGGTAGGTCCATTCGAGGGGTACCGACTAGGTCCATCCGGTCGGTACCCGGAGACTGATAGTGTTCTGAGGGGTCGAATATAATATGTCTCGAAATTCTAGACAGTGCACGTGATTTAGACGAATAAAAACGATGAGGGTGCTAAGGTGTGTCTGATTTTACACGGACGGTAGACTTTGGAGGAGAATGATGACTGGTTAAGGTAGTGACCTCCCTGGGAGACACGACAATAAGGAGGGTCAGGTTTTCTGTGTTTCGAACGTGACAATGGGGGTTTCTCTACTCGTGTCTGTTATCTCGGGAGTCCCAAGGGACCCTAGGAACCTTTTCGGTAGGGTCACGATCCTACTAGACCCTGAACCGAGAGCCCCACCTTCTACAGTGTGACACATGAGACTGAGAGGGTGATTCTTAAGAGTACTTCAATTTCGGTCCTTCTTGTTGGGACAACTGCTACGGTTCTAGACTTTATCAGTTTCTATTCCTAATCCGATAAAGGGTCCTTAGAGACCTGAAATCTTATGTGTGTGTGTACTGAGTAGTTAGGACCTACAGAGGAAATATAGTGTGAGGGGATATCTTAAATGATACGTGACAATCGGACGGGAAAACTGACCCATCATCTTAAAAAACAGTAAAAAGAGGTCGCAAGTCTAAATTAAAATATATGTAACGACCGAGTATTATATGAAATCCTAAACTAGTTATAAATTACTAATAAATATATCTCGGTTGTGGTACGATACACGATGTCTTATTAATTCGGAAAATGTTCCTCTTTTTTCTTCTTTTTTGAATTGATGTGAGTCGAATAATCCTAAACCCCGTTTTATGTTAACCTCAGTTGTTTGACTTTATAGTCTCACTGATACGGATATGGACATAAAATGGACATAAAGGTCTCACTCCATAACACGTTCACTGTAGACTCTACATGGAACTTCTTCTCTTAAAGGTCTTCTCGTTCCTCAGTCCACTTATAAGGTCCACCTTTCTGACCGTGTCTTTGTCCTTTCCTAATGTATATCCTAGACCCCTTATTACCCTTCAGGTCAAACCGAAACAATTCCCTGTCTCGTTTTTTTTTTCCCCCCCTGCCCTTTTCATAAAACTCTGTTCATCTGTCCTCGGAAATTTTCGTGTCTGCTTCTTAGACAAATTTACGTCTTCCATTTACCGCCGATTGCCACTGAAGACTTGTCCATTCGCCGTAGCAGTTTTAATTCGAAATTCTGGTAGGAGAAGCTAGCGTTCGAGTTGGGGAGGTAGGAACCAGTGATCTGAAGTAAATGTGGTCGACCGAAGACAAGGAGATCCCTGAGACGTGACAACAGCGGAGACGCACCTGGAGTGGGGTGGGGTCGGGAGGTCCATCGGTCGAGGAATAAGTCGAGAGACGAGTTCACGAGGGATGAATTACTCCGAGGGATTGATCGGATAGATTTCCTCAGGAGGGTAGGAGTCCGTGAACTCTGAGATGGTTACATAAGACGAAAGGTTATCGTTGAATAGTAAACTTTAATGAAATAAAGTATTACCGGAGTATCCAACCGAGGAAGGTGATTTATATTCGAGGTACACTCGTCGATGACGACGATTCAGTGTAGTCAGCACAGACTGAGACACACTGGGGTATCTACCGTCGGGTGGTCCGAGGACAGGGACCCTAAGAGGTCCGTTCTTGTGACCTCACCCAACGGTAAAGGAAGAGGTTACGTACTTTCAGTTTTCACTTTCACTTCAGAGAGTCAGTACAGGCTGAGAAACACTGCGGTACCTGACGTCGGATGGTCCGGGGAAGGTAGGTACCCTAAAGGGTCCGTTCTCATGACCTCACCCAACGGTGACGGCAGAGGGTACACTCGTCTGCAGAATGATTTCTGTCTATATCATCCTGACCTAGATAAGTTTACCGACAATTTGTTATCCATGAGTTATTAATAAAAAATTGTCGAAATGACCCTATTTTAAGTTTATGGTATGTAAGTAGTTTTATATGATAAGTTACTAAAAATCATGTCAATGTGTCGACATATTTTTAGTGGTGTAAGTTAAAGTCTAGTAAAAGTAGTGGGGTCTTCTTTGGGGTTTGGGTAATCATCATGGGGGCGGGGGTGGTGGTTAAGGAGTGACGAGGTCAAGATCTACTGGTGATTAGAAAGAAAGAGACATCTAAACAGACGAGACCTGTAAAGTATATTTGTCTTAGGATGTACGTACCGGAAAACACTGACCGAGAAAAGTGGGTCGGTCCCTTTTACAAAAGTTCCAAGTAGGTGCAACATCGACATAATCAAGAATCAACGAGTCAGTATAGTCTGAGGAACGATTAGGTACCTGACCTCGGATGGTCCGAAGAGACAGATACCCCAAAGGGTCCGTCCTTATGACCTCACCCAACGGTAAAGGTTGAGGTCCCCTAGAAGGTCTAAGTCCCTAGCTTGGACGCAGAGGACACAGAGGATGTAACGTCCACCTAAGAAATGGGTTACTCGGTTGTCCCTTCGACATAATCATGAAGTAAGTAAAAATAACGTCTTATAAGGTATATTCCTTTGTGATACAAAACAAACAGGTAAGTAGTCAACTATCTGTAAACCCAACAAAGGTAAAAAGACCGAGGTCACTTATTACGACGGTACCTGAAAACAGATATTCGCAAACACACTTGTTTCCAAAGTAAAGGGGACTTACATGTGAATCCCCACCTTAACAAACTAGTATACCATGAAGATGATTATGTAAATTGGAAAATTCCTTGACGATCTAGCAGAAGGATGTCACCAACGTTGTGAAACGAAAAGATGGTTATCGTATACTCTCAAGGTTAAAAAGGTGTAGGAACGGTTGTGAACACTAATAGACAGAAAGACTAATATCGTCAGGTTAACTCATACTACACTTAATCATAGAGTAACACCAAAACTAAACGTAAAGGGATTACTGATTACTATAACTCGTAGAAGAGTACACGAATAACCTCTACACAGATAAGTCTAGAAAACACGGGTAAAAATTGACCCAATAAACAGAAAATCATAACTGACATCCACGAGGAATATATAAGACCTATGTTCAGAGAGTAGTCTACACTAAACGTTTATAAAAGAGGATAAGACACCCAACAGAAAACTGAAAGAACTACCATAGGAAGTTAGTGATAAAAATTTTATTTTGTTACTTATTTTGATTAGGAAATTCTATCCTTTTTGTTGTTGTTGTTGGACACTGGTAAAGTATTCATACACCTTTTAAACACCGTCCCGTCCTGGATCTCCTCTTAAGTTCAGTGGACAAAAGTAGGGACTCAAAACAAATGACTAAGAGTCGTAACAGGTTGGTCGGGTCTTCGTTACTGTAGTAGGATAGCACTCAGTTTGTTACGTCGTGAACCATTTGGCCGAGTACTCGTGGTTTGTTCACCTTTCTGTAGGGTTCCAATTTTTTTTATTTCTCTTTTCTAAAACGACCTTTGATCCGATATTATTTAGAATTTACCGGATGTTAAATCAAAAGAGAACTTTTCGACTTTAACTACTTACCCAGGGTGTGTGTATGTCCTCCTTTTTTTTTTGTTTTTTGTATAATCAATTTACGTGGATCTTATCCGGGTCCTACTCATTCGCCGTTTGAAGAATTTTGAACATCAATACCTATATGTGAATGTTCCGATTTCCAGGACTTTGACAGAAGGGGCGGACGTGACGTAAGTTTGAGCACTCGTGACGGGTCAAAATAATACCAACTCTTTGAAGTTGATCACTTTTGTTCCATGTTCGGACCCTTGTAACTATACCTCTCTTGACCATATAAAAATGTCGACATTCTCGAAGAGTCTCATCTTTTTATGGTCCGGAATTCATGAATAATGTTTTTATAGTCGGGAATTCATGAGTCCCTTTTATATATACTCTATATATAAACACACACACATGTGTATATGCGTGTGACCCTTTCCGTCGTCCCTTCCTGAACAAAAATTATTTAGAATTGGTCAAAGTTACTACCGTCCCATAGGTGTTTCGTTAAACGGGTCCTGTCTTAATTGGGGAATCCATTACGTGTCTGTCCCGAAGGGTCCACCGAGTCGTCATTTCTTAGACGGACGTTTACGTTTTCGGTGTCCTCTGTACCCAAGTCAGGGACCCAATCCTTATAGAGGACCTCCTCCTTTACCGTTGGGTGAGTCCATAAAAACGACCCTATTAGGGTACCTGTCTCCTCGGAGCACCCGATGTCAGGAACCCCAGTGTCTCAGCCTGTGTTGACTCGTACGTACGTATTACGTGTCTTGTAAGTTGATCTTTGAAGTACGAAGAACATACTACGAGTGGGATTGGCTTGTTAGACTAAGTGTATATTTACGTTTGTTCTAATTAGATTCTAACATCTCTCGTTAGATTTTTATAATACGTAATATGTCTCTCGTTTAATATTTATTCTAATTTTTGTGTAAAGTTTTATATAGGTATAAGAATATTCCGTCATTTCAATTTGATTCTTATGTATTTTCTATGTATCAAAGTAATATAATATATTAATACATTTCCCGTCTTATGTACTACACTTATTTAATATCCATATTAATAAATAATATTACCTTTCATCAGATATACTGTCGATTTTCCATCTCCGTTTGTATTTTACCCTGTAGTATGTTTTGTGAAATTTTAGTGGGAATTTATAATAAGGACCGAAGTGTAAGCGACAAATGTTGGAAGGGAGGTATAAGTCACGAGTTGTGTTAGAAGTCCAAAATTTAGTTTATACCCTTCCAAGTAAACTCTTAACTTTCGTTAGCGAGTACACAGACAGAAATAGGGAGTTCAACTGTGTTCTGGACGTCACGTTTATCATTACGTGTCTACACATTTCATCTCTATTATGGATTTAAATGGTTTCCTCTTAACTTCATACCCCGTCTGAAGTACAAATAGACGGATCACCCATGTGGTCGTGCTTTATGAACCTTTGGAATAGAATTGGTTCGACTATTGGGACGATTATAGTGTCAGAGTGGTAAAGGACTAAGGTAGGTTAAGTGACCGGAAGTGGACAAGAGATAGACCAGTAGGGTGGGACCTGGAATTGAAATACGTCGTATCGAGATCAGATATGTTTGTTTTAATGGGAGACCCTACCGAAGGTAGAAAGGTGGAGATGAGGAGAATGGCTTGACCGAAAGGTAAAGGTACAACTTGACGTCGGAAATATTGACGGGAGAAGGAAACCAAGTGGTCAGGATAAAACCGAAATGGTGAGGAGTTTTGGACCTGTGACACCAGATAGTAAAGTTTCTACCTTAGGAAAGGTAAGTTCTTGGTAAGTAGGGGTAGTGGGGGTCGAAGGGTGTCAGAGAGCAAGGAAAAAAGGAGTGGGATTGTGTAAGATTGAGGGACAAAACAGAAATAGATTGGAGTCCAAGGACTCATAATCACTGGTTTCGTGTTTTGTTACCTCCGACCAAGTAAAAGAGTGAGAAAGACAATTGGTGATGAATGACTCGTTATTGGTGTATTTTCGTCGATAACGGCAGTGATAAACCGTTGAGAAGAGTGACCGTAACCAGTAATAGAGAATAGTCTTAAAGGATTGTTACAAGGGTTTGTGACTTCGTGACCCGGTGATTAAAGCGGGTCAAGGGGGAGAGAGACGGTCACCGGAAGTGGAGGCTTGACTATTACGCTAGGTCCGGTAACAGGTGTGTGCGAACGAAGGAAAGGAGGGGTTGTACTTGAGGGATTTAGAGGTAAGTGGAAGTAAGGAGAAATCAGAGTTCCGTGGGTACAAGGAGAACGAAAGGTTTAGGTAAGGAGAGATCCATATAGGTAATACGAACGACGGGGTTCACGGGTGACCCGAAGGGGATACGGTGGGTGACACGAACCACGACCCCTGTGTTTATCCTTACTCCGTGTCGGACCGAAAGGGTCGATCACCTTCTTGTCTATACGTTAATGTGTGGGTGTGTGTTTGTGTGTGTAAGTTAGTCGGACTGGTATAGTAAAGAGACGGTTTGAGTCTATGCAAACTTTCACTTCCCCTATAATTTTTTTTATGACTTACCTACACTTGACTAAATGAAGTCCGTATTTGGTCACGAGAGGGAACGTTTTATACCATAGTCAAGTCAAGTCAGTGAGTCAGTATAGGTTGAGAAACGCTGGGGTACCTGACATCGTGCGGTCCGAAGGGCTAGGTAGTGGTTGAGGGTCTCGAATGAGTTTGAGTACAGGGAACTCAACCACTACGGTAGGTTGTTAGAGTAGGAGACAGTAGGGGAAGAGGAGGACGGAGTTAGAAAGGGTCGTAGTCCCAGAAAAGTTTACTCAGTCAAGAAACTTAGTCCACCAGTTTCATAACCTCAAAGTCGAAGTCGTAGTCAGGAAGGTTACTTATAAGTCCTGGCTAAAGACAATCCTGACTGACCACATACCAGTGTGATTGACGTTGAATCATACCATGGAAGTTAATACGCCGGTAATTTCACAGACATTTTCATAAGTCATTGTAACCTTTTCGGAGTGTTATATTACCATTCACATATCTTTGACTCGCATTGAACCGAATTTTTTTGTTCTACTCTGTTAACTCTAAATGACCCATACATTATACACGGTCCGTGGTAAGATTGATGAAAATTGATTAGGAGTGTTGTTAAGATCCTCCCTTTATTATGATAATCTAGAAAAGGTGTGTACTTCTTTCATTCTGTCTACCCACGAAGAAATTCGTAGAAATTCTACGAGCGGATCCCACGGGGTCGATCCTTCACCGTCATAATCCTAAGTTTGGGAAAATCAAGATATGGATACTAGGATTTATGTGGTCCTGTAACTACTCTTTCTCTACTTCCCTCTACTGTATCCTCCCACCCGTCTACTCGTCACTTTGCAGGGGAGTGATAAACCAGTTCGTGACCACAATTCTCGTACCCGTGGTACAAGGTTAAGAGTAGTGGATCTAAAAGAGACCACATCGAGAGACACCGAAGTACTGACACAGAAGTCCCGGAGGGGTGGAAGAAGTAGATGAGGGAGATAGGGAACGGGAGATGTACCTCTGTAAGGAAGCCCAACATAAGAGTCGGGAGGATAGAACAAACGAAGTGTAGAATCGTAGGACGCAGGAAAGTGTCGAAATGAGTATGACTCTACCGACTCGCCGTCAGGAGTGAAGAGAGGACGGGATTTAAGAGAGGGCCGATGACATATAAAGGTAGACATACCGAGAGATGGACGACTGTTGCGATGTCGACCCGGAGGGTACACCAAGGGGCTTTGCGAGGACTCCGACAGGAGTAAGGTGTCTACTGGGGGTACAAGGACCAGGGTTCGATATTTGAGAAAGGAGAAGTAGAAGAGTGAGACAGAGTAGCAGGGGAAGGTGACCTATTGATTCGGTATAACTTAGGTTAACATGATCTCGAAGGCTTAGATAAGAAAGTCAAAAGGGTTCAAGACACAAATATTGTTATTGAAACGGGTTGTGTCATGGAAGAGACGGAGGAGGCCAAGTAATACGTGTGCCGATGGTCACTTAAGGGGTGGTCCGTTCCGACTTGGTATGACGTGACGGATTCTGAGGTAGTCATGAACGGAAGGAATTGTCACCAATACCTATTTTTGTGGGATCCAGGGACTCTCGTCTCTCATATAATACCTAATGTACCATCTAAGAGTACACAAAACTTAGTTATCCCACAACGGAGGAAGAGTCCCTTGAAGTTACATTAAGAAATAGAAGGAACTAGTGCAACTTTGAGGGATTGGATCTGTAAATTCCGAAATATATTAGACTAAACATCACCCATAAAAAGAACAAGATGTAGAGGAAAGGAAATCAGATCACCACCGTAGGAGAGAAGAAAATCCTTTGACAGGAAGGAATCAACCATCCCACGGGTGGGTTACGGTTGTAGAGGGAGTGAAGTTCCCTCCTGTTCACTGGGTTCGATTGAGTGGTTTTGTGGTGGTGGGGGTGTTTGTTTCCCTGACCGGACTTTTATCCCTATACTGGGTTAACCCTTCTTGACGTTAGAAAAAGTCCCCAATTAAAGTTCTGACGTATTCTCTCCATGATTCTTAGTTTTCTCGAGATGACGAGTACCTTTCCCGGACTAACTTTTGCTTCGTTTATGTCCCTTTGTCTATTCTTAGGCTACAATCATGATGGAGACTGAAAAGTCGACCTATCTGGGTATTAGTGAAAAGACTTTGAACTACACAAAGTCTTTAAGTATTAAGAAGTCTACTCTTTTCATGTCACCTCACATTATGTGTGAGATATACCTAGTTCCTCTTGTAGGAGTTTTAGTTTGAGTCATTATCTGAAGACGTTAGTTTGTGTAATTACAGGATGAACTACAGTCAAATCCAGTCCCATCCAAAAACGGTACTTCTTTCATGTCTACTCTACTCCAAACCGACGTTTTTCAAAGTCGAAGACCGAAATCTTGAAGTGTATTTCCGTACATCTAGACAAATTTGGTTGTCTAAGGGACAAGGGAATAGACGGACAAATAGCAAAAATAAACTCGTCATACTCAACCCAAAAAGTGTGTACATGAGTTTTCTCAGGGTAGACATAAGAAATACCCGGAGAGATATGAAGTCAAAATAAAGGGTGATGAGAGGATGTGTATTGAGTATAAACTCAGTTTGAATTTTCTAATACAAACTAACAGATATATTTTTATTTTTTAGTACGTTGGAGGTGTAACGTATACGGAATATTTGGTTTCGACAAGTTGGTTCTCTACCCCTCGGGACCGACGAACTACGAGACCAATCGACAGGGTCGGGACGTGGTGGGAGGTTCCGAGAGTCCCCTTTACACTCTGAAAGGTACTCTTTACAACCCGACCTACTTCGTGTTCGACCTTTGTTCTAACGGTTCTCTTTATAGTCATTGGAGTCTATACGTCTACTATGGTGGCGATACCGTCATTTACTTCTTCTTAATTCTCGGAGAACAACTTCCACTTTCTCCTCTCACTTTTTCGACCGAATTTTGAGTTGTAAGTTTTTTACTTCTAGTACCGTATACCATGGTAGTGAAGTACCGTTTATCTACCCCTTTGTTACGTTTGTCACTCTCTGAAATAAAAGAACCCGAGGTTTTAGTGACGTCTACCACTGACGTCAGTAATTTAATTTTCTGTGAACAAGGAACCTTCTTCTCGATACTGTTTGGATCTGTCGTATAATTTTTCGTCTGTAACGGTTGTTTCCGGGTAGATCAGTTTCGAAACCAAAAAGGTCGTCAGTAGACACCTACACTCTTGACCTGGTATTTCTTCCGACTCGTGGTTTCTTAACTACGAAAACTTGACACCACAACCTCTTCTGAGGGACCTGACGTTCCTCTAGTTTGGTCAGTTAGGATTACCTTTAGTTAGGACTTATAAGTAACCTTCCTGACTAAGACTTCAAGGTTATGAAACCGGTGGACAACGCTTCTCAGTTGAGTAATCTTTTCTGGGCCTACGACCCTTTCTAACTTCCGTCCTCCTCTCCCCTACTGTCTCCTATTCTACCAACCTACCGTAGTGACTGAGTTACTTGTACTCAAACTCGTTCCAGGCCCTCTACCACCCCCTGTCCCTTCGGATCGTACGACGTCAGATACCCCAGAGTTTCTCAACCTGTACTGACTCTCTAACTTGTTGTTGTTACCTCTCAGTCTACAGTGTGACTGAGGAGTGGTAAAGACAAAGGTCATCTAGGGGTCCCCGTTAATGGTCTTGGACCTTTAAGTGGTCACGAGGTGATCTCTTTGAGGATCATTGAGGACGTAAGAGAATGAAAAGGAGACCTCGTCGGAGGTACAGGAACCTCGGGAATATCTAGTATACTATGAAAGATACAGACAGAAATAAATATACAAGTACAAACAAGAATCCCGTGAGTTATTGTGTCGTTAGGACTCTCCATCTACCCCGTCTACGAGTCCATGGGTTGAACTCCCAGTCCAACTATTTATTTTCCCTTTTGGGATCTCAAAGTAACTTTGGAGGACTGAATGAAATCAAATCGACCTGTGAAAGGGTCGCGTGATGGGACGAAGAGACCGACTGGAAAGATTAGAGAGAAACGAGGATCCCAATTGAGTTTATCTTCTCAAATAACCGGACCTATCAAGGAAGAACCATGTGAATCCATCTCTCCACATTAGACAACTTGATCACTCTTACAACGAGCGTGTTAACGTGAGATCAGTCAAGTCATCGAGTCAGTACAGACTGAGAAACGTTGGGATTTGATACACGTTTAAATTAGGATTATATTTTTAAGTATATACACCGTATAAGTATTGTACTCGTAGATATACACAAGTAAAAATGGTGGGTCCTTCGGTTTCAGCCGAAGAAACAGTAAATTAGGTTGGACTTAATCGGTTACTAGTTTAGGGCTCCGTGTCTCTACAGACGTCTATGAAGTCGGAACCCCTTTTGGGTCTGTGACGAAGCGTATTGAACTTGGCTGTTGTGTTTATGGGGAGGGACGGGTCCCCTACAAAGACCCAGTGCTAAGGGAGGGAATTGGTTTCTCAGTCTGTACCGACCTGTGAAAGGGTCGCGTGATGGGACGAAGAGACCGACTGGAAATTCCAATCCTGGAAACCTATATTTGAGTAATTTCTATCAGTATTCCGTTTAAGTTGACGGAACCCCGAGTGTTTTTACGTAACAAAGTAAAGTTTATCTGGGGCTTTTAGGGTTACCGGTGTATGTTCGGTAAGGATCGGATACTCCAATTTCGTTGTCTGGGTGGTAGTCGTCCGGTTCGCGAGACTTGCCGAAAAAGAGGACTTTCCAAGGGAGTGAGTACTCTTGGTTCGTACATTCCCACCGATCGTCTCCAGTCTCGATTCCAAGAACCCACACCTTTAGTCTCGGTTCCAAGAACGGACCACGTTTCGGTTTACGTAGTGTGTCGCTAGTGAGACCCTGAGGGTGTAGGTAAATGTTTCCGGATTCCTAAATTGATCCCCTCGTGTCACGTGAGGGTATGTTGGGTGGTCTGATCGGGACAGGGGATAAAGACTTCGCTAGGTACTCGTGACCCGTGAGTGGGAGGTGACAAATGGTCGTGGAGTTCGTAGGGTGTAATAAGTGTCCAGTTTTGATTGGTTCTTTCACTCTCTGGAAGTCCTGTAACGACTTGTTCCAAGAAGGACGATTTCGTAGGACAGGACGACTAAACCTTTTACCAAGAACAGTGGAAAGAGTACGTTTGGTGTAAGTCTTAATTCACTTTATCCTTAAGTATATACTAGAGAGTATTACATGGTTCCGTTCCACGAAATATTTTATTAGTCAGAAGTCTATTAAAAAAGAGGGAAAGAAGGTACAGGTCACTCGAATAGGATGTAATAAATTACCTAATGTCGTTTCTAGTTGGTCCCTCCCCTCGTGACGGTACCCTTTAGTCGGTCTTAACAAATCTTGGGTCGTCTTTTGACAAAATTTGATAAAGTTTAACAATCAACTTTACCTTTTGGGTAAAGGGACAGATATCTTGAGACTAAATCGAAAAAACTGAGTCAGTAGTTTGTATAAAAGGACTAGAAGTCACACAACGTAAAAGGTAGTATTTTTACAGAAGGATAATAGTATGGATTTATTTCAGACTTAGAGTGAATAAAGTCTAGGCCTAAGTTGTTCGGAAGGTTTTGATGAATTGATACACGACTCGTCACGTCTCGGCTGAGGGAGATAATAGAGTAAATAAGAAAATGTCTACTTCCTTGCCCCAGAGATTCAAGTGACTGAAAGGACGAAAGGATCTGGAACGTTCACCGTAGACATCTCAAAGGTTCAGAGACGAGAGTTACCCTGACGGTCCATTTTGTAAGAGGGGTCATAATGAGAGTCGACCGAAATAGAAAGACCTTAGAACGAGTTCAGTGCGAAAAAAAAAAAAAAAAAAAAACCCCCCCCCNAAAAAAAAAAAAAATCCCCCTCCCGTCCCTCCCATTAGACTATTAGAGTCAAACCTTAGTTCTTAATTTTCGTGAAGTGTCTTCCTATTTACGTCGACCACGTGTCTCGTTTGTTAGAAATGTCTCCTGGAAGAGAGAGCCAAACTTATCGGTCTTCAAAAGGAGGTCCAAACATCTGACGTGGGTTTCTGTCCAAGTGTTAATTGTAGTACAACCCAGAATAAGGAAGTACAGAAAAAGTAGGAGAGTGGTGATGTGACGATCGATTTTTGATCCGGAGAAAAAAGGGGAGGGCACACCTGGTTGTCTGTCTACATGGATGGGAATCGGTCGGATCGTCACGAGTAATACTATTTATAACTCTGCCGAACCTCGACCCAGAATCTCCTCTTCTTTACGTCCTGAAAGAGCTCGACTGACATTACGGTTCGTTTTATACTATATATTACTGTACTTTTGATGATGATCAATGTCGTAGTAAAATCTCAAAGCTCCGTATGGGTACGTGTTTTATGTTTGTAATACACTTTTAGATGGTTTTGTTGACGATAGAGATCTTGGTTTCGGTTCTCTTCGAAGTAATAACAAGGGAAGGTCCTACAGTTCGTACAAGAAAAACGGACAAACTAATGAAGACACACTGAGAGATGTATGATAGAAAGAACTTGTGCTGTCCGGTCCAAAAGACATCTTTAGAGGTCCGGTCTTTAAATGGATACCAACGAAAATTTACGATTCTACGATGTGTTTTGTACTGTGACTTGTCTATAAGTTTTGGTCTAAAAGTGACACCATGTTTCAGTGATGGAATAAGTGGATTTTATAATGTGTCTTTCTGGAGTTTTTATGATGGTCCTATAATTTACTGATATCTTTGTTATTTTCCGGAGTCAAGGTTAGACACTGTGTACTCCACCCTGGGGTTCGGGTTTACGAATTTTTGTCCCCGTGTAAGATCTCTGCAAACGTTTAATCAATGACGGGAGTTGACTTGGTGTCGACCGAATGACTATATTTCTTTCTTGTTGTTTTCCTACCGGGAATGTCACGTTACTATAACGGACACACTTGAGTTAAATGGTGGAAGTTCTGAATCGGGAAACTAGATGTCTCCTTTACGAAAAGTGACATTCTTAACAAAAATGTGACCAATCCCGTAGTCAAGTTCCTCAGGAGACAGTGGGGACATTCGAGAGTTAAAGGAGTGACCGTAACATTTTTGGTGTTATTTGGTGTAAACCACAATGAACTTACATTTAAAAGAATCGTAATGGAAAATTTACTTTTAGGTGCCTAGAAGTGATATTTCGGGAAACATTTTTCAGTCTGTGCCAACGTCCTATAACGTTACAAACCAATAAGTTTTTACTCAAGACACTGTTAAAGAAGAGGGGTCAAGACGGTCCAAGGTTTACACATTCAATATAAATTACTCAAATAAAACTATATCTAAAAAGGTGAAAGTATTAAGGACTTCGACGAATCCAAGTTCTTCAGGTCCAGTCAACTTTAATTCATAGACACATAATTCGGACCTATAAACGAAAGGCAGATGACTCAGTGATTTAGTCTTAAGTCCCTTTACCCCTAAAATGAAAGAAGACGGAAGGAAAGTAGGAGTGGGGGTCCGTATCCGGACCTGGTGTGTCAGGATCTAGACTAAGTGTGGGAAAATGACAGATCTATCCACTGGACACACCCATTGAAGAGGTCTTATAACCAAAGGGACAACGACATTCACTTCATTATAGGTTGTTTTTACCAACAAGACACCTAATACTTCATTCACATACCAGTTCTTGATAAGAAGGTTTATACGGAAAAAATACCCTCTACGGGTCACAATCGACTTGGACTTTCTACGTAGACCTTTCTAATAATTGTACTGATGAAAATAATAATCGGAAAGGAAAATATAAGGGGTCCAGTGTACGTCGTGGGGGGTTGAAGTTCGAGTACATTTATTCTAAACTTATCTGAATTACAAAAGAAGGTCCTCTTCTATCTTCTTCGTCCATCTTAGGGTTGTTCGGTAATCCTACTTTTAGAGGGCTTTTACTGTTTGTGAGTCTGTTTTTTTTAGACCGACCGACACCGAAGGATAGGCTACACACAATCTGGGCCCCCTGCTCTTTATGTCTGGAACGGAACCAGAGTCGGGAGGTGATCTGACCAAAGAGGTCTTATACAGGTGAGAGACCGGGGAGTTTGTCGTCGTTCTAGGGGGGTGGACCGGGGGAGGACGAGAAGGCTTCGAGGTTACGAGGACGATCTACGTCATTGTCGTCGAGACGGACGAGACCTACGGCACAGGGGGTCCGTCGGGTCTCATGGGTACGACCTCCTACACAAGGATCGGCACCTCAAGGTATCGTAGTCTTTGGTTGTCAGACACGAGAGGACGAGGTCACCTGGGTCGGCCGTAGAAGAAGGGGGGAGTAGGTCCGTCTCGTGCGCCCCACGCACGTCGGTCTCGTCAGGGTAGTCGCCAGACGACACTCCCGCGGAGATAGTGGGAGCGGAGGGAGGGGGTAATCTCAGAGTAGTCAGTCTGGTCGCGGTGAGGAGTTCGGTCCGGTCCCCTTCGCTCACCCTCCCTACATTCCTACCCCCTCGTGAAAGACCCTGGACGAAGGTGACGGGGAAGGTAGGTAAAGAACGTCCTTTCTCTCGCTCCTTCGGTTCGGGCCTCCATGCAGGTTTAGACATCACGAAGGTTAGTAAGAGTATTGTAGGGAGTTAAGGCTCAGGGGTCGACCCGTTGAGGAGGGTTTCGTGGAGTGCTTTTGGGGCGCGGTGGCGGCGGAGGCCCAGGGCGTGCATTGAGGGTCTTCCTTCTGGGCGATAAAAGGTTTCGTCTTGGTCCAGTCACCAGAACCTTCAAACTGTGGAGGGCGAGGCCGAGAGGTAGATCTTCGGGGGTGCGAATAGGTCAAACTCTCCCCTTCGGTCCTCCAGAGGGGTGTTCAGAAGTGAGTGCGGCCCAGGCCGGCGGAGGAGAGAGGGGAAAGAGCTCAGATCGAGGTCGGGAGGTGAGGAGACCGCGGAAGTGACTCACTGGTCTCCAAGAGACCGAGGATTTTCTCCTTTGAAGAAAAGTCCCGATTTAAGTCCAGGCTCTTCCTTTCCGAAAGGGAAGGAACGGAGGGGGGAATAGGGCCGAGAGTCTTTGGTGTCCCTCGGCCGTGGTCCTCGCACGAGTGGGAAATTGGTAATTTTGTCAGGTGACGAGGTCCGAAAGGTGACGTTTTCAGGCCAGCCCAGACTTTGATGAGTACATGTGAGCACTAGGAAGGTCTCTGGGATGGACAGGGAGGACTAAACGTTCTTTGTTCATTTGTTTTGTGTTTAGCATCGTTGAAACCTCTCGCTCACACACATACACACACACACACACACATACATACACACACACTCACTCATTCTCCTCTCTCTCTCGTAGCGTCTTCTCAATCCCGTTGTCGACGTTCTTGTGTAGACCTTCTCCCCCTCCCCTGTCTGCTCCTCCCCTGTTCGCGCTCCAGCACCCCCTGAGGGGGGTAAGGGGGCGGGAGCGTCGAAGTCCCGGCTCTTGCGCCGGTCGGTCACCAATGGACAGGATACAACTACTTAGGCATGAACGACCGATACGCCAACCGGAGGCCCTTCGGCGGCCGCTAAAACTGACGGGTCACCAACCACATCTGCGCGCAGGCCGTGTGCCCCTCGTCCGTCGGGGGCTCGTTGCGGTCATGCGTCTCGTCCAGGTCGGCAGGGCCCGTCGTCGTCGCCGAGGGGGTCGGGTACCGGGGCCGCGAACCGACGACGAAGCTAGCGAGCGAACGAGGCGAATGATTCGACTCGCGTGTTGATTGAAGAAGCCGGACCCGGCGGGCTCGCGCGTCGGGGGCCGGCGGCGCCGAGCGTCGGGACCCTCTAGCCGTCCTCCGCCGCTCGGGGTCGTCCCTCGACTCGTCGCTCGGAGCGTGGGTGAGGATCTGGTAGGGACCCCGAGGCCCCTGGACACGAGGGTCGAGATGCCGGGTGCCCCGCCAGCCGGCCGCGAGGGGCCGAGGCCGCGTCCTGCGCCGACTCACCCCGCCCGCGGGAGGGCGTCAACCCAGAGCGGCCCGAGGCGAGGGCCTGAGAGGCTGAGCGGGAGCGAGGAGGGCCCCGGGGGCTCGCGCCGCCTCCGCCGCCACGTCCGTCGCCGACCCGCGGGGGAGACGACCGGGCCCGAGGCTCGCGAGCGATCGAGCGAGGGGCGCGAGGGAGGCCGAGGCTCGTCGCGCGACCCTCACATTCACCGTTACCGTCGTCGCGGACGAGACGTATTTACTGAGGGGGCGGGGGGAGATATGGGGAGGAAAGAGTGTAGGGGGAGGAGGAGAGGGAGGAGGCGGGCGGGCTTTCGCCGGTGCCACTCCGCGGTTGGTCCAGGATCGCGGCGACCCAAGAAGCCCAACGTTGGATGTCCCAGGTCTCGTCGTTTTCGCTCAGAAAGGTTTCCCGACTCTCGTCTCGAGGCCCCACCCCCAAAATGGGAGAAGAGAGGAGAGGGAAGACCTAAACATAATTAAATGGCGGTGAAGGGCTTTCTGATTTCTCTAAATGTTCGACCAAGACCAGTTCGCGGGGGTTCTAAGTAAGTAGGATCGAGACTTGGAGGAATTTGTTCATTCATAAATTCCTCCAGTGAACGCACAGTTAACGGCCTGTTTATCGGGCTCTAAAAGTGAAGCAATTAAGAAGTACGAAAAGTTGTTGACAAATAAAGTGTTTTAGACGAGGGCCCTCTTCGATGGTGTGTCCCGCCATTCCGCGTAGCTGAGAATGTTTTCGGTTAGTGACCGTTAAGGTTTCGTCACAACGGACGGACGACTGAAAGCTTTAGGCACGAAGGTTATGATCCGTTGTGGTGCCCTCTCATTTTAAGGTCAGCGCCTTGACCCCTTTCTACAAAGACACTGATAAACCATACTTTCACCTTCCTCTACAACCCGGTTCCCTTATTGAAGTAAGTAAGCAAGGTGACTCAGACTACTCTTGAAGAAAAAGAGGTGGTTCCCTTTTCAAAACGTTGAAAAGGTTCTTGTCGGGACATTGTCACGACTCAAGCTATATTTGTCCTGGTGTCTCCTTAAAGCTTACTTTATTTACACACCGATGCGGCGGAAGTAATGACATAGAAGGTGACACTGACGTCGTCCGTCCTTCTTCGAGCCTAAATGGGCGAAGACCCCTTCTTGGAGGGGCGGAAAAGACCGTGTCTTGCTAAAGAACACTTTTCTTTTATATGGGGAATACTTTATTAAGTCAACTGGAAATTTCATAAGTGATATGGTGATTGGTCGGTGGGGGGCGGAAGGGGGGGGGTAAGTGGGACGAGAGGGGGGAAGTGGGAACGAGAGAGGAGAAGGGTAGGGGGTAACAGAAAGAATGGTCCGACACCAATTGACATAAACTTCCATTAATTGTGTAGTGTGGAACCCATTACTAAGACAATAGACGGATCCCGAAGTGAAAAGAAGGAGGAGGGGAGTCGCCTTGGTCTCGACGTCTTAGTTTTGTACGTTTAAAATATTTTGAGTATCAATTTAAGTATTTTCATAGTAAAATACTAAAATGTGTAGCATATTTCACACTGTATAATTTATAAATTAGAACTTTTATTTGGGTGGTTTACTGAAATAAGGGTGAGATGACTTCTTCACCTTCTAGTCTTCTTGATTTAGTAAACGTCTTTCCGTACATAAAATGAATAAATGAGTAGGCTGACCAATCTGTGTATAGAAAAGTTGTGGATCTTACACGGTCCGTAACACGACCTATGGCCTTTTTCTCCTCCTTCCCCTTCTATCCCCTGCCCCCGCAGTTGTTCCTGATCACGTAAAGTCTGAGACTTGTTGAGATCTCATTTACATTTACACCAAACAACGACAACAAACATCTACCATTTCGTATTTATGATACGAACCCGAAATCTCAAAACTATGTCGGAGGAATGACCGATCAGGGAAACGTGTAAGGGAGAAGTCGGACCTCGGATCTTTCAAATGTTAGACAATCCAGTGACAATTAACGGTGGGTCTGGTGGACATAGGATAAGTATTCCTGTAACCTAACAAGGAGATCTTTTGACTATCCAAAGTGTACCCTACCCTTCTGGAGCAGTTTTAGGTTATATACGGTCAGTCGGAAAAAAAGAAAGTCTTTCCTTCCGTAAACGACAACCTACCCTGACTCTGGGACAGACCACTACTGGGTCTCCTCCCACCGGTGACACCCCTGATATATTTGATGAGTGCTGAACTCAAACATCCTACCCGACATCCAAAGAGACCCTGAGACCGCAGTCATAAATCTTGTCGTTTCCGTCGGGGGTTTGCGACGAGAAACATCCAACATAACGGAGACCCGAAGTGGAAGACTTCTATTACCCCTCGGTGGAGACGTGGTTCAGAGGACTCCGGACCTCCCACAAAGGATTCTCCCCGTTTAATGAGTAACTGTAAAAAAAGAGGTACAACACACAAGAGAAAAAGAAAGGTGATTGTGGGAACGGAAGACACTCACACGGGACGGACCGTGTGTGTGTGTCGTAAGTGACGTGGTTCGTACTCTCTCTTAATCTTTCCGTCCATCCTTTACCCATTTAGTGAAAAGACGAAACATTTGGTTAGGGACCCGGTCGTGAATCGAATGAGTTTCCCATATAAGAAGGTAAACCTACGTATATGTGAATCTTCCCTTTTGAGGTCGAGACAAAATTTTTTTATTATTTCTGAACCTCGGGGATAAGTAGACAGTTTTGTTCGCATACTTACATCTAAGTAAGTAGAACAACAGGTAGTGAAAGTACCAATACAAGGTGAAGTCAATACACGCAAAAGAGTCTCTCGTCCTAAGAGTTTGGATTTATTATGGTTTCTTCGGGGAGAGGATGACCACGTGTTCGTGTGTGACGAAGGACGAAACCCCAGATGGAATTACTTGAGTAATCGAAGGAATAATCTCGGTCAACCGGTCTTACTTCGAAGGTTTATTCCTAGTTATCGACGTCGTTTTTTTCTTTTAGTGGAAGAAACTACTGGAAGTCGAGACGACCAATAGGTTGAGTCGGGATAAAAGTTACGGAGTCGTCGGTTTTCTTGTTCCGTGATTTATCATCGCCAATCTCATGATGGTCGTGATTGTAACCTTTTTCTCGACTTTAGGTTCAGAAGGGGTTTACGAAGGAAAAACATACGATTCTCCTCGAGAGTACTAGACTGGGAGGAGAGAGGGAGACATTGTACGGTATACCTTTGGGCCGTCAAACTTCAAGATGAGACGGACTATGAATCGTTGTATAATGAACTATTACTCCGGGGTGATCACAGACCGGAGAGACGGTTCCAGGAAGTGTCGAGAATTGTCTTTTTAAGTCACTTTACACTACTTCTCTTTGGGTCCGTCAAATCATGTTCCTCTTCACTTTTTTCATGAGGTACCCTGAGTAGAACTTTGAGATGTTTACCCTTAATAAGACTCTCCTCAGACGGAAAACTCTGTAGAGTAAAGAAGGAGACGATGGAGAAAACAACCTTTTACTGGAAATTCTAGAGAAGGTTGGACTCTAAGACACTGAGTCACTATTTAACCATTACCCGTCAAACCTCGACGGTTCTCCCTTTTGACAGATCTTTAAAGTGACAGGTCATCTCCTCAGTCATTTAAATACCCCTAAGATTAGTGAAAAGATCAGCTAGTTTAAGTCTTAACCGTCACTTTTAAACAGTTTAAAGTATTACTATTATTATTATTTACCATGAATAATGATGGTAAATAATTCTTGATCAATATACGGTCCGTGACTCGGTTTATGTAAAGTCCGGAATTAGATTAAGTGTCTTATAGTTTTGACTTTCTCTGGAATCCATAACATCTAAGATTGAAAAAATATATTATCTCTTCTTTTGACTCCGGTTATGAGATTACACCCCTTTCTTAGACTTTTTCTTATCTACTATACTTATACATATTGATTTAGTGAAAAGACATGTGGACTTGATTGTGTTGTGACATTTAGTTGACACACACACACACATAACGAGCCAACGAGTCAGTAAAGACTGTGAAACGTCAGGGTGCCTGACATCGGACGGTCCGACGAGACAAGTACCTTAAAAGGTCCGTTCTTATGACCTTACACAACGGTAAAGGATGAGGTCCCCTAGAAGAACTAGATCCTTAGTTTGGGCGTAGAGGACGTAACGGTCCGTCTAAGAAATAGTGACATGGTGGACCCTTCGGTCCTTATAGTTGAGATGAGGTTATATTTTATTTTCTTTTACAAATTAATGTAGCCGAAAGTACAAATTTTTTGCTTAAACCTTCTGTAATTAGGATAGGACCTTTTTATTCAATTCTGTATCCACTTATTATATTTATTTCCTTCCCGATGTACCGTGTGATAATTGTGATTAGATTAAACGTTTAAACACAAATATTTAAGTTAGTCTTCTTACCTTTGAACTTAATTGTAAAGTCTAAGAAACCTACAAATTGGTGGCGGTAAATTTTTATACTGGAAACTGTGTATACTCGGGTCCTTTTTTCAATTAAGTTCCGAACTATAATGAAAATAACATATTATAAATTTATCACCCTATGTCTGTCCACTGAATATAGAACATCTAAAGCCCTTCGAAATGGAGGAAACTCGACGAATTTCAACTGAATCTAACTGTATCGCGGAAGTAGACACCTGTAAGTTTAGGATGTGGTTGTCCGATCAAGAGTCTTTCGAAAGGTCAGTCTTCGCTTCATATTTCCAACACCCACTGGAAGAAGTCACTTCACTTCTTCACTGTGGTTGATAGACAAGATAGGGAGTAGAGTCTCGTCATATGGGTAGTCCTATCTATACCACTTACCTACACTACAAGAGGAGAGGGATCGAATCTGAGATTAAGTCCCTTTTCGTCCATCTCTTCTTCACCCTCTTTAGTTTCGTTATTTGAAGCCAGAACCTCGAAGTGGGTGATTTTCCTTACTTAGGATACTGTTACCATCGTCGGGGAGGGGTCCTCAGTTCAGAACGAGAAAAACATTACCGTAACCTGGGAAAGAAGTTCTGTAAAACATTACGGTGACGTGGGAAAGAGGTTCCGAGAATTCGGAGTCTCTTAGCTCCCAAATTATTGATGACTGAGTTGAACTAGAACGAATCTTTCTGGTTCAACTTGACTGTGAACCTTAATTTTATAAAAAATTCAAATCCGACACATCTAAACTAAGTCATTACGGTTTACTACGTAACATTAAGTTTTATATAGACCCTTCCGATTGAACAAATAGACTTCGTTCTATTTAATACTGTTTTGTCCGAAGGGACCACCACCTCACCAATTCTTAAACGGAACGTTAACGTCCCCTGTGGTTAAGCTATGGACCAGACCCTTCTAGGTGTACGACACCCCGTTTGTTCGGGTATCCGGTGTTGATGACTCGGGTCTGTGGTGTTGAAGACTTCGGGTCGGGTATATTGGATCTCGGACACAAGGTGTTTTCTTCGGTGACGTTGTTCTTCGGAATCGTGACATTGATCTCTCATTCGGTGACGAACGGTGTCGATCTCTTTCCGGTGTGTATCGTTACTTCTGGGTCGTATCGGTTTTTATTTATTTATTTACTGTTTTAAAATTTAATACCGTTTTAATAAAGTGTCTATGGATCACACTCATGTAGGAAATACGAACAATGTAAAGCGGTAAAGGTCTTTACCACATAGATCTAGTGAGTCGTGGGTGTACGTACTACAGTGAAGCAAGAAGACTATCATATAAGACCCACATCAATAATGTATTGTTAACATTTCGAAGACGAGGGATGGTAGGAAGAGATTTGGGTGAAGTCTAAAATCCTTACGTACTTTTTTTCCAAGTATCAAACAACATGAAATTTGTGTACCATTGTCATAAAGAGTCATTCCATGAGGTCTCGACTTGGAGTGACGTTATCAAACGGACCTTCTTTTTTGTAAATTTGTAGTACGGTTATTCGTCGATGATAAGAAATGACAAGACATATCTCTTACCGTCGTTACAAGATAAAAGTTTTTCCATAGGGTACGAATGTTTATTAAGTAACTATTTTAAAACAGATTTCCGTCATCTTTATGTTAAGTTGTCCTTCGAAAAACCCCCGAAAGGTTAAAAATTTTTCATATTATAAAGGGACCGAAAAATAAATGTTCAAAGGACACTATCGCATTTTGGTCTATGACTGACTTTTTTCCCTTTGTCTGATACTAAACTTGAGACCGTCACGGTGGGAAAATTCAGGATATTGAAACAATCGAGAGGGTCTTATAGTTCCTGACTCTTAAGGTATTTGGTGACCTCTGGGACTCCTTCCGAAAAGAGAAGTTAAAAGAGGTTTATGCTTGTCCCTTTGGTCTAAGTGTCTACACAATTTATTCCGATATTATATTTATCCGAATATTTACGATTTGTGACGAAGACACTCACTTCTACTCTGATTCAAAATACTTTTATGATACGTAACATTAGTCTCATACCTATTCCTCCTGTAGGAAGAGATCATGACGACAAGTAAATAAATTTTTTATTAATCTCGTAACAAAACTCTAGACCACCGTATCACTCGGTACTCTCCACTTGTATCTAATTTAGAACACGTCTTTCTTGTCCGTTATATCAACCATAGTAATTAGTAAAGAATAAGATCAGAAACAACATGTAAAAAACACACACAGGTATGTCTATGTTCAACCGTTTGAGTATCCTATAAACGTACAACTGTAAAACCGTCACTTTACTTTTTACTTTTCTTAAAACGTCTTTTACAGTCGTTACGTTTTGAATCACTGTAAGACATTTTGACCCGATTCGTAATAATCCCTTTTTTTAAGATTCCCTACCACCTTCAATTCTAAAGATCCGAGTTTCCTCGACCTACGATCTACAATCTGCTTTTTGAATTGATATTTCGACTAGTGGATTTCCAGTCGTTTTATAAGTTCCGGTGTGGTAACTGAGCTACTTTGTTAACCTACGTGCACCTTAACTAAAACGTAAATTATGGGACCTGTAAAACCTTTTGTGGAAAAGACGGGTTGACACAACACACCTCCACTCGAGATCCAACTCGTCTACCTCAGAGTACTAAACTTTCTACACTCCGAGGTCTTCACCAAGTAAATACACACCTTTGATTACTGAGACTTTGTTTACTAGATTAGTTATAAGATAATAGGTTACCGGAAAACTGAATATAACCCGGACCTACGACGTTAAAGAGGACACAATCAGTACGGAAGATATACAAATTACTATTTGAGGGACGGTTTACCTTAGAGCCACCCTTGTCCCGATAAGGTAAGATGTTTAAGTTTCATTTTAAAGGACTTTTACAGACCTAGTTTCATTTCTCTCCTTTGACTTTAGAGATATCGGTTCCATGTTTTGGGGCGGAGGAACTAACCTATTTATTACTGGGGTTCACAAGAACTCCTGATAAAGACTATCTCGTGACTCTCTCGTAAAGAAATTTGAAAAGTTGTATTAAAGTCCAATAATAATATAAATGAGGAGCCTCACTATACGGTTTATTCACCTCTGAAGCAGTAATAAAATTGTGACAGTGTTGGTAGTCCCAATGAAATGTCTATACTTTTCTCCCACGACTTCACTATAAAAGTCGACGTGTGTCGATCACTCACTATCCTGAACCGGACCTTGAGTCCAAAAGACTTAATACACAAACACGATTAAGGTGGTATGGTCTCAACGTTGTTTCAGAGATGTTTCTATTCGGGGGATTTTATATATGAAGGTAGGATAAGGACACGTAAATGGTTCAGTGAGTGACATATTTCAAAACACAACAACCAACTCCTCTCTCTGCCCTCGTGAGTATCGATTCCCGAAGGAAGTCCCTAAAGGTTCAGCCAGTAGTTCATCGTCGATGGGGAGGGGAGTAGAAAGAAGTGGAGTTTCAGGTTAGTAAAGAGTCGAGACAGGGGTCTACTTATAGGTTTAGTTGTGGGAAAGTTTTCAAAGATCCTTCTTTCGTCTACACCCTAAGTAACACAGAGTTCACGAAAAAGAGGAAAGACTAACTTAAGTCTCGAAAGGAAAAGTAAACGATTCAAAGGTCCAGGACGTTTGAGTCTTACACTAATTAACGTTACACGGGTATACTACTTTGAGGTGATCAAAATCCTCTTCGCTAACACTTTAGAGTAACTTTAAGTAATGTTACCTGTGAGAGGTATTCCTTACCAAAATTGCAAGAGTCAATGTCCGCAGAAAATATTCACAAGGTTCATAGTGTCGACAAGAATGAACTACCGGGTCCATGTAAAAATTTCAACCTGAAAGAGGAATACAGTTAATATGGAGTTATCTCGGTAAAATTTTTGACACAAGAGGGTAGAGAGAGAGTGTGTGTGTGTGTATGTGTGTGTGTGTGTGTGTATGTGTGTGTGTGTGTGTGAGGTGTATTAATAGTTATCTTGAAACTCTTGTTGTCTTTCTCAAAGTGTGTTTTCATATGTCCATTCATCGTCTACAGTGTTCATTCGAAATAGTCCTCCTTCCGTCGTAATTGATTTAGAGGAAGGGAAACGTCATTTAAATTGAAGAAATGGGATATAGGAGTAAAAGAAGGGTATAGAAGGAACAAGGTTCAAAAGATAGTTAAACAGATAAATAGTGTACAACGGAAGTAGTGGGACTAGAAGTACTTATTATTATTCTCTTATACAAATCTTGTAAAACTTTTTTTTTTTCTTTTATAGATTATTATACAGGTGATGACTTTGTATCGATAAAAGTATAAATACATGAGAGAGGATCATGACCATACTTTAGTTGATATAGAAATAATTCAATATTTGTGTTGTGGGTATGTGAAAATATAAGACGTAAAAAATGTATTATATATGATATTTTTACGGACACACCAGAAACATTAATAGTAAAATTACTGGTATAAGATAACCCAACTACATAGTATTAAATGATTCGAGATGACATTCTGTAAATTTAACAAAGGTTAAAAAAGTAGTAACATTTATTATGGTGTCTCTTATAGAAGTACTTATTTCCGACATACATAAAATCTAAAAAAAAGAAATCGACGTAATTACACAAAAAAAAATCTAGGAAAACCTAGAGAGCCTGAGGTTCTTAGTCTCTCTGAAATGTTCCTAATCCATACACATTACATTTATTCTCTTCACCCTGTTATTTATACCATTTACTCAGACGAGAGGTGAGACTATCGTAAGGGGTTTAGACGAAGAGACTGATGGTCATAATGGTGTAGGTAGGTAGGTAGGTAGTTTTCATCATAATTTCTATTGTCCCGGTTTTACCTCAGGGAATACGGTTCGAGGTGTAGTTGTCTGACTCTGAAGTGAAAATGTCAAAACTGAAAGGGTCTTTACCTGAGAATTTCGTCAGTTAGTCCTTAGTAGATTAGTGTCGTCAATCCGTTAGATTGTCTATTCGGGGAGGGTAGGGGATATCCATTTCATTGAGACGTTATTAGTTAGGCGAAAAAAAAAAAAAACCAGATTATATTGAAGGAAAATGAACGAGTAAAAACGGATGTTTATAAAAAGTAAAACATGTCGAGGAGTTTCGAGGAAAATTAGACGATCTAATCTACGAAGGATTAAGTAATTAACAACTTATCAGTTGTTCTAGAAATTTTAATAATAAATAATAAATAATTGGGACCTGATTCACGGTACTAGTCACTGATTTTGTCTTCAGTGTCAAACAAAGTATTCCGAAATTCGGTAGACCACTTTGAGAACTTGGTAATATAACAGTAAATACACAGATTAACATTACGATTCACTACTATGATTATTTCTTCCACTCCCCTACTTCTATGACGACTTCACCAGATCCGTTGTTAAAAGTACCTCTTTTATCTCGAACCCTATTTAAAATTTTCTACTCAACCCCCAACTTAAATTTATCTTACTTTTATAGTATACTAAAATTATAAACCATATGAAGAGTCACGGTTTAGAATCCCTGGAATTTAAAAATTCTTAAAAAAAAATTACGAAAATTAGTTTCAAGAGATTGAGAAGTCCTACTTTTTATACTTCCTTAAGGAGAAGGTGGTTACTTTTAGAAATACCGAGACACAAAAGGGAATTCTAAATTTCAGTTAAAGACTCGTTTCATCCTCCTAAACTCGAGAACTAATCTAATCCCCTTTCACGAGACAAGAGACTCTATAAATTTTAGGTAAGTTTTATTAGAGGATCGGAAGTTGTATACCTCTTTTGGTCCGTCCCCGTCCTTTCACCTTATAGTAATTGGAAGGGGTATTTCCAACGGTCAGACGATTGTACTAGGTGTTTTACGTCGAAAACTGAAGAGGTCATTGGTCTCGTGTCTGCGAACAAAGGTTATTCAAGTTGGTAACACTTCCTACGAACCACCCAGATATTTCATTAAATTTTAAATGGACTTTGAGACGTTAGATTAGTTATTGTGGTCTCCGGAATGAGTTTACTCTGGTAGTTGTTTTTAGTGGTTAAAGGACAAGATTGTTTCTTACTTACCGGTAAAGGGGAGAGGGAGGTCCAGAGTTAGTACACCCAAAAGAGCAATTTATAGTCTATATCATTCCCAAGTTCATAAAACAGATTTTTTACAAGTACAAAAAGGAAAGTGAGAAGGGGGGAAAAGACGAATTTCAGAAATTATGAATAAAAATTAATAAATTAAAGAAATGACGTAATAAATTTCTTTTCTGTTGAGACTCGTACGTCATAAGTACTTTCTTCATACTGAGGTACATTTTAACTTCTTTTAATACGTTGTGGTGTGACGTCATCCAATAAATCATGTCCTATAAAACGTTTGAGATTAATAGAAAAAGGGATTACATAGAAAAACGTTTATACCTGATTTACTGGTAAAACGAATGACACAGTCTATTTATGGTCACTTCTTTTTCCAAAGGTTCCCGAACTTCTTTCCACTATATTATTTCCATACAGGGACAAAAGACCATTTTCGTAAATCTTTACCCAGCTCTATTTCTAGACCATTTCTTAGGTGGACGTTACACCCTGTGAACCCAAACTAGAGACCCAACCCTTCTAGGGGACCTCTTCCCTTATCGATGGGTGAGGTCATAAGACCGGACCTCTTAGGTACCTGCCATATCAGGTACCCCAGCGTTTCCCACCCTGTACTGACTCGTTGAAAGTGAAAGTTTCTATTCTGATCTTTATGAGTAGTGTCATAAATTGATATCAAAAGTAACTGAGAAAGACGGTTGTATTTTACCCTATTGTCATCGTGACCTTTGTTCATGTTAACATTTTGACGTACCAATCGACATAATACTGTGTAAGAAATTGATTTTCAAATTAAAGGAGTTTCGAGTTCTATCGACATGAAATTCTTGTTTGTTTTTAAAGAAAAAACTAACCCACTCATATTTGTTGACGTCTTTTGTTATTTTATTTATTTTTATAAAGTATTGAAGGGGATTATGAAAATTGGAGATTAGTAATAGACCCGGAAACAAAAATTAGGGGAGATAAGAGAGGAGAAGGTAAGAGAGAGAAAATAATATGTAATTCGTTTAATTTGCACATATACTCATTATATACATGTATATGTATATATGAAATATAGGATTAAATTACAAAGTAAAAGTAAATATATAAGGTTTATCTGAGATAAAGGGATAAATAAAAAATTTATACATAAAAGTACCGACGTTCTCTCACATAGTTTACTTATATGACGTGTGTGTGTAACATATCTGCGTGTATACTTTCACTTTTTCGCAGTATGAGAAACTCTGGGGTACCTGACATCGGATGGTCCGAGGAGGGAGGCACCCTAAGAGGTTCGTTCTCACGACCTCACCCAACGGTAAAGGAAGAGGTCCCCCAGAAGGACTGGGTCCCTACCTTGGACCCAGAGGGCGTAAGGTCCGTCTGCGAAATTGGAGACTCGGTGGTCCCTTCGGGTCAATCAACAAGTCAACACAGGTTGAGAAACACTAGGGTGCATGACATCGAGTGGTCCGAGGAGGTAGGGACCTTAAAAGGTCCGTTCTTTTGACTTCACCCATCGGTAAGGGAAGAGGTTCCCCTAGAAGGGTTCGTCCCCTAACTTGGTCCCAGAGGACGTGACGTCCGTCTAAGAAATGGTAGACCCGGTGGTCCCTTCGGGTACGTGTATATTGGTAATAAGATAACACCTGTTATGTTCGGTAAAGGTTGAACCCCCTCATACAATATCTAATATCTATTATGACACGACTGTAGACGTATCTCCGTGTAGAAGAACCAAGTCACTAAAAGTGTTTTGTTCTAAGTATCAGAGTTTTATTGTATACTGTATCGGACTGATATGTACTTTCAGTGTTTTATAGTTTTTGAGATATTTACTTTGATAAGATGTACCACATTTATGACGTCTACTGGACCCACATTTGTGGTCTAAATCGTGAACATCCTATAACCCTTTCAAGGAATTTGGAAAACACACACACACACACATACATAGAAATAGACATTTCCCATATTAAGATCCCGGACGAAGTATTTAGACATCACTTCTAAGTTATTTTATTAAAGCATAGAAATAGACATTTCCCATATTAAGATCCCGGACGAAGTATTTAGACATCACTTCTAAGTTATTTTATTAAAGACTTTTCTCTAAATTATACAATGAAGTGTATCACCAAAGAATGATTCTTGATCGTCACTTATAATATTTGCAAGATACTTGATACATAATGTTTTATGAAGACTTACGAGATTTTACCATAAAGTTAAAGAGGGACGTTTGTAAAATTGTCAAAAAGTTACCTTGTGTACACTCTTTTCTTATTGAGTTTGAAGTCTCAACTAAAGTAACTAAAACAATCGTGTGACCGATATAGTAAATAGATGAAAAAGTAAAATACGATGTTTGTAAGTTTAGGTTGTTGGAACACCCATCGTGTCTCTTTCCTACCGTGGTTCAGTGACAGGCATCTATTACGGAAGACTAAGGGGGTCTAGGTATATGTAGAGAAAGGTACGACCTGGTTTGAAGAGGTCCACCCAGTTCCCTACGTCCCTGAAGGGACCTCCGAGTCACCATTTCTTAGGTGGACGGTTACGTCCTGTACACCCAGACTATGGACCCAGTCCTTCTACGGGACCTCTTCCCTTACCGTCGAGTAATGTCATAAGAACGGACCTCTTAGGGTACCTGTCTCATCGGAGTTTCTCAGCCTGTACTAAATCACTGATTTGTTGTTGTCCTCTAGGTTCCGTTTTTACGACCATGTTCGACAGTTTCGTCAGTATCTACTTATCTGGACGAGAGAGGATCACTGATCTAAGTAAAACCTCCAAGACAGACCTTATTCTTAGACTGGTACTCGTTCACAGAGTCAAGTCAAGTCAGCGAGTCAGCACAGGCTGAGAAACGTTGGGGTTTTTAGCGTCGTGCAGTCCGGAGGGACAGGTAGTGGTTGAGGGCCTCAAGTGAGTCTGAGTGCAGGTAACTCAGTCGCTACAGTAGGTCGGTAGAGTAGGACACAGCAGGGGAAGAGGAGGACAGGGGTTAGGGAGGGTCGTAGTCCCAGAAAAGGTTACTCAGTTGAGAAACGTACTCCACCGGTTTCATGACCTCAAAGTCGAAATCGTAGTAAGGAAGGTTTCTTTAAGGTCCCGACTAGAGGAAGTCTTACCTGACCAACCTACAGGAACGTCAGGTTCCTGAGAGTTCTCAGAAGAGGTTGTGGTGTCAAGTTTTCGTAGTTAAGAAGCCGTGAGTCGGAAGAAGTGTCAGGTTGAGAGTGTAGGTATGTACTGGTGTCCTTTTTGGTATCGGAACTGATCTACATGGAATCAACCGTTTCATTACAGAGGCGAAAACTTATACGACAGATCCAACCAGTATTGAAAGGAAGGTTCCTCATTCGCAGAAAATTAAAGTACCGACGTCGGTGGTAAACGTCACTAAAACCTCGGGGGTTTTTATTTCAGACTGTGACAAAGGTGACAAAGGGGTAGATAAAGGGTACTTCACTACCCTGGTCTACGGTACTAGAAGTAAAAGACTTACAACTCGAAATTCGGTTGAAAAAGTGAGAGGTGAAAGTGAAAGGAGTTCTCCGAAAAATCAAGGAGAAGTGAAAGACGGTATTCCTACCATAGTAGACGTATAGACTCCAATAACTATAAAGAGGGCCGTTAGAACTAAGGTCGTTCACAGATTCACTACGATTTACTGAGGAGACCCTTTTGACTAACCTGTCTCGTTAAAGTTTCGACCCGTCTATCCGTGAATTGTCTGTCGTCTCCACCCCTCAAAGTCTACCAAAAAAGATGACGGGTCTTGTATAAAATTGGAAGTGCAATAGTAAACCACTACTTAGAAGTTTTTAAGTGAGTTCTATAACCGTTTCTTGAGAAGGGTTTCGAACACGGAGAGACAGATGTTGTTAGTGTTTAACGTGACAACGGTTGAAATACACAAAGAAAGGACGGAGGGGGAGGTTTATGGATGGATGGGTGTGGGGGGGGGTGAGGAGATGTATACGTGGTGTGTGTTTCTTGAATTTTGAGGACTTCCGTTCATGGCAAGAGTCATGATAAAAGACAAGGTTCATTGTTCGTACATTATCCCACGAATTAGACAGACAACTTACTTATTAAGACCTCAGAAGGTAGGAACTAGATCTGACTACCGAGTGTAGTTATGGTCCTCTACACGACTATTTAATCATTATAACTACCCCTGATTTCTCGTACAGAGAAGACTTAATAGACACTTACCTTATTATATAGACCCCAAACGGATTCTGTTTAGTCCAAAATAATCTCACCCTCACCTCTTCCCCCACCGTCTTTAACATCCATAATCACCTTTTTAACCGGTATTATAATTATTGATAACTTCGATCCATTATTTATTTCTCCTTAGTTTATACAGTATGAAGGATGTAAAGATAAACTTTTAAAGGTAACAATATAAACTTTTAAGGGTATTATGTTTATTTACACATATATGTATGTTGTGTTTGTGTTTTGTATTGTATGTTTTCGTGTAGTAGTCTTCTCACTGAAATATTACTGTCGTAGAATCTCTTCCCGTAGAAACTACCTTGAAGACTAAAATGTAGTGTACAGATAATACAAAATCCCCTGTACTAAACTCGCTCCGAGTACCTATCAAACCAGAAGAGACTTTCCGTTGATGATGACATGGAGTCGGGTTTGACCACCCTGACATTCTCGATATTTCAGAGGAAGTATGTTTCTGGGTTTCCGTCTGTAACTTAGTTTTTATTCCTCTTTCTCTTTGTTTGATGTTCGATCTTTTTCTTTTTCTTTGTTTGATATTCGAGATTTGTAGCTTTTAGATCGGTTATTTTGAGTAGACGTTTCAGGACCCTCCGCCGTCGTACTGACTCCACCACCATATATACAAATACAACCGACAAAGTAAGGGGATTTACGTAAACTGTAGAGATTAATTAGGGAAACCTCGTCACCAACGACCTTAAGAGTCGAGTCTTGGAACCGAGTACGGGCGGTTTACCTTAGGACTCTACGACGTGCATGTACCATTCTCTATGATAGCAGAAAGTCTAAGTTCTTATTGATAGACTAGATAATCTATCTCTCTATAGTTCGGACCGAAGGGTGACTTTAGTTAAGTTAGTCTCTCGTCCTTAACCCACAACTATGAAAATTTTCAACGGGGTCTACTAAGACGAAACAATCTGTTTATGAGGGTTTGACTTTCGGTCGTCGGGGTTCTGTAGTCACCATATCTCCTCGTTTTTCTCTTTTAACTCGTTAACCAGTTACTTCACCGACGATACCAAACCATGGGTCTATCAAGGGGAGATACTCTCCCCTCTCTGTTTCCGAGAGTAAGGGACTTACAGGAAAGATTCTGACAACTGTCGACATCCGCGGGAAGTATGGACTAAGGACGGACCCTGAACGGAGTTGGGTTTCTTCGTGGAGTAGGTTCGAACGTGAGGAGGGTCCTCGTCAGGGATAGGTTACTGATGTGTCCATTTCTACGTACCGGGGGTCGAAGTTGGACCCCGGATAGACTTACCACAGGGATGAAGTCTCAAGGGGTACTCTAGACGACTCGTGACATCTAGTTAAAAGGGAGATCGGTTAGGAAAGACCTTTTTGGTCGAAGGAGTGTCCATACCAAGACATAGTACGAGGGGTCATTTGGTCGAAGGACCTTTAGAGGTTATGTCTCCGACAAAGAGTCCCGAAGACTGGTTTGATTGTAACCTCCGAGGGATCTTACGACGAACCAGAGTCATCAATGGGTAGACATAGTTCGTCCCTGTACTTTAGAAGTATAAACGAAACGATTCTCACTAATAAATATTTTAGTTAAGGTTTGACCTGATCTCGACGAAAAGATTTTCAGAGTAGTAAAGATGATCGGTATTATCTACTCTTTGAACTCCGATACTACGTATTAATTACATGGGTTTTATAATGTTGATACTCTTTGTAAATAGATATACGATGTTTAGTCAGTTTCGTTAGTAGTTGTTGGTAGTCACAATAAAAAGAGTCTACAGTGGTCTTAGTGACACGCTAACCCCATCAAAAGTCTGATAAGTCGACGAAGCAAGGAGTCAAGTCAAGTCAAGCTAAGTTAACGAGTCAGTATAGACTGAGACGCTGGGGTCCCTAACACCGTGACGGTCCGGAGGGACAGGTAGTGGTTGAGGGTCTCAGATGGGTTTGAGTACAGGTAACTCAGTCACTACGGTAGGTCGGTAGAGTAGGAGACAGTAGGGGAAGAGGAGGACGGAAGTTAGAAAGGGTCGTAGTCCTAGAAAAGGTTCCTCAGTCAAGAAACGTAGTCCACCGGTTTCACAACCTCAAAGTCGAAGTCGTAGTTAGGAAGGTTACTTGTAAGTCCAACTAAAGAAAATCCCAACTGACCAAACTAGCGGAACGTCAGGTTCCCTACGAGTTCTCAGAAGAGGTTCTGGTGTCAAGTGTTCGTAGTTAAGAAACCGACTGTCGAAAGAAATACCAGGTTGAGAGTGTAGGTATGTGTTGATGACCTTTTTGGTCCAGAAACTGATCTGTCTGGAAACAACCGTTCTATTACAGAGACAAAAAATTATGAGGGGAGTCAGGCGGGGTGGTTGGACCGTAGGGAATTCCGAGAGACTACGACGAAACAAGAAAAAAGTTTACGGGAGTGAAGGACCGAAAAGGAACGGAGTACCAGTTTCGTCGGTTTGTGTCTACATACAAAGATACCCTTAAAAAAATCCTTATCTAGAAAACCAAGTATCTTTAGGTGACTCAATAAGTATCTATCGTCTCCGAGTCACACACCTAGACGACCTGAACCCGCTATAAGATTTGTCTTTGAGAGATAAACTTCAAGATACTATCTGAATCTCCATTCTTCGGACTTGTCAGATTCTTCACAAGACCGTTAGGTTCTTACTTACACCTCACTTCGTGTCAAACAATCCGACACAGTCACCGCGAGGGAAGTGTTCGAATACTCTAACGATTCAGCGAAGTCAACACAGGCTGAGACACACTGGGGTTTCTGCCGTCGGGTGGTCCGAGACGACAGTGACCCTGAGAGGTCCGTTCTTGTGACCTCACCCAACGGTAAAGGAATAGGTTACGTACTTTCACTTTTCACTTTCACTTCAGAGAGTCAGCACAGACTGAGAATGCTGGGGTACCCGACGTCGGATGGTCCGAGGAGGCAGGTATCCTAAAAGGTCCGTTCTCATGACCTCACCCCACGGTAACGGAAGAGGTCGAATACTCTGATTCTCGAACATTAATAGAAGTGAAACTATTCATTGAAAGTTCAGTATTTGTCAATGTCTTCTTTGTCTTGACACGTTAAACCATTGAATTTAAATGAGAACTAGGAACGGATAGTTACACAACAAATACTTGGTCGTCATAACTGTAGTGGACTCTCGAACACTCTTTACGTCTTAAAGTCGAGAATGTAGATGATTTAGTCTAATACGAAAAATTGTTGTGTTAAGACATAAAGACCTTCCACTATAACGACGATGACCTAGTGTCTTGTGTAAAACTCCTTATTCCGAAATCTCTCAAGGTAGTATAAAGATCATGAATTTTAAAAATGAGGAATATCCTTCGGTCAACAGTCACACAGGAAGATATAGAGTCATGACACAAACCGGGATGGGTAAACCCAAGCTAGGGATCCAACCCTTCTAGGTAACCTCTTCCCGTACCGTTGGGTGAGGTCAAAAGAACGGACCTCTTATGGGTACCTGTCTCCTCGGACCTCCCGATGTCAGGTACCCCAGCGTTTCTCAGTCTGTGTTGACTCTCTGATTCGTGTCGTGTCGTAACGGGGTTGTTCGGTTTTGTATACTCTCTATTAATCTGTCCTTCGTCGCAGATTCACTACGACGACGACGACGACGACGACGACGACGACGTTCAGCGAAGTCAGCACAGGTTGAGACACACTGGGGTATCTGCCGTCGGGTGGTCCGAGGGGACAGGGACCCTAAGAGGTCCGTTCTTGTGACCTCACCCAACGGTAAAGGAAGGGGTTACGTCCTTTCACTTTTCACTTTCACTTTAGAGAGTCAGTACAGGCTGAGAAGCACTGAGGTACCTAACGTCGGATGGTCCGGGGAGGTAGTCACCCTAAACGGTCCGTTCTCATGACCTCACCCCGCGGTAACGGAAGAGGCGATTCACTACGATCTACCGTCGATAGGGGTCTCTCTACTTGTCTTAGGAACAGAAGACCCGGATTGACGAGAGTCCACATTCCGTACATCGAATGTCGGGTCACAACTCTTTACCAATTAACGCAGTATCCCTTTCGAGTGGCTCTTAGTCGAAAGTGCACCTTTTCTTGTAACGGATAAGTCGCACTCCTGTAGAGATAGTCAAGACGAAAGTCACCGTCGTCTTTCGTCCTGGAACCCCTCCTTTTTTTAGTGTAGTCACTCTAAAGACTTTATATCTGTTTATCGTGAACTGATCATCTGTCGTTTGGACCTATGAGTTAGACCGAGTCAGTGGTTGGTCTATATTTGTGACTTTTGAATGAAGAACAGGAGAAACCCAAAGTCAACGGAGGAGACATTTTGTTCCCCTAAAGATTCTAGAATGGGTCAAGAAATCGTAGTCCTTGAGTCTAAGAGATCTTAATCGACGTTTTTGACGAGAACGGTGTTCTCCCTCAAGAGAAAGACTTTAGTATCTTTAAGACACGTAACAGAATTACTTTTCTGAATCCATTTGGTATTGTAAACTCGTAGGGCTTGATTTACCAGAAAGCATTTGTCGATTTTGTTCAAGCTCCCGAGTAATTGTAAAAATTTGAATCTAATTTAACACTGATTAAGGAACGAACTTGTTTCGTCTTTTCCTCTAATCAATCTGACTACCCATTCTCATTTGTTTTTGTTTCTAACTCTTAAATAGTTAAATTACTTCCACTTACTAAGATTGAAAGGAGGAGTCGAAACAATTCTTAAAGTCCGGACAAATCACGAAAGAGGAAGAAGTGTTTAGTCGTTTAGAACCCTCACAGGACTGGGATATAATCTTAAAACACACAGACGCATAATTTATGCCCTGAATTCCACACATTTACTGTTGTTTATAAAGACCGTCCCTTATCTGACCGTGTCTCCCACTATCCTCCTCGACAAATATTCTAAGGTTTATAAAGGCACTTTTCTCTGTATAAGGTAGTTCTAAGTAGTATGACGGAGGGATTCTCTACAAAAGTTTATGGGACTAAACCCCTAAGGGTCTACCGTGATTACCATTTCTTAGACGGACGGTTACGTCCTATGGATTCTCTGTTCCCAAACTAGGGACCCAACCCTTCTAGGGGACCTCCTCCCGTACCGTCGGGGGAGGTCATAAGAACGGACCTCTTTGGGTACCTGTCTCCCCGGATCTCCCGATACCAGGTATCCCAGTGGTTTCTCACCCTGCACTGACTTCACTGAATCGTGTCGTGTCGTCCCCTGTACACCCATGCGTGAACCAACTCCTCGATTCTCAAAGGAGGTAAACAGGACCTAGCGGGGCTACGGATCAAGACATTGATGACGACGACGACGACGACGACGACGACGACGACGACGACGCAGCGAAGTCAACACAGGTTGAGACACGCTGGGGTATCTACCGTCGGGTGGTCCGAGGGGACAGGGGCCCTAAGAGATCCGTTCTTGTGACCTCACCCAACGGTAAAGTAAGAGGTTACGTACTTTCACTTTTCACTTTCACTTCAACGAGTCAGTACAGACTGAGAATCGCTGGGGTACCCGACGTCGGATGGTCCGAGGAGGTAGGTACCCTAAAAGGTCCGTTCTCATGAACTCACCCCACGGTAGCGGAAGACGCTCAAGACATTGACTAGATGGAAAAGAAGAAAGGAGATAAAACGTCACAACAATTTCTCTCTAAAGGTCCGACTTCAGTAAACTGAACGGAGGTTGTCCACCTCCCGTCTTTTACCCTACACTATAAAACCGATCCCGACCCTCTTTCCCTTCGTGATCGACTGAGAACCACCCGAAGTGCACCATAGAGAGGAGTACGGAGCTGGTTCGTACACAGAGTCTCATACCACGGTAAGTCGTAGTCGGTAGATCAGGACACAAAGGGTTTCACAACTCTCAGAGGGCAAGGATCTTGTCATACACTGAAAGTGAATACGTACCCGTACTATTAATACGATCTAGTGTGCGACTCTTTACAATAAGGGAAAAGTCAAGAGCCGGTAGGGAGGAGTGTCAGAGTTCCTCTACGGAGCAAGAGTATGACCTTACAGAGATTTTGGGGCGATTGTCAACAGTTAAAGAGAAACATTGTTTTTCTCTCTTCGGGAGTTTTCGGTCTCGGGAATGATCTGTCGTAATAGATCGAGCTTATGTTATCATAACGAACTAAATAACATAACTAAAAGTCCCGACACAAGATAAATGCCGTTACTATGACCAAGAAGGTAGGTCCTCCGTAGTTTAAACAAAAACTTCATTTTCTTACTTAGTTGTATTTCTTGTCACACACTCATTGTCCTGTCCACCGTGGGTCCTTTCAGTTTCTGACACGTCTCCCTCCCGTCGTCCTTCGCCTCACCGAACTGTTTGTCTGTAGTCAAGACGTAAGACTAAGACACTACTTAAGAGTGTGTACGACACGGAGACCAAGATACTACCTTAACTGGTGATTACTCACTGAACTCAGTCAGACTGTCTTTTTGTTCACACGGGGTTAAAAGGACGTTGAGCAGTTCAAAAATGAAATAATGTATGTAATTTATGGAGTATAACAAGGAACCTCTGTTTGTCCTCTTTCTCCTTTTAAGGAAAACACGGTGTATTATTCTCAAGATACACTTTAGGGTGGTACCGGGTATCCGTTTTAGGGTCTCGACGGTTACGGTAAAGTTTCCTTCAAGAGATAAAGGTATAGGGACGTCCAGTCTCAATTATCATGAACCAAATGGATTAATGTCGTTTAAGAAAGGTTATTATTAGGAATGTTGATCGCGAAAAAGACCGAGATTCGGTCACTGAGTTGTTTCGTTTTGGGACAATAAAGGAAATCCGTCCTTTAGGAAAACGATAATGGAACCTATATAAAATATTTAATATTAAAATAAAACATACAAATGGCGGTTAGCGATGTTAGTGTAAAGGACTGGACACACTCGAGGAACTTCCGTCCCGAGAGACACAACAAGGGACGACATAAAAGTCACGAACCTTGTCACGGACGAGAAGTTATTTGTAAACAACTAATTGACCATCTAAGTAATTGACGTGACCACCCTTGTTCAGAACTAAGCCCCCTTACTGAGTAAATACATTTCGGTTGACCTTGTAGACAAGTCACCTCTACGCACAGTGTCTTCGTCGAAAGTAGAAGTTCTCCCTCTATTTCTTTCTATGATCGTTACGTCTCATATGAGTCAAGCCCTTTAGTGGAGAAGGTTTTTCACGGTCTCTAATAAGTAGTATAACTTCTCACCTTAGTAGGATCTACCCCTTTGCTGTTCACTAATAGGTTCCGGTAGGCCCTTCGTCTGACCATCTGACGAGTAACATATGACGGTTGTCGTTTCCCATGAAGAACTCTTTCTTATGTCTAAATGTATCAGAAGACTCCAATAAAACTAAACTCGAAACTAAAACAAAATCGATTTGTAAGACAACCAAAGTGCATATGAAACCTAAGTATGACGGTTGTTTTTAACAAAGGAAATTAAGTCACCCTTTATATTTTAGTTGTCCTTTAAAGTCCTAGTGTCTTAACAACCAAATCTTCTCTGACTAGGGAGCTTAGGATGGACAACGGTGTTGTAAAACAAAAGAGTTGTCCACAAATAAAGGTACAACCTCTCGTAGTCACTATGTCACACGTCCGAGAAGAGAGTTCTTCACATTAGTGTCGACACACCTCTTCTGTCCGTTCGGACATTGATGTTAAGTATACACGATATCTAGGATATTCTCTTCTTTCATGGATCAGGACAACTTCGTACACCCTCTCCGCACATGGGGTAGAGACACACGTCTCACCCCCGGTCATCCTCGGAAACCCTACTATGGTTATTGGATTCATGGTCACGAATCGGTCAAGTCAAGGCAAGTCAGTGAGTCAGCACAGACTGAGAAACGTTGGGGTCCCTGACGTCGTGTGGTCCGGAGGGACAGGTAGTGGTTGAGGACCTCGATTGGGTTTGAGTAGAAATAACTCACCCACTACGGTAGGTTGGTAGAGTAGGAGACAGTAGGGGAAGAGGAGGGTGGAAATTAGAAAGGGTCGTAGTCTCAGAAAAGGTTCCTCAGTCAAGAAACGTAGTCCACCGGTTTCATAACCTCAAAGTCGAAGTCGTAGTCAGGAAGGTCACATATAAGTCCTGACTATCGTTCTTCCGTCGGTAGACGTTTGATTCTTCGTCCGGAAGTGTTCTGTAACTTCGACGTCCGTGGAACTAGAACCTAAAGGGTCGGAGGTCTTGATACTCTTTCCTTACAAACACTAAAGTTGATGGGTAAGATACCATAAACAACATTCGATTCTGTCACTACTACTTGAAGTCGGTCAATAGTGCATTCATATTAGACTGGACGACGAAAGTCGGATTTTCTCAGTCTCACGGAAGAGACAATAGGGTTATTTTGGAAAAGGTTGGGTTTCATTTCAGACCGGTCCCTGGGACTACGTCACGAACCCGGTCTGTGACTCACTATGTTTCTTTTTAACGTTTATGAGGGGAGGAGATCTATCGTAACCTCAAGTACGACGACTGTTGACAAACGTGTCGTGTAACGTTACTAGTCACAAATCTCAAGTGTATGAAAATTTTGGACCAAGAATAAGAGTCTACTTTTCCCTCTCTTCAGAAAAACATAGTGTCCGACAGAAACTTGTTTTGTGACCATCACCCCTCGCCTCTTCTTCCTCTGTATTAGTTTTATACGGAAGACGTAAAAGGATTCTTTAAGAACCTTCTGCGGTAGGTAAGAAGAAATCCTCTTTTATCTTGTTGACTAAAATTAAAAAATCTTCGTACAACTAAAAACTTATTAAATATCCTTTAATTAACGATGTACCTAACAAGAAAAGGAATCTAATTTTTTTATGAAATATAAAGTTTATTAAATTCTGAGTGTCCTACGACGTTTTTATCATGTTTCCTAAGGGTGTATGTGAAATGGGTCGAAGGGGTTAATGTAATACATGTGTTGATATGTTGTGACAGTTTTGGTCAAAAGGATTCTAAAATTATCCATTGAAATATTTGTTCTTTTCAAAGAAATAACATGTAAACAAGTAAATATTTACGTAATTAAAGGGTCCGAATCACTAACTTTCAACTGACTTTGTACTAAGTAAGGGAGTTCCTTAAGTAATAGACCACCCCTTTTGTCTGCTCCCACGGTCCATTCAAGATCCTGTGTCAAGATGGTCTTTGACCTCCTGTAGAGGTTTCTAAGACACTGGTATGTCTGAGGAATTTCTGTTCGGACTAACTGGACTTAATGTGTTTTTCTGGTCTCTTATAAAGTCCGGGTCCTTGTCGTATACGAGTCAGGGTGGTTATATTCTATCGTCCTGAGGAGGTCTCTTGGTCTGATTTAGTCAAACCCTCCTAGTTTCTCGTTTCTCGTACACACACGAAACCCCTTCTCCTCCTCCCCTTCCCTTTTTTTCCTGTCGTCTATTCCGTTCCGTCCGAGTTCGTCCTCCACTATCTTAATACTGACTAAACGTCACAACATACCATCTTTGGTTGTGTAACATATGGTTAAAGGGGGTTAATTTAATTTTTAATTTTTTTGTGTAAAAAAAAAAAGTTCAATGTTGTCCGACAGTCCCCGGTATATTACTTTCCAGGACGAACGACGACGACGACGATTCAGCGAAGTCAGCACAGGTTGAGACACGCTGGGGTATCTGTCGTCGGGTGGTCCGAGGCGGCAGGGACCCTAAGAGATCCGTTCTTGTGACCTCACCCAACGGTAAAGGAAGAGGTTACGTACTTTCACTTTTCACTTTCCCTTCAGTGAGTCAGTACAGACTGAGAATCGCTGGGGTACCCGACGTCGGATGGTCCGAGGAGGCAGGTACCCTAAAAGGTCCGTTCTCACGACCTCACCCTACGGTAACGGAAGAGGTGGACGAACGATGATGGTAACTTTCAATTGGATTTTAAGTTCCACTCGGTGAACCCTGAAACTCGTCTCTTCATTATACATCATTATAGACGTAAAATCTTACTAACGAGACTGTCGTAACACCTTCTGCCTCACTCTTTCTCTAGGTTTCGGCTCTCTACTCTCCACCTCTAAAACCTCCTTTAAATCAGAATTTATGTAATTTTATTCCACCTCAATAGGTCAACTGATATATTTCTATGTGTGTGTGTGTGTGTGTGTGTGTGTGTGTGTGTATACTGTCGTTCCTCTAGTTTGGTCAGTTAGGATTTTCTTTAGTCGGGACTTATAAGTAAACTTCTTGACTACGACTTCGACTTAGAGGTTATGAAACCGGTGGACTACACTTCTCAGTTGAGTGACCTTTTCTGGGACTACAACCCTTTCTAACTTCCGTCCTTCTCTTCCCCGGTTGTCTCCTACTCTACCAATCTACCGTAGTAGTTGAGTTCCTTGTACTCAAACTAGTTTGAGACCCTTTAGCTTCTCCTGTTCCTTCAAACCGTACGACGTCAGGTAACCCCACGTTTCTCAACTTGTGTTGACTCGTTGTTTTTTACATATATTATGTACATCGACCCGAAGGGTCCACCGAGTCACCATTTCTTAGACGGACAGTCACGTTCTTCGTGTTCTATTCACCCAAGTTAGGGACAACCCTTACCGTTGAACGGGGTCATAAAAACGGACTTTTTAAGGTACCTGTGTCCTCGGACCGTCCGATGTCACGTACTCCATCGTTTCTCAGTCTGACTCGTATGTGTGTATGTATATCGATTAATATCACTATTTTAATAATTAAATAATATATTATATATATTATCAAATTTGGAAGGTATGGGCCAATCTCGACGTTGAAACTATACTCTTTTGGTTCGATTTCATTCAAAAATAGAAAGTTAAGCCAAACGAGGAAGCTGTTGTCCTTCAGAGGTGGTTTTGTAATTGAACCCGCTAGTGGAAACGAGGGGGTCTCAGTACGTCTATCATCCCCGAGTCACAAAGGATTTACTTACGTACTGGTGAGACAATCAAAGGATTCAATAAATTCAAAAAGGGTAAAACTAGATAAAGAAGAGTGACCGACTACAAGGTAGATATACTGGGGTTGGGGGTAAATAAAGGAAAAGGAGAAATAAGAACCAGTACACTGTTGTAGGTGAATTCATCGAACTGTCTCTCTCGGGAGGAGTAGGTCGTTTTCAATCTTACCGTCCCCTGTGGGTCGTGGGTTAAACAGACGACTCTCTTCTCCTCCATCACAAAGGGTCTCCGTTTCGTGTGTCAGCAGTCGGGTACCCACGACGGTAACGTGGAGTCTTCGTTCTTTGAAGCGTAGAGACCGGAGACTGAAGAGGGGGTATCTACCCTTGTGTCATAAACAGAAACAAGTGGTAAAGATCAAAATATATCAAAGATTCTATAATGTATTATAGAGATGAGGTTATTTTTGTCTTATACTGTTTATCATTAAAAACTTTTCACGTGAGTTTCTTTAACTCAATGTGTTGACGGACCTCTTAGTGTACCTGTTTTCTCGGACCGCCCGATTTTAGGTATCCCAACGTCTCAACCTGTACTAACTTCACTGAATCGCGCACGTACACACGCACGCGCGCACGTGTGTGTGTGTGTGTGTGTGTGTGTTCCAAAAAGTTGACTTAGAACCATTCCTAAAACCGATTACTTTAAGGAAATACAATAACAATAGATTATTATTCGTTTGTGTGTGTGTTTTGAACCGTCGTATGTGCTTGGTAATTAAGTAAGAAGATAAATAATTTGTTTATGAGGAACCCATGGACCACTATGATGTTGTTTTATTTCTTGAACGAAAAGACCTTGAATGTAAGACTACCTCACTCCTCAACCCCTTTGTTTGTGTGGAACATTCTCCCACGACTCGAGGTTCTCCCATTTCACAGACCTCGGTGTGCGATCATCATTAGTGATAGTAACAGGAGTAGGGGTACAAACGTCGTGTGAACTGTCGAGGGTTTCACAAGAGAGTGAGCAATAAAGTAAGAAGGGTAATCTCCCTCCCGTCTACAAAACCATCTTTCGTTTTACTTCAAGTCTCGTACGTTGTAGTACACCGGTCCCATAGATCATTAATTTGAGATCTCGAACCGAAATCTTTGTGAGAATTGGGTTCTTTTTAGAATTGGGTTCTGTTGGGTTCCTCTACAGAACTAGTGGACACCCGACTGTTTGACTAACGTAAATTTCATTGTGGGTACGTTGGTAGTTTGGTGATAAACGTAAAAAAGGTTTGACTATTCTTCCTGAAACAAGTGTTACTTTCCTCGACATCCTTACTTTTCGTCCATTTCTATCCTACCTGTGTTTGAACCGGAGACTCGGATCTCCCTGTGAGGGTTCATGTAAGAGTCCCCACCCCACCGGGTCTCTCTACGCATCCACCGGAAGAGTGAGATGTAGGGGTTCGAGGAAGGGATGGAACCCTTCGGGGGAATTTTCCCGACGGTAAACTAAGACTTTGAAGATCTAAACCTTCTCGGACGTAATGGGAAGTCTTTCCCAATTAGTCATCTACTTATAAGTGATTGGTCGATTTGTTTCCCTACTAAAATTATTAGATTTTTAGTAAAACGAAATCCTACGTTGAGATACGACAGACAATAAAAACGTGAGTAAACAGTCCAAAGACAGTTATTTTTCTACAAAGTCATCTCGTGTAGGAAAAACAATTGTCTTTCAATGGGGAAATCAAAACCTTTTGTCTCGAACCACTGACGTCCCTTCGAGGAACGATGACTGATTAAATACATACACGGGTTGACAAGTGACTCCATCTATTACGTTGCGGAACTTTTACGACTGTGCCCTTGAGACGTCCGGGGAACATGAAGAAACCAAATTGTTCTCTCGTCTCAATAACTCAAATTTCCACTGCGGAAGACTGGGGGTTTCAGACAGAATTCAGGTCTTGGTCTACACAATATTATGGTTATTTGAGATAAAGGACGTTTACATTGTTTATGTAAAGTCGAACTAAGTCCATTATCATAGAGATGTACAGTCCGTACAACCTTTTCAACCGAAACAAACCTTTGCATTAGGACCTTCAAAAACACTCCTACTCAGAGTCGTACTCTTTTGTTTACTCCTAGAGTTGTGAATCCGGTAGAAACGAAAAGAAACCAGTGCACTATATTCTTCCGTGCACCGAGGGGCCCATCGACAATATGATGAAACGTGAACATTTTAAACTCCAAAGACGACGAATACAAAACATGACAAACTTAATCATTTTTTATTTGTGTCCTTCTTTTAATATAAACCGTTTCCCTAGGTCGTTCTCCTACGTTTCCGTTACAGACGACAACAGAGAAATTATGTCTCGACACAGTTCCTACTTCTTTTTGATAGAGGAGACTGTGCATAGATACGAATAAAAATAACACCGTTTATACTAATATTGATACTGTACAAAGATAGAAAAGTCTGTAGAGAGTTCCTCTATTACATGAAACGTATCAAAATCTCGTCGACTCGGTACCAAATCCTTTTACTAAAAGAGTTCCCTGACACCCGTACTAACTTACCTACTATCACCCCGATGACTAAAAATCTTCAACCGGGATGGGAAAGTCGACCGTACAAAGTCTGACCAATAATAGTCCTCTTTGGGTAAGTAAACTACTTTCTCACTCCAGTAACTCTACAGGGGTGGGAAGGATGTGAATGTTACGACTCTGGAAAAGATGGTCACAGTCTACGGTTTTCGACCGTTACCCACCTCAGAGGGTTGGTTTAACTTGGCCCTCTGAACGGAAGACCTCTTTCAACTAAAGTACGAGGTGTACGTTTCTTGATTTCTGTCATACATCCTCTGTCCGAACCTATTCCCTTTAACGTCTAAATATCTTAAAAGTTTATTAGCTCTTTTGGTCCCTAATGGATTTAGTTGGTTTGACACATGGTCACCTTTTTTGGAAACTTTAATGTAGTGGTAAAAAAGGGGTGGGTATGAGGTGTTACCACTTTTAATCTAACAAAATTCCTTCGTAATGTACGTTATTAGAACTCGTAATAGACTATCTCGTTAAAGGATAAGACCGAGTTTAAGATATTCATTCACGAAATGAGTTTCAGGTTAAGGGTTTAGGACGAAAAATATGGAGATTTTTCTCTTTTTTATTTAAATTCCAATCATAAAAAGGAGACAAGGATAAATCACAGTTGTCAAGAATCATATAGTGATGCTTGTCATGAACCACTAGTTTCGTCCACTAGTTATATACAAAAGAGTACTTACTTACTTGACGCCAACTACAGAAGAAACACGATCCGCAAACTCCTGGTAACTTTAATTGGGTGAACTCATAAATAAAGGTTACTTCGATGTCCATTTTTCTTTCTTGTTATATACTTTTATTTAATCTTCGTATGTTTCATCTTTCATTGAATACGAATATATATAGTCGATTAAATTCGACATGTTGTTGGTTTATCCATTTATAATAATAATAAGGATAAAATGTCTATGTTCGTTTTTGATTGGTCCTGTAGAAATACTTCTTCTCTATAAACTTCATATGAATTTTTATTTGTTCTAGAACCAAAGAGTCCCTATTTTTTTCACGCTCCTTGACAATCCCAAACTCTAAAAGGGATGTACGTTCGATTGTTCAATTGGACGAGATCATAACTAAGGTCATCTTCTGTACTCGGAGACCCCCACTCCTTGTTTCTTGTCAAATAATAAGTGTGACTATCGAACGAAAGTACCGTCCTAGGGGCAATAATCGACAGTGGATAAAGACCCCACGGTAGACGTCCACAGTCACCACTTCTATATGTTGAAGTAAACGGAACGTGTCTAGAAAAGTAGAAAGTGTCAACAGAGGTTTACCCTTTCGGTCTTCTTACCTAGATCAATATACAGTGACACCGTGAACTTTCTTTCATACGATCGTCTTCATACAAAGATCACCACTCCTTTTATGAAACCCAATTAAGATTCGATCAGGTCTTCACTCAATTTAAGGATTAGTAAAATTGCAAGAGAAATAAACTCATCCCCTCTTTTCATTTCCTCTTTCTCTTACAAAATTTCGGGATCGCCCCAAAACGTGTGTAAAGTAATACTATGACGTAATCAGACTATACAACCCGGTGGTATTGTCTTATGGTTTCTGACCGATCGAATTCGTTGTCTTCAAATAAAAGAGTAGCAAGACCTCTGACCTTTATTTTTTAGTTACGTACTCGTCCCAACTACAGACCACTTTTGAAAGGGGAACCCAATGTATACCGACGGAGGACAGACGAGTATCCTCAAAAAGGAACCACGTTTACGTGTCTCCTTTCCCTCCCTTTCTCTCTCGTTCTCTCTCTGTCGTACGAAAGATAATAGAAAAGAATATTACTGTGATTAGGATAACCCAGTCCCGGGGTTGAAATACTGGAGTGAATTGAAATGGATGATTTTTAAATTGAAATGGGGTCCCTCAAGGGACCACCAGGTCACGGAGTCTGAGGTGGGAGGGTTACGACCCCCGGACTCAAGATAGGTACTAGTCCCTTGTTCTAAGGTGTAGGGTGTTGATGTCCAGGGTGTATAGTATTTCTTCCAGTTTCTAAGACGGACGACTTTGACTTTGGGTCCCGTCGGTTTATTTATTTACTTATTTATTTATAACAAAATTTTTCTGAGATGGAGGTTCATGTCAGTGGAGTCCCCATTCCCGAATTTGTATACTTGATCTCCATCCCTCACCCACCTCCGTCTGTTTTACACCAGGTCTCGTTATAGTACATTAGGAATTAGTCAAGGTCTTCCAGAACCAAAGGTAATATGTCTACCCCTTTGGTCGAGTCTTTCCAAGTCACTTAACACGGTCCAGTACTTTGACCATTCTCCTTGTCGATTCTTACTTTGTACCAAGACCAAATTTCGAGTAAACCAAAAGTCGTAGTATCTGATGGAACGTCACCAGTAAACGATTATAGAGGTTATATGATTTGTGAGTGTTCACAGTCGTTGAAACGGTATCTGAAATGTTCCATTTATAAAACTAGCGAGTTGTTGTTTGTGTCTCTTCAATTTACTGAACGGTTTTTTTTTTTGTGTGAATCTTTTATCTTATCAGTTTTTAAATTTAGGTCCAATTAACATGAGATTTCGATTGTAAAAACAAGACAAGGAGATGACACGTGAAGACCCCAAACAGTCAATGAATTATTGGTTATAAAATTAATCTTACATAATATTTGGTCGTATTAAGTTTGAAAGATGTTGATACAATTAAAGTATTGTACTTTTTTTTAAGTGTCTTGTAACTAGTCCGACACTTCAAAGTTATATATATTTTCCGTTTTTCTATAGTTTTAGTTTAAATATAACCAAACATGGACTTTAAGATACAATTTCCCTTCAGTCATACTTAACTTTAGTATACCTTCTTTGTAATTAACAATAACCCCGACGTCCGGTACTCAGAGTCATATTATAGAAAGTAAAGTTTCAAAACAGACCAGGTCAATTTCAATACAAAAGGTGGGTTTCCACCGTCGTGTACATGATATCGAAAAACCACACGAAAACGGACGTAAATTGTGTCGTTTCAGAAACACTCGAAGTTCCTGGAATTTCTAGTAGATCTTGTCAGAGTAGTAAAACTTCATCTCCTTGGACTCCGACTCTTTCTAGGATACTGGACGACTTGTGGGGTGTTGAAAGTCTTGGTATGTGGTCTGATCTTACGTTCAATGGGTTGGAATCTGGACAGAAGTGATATGATTCGAGAGGAATCGAGACATTGTGTAAGTGTCGACTGTCCATTTCTACTCTCTCATTTGCTCAAACTTTCTCCTTTCCATCTTTCTTTCTTTTCTCCTTATTTTCGTTCTTTTTATCTATAATCTGAGTCCTTTTTTTATAAACTACGTTTGAATTTCAGAAATTCGTTCGACATTGAAGTGTCGTTGAAGTCTTCGAATGAAGGTAAACATTTTATCCAGAGGATAAGATCCCTTGTCAAACCTTAGGGAATAACATGTGTTGTAGTTTGCATGTGTCTATATGACTTGACCGTTGTGGATCCTCGAACAACCTATGTATCCCGAAGTCGGGAGAAAGGAGGTCTTAACGGCTTAGTCTTAGACATAAAATGTTCTAGGGGTTCTCTAAGTGTCAGTGTAGTTTCAACCTCTTTATGACCGAGTCTCAAATCGTACCAAGAGTTCACACTAGTGACCTGGTCGCCGTAGTCGTAGTGGTTGATTTAGTCTTTGACCCACCTCGGGTGGTTAGACAAATGATGTCCGGGAGGGCCACTAAGTCTACGTACTACTTTAAACTCCTCGGGACGAGACTTGAAAGACTGAGGAAACGGGAGTTTTCAGGAAGTAGAGACATTGATGTTGACAACCTGAACGAGATGTAACAAAAAATAGGTCTATGGTAGATAGCAAAAGAAGGGAAGCCGGACTCACGAAATATTGTCAGGATGAGTTTATTTACCGAATCGAAGACAAACAACCGAATTAATGCGTGTGTATGTGTGTATGTCTAGATATATTGACGACGATTCATTGATTAAAGGACCAATTCCATGGTCATCCTCGGTAATTCATCAATCCGTCTTACTGTCACGGACTTTGCCCTTGTAAGTTTGAAAGTCCTGAATGACTTCTCCTCTAACTACTTTGAACAATAATGAAACGAGACCGGGGTCAGGTGTCCCCACTTGAGTACCCCTGAAAACCTAAGGGAATTCCTTGGATACTTCAATGGTTTTCAGTCTTTGGAAGACTTTGTTTTATAACTTAACCCCACGTAAATGTCTTCGTGTACCTTCTTGTGTCGTGATGAATAAGAGGGCTATCTTCTTATAACTCTGTGTCTACAATAAGATCCTTTGTTTCCAGAAATGTTGGGACAAAAATACGACGTTCATAAAAGACGTCGTTTCCGTCACGAGAAAGTCTGATGCCCCAAGTCTTTTTAAATTTACGTCATTTTGAGATAGACATATTATCTTGGTACCACGGAGGTCGTACCCCTCAAAATAGTTCGTCGTAAGAAGTTTCGAGTTGCGACCTGTAAAAGTCCGTGGTCGAATCACCATTTTCTCCTTATTCCAATTTTCCACTTTAATAATAATAAAACAAAAACAAGTTGTTGACCCATAATCCCTTTCTGGGTTGACCTTTATTTTAAAAATTTTTGTTAAATAGGGGGTGTCGTTCATCAAATAAAGGAGTAAACATTTTGTTCCTATATTAAAGGGACAGATGGAGAAGATTTACAAGTATCTTAGTTTACTCTAATGTATATATTTTCTTAAAATATTTACACAAAATGTATACATCTATACATTATATATCGGTAATAGTATTTTGATAATAATTTATAATAATAAAAGAAATGACCCCTTAAAAGTTCCGAAGAAAAGGACAAGTATTGATTATGTGTCCTTCTTTATGATACCAAAACATTAAATTTACTAGTTCCCAACCGTTCAAAAAGGAGACTTGACGGTCTATCCTTTCCAAAAACCGAAATATCCGGTATACTAACGTTGACGAGTTGAGACAGTGTCAACGACCTCTTATCATCGATATCCATGTGTGAGTACCCGTACCGACACAAAGACATTTTGAAATAAAATTTTTTGGTCACCGTCCACCTTAAACTGTGATAGTAGACGGATAAGGAGTGGATCTCACAACCGAACTCAGAATTGTAAGACTATTTAAAGACAGTGTAAACCTTCAGGTCTTTGTTTACTTTCTTTTTCATTTCAAGGAAATGAAAACTAACTTTCAAGGAAAGTCACACCACAAAACCTTCCTCTTTCCTTTCGAAATTCATTTCCATTACCACTCTTAAGATAAGTTTAATTGTTAATAAATAACGTAAGGACGACATAGTTGGTGACAGGACCCGATACCCTAACATTACAACTTATTCGGACGGGGATTGGGGAAGTGAACGGACGATTTAGTGAAGTCAGTACAGACTGAGAAACACTGGGACACCCGATATCGGGAGGTCCGAGGAGACAGGTACCCTAAGAGGTCCGTTCTTCACTTATGACCTCACTCAACGGTACGGGAGAAGGTCCCCTAGAAGAACTGAGCTCAGAGAACACAGAGGACCGAGGTAGTGTCACAAACAGTAGATCTGGTATCGTCTCTAAGGTGTCCACCTTTGTGCACCCAACCCGACTCTTTCACGTATCAAAACTTGTTATTCGACACTACAGTCTTATCTAGTCGAACTCGTGAATGATGTCCAAGTCCCGACACGACCAGTGGTACCCCTCTCTGTACTAGTACAATGGGTACCACTAGTTGTGTCGGGTGTTAGATGTCAAATGATCAACAACCTTAATTATTCGTTACATCTGGTTTATAATTTCTGTTATTCATTCCTGATCTGACTCATACACCTCTTCCGTTACCGTGGGGTGACGTCATGAGAACGGACCTTTTAGGGTACCTACCTCCTCGGACCGTCCGACGTCAGGTACTCCAACGATCCTCAGTCTGTACTGACTCACTGAAGTGAAAATGAAAAGTGAAAGTACGTGACCTCTTCCTGTACCGTTGGGTGAGGTCACAAGAACGGATCTCTTAGGGTCCCTACCCCCTCGGACGGTCCTCCGGTAGATACCCCAGCGTGTCTCAACCTGTGTTGATTTCGCTGAATCGTCGTCGTCGTCGTCTGACTCATACTCTGTCTCTTCCGAAGTGGTTGAAGCTCCCAGACCCTTTCCGAGTCCAACTGGAAGGAGACTTCCAACCGTCAAACCTTCGTCTTACTTAGAACGTCGTGTAGGTTGAGGTGGACCATAGTCTCAAGAACCGGTTATTCGTCTCTCTTCGGTACATGGAGGAAAAACTAGACGGTTAAAAGTGTTTCTCTCTATCTGACTTATGATGGGAGGGGACGGGTGGGGGGACGGGGCGGGGCGGGGTTTCTCATTAAACCCTTAACAACTTTTGAAAGACCAAACCGTTAAAACCCCCCACTTTCTTTTTAGGTAAGGTTGGTAAGACTCTGAGTTCTGTTTCGGTCGAAGTGTACCGGAATTCAGATAATGTCGTTGTCATTTTAGTCTAAAAAATATCGACCTTTCGATTTCAGTAACTGTCTACCACGACCCGGTGGAATGAAACACCCTCTTTGTTATCGGAAAGAAGTCTACGGACACTATGGTGACTTTTTTGATTCCAATCTTTGTCTTGGAACTGTATGATTTCTTGACTAGTGAGTAGACACGAGACATCATGTTTTATGTAAGAATACACCAGGTTAAGTTGGTAGTTCCACCATTTACATTGTTCATTGTCTGTGTAAAGGACTTTGGGACGAGTTTTTTATGTGTGAATTTATAAAATAAAAGTTCAATCTTTGTTTTTACAATGGAGTATAAGGATTGTGTAACCAGTTCGACACTTTCATAATTATTTCAGTATTCTTTTCTCTTTAATGTTCTTTATTGAACCTCTTTATTATAATAAGTAGTTAAGTAAAGTCAGCGAATCAATACAGGATGAGAAACGTTGGGGTACTTAACGTCGTGCGGTTCGGAGGGACAGGTAGTGATTGAGGACCACAAGTGGGTTTGAGTACAGGTAGCTTAGTCACTACGGTAGGTCGGTAGAGTAGGAGACAGTAGGGGAAAAGGAGGACGGGGGTTAGGAAGGGTCATAGTCTTAGAAAAGGTTACTCAGTTGAGAAGTGTACTCCACTGGTTTCATAACCTCAAAGTCGAAATCGTAGTCAGGAAGGTTTCTTTAGGGTCCTGACTAGAGGAAATCCTACCTGACCAACCTAGAGGAACGTCAGGTTCCCTGAGAGTTCTCAGAAGAGGTTGTGGTGTCAAGTTTTCGTAGTTAAGAAGTCACGAGTCGGAAGAAGTGTCAGGTTGAGAGTGTAGGTATGTACTGGTGACCTTTTTGTTATCGGAACTGATCTACCTGAAAGAACCGTTTCATTACAGAGACGAAAACTTATACGATAGATCCAACCAGTATTGAAAGGAAGGTTCCTCATTCGCAGAAAATTAAAGTACCGACGTCAGTGGTAGACGACACTAAAACCTCGGGGAGTTTTATTTCAGACTGTGACAAAGGTGACAAAGGGGTAGATAAAGGGTACTTCTCTACCCTGGTCTACGGTACTAGACGTAAAAGACTTACAACTCGAAATTCGGTTGAAAAAGTGAGAGGAGAAAGTGAAAGGAGTTCTCCGAGAAAACAAGGAGAAGTGAAAGACGGTATTTCCACTACAGTAGACGTATAGACTCCAATAACTATAAAGAGGGTCGTTAGAACTAAGGTCGAACACAAAGAAGGTCAGGTCGTAAAGAGCACTACATGAGACGTATATTCAATTTATTCGTCCGACTGTTATATGTCGGAACTGCAGGATGAAAAGGATAAACCTTCGTCAGACAACAAGGTACAGATCAAGATTGACAACGAACGACTGGACGTAAGTCTAAAGAGTTCTCCGTCCAGTCCACCAGACCATAAGGGTAGACAAAGTCTTAAAAGGTGTCAAATAACACTAGGTGTGTCAGTTTCCGAAACCCTATCAGTTATTTCGTCTTTATCTACAAAAAGACCTTGAGAGAACGAAAAAGGTACTAGGTCCCCTACAATCGTTAAACTAGAGACCAAGGAGACGGAAAAGATTTAGGTCGAACTTGTAGACCTTCAAGTACCAAGTATATAACGACTTCGGACTGAACCTCTTAAAACTCGCAATGAAATGATCGCACACTCTACTCACGTTAACACGCCATCAAGCTCGTAAGAAACCGTAACGGAAAGAAACCCTAACCTTTCTTTTGACTGGAAAAGGTCAGGACACCGAAGGACTAGACGTATATCCAAAGAGTTCTCCGTCCAGTCCACTAGACCATAAGGGTAGAGAACTTCTTAAAAGGTGTCAAATAACACTAGGTGTGTCAGTTTCCGAAACCGCATCAGTTATTTCGTCTTTATCTACACCGACTCAAAAGGTTCAAACGACCGTATGACTCGTGTCGTGAAAGTGTCGTAGTAGAGGGTCCTAAACTTTATCGAGTTGACCTTAAGGTAGTGGAGATGATCGAAACAAGTATCACTACGAAAGATTCCGGGTGAACTGAAGTGTAAGGTTCTGCAGACCGAGATCCACTCACCAGTGTGGTAGTACTAATAGACCCAACACTTCTAGAAAAAACATGTCAAGAAGACACATAAGAACGGTGGAGAAGAATTATAGAAGACGAAGACAATCCAGGTATGGTAAAGACAGGAAATAATCGGGTAGAAACGTACTTTGCAAGGGAACCATAGAGATTAAAAGAAATTCTCTAGAGATCAGAAAGGGTAAGTAAGAAAAGGAGATAAAGAAACGTGACTAACGACTTCTTCCGAAAGAATAGAGAGGAACGATAAGAAACCTTGAGACGTAAGTCTACGAATATAGAAAGGAAAAGAGGAAACCAAAAACAAAGAGAAGAAAAGTGTCGATAAATATTCCGGAGAGGTCTGTCGGTAAAACGAAAAAACGTAAAGAAAAGGTACCCCTACCAGAACTAGGGACAGAGGACATGTCACAGTACTTTGAGACAGGTATCAAGTAGTCTGTGAGATAGATAGTCTAGATCCGGGAATTTAGATAAAGAGTGAAAGTGACATATTAGTATTCCCTAAACTAAATCCAGTATGGACTTACCAGATCACCAAAAGGGATGAAAGAAGTTAAATTCAGACTTAAACCGTTAGTCCTAAAGTGCTAGACTCGGTGTCAGTCGAGGGCCAGAACAAAAAGAACTGACATATCTCGAAGAGGTAGAAACCGACGTTTCTTATATCAGTTAGACTAAAACCACAACTAGTAGATCACTACAGGTACACATCTCAGAAGAGAACACAACAACCTTCTGCCACAAACGATACTGGTCACACAAGAGAATCGTTTTGAGATAATCGGAGACGGGACGAAGTAAGACATAAGATACCGGTTTAAATTGATTGAGTTATAATTAGTATTTGTTATCGATTTTAAATAAATGATAAAAGGTACGTAGTCCATCCTGAACCCGAAGGGACCACCGAGTCTGTCGTTTCTTAGACCGACGTTACACCCTCTGGACCCAACTTAGGTACCCAACCCTTCTAGGGGACCTCCTCGCGTACCGTTGGGTGAGGTCATAAGAACGGACCTCTTCGGGGTATCTGTCCCCTCGGACCACCCGATATCAGGTACCCCAACGTTTCTCACTGGCCTATACTGATTCACTGATTTGTGTTGTGTCCATCCCGAAATATAATTGATTGAATAATTTGGAATATGAAGGAGACACTTGAGACTAGGATATAATCTCCACTATAATAAGGACGATATAATCTCCACTATTTTGTCAGATTCTTCCTGATGTATTAAAAGGTTCCAGAGGGTCTACCATTAAGGAAAGGTTCGGTCTCAAATTTAGTATCTTATTCTGAAGGAACCCACATTAGTTCCCTTCTATACTCTTCCTGGGAGGTTTCTCTCTTAAAAATTTCTTTTACTACTTTTGTCCTAGATGGACAGAAACTTAGATCTTCAACCTCTCAGGAATAACAGTTCCGACCAATTCTTTTAACACCGGGTCACTTTGTATTGTACAGTTACAGGTGGTGGACCCAGGGGACTGGGGTAAAGGACCAAAATGTAAAGGATTTAACTGATGCGATTTCGGAAACTGACACACCTAGTGTTGTTTGACACTTTTTAAGAATTTCACTACCCTTAAGGTCTGGTGAAATGGACAGAGGACACTTTGGACATACGTCCAGTTCTTCGTTGACAATATTCTCCTGTACCTTTTTGTCTGACCAAGTTTTAACCCTTTCCTCATACTTTTCCGATATAGAACAGTGGGACGACTAAATGGAATATACTTCTCATGTAGTACACTTTAAGGTCCAACCTACTTCGCGTTCGACCTTAATTTCTAACGACCTTCTTTATAGTTATTGGAGTCTATACGTCTACTGTGGTGGGAATACCGTCTTTCGGTTCTTCTTGATTTCTCGGAGAACTACTTCCACTTTCTTCTCTGACTTTTACGACTGAATTTCGAGTTGTAATTTTTTTGATTCTAGTACCGTAAACCAGGGTAGTGGAGGACCGTTTATCTACCCCTTTGCTACCTTTGTCACTGTCTGAAATAAAAGAACCCGAGGTTTTAGTAACGTCTACCACTGACGTCGGTACTTTAATTTTCTACGAAGGAGGTACCTTCTTTTCGATACTGATTGGATCTGTTGAGTAATTTTTTGTCTCTGCAATGAAACGGTTGTTTCCAGACAGATCAGTTCCGATACCAAAAACGTGATCAGTACCTACCTACACTCTCAACCTGATATTTCTTTCGACGTGTCTTCTTAACTACGCAAACTTGACACCACAACCTCTTCTGAGAACTCTCAGGAACCTGACGTTCCTCTAGGTTGGTCAGGTGGGATTTCCTCTAGTCAGGACTCACAAATAACCTTCCTGATTATAACTTCGACTTTGAGGTTATGAAACCGGTTGACTACACTTCTTAACTCAGTAACCTTTTCTGGGACTACGACCCTTTCTAACTCCCATCCTCCTCTTCCCCTGTTGTCTCCTACTCCACCAACCTACCGTAACAGCTGAGTTACCTGTACTCAAACTCATTTGAGGTCCTCACCCACTGTCTGTCCCTCCGGACAGTACGACGCCAGGTACCCCAGCGTTTCTCAGTCTGTACTGACTCGTTGACTTGACTTGACTTAACTTGACTTAATCTTCTTGACTGAGTAATCTTTTCTGGGACTAAAACCCTTTCTAACTTCCGTCCTCCTCTTCCCCTGTTGTCTCCCGTTCTACCAACCTACCGTAGTGGCTGAGTTATCTGCACTCAAACTCGTTCGAGGCCCTCTACCATGTTCTGTCCCTTCGGACCGTACGACATCAGGTACTCCAGTGTCTCAGTCTGTGTTTACTCACTGACTTGTTATTGTTGTTGTAAAGGAACTTAGTAGACTTTCTAGACTCTTCTTTATATGTATGATCGACCGTTACGGACGCTCCGAGTAAGTAAGATGTAAATTGTTTATGACAAAACATAGTAAACCCCACCCTTCTCCCTTTCGAGGATTAAGGAAATAAAATTTTACATAAAGATGAAGAAATTTTTAGAAAGAATCAGGGGTATAACCTCTACATATCAAAAAAGAAGATTTTCTTACTTGGGTCTTAAACAAATGACGTATAAAATTTCCTCTCAGTGTCAACGTGTATTACTTTAATTCCCTCTATCTTACGAAACAGGTTTTCCCTTTTCGGAAGAACTTTCGACAATTACGACACGAGGTATTGCAGAGGGTAGGAAGTAGTAAGATCGAACGTAAGTCGTGTGACTTACGACGAGACTTCGGTGACAACGTTGTGTACAAACAAAAAGATACTAACAAAATTCTTCGAGGGACTCAGTAAACACGAAAAAACTCCCACTCTAGTTTAAAAATTCGTCCCTCCCTTTCTTTATAAAAGATCCAAGACTGACGTAAAATATGAAAGAACGGAGTACTTAGAAATTTTACGGTGAGATTATACCCACGACACTAAGTTCCACTCAACAGATCTCGATGGATTGGTCTGTTTTGTTCCTAAACTTAGGTTTCGAAAAGTCGAGGGTTTAACGTGAGAGAAGGATGACGTGACCTATCGTCGGACATAACAACCAGGGAATTGGAATTCCCTATTTTTTACCATAGAAGTTTTTAAAAATTTGAAATAAAATAGAATAAGGTTTTTTTCGTATACTTATAGTTAGTCCGAATCCAATGTTTTCAAGGTATCTCTTATTGTTTTAAATTTTGTTAATGTTGATGTCACTCACCTTTTACTCCAATTGTAAGTAAAAATTTTGTAATGTCTTAAGAAGTCACACACGTCACACTGAGTCGATGAACTAGGATAAGTAAAGGGAAATTGTCTACACATTCCTTTCTTCCACTCCATCTGACCAAACCAGATTTAAGTGTTTCGAATCACCTCGGTTCTTTAGAGAGTGAGGTGGAGGTAGAGTAGGGAGGGTCCAAAAGACTGGGTGGGGGGTACGAAAGGAATGATCGTACTAATGCTAGACATCCAACTGATATTTGACTGACTTAAGGTTGTACTTAACTGACGGAACTACAATCTTTCATTCAACATCAAGAACGTAACGAAAACTAAAACATCCCCAGTTACGACTGGAAAATAAAGGAAGAAACCACCTGTGTTGTATAGTCAGAGAACTTACCTTATTTGGATGGAGTCAAGTCAAGTCAACGAGGCAGCACAAACTGAGAAACACTGGGGTACCTGACGTACCTCGTAACGTCCGGAGGGACAGGTTGTGGTTGAGAACCTCAAATGAGTTTGAGTGCAGGTAACTCAACCACTACGATAGGTTGGTAGAACAGGAGACAACAGGGGAAGAGGAGGACGGAAGTTAGAAAGGGTTGTAGTGCCAAAAAAGATTACTCAGTCAAGAAGTGTAGTCCACCAGTTTCATAACCTCAAAGTCGAAGTTGTACTCAGGAAGGTTACTTATAAGTCCTGACTAAAGGAAATCCTACCTGGCTAACCTAGAGGAACGTCAGGTTCCCTGAGAGTTCTCAGAAGAGGTTGTGGTGTCGAGTTTTCGTAGTTAAGAAACCACGAGTCGGAAGAAATATCAGGTTGAGAATGTAGGTATGTACTGATGACCTTTTTGGTATCGGAACTGATCGACCTTAGTTCTGACGACCCTCATTATAGTTGTTGGAGTCTATACGTCAACTGTGGTCGAACACGAAGGAGGTCGGGTCGCAAAGAGTACTACATGAGACGTATATTCAATTTATTCGTCCCACTGTTATATGTCGGAACTACACGAGGAAGAGGATAAACCTTGGTTAGACAACAAGGTACAGGTGAAGATTGACAACGAAGGACTGGACGTATGTCTAAAGAGTTCTCCGTCCAAGTCCACCAGACCATAAGGGAAGACAAATTCTTAAAAAGTGTCAAACACCACTAGGTGTGTCAGTTTCCGAAACCACATCAGTTATTTCGTCTTTATCTACAAAAAGACCTTGAGAGAACGAAAAAATTATTACCTACAACTGTTAAACTAGAGACCAAAGAGACGGAAAAGATCTTGGTCGAACTTGTAAACCTTCAAATGTCAAGTACATGACAACTTCTGACCGAACCTCTTAAAACTCGTAATTTTGGATGGATACCTAGAGATTAGACTTTTGATATTCTATGACTACTTTCTTTAAGTACAGTGTTTATCTACCTTCCTATATGGTACAAGAACCTAATCTTCTTAGTTATAACAACTTTACTGATATGACGGGTTCCGTTAGATGTCTAAGTTACATTAGGGATAGTTTAATGGTTACCGTAAAAAGTGTCTTGATCTTTTTTTGTTTAGGGTCTAGAATGTACCTTTGTTTTTTCTATGGTTTATCGGTTTCGTTAAGACTCTTTCTTTTGACCTCGACCACATTAGTCCAAGGGACTGAAGTCTGATATGATGTTTCAATGTCAGTAGTTTTACATTGTGAAGTCAAGTCAGTCCAGTGAGCCAACACAGCACTGAGAAACACTGGAGTACCTGTTGTCGTGTAGTCCGAAGGGACAGGTAGTGGTTGAGGACCTCGAACGAGTTTGAGTACAGGTAACTCAGTCATTACGGTAAGTTCGTAGAGTAGAAGACAGTATGGGAAGAGGAAGGTGGAAGCTAGAAAGGGTCATAGCCCCAGAAAAGGTTACTCAGTCGAGAAACGTAGTCCACCGGTTTCATGACCTCAAAGTCGAAGTCGTAGTCAGTAAGGTTACTTGTGGGTCCTGACTAGAGGAAATCCTACCTGACCGACCTAGAGGAACGTCAGGTTCCCCGAGAGTTCTCAGAAGAGGTTGTGGAATCGAGTTTTCGTAGTTAAGAAGTCACGAGTTGGAGAAATACCAAGTTGACAGTGTGAGTATGTACTGATTACCTTCTTGATATATAAACTGATATGTCTGGAAACAACCGTTTCATTTCAGAGACGAAAAATTACGAGACAGTCATACCATGGTTTTTCGACCGTATTTTTATCTTTATATCCAGTTACCTTGTCCTATCTTTCGGGTCTTCATTTGAGTACGTGAAGACCAGTTAATTAGATTTCATTTCCTTCGTTCTTACATGTTGTCCTTTTTATGTCAAAGAAGTTATTCACCACGATCCTTTTGTCTTGTCGTTACATTTTCTTACTTTAATTGTATGAGAAATTGTGGTATGTGTTTTTAATTGAGTTTTACCTAGTTTTTGAATTCACATTCTGACCTGTGATATTTTGAAAGTCTCCTTCTGTAACCGTCTTGTGAGAAACTGTATTTAGTGTCGTTATAAAAAAACTAGGTGGAGGATCACTTTTATTTTGACTTTTTTACCCGGAAATAATTTAAATTTTCGAAGACGTGTCGTTTCCTTCGATATTTGTTTTGCTTTTCTATTGGGTGTCTTAACCTCCTTTATAAACGTTTACTGATTGTTCCCTAAGTAGAGGTTTTATATGTTTGTTTAGTTTTGTACCCGTCTTCCCAACCTTCCAACCACCATCCAAACTCTCCCCCTCCCCTATATTCATATAGATACCGACTAAGTACAACTACATACTTTCTTTGGTTGTAATATAACATTTCATTAATAGGAGGTTAATATTTATTTATTTAAAATTTTTTAAATTACCCGTCTTATAGATTAACCTGTAAAGAAGTCTCTTCTGTATGTCTACCGGTTCTTCGTGTACTTTTCTACAAGTTGTAGTAATTAATAGTCCCTTTATGTTAAGTTTTGATGTTACTCTATAGTGGAGTATGGTCGGTCTTACTAGTAATATTTTTTCGGATGTTTGCTATTTACGACTTCTCTCACACCTCTTTTTCCTTGGGAAGATGGGACAACCACCCTTATATTTAACCATGTTGGTGATACCCCTTGTCATGTCTCCACGGAATTTTTTGATTTTTATCTTGATGGTATACTAGATCTTTTGGGTAAGGGTACCCGTATATAGACCTCTTTTGGTATTAGTCTTTCCTATGTACGTGGGGTTACAAGTGACTCCGTGATAAATGTTATCAGTTCTGTACCTTCGTTGCCTTTACAGGTAATGACCTCTTTACCTATTTCTTCTACACCATGTGTATATGTTATAATGATTCGGTAATTTTTCTTACTTCGTTGCGGTAAACGTCGTTGCACCTACCTGCCTGGACCTCTGGTAGTCTGGTTCACTGTATTCAGTCTGTCTCTTTCTGTTTATAGTATACTATAGTAAGTATATACCTCAGATTATTTTTTTCTTTTTCTTTTCTTTGTTTACTTAAATAAATGTTTTATCTTTGTATGAATGTCTATAGTTTTTGTTTGAATGTCAATGGTTTCCCCTTTACACCACCACCACCACCCCCACGTCCTCTCGTCCTATTTAGTCCTCGACCCATACTTACGTGTGTGGGATGAGATATATTATATGTATTAGTTGTACCTGGAGACACATCATGTCCCTTGAGATGAGTTATGAGACACTATTGTATATACTCTTTTCTTATATTTTTTCTTACTTATATGACTAAATGAAACAACATGTGGACTTTGATTATGTAACATTTAGTTGATATGAGGTTATTTTAAAATTTTCTTTATTTTTATTATGAATCTTACTTATTGTTATTTTATTTCATTTTATTTTATTTACAGAGAGAAGGTCTTATATGACGGACTTCAGTTATTTTTCAAGTGATATAATATTGTAATATAATATAATGTACATTACATTATAATACCGAGGGGACAGGTACCTTAGAAGGTCCATTCTTATGACCTCACCCAACGGTAACGGAAGAGGTATAGGATACATTATATACGATATCAATGGAACATTTCAATTCTTAGAATGTTAATATAGAATATATAAAATTAATGTATACATATCTATTCTATATAGGGTATCAATAGGGTACTTTTATTCTTATAATATTGGGAAAATTTTTATAATTTGGTAATGAAACTACAGTCGGATAATATCCTATAGGATGTTAAAAACACTAAGACGAAATCTCGAGAAGTAAATAATCACTTGGTCCTCGGAGTTCTTTACGTCTAACGGAGACGTTTCGTGACCAAACCCTTCGTCAGACACCGAGACGAAAACAATCACTACGATATCCGATCGTTCACTCTGGACCCGGGTAGTGTCTCTCTTCACAGAGACTAGAACAAAAATCTTCCTCCTCCGACTAACCGTTTCAAGTGTGAACTAGCTTTCATGACCTGTCCTGGACACTGTCTGAACTGGTCCGACGGGAAGAGAGGAACCGGTCTGACGATAAGGGAGGTGGGCGGTACCAGACAGACGACGGACGGGAGGAAAGGAGGTGTCCTCAGTCCCATGTACACTTCCTGTCACGTCCACTATTGTACCATCTTCACACACTCTCTCGAATGTAACCTCCGTGGATTCCCCCTACCAACAATGTCCATTTTAGAGGTTTGTCGTTTTACTGGACGAGTAAGGATATCAACGTGTAGATTGGTGTATAGTGTAAAGGTTTTCGAATTTTAATGGGTTCCCCGGAAATATCCAGACACTAGAATCTCGTGAAAGACATGAAACAAAAAAAGTAGATATTTTACTCTCCTGATCTAAGTAATCTTTTGAAGACTCAGTGTGTGAAGAGGGGTCAAAATATACTTCGTTTATAAATAACGAAAGGACAATACGAGTTTCGGTACCCATATGAAATATAAGTCCGTCAGAGTCCGAAGAAAGGATCAGTAGACGATTTCAAACGGACTCAGTTACAATAGTAAGAGTATACTTATAGATTTTGTAGAGTTTACCGTACTGTAAAGAGTTGAACGTTTTAATAGGTTAAATAATTCTATTAAACGTGGAAAAATGATTATTTTTCAGTAAAGTGGGTGTTTACTCCTTGTAACCGACGTAAAACGTTCTCTTTCTTACAGTCGAAAACGGTGGAACGGACCAACAACTTTTTAATTTGGGGTCATGTACTCTTTTAATCTAATGAGGACCTCTTTTGTAGTAAACGAGACCTTTGACAGGTACGATGATCAAAGTTTAAGACAGTTTAACGGTGGAAGAGATATATCGTGTCTCTCTTTACCTAGTTGTTAACATAGTAGTTTACCCTTCAATCTTCGATACATTATTATAGGTAATTTAACCACTGTAAAAACCCCACCATAAATAAACACCGTCCGACTTTTTACCGAGGGTCTCTCAACAACAAATCAAAGATTGAGTACTGACTATATGAGAAAACGCTGAGGTACCTTACATCGGGTGGTCCGAGGAGACAGGTACCCTAAAGGGTCCGTTCTTATATCCCACCCAACGGTAAAGGAAAAGGTCCCCTATAAGGACTAGGTCCCTAACTTGGATGCAAAGTACGTAACCTCTCACATAAAAAATGGTGACTCGGGGGTCCTTTCGGATCTCATAGGTCTAGGATCAGGGGTCTTAGACACTTACAATGGAATATGTCGTTTACCATAAAACGTCTACACTAATCAGAACACTACCGCTCTAACAGGACTTACTAGGTCGATCAGTGTTCACAGGAATATTTTCCACCTGTCTCTACCAACCTGATGTCTTCATCCTCCACATTACTCCCTTCAGTCTCTAATCTCAATGCACCGACGTTCGGGTCCTTCCTATTCATTATGGTTCCTTATGTCCGTTGGAGGTCTTCGACTTTATCCATTCCTTGTCTGAGGTCTTCCTTGGTTGGCATGGCCGTGGAACTAAAATTAGGATATTTTGATTAAAACCTGTAGACTGTACGTTCTTATTTAAACACAACAAAATTCATGAATCAAACACCATCAAACAATGTCGTCTTTATTGTTGTTTATCTAAGAAAAAGTCCGAAAGAATAAATGAATTGTCAAACTAAAGTTCTCTTTCTCACTGTTCTTAGAAATCCTCGTTTTCATCGGTAAACGGACCTATAAGAACCTTAAGGAAACCAACCGTTCCAAACAGTACCTTTAGAGAAAGACTATGTCACGTCTTCCTTTGTGTCTACTACTAAATCAAGTCAAGTCAGCGAGTCAACAGAGGCTGAGAAATGTTGGGGTACTTAGTGTCGTGCGGTCCGGAGGGACAGGTAGTGGTTGCGGGCCTCAAGTGAGTTTGAGTACAGGTGGCTCAACCACTACGGTAGGTCGGTAGAGTAGGAGACAGTAGGGGAAGAGGAGGACGGGGGTTAGGGAGAGTCGTAGTCCCAGAAAGGGTTGCTTAGTTGAGAAACGTAGTCCACCGGTTTCATAACCTCAAAGTCGAAGTCGTAGTAAGGAAGGTTACTTGTGGGTCCTGACTAGAGGAAATCCTACCTGAACAACCTAGAGGAACGTCAGGTTCCCTGAGAGTCCTCAGAAGAGGTTGTGGTGTGAAGTTTTCGTAGTNGTCGTAGTCCCAGAAAGGGTTGCTTAGTTGAGAAGCGTAGTCCACCGGTTTCATAACCTCAAAGTCGAAGTCGTAGTAAGGAAGGTTACTTGTGGGTCCTGACTAGAGGAAATCCTACCTGAACAACCTAGAGGAACGTCAGGTTCCCTGAGAGTCCTCAGAAGAGGTTGTGGTGTGAAGTTTTCGTAGTTAAGAAGCCACGAGTTGAAAGAAGTGTCAGGTTGAGAGTTAATGGGTGAGTATCTTTATTCTTCTTCTCCTATCTCTCTGGTTCTAAGGTAACCGACTCACCGAATTTGTTGTCTTTGAATAAAAGAGGTCAAAACTTCCGATCTTTCAGGTCATAGTCCCCAGACTAGTTAAGTTAAGGACCCCTCCTGAGAAGGACCGAACATCAACCGACGGTAGAAAGACATACAAAGGTACTGGACCAGAAATGTTTATGTCCCTCACTGTGAGAGAGACCCAGAAAAGAATTTTCCTGTGAGTACGGTACACTTCTTAGGTTGGGAATACTACAATAGATTGGGATTAATGAAAGGTTTCAGGGGTAGAGATTTATGGTGACGTAACGACAATCCCGAAGTTGTATACTTAAAACCTCACCCGCGAGTGTCAAGTCAGACATCGTTGTCCATTGACATTATTGATACTTTCAGGAGAAAAAAACCTTTACAAATATTACACCTGACCTTTTATAATACATCAAATGTGATTACTTACTGACCTTTAATTTTATATCGTAGACTCAAACTCTTCAGAAGGGAGGTTTCTACTTTTTACCTTTTATAAAGAAACATAAATCACGTAAATCTCTATGTCGTGATGAACTGGGTGTCGGGAAAAGGTGAATTGTAGTTGTACAATCGTCACACTTACGTATTGGAGAGAAACATTTACTTTAACCAAACAACTGACGGAAGACATTTGCGTATACAAGAAACCTGTATTGTGTATTTACACTCTTACATGTATCTCACGATACAAGGTTTTACTAATTTGAACCAGTGACTTCATCAAGAAATCTGGAGTTCTTAGGGTACCAATTCGTTTCTAATACAATCATCGAGGACTATTTTCTGAGTAGATAGGGTATTCGTGTGTTCATTTCCACCATTCTTCCGAACCTAGTGACGAAGGACGTGTTACCAGTAACAATCATAGAGGTCAGTCAAATATCTGTATATACTTATATCTTACAACAGTCTACTCTCATTATGTACTTCGACAGAAGTTTTTGGTCCTCAGGGTCTCTCGGAAAGAAAATAGATTATTAGAGGTCAGTACTCTGGAAAGTGACCTTAACTTTGGAGGATTCTCTTCTGTTTTAACATACATCTAAGAATGTCCTTGTTCGTTCGTTCTTTCTTCACAGTTCACAAGGGTTCCGAACGAAAAAGGGTTTACCAGATATTTAATTCCGATACGTTAGACACACTCAACGTACACACTTATGTATGTAAAGTTCATATTTCTATTACACATACACACACATATATATATATATATATATACAAAGTTACCTAGTTTCTTTGACAGATCGGAATCTCCTTCCCCGTAATCCTTTCTACGGTAAAGTCTCTGACATCCCTTAGACCTTTCTGAACTGACTCTCCCAAGAAAACGTTGTTCTTATATGAAGAAGTACTTTACACCCAGAAAACTACCGTAAATAATTTAGAGAAAGAGTCTCTCCGAGGTGAACTGTTGAGGACGACGTCTATAAAAAGTCCCGAGTAGGAAGAAGAGTGTCCATATAACCATGGGTTGTGATAAACGTTTATAAGTGTCATTCTCAAGTTCGTTCGGAGTCTGGTGAAAATCGACCCAACTGAGTTTTAGTTATGATGAGTTATCTTCATATTACACTTGATATATATATATATACATTAACATTAAAAAGGTATCGTGTACCGATTTTTCCATTTTTCTTTGTCCACCTTTATTAAAACCATTATATTAATTACGTCATATGACTTTTACAATGAAGTGGTACTTTAGTTATAATTTTTTATAATTCCTCCATATAATGTACTAGAAAACATGATTCAGAAACTTTGACCCATACATAGAATATGAAATCGACGTAAAGTCTTCCAGTCATCGGTGTAAAGTCAAGTCGTCGGTGGGAAGGTATAACGCGTTGACGAGACCTATTTTATGACATTCTAAAAAGGAATGACCTAATAACCCCATACTCATACTGTACCTAGAAACAAAATAACTAGGTACGTCAAGTTCACGTGTCATTTATGAGTGACTTTACTTTCACGTGTAAAAAAGTCTACACTCTCGAGGACAAAATCAAAGACTCATAAGGTCCAAAGATTGTAACAGTGATTCGAAGGTACATGGGTGAGCTGGAGAACATTGATAGTGCGATCGGGGTCGGGTCCAAGAAAGGTGGGGTGTGAGGAAAGGGAGAAGGGAAAGGAACACATTGTACGACGACACTCCAAAGACTTCCCCAGGAAGAGATAAGGGTCTTTAACCGTTAGTCTAGGGTATCGATTGGTATCCCGTGTCTTATGGAGAGCAATCTTAAAATCTCTTGAAGGTCGACGTTCCAGTCGAGGGAAGAGTTTTATACAACTCTCCATATGGTCAACTCTTCTTAGACTTGAGTAAGGAAGGGAAGGGTACAAAATTTTGTTCTAAGGTCCTTCGTTCTTCAGTAGAACATCCTTTCTGTCTTAAATATTTTACCGTTGGTAGTAAAACGGGAGAGAAGGATACATACACGAACAGACGGATAGATAGATAGACAGATAGATAATAGATAGAATGGTACATTATGAATGACATAATTTTACAGAACGTAACCATCTCCCAAGATAAAAATAGTAGTGACACATGAAAGTGTAAAGAATAGAGAAAACTAGGAGTATTTTTAGAACACTGAATTGTCTAATCAAAAGAAAGTAAAAAGTCCAATACTTTGACTTCAGGAACGTATTCTCTTTCTCAGTAGTAACCAAATTGATAGGTAAGATCCTGACGTAAGGTATCGAGTCCCAACGTGACAGGTTTAACTATCGATGATGGGAGTACACTGATAAATTTCAATTAATTATAATCTCTTTACTTTTAGTTTTGATATCACTCCATGGTGACGGATGGTCAGTCTTATCGGTACTAATTTTTCAGATGTTTATTGTTTATGACCTCTTTCACATCTCTTTTCCCTTGAGAAAACGTAACAACCACCCTTACATTTAACCACGTCAGTGCTTATGATACCTCAAGACGTTTTATGATTTTTATCTCAAGGTCGTTCCGGTGAGGATCTTGATTTGATATCAAGTTTTTTTTTTTTTTTTTTTCCGTGAGGTTACAAGTATCATCGTGACAAATGTTATCGGTCCTGTAAACACCGGTAAGTCAGTGAGTCAACACAAAGTGAGAAACACTGGGGTATCTGACGTCGAGCGGTCCGAAGGGTCTACAGGAAGTGGTAGAGGACCTCGAACAAGTTTGAGTACAGATGACTCAACCACTACGGTAAGTTTGTAGAACAAGAGACAACAGGGGAAGAGGAGGACGGAAGTTAGGAAGAGTCGTAGTCCCAAAAAAAGATTACTCAACCGAGAAACGTAGTCTACCGGTTTTATAACGTTGAAATCGAAGTCGTAGTTAGGAAGGTTACTTATAAGTCCTAACTAAAGGAAATCCTAACTGACCAAACTAGAGAGACGTCAGACTCCCTGAGAGTTCTCAGAAGAGGTTGTGGTTTCAAGTTTTCGTGGTTAAGAAACCACACGTCGGAAGAAATACCAGGTTGAGAACGTAGGTTTGTACTGATGATCTTTTTTGTGTCGAAACTAATCTGTATTGAACAACCGTTTCACTCCAGAGATGAAAAATTATACGATAGATCCAAACAGTATCGAAAAGAAGGTTCTTCGTTCGCAGAAAATTAAAGTACCGGTGTCAGTGGTAGACGTCACTGAAAGTAAAGTCAAGTCAACGAGTCAGCACAAACTGAGAAACGCTGGGGTACTTAGCGTCGTGTGGTCCGGAGGGACAGGTAGTGGTAGAGAGTCTCAAGTGAGTCTGAGTGTGGGTAGCTCAGGCACTACGGTAGGTCGGTAGAGTAGGAGACAGCAGGGGAAGAGGAGGACGGGGGTTAGGAAGGGTCGTAGTTTCAGAAAAGGTTACTCGGTTGAGAAGCGTACTCCCCTGGTTTCATGACCTCAAAGTCGAAGTCGTAGTAAGGAAGGTTTCTTTAGGGTCCCGACTAGAGGAAGTCTTACCTGACCAACCTAGAGGAACGTCAGGTTCCCTGAGAGTTTTCAGAAGAGGTTGTGGTGTGAAGTTTTCGTACTTAAGAAGTCGCGAGTCGGAAGAAGTGTCAGGTTGAGAGTGTAGGTATGTACTGGTGTCCTTTTTGGTATCGGAACTGATCTGTCTGGAAGTAACCGTTTCATTACAGAGACGAACATATACGATAGATCCAACCAGTATTGACATGAAGGTTCCTCATTCGCAGAAAATTAAAGTACCGACGTCAGTGGTAGACGTCACTAAAACCTCGGGGGGGTTTTTATTTCAGACTGTGACAAGGATGACAAAGGGGTAACTAAAGGGTACTGCACTACCCTGGTCTACGGTACTAGACGCAAAAGACTTACAATTCGAAATTCGGTTGAAAAAGTGAGAGGAGACAGTGAAAGTAGTTCTCCGAAAAAACAAGGAGGAGTGAAAGACTGTATTCCCACCACAGTAGACGTATAGACTCCAATAACTATAAAGAGGACCGTTAGAACTAAGGTCGAAGACAAAGAAAGTCAGGTCGCAAAGAGTACTACATGAGACGTATCTTCAATTATTCGTCCCACTGTTATATGTCGGAACTACATGAGGAAAAGGATAAACCTTGGTCAGACAACAAGGTACAGGTCAAGATTGACAACGAAGGATTGGACGTATGTCTAAAGAGTTCTCCGTCCAGACTACCAGACCATAAGGGTAGAGAAAGTCTTAAAAGGTGTCAAATAACACTAGGTGTGTCAGTTTCAGAAACCGTATCAGTTATTTCGTCTTTATCTACAAAAAGACCTTAAGAGAACGAAAAAAGTACTAGGTCACCTACAACCGTTAAACTAGAGACCAAGGAGACGGAAAAGAATTTGGTCGAACTTGTAGTCCCTCAAGTGCCAAGTGCATAACGACTTCGGACCGAACCTCTTAAAACTCGTAATGAAATGATCGTACATCAAACTCGTAAGAAACCGTAACGGAAAGAAACCTTAACCTTACTTTTCACTGGAAAAGGCCAGGACACCGGTGACGACTCAAAAGGTTTAAACGACCGTATAACTCACGTCGTGAAAGTGTCGTAGTAGAAAATCCTAAACTTTATCGAGGTGACCTTAAGGTAGTGTAGGTGATCGAAACAAGTATCACTACGAAAGATTCCGGGTGAACTGAAGTGTAAGGTCCTACAGACCGAGATCTAATCACTAGTGTAGTAGTACTAATAGACCCAGTACTTCTAGAAAAAACATGTCAAGCAGGTACATAAAAACGGTGGAGAAGAATTATAGAAGACGAAGACAATCCAGGTATGGTAAAGACAGGAAATAACTCGGGTAGAAACGTACTTTACAAGGGAACCATAGAGATTAAAAGAAATTCTCTAGAGATCAGAAAGGGTAAGACAAGAAAAGGAGATAAAGAAACGTAACTAGCGACTTCTTCCGAAAGAATAGAGAAGAACGATAAGAAACCTTGAGACGTAAGTCTACGAATATAGAAAGGAAAAGAGGAAACGAAAAGCGGAGAGAAGAAAAGTGTCGATAAACATTCCGGAGGGGTCTGTCGGTAAAACGAAAAAACGTAAAGAAAAGGTACCCCTACCAGAACTAGGGACAGAGGACATGTTACAGCACTTGGAATCAGGTATCAAGTAGTCCGTGAGATAGATAGTCTGGATCCGGGAATTTAGATAAAGAGTGAAGGTGACATATTAGTATTCCCTAAACTAAATCCAGTATGAACTTACCAGATCACCAAAAGGGATGAAAGAAGTTAAATTCAGATTTAAACCGTTGTTCCTCAAGTACTAGACTCGGTGTCAGTCGAGGACCAGAACAAAAACAAGTGACATATCTCGAAGAGGTAGAAACCGACGTTTCTTATATTAGTTAGACTAAAGCCACAACTGGTAGACCAGTACAGGTACACATCTCAGAAGAGAACGCAACAACCTTCTCCCACAAACGATACTGGTCACGTAACAGAACCGTTTTGAGATAATCAGAAACGGGACGAAGTAAGGCGTAAGGTTCCGGTTTAAACGGACAATGAGGTCCACAAAGAACTGAAGGATGAAAACATAAGGTCAGGGGATATTACTTCTCCTGTAGAAAAAACCCACAATCAAGATTTTCGTTGGGCTCCTCGCCACCGACACGTCCGTGTCCTCCCGGATCTCCTCGATAGGGTGTAACTTCCAGTCCTTACCGCCCCCATTCCTCTATGGGGAACAGGTTCCATTCTTCGTCGTCGACACGAAACGACCTCGTCGACACTTCTCTATACGGTGCGGGTTCGCACCGGCTCTCCTCGATGGGGTGCAGACTCCAGTCCCCGTCGCCAACTCACGGTCCGACGTTGCCGCGTCCTTACCGGTTCTCCTCGATGGGACGCAGGCTCCAGTCACCGTCGGACCTCCTCGATGGGGCGTAAGCTCCAGTCCCCGTCGCCGGCCCTCCTCTGTGGGGTGCAGGCTCCAGTCCCCACCGGTCCTCTTCGGTGGAGAGCGGGCTCCAGTCCCGTCACTGGGACTCCTCGGTGGGGCTCGGGTTCCGGTCCCCGCCGTCGACCCTCCTCGGTGGGTACGGGTTCCGATCCCGGACGCCGGTCCTCCTCGTTGGATTCCTTACCACCGACGAGTCCGTGTCCTCCCGGATCTCCTCGATATGGTACAACTTCCAGTCCTTGCCGCCGCCATTCCTCTATGGGGAGCAGGTTCCATTCCTCGTCGACGACACGAAACGACCTCGTCGGCACTTCTTTATAGGGTACGGGTTCCATTCTCTTTGGGTTCATTCTACCATGCACAACGTTCTCCCGTAATCTCCCGTCTGTGTGACTTTGGTATGAGTGTCTTTTGATCAGTCAGATTAGTGTGATCCTGATGTCGGAACAGCTTGAGTTACTTAGGTTCGGTACGGACGCCCCGTTGGGTTCTACCCGCCCAGTACCACCTCTCTAGACTGTCTTACACCAGGTGACCTCTTCCCTTACCGTTCGGTGAAGTCATAAGAACGGAACTCTTGGGGTACTTGTCATACTTTTCCGTTTTACTATCCTATGGTTTTCTCCTTGAGGGGACCAGTAATACACAGGTTATACGATGACCTCTAGTCACCTCTTTATTGAGGTCTTTCTTACTTCCCTACCTCGGTTTCGTTTTTGTTATGGGTCAACACCCACACTGACCACTATCTTCGTTCTAGGTTACGACATTTCTCGTTATAACGTATCCTTGGACCTTAAAGTTCAGGTACTTAGTTCCGTTTAACCTTCACCAGTTTGTTCTCTACCGTTCCCACTTGTAGCTGTAAGATCCTTAGTCACTTGATTTTACCTGGCCTTACCCACTTAAATTGAGTCTACTGGTAATATATATGATAACGCCCGTCCTTAGGGAGTCTTCTTTAGCTAATCGTCACTGAAACCTCGGGTTCTTTCACTTCAGATAGTGACAAAGGTAACAAAGGGGTAAATAAACGGTACTTCACTACCCTGACCTACGGTACTAGAATCAAAAAACTTACAACTCGAATTCGGTCCAAAAATGAGAGGAGAAAGTGGAAGTAGTTCTCCGACAAATCAAAGAGAATTAAAAGACGGTATTCCCACCATAGTAGACGTATAGACTTCAAAAACTATAAAGAGGGTCGTTAGAACTAAGGTCGAACACGAAGTAGGTCGGGCCGTAAAGAGTACTACATGAGACGTATATTCGGTCCTATGACTTGATTGGATTTATAGGTAGTTGTCTACTTACTGATTTCTTCTACACCATATATACGTGTTACCTTATAAACACACGATGAAGTCAACACAGGTTAAGAAACGTTGGATTACCTGACATCGGATGGTCCGAGGAGACAGACACCTTAAGAGGTCCGTTCTTATGATCTCACCCAACGGTTCGGGAGGAGGTCCCCTAGAAGGGTTGGGTCCCTAGTTTGTACACAGAGAATTCAGAGAACGTAACCGTCCGTCCAAGAAATAGTTATCGTGGTGGACCCTTTAGGTCACCTTATAAGGGGTAACCTTATAATGAGTCGGTATTTTTTTATTACTTTATTCCGGTAAACATTGTTGTACCAACCTGGATCTCTAATGATATAATTCGTTTCATTCGGTCTCTTTCTTTCTACTTATGGTATACCATAGTGAATATATCTTAGATTTTATACTCTGTTTACTTGTGTAGATGTTTTGTCTTTGTCTGAGTCTATGTCTCAAGTCTAAACACCAACGGTGTAACCCCCGCCACTCTTTCCTTCATGACCCTCAAACCTTAATCGTCTATGTTTGATAGTGTATATCTTAGATATTTGTTGTTCCAGGATACCATTTAGTGTCTGTTGATATAAATTATAAGACACTATTTGGTATTACCTTTTCTTATGCTTTTTACAAACATATTGACTTAGTAAACCGAAATACCTTCTTTAGTTGTGTTATAGTGTTTAGTTGATATGAAGTTTTTAAAAAGGTCTTTTTATTTGCTGGGTTAGTTTTTTACCCGGTTTCTTGATTTATCTGTAAAGAGGTTTCTTCTGTATGCCTACCGATTGTTTGTGTACTTTTCTACGAGTTGTAGTGAGTAATAATCTCTTTACGTTTAGTTTTGGTGTTACTCCATGGTGAAGTGTGGTCAGTCTTACCGACGCTAGGTTTTTAGACGTTCGTTATTTACGACCTCTCCCACACCTCTTTTCCCTTGGGAGGATGTGACAACCACCCTTACGTTTGATCATGTCGGTGATACCTCTTGTCACACCTCTAAGGAATTTTTTAACGTTTATCTTGATGGAATACTGGGTCGTTAGGGTGACGACCCGTATGTGTGGCTCCTTTGGTCTTAACTTTCTCTGTGTACATGGGGTTACAAGTAGCGTCGTGACAAATATTATCGGTCCTGTACCTTTGTTGGATCTACAGGTAGTCGTCTACTTACCTATTCTTTCGACACCATGTATATGTGTTACCTCATAATGAGTCGGCAATTTTTCTTAAGTAAACTTAGTCAAGACTACTCTACCTACTTTGACCTCGGCTAATATGTCTCACTTCATTCGGTCTTTCTTTTTGTGGTTATGTCATATGATTGTGTATATATACCTTAAATCCTTCTACCGTTACTGCTGGGACATACGCTCTGTCCCTTTCTCTGTGTCTACACATATTACCTGAAAACCTGAGTCTCCCTCTCCGTCTCCCACCCTACTAAACCCTCTTACTGTAAGATTGTACATATGATAGTACATTCTTAACTTAGTGGTCAGATACAGACTACGTCCTATGTCGTACGAACCTCGACCACGTACCCCTACTGGGTCTCTCTACAATATCCCTCCCTCCACCCTCCCCCCAAGTACAAACCTTTACGTACATTCTTAATTTCTAAAATTTTAAATTTTTTTAGTTTTTTTTTAGTTTTTTTTTAATTTTTATTTCAATTAATTATTATTTATTTTACTTTTCAAGTCAAGAAGTAAACATTATCAGTGTACATCTATCACCGATGAGATAGTATGTCGTATCTACATATCGTAAAGATAATAACATTTTATAAGAGGACCTATCACGACCAAATTTCTCAATTTCTCTCTCAAAGGATCGGATAAAGTTTCCCAGGCTGAAGAGAACACGGTAGGGTCAGGGACATGAGGGTCGAAATGTTGACTCGAACGACTGTCATCTGAACGGGACCCGAGGTGTCAACCTAACACTAAAAGTACGGTTAGTCTACTGTTCCGTAGTGAGTGGTCGCTCCTTTTCATCGGACCTCCTCATGGTCAGGGTCGCTCCTTTTCATCGGACCTCCTCATGGTCAGGGTCGCTCCTTTTCATCGGACCTCTCCATAGTCAGGAGAAACCTACTACGACCTCAACTTTGACAAAGTGACTTTGAGGTAGGTCCGTGATTGAAGTTCAAATACGATGTTACCTCTGTTTATCCAACGAAAGATTCCTCGAGAGACTAAGTCAAAACCTTAACGAGAAGGTTCTACCATCGGTATTGATTCTCCTTAAAAGTTTGAGACGGAGAAGACGTATGAAATCCCACCAAAAAGTCTCCTTAAACATAATTCTTATTGTTTATAAATGAAGTATAATGTTACTAAAGAAATCGACTTACCCTAGGTTCCTTGTATTCCGGTAGCTGACCGTTTTTTTGGACACTTCATTCGTTGGAGTAAAGAAGTTATTTATAAATAATTCGGTTGATACTCGGTCTGTGATACGATTAACGATCCTCCTATGTTTCTTTGTATTCTGAACCAGGGACAGGAATGCCACGAATTTTCATTAATCCCTCTAATTTCATTAGTCAGTATTATTATCAAGGAGAAATACCTCGTGAATAAGGTATAGTGTTTGATACGTTTGAGGAGATAAAGTGAATTCCGAGGAGTGTCAGGACCTCCGTTTATTGGTCTGTCGACAATTCCGTCTCTAATTTATCCTAAATTCTTCTGTGTCTTAATCTCGGAGAGGACACAACTTCCCACCTTTGTCGTCCAGTGTCCCCGTCTGGAGTGATAAGTCGTGTCTTGGTTTCGTGGGTGAGTCAAAATGTTTGATGTCACAATTTTGACAAGAATGAACTAGTTATGAGGGTGAGAAGAACCAGGAACCCTACGTTTCGACCAGGATCTTTCTCTACCGGGTTAAGTGTACTCTTCAAGTTTCAAGAAGACTCCTCCTTCCATGTTCATCGTCCGAGGGAAGGGTATAGAAGAGAGACTATGAACCTTAATACCACCGAGTAGTTACACGTGACTCACCCAGGGTCGGTTCTGGGACACCAACCACCGGACCTGGTCTCTATCAGTAGATACATAGATCAGTCTCATTCTCCGATTTTCAATGTATGTCAACAGTTTCCTTTACAGTCCCTTTATGGGAGTGAAACCCCGGGTTTTACAGTCAAAGATTTTGTCCCCTTTCGTCTATTCACTTCTCTAAAAATTATCTATAATTGACTTATCTCAGAGACCCCGTAAGTGTTCACTCTAAAAATAGATATCTAAAACAACTTGAGTCATAAAGGGTTTCAATAAATCAATAAATCTACCTCTCTACATCTATCTGGACTATAAAAAATTTCCGTTTTAAATATCCTGACTTCATGTAAGAACCCATACCCTTCACTGTCTTTCTCTTCACTGTTGTTACTATGGGTTCCAAGAGTAAACACCTTGTCCAATATACCCGTACTTAACACGGCTCCATTCGTGAAACCTTCTCCCGGTTCAAACCCCCCCGTCCTGTCTTTTGTCTTATACTCCAGTCAAAATCTTTCTAAAATAACTTTGGAGGTTGTCTTCACAGTTCATCTGTTGACCGATCAACCCATCTTTGACCCCTCTCCACACTGAACTTTAGCTTAGAATCTTCTGTCAATGTATAGCCATCTCTAGCTTCGAGACCTTCATCCACCGTCGCGAGTCCCTTTCTTATATTGTGTTCTTCGTTTCTCTACTCGGACCTCCTTGAGATTACACTTTTTCGGACTTGAACCTCCTACACGTCCGTTACTTCGGACTCCTTCTTACCAGTCTTGTCATCCTTCTTGTAGTTCTGTCCCACAGAACCTCCGTCTCTCACCCCCTTATAAAAGTTTATCAATTCTGTCGTTTGAGATACTATAGTTTCTACCAAAGATCGAGACTTTAAAATACGAAGACATAAAATCTCTTATCATACTTTAAAAGAAACGATGTCAACAAAACTGATAGTGAGTCGTGTCACTTACATTGTCTTCCTTTGTTGAACTGTGCACTGCAGTCATCAAACTGTAAACGTATCGTGAAGGACCGTTGGGTGACGTCATAAGAACGGACCTTTTAGGGTACCTCCTTCCTCGGACCATCCGATGTCAGGTGCCCCAGCGTTTGTCAACCTGTGCCGACTCGCTGAAGTGAAGTGAAGGTGTACATGATGGCAGAACCGGGAGTGTGTACACTCCTTCGTACTCCTGATATAGAAAGTCAATAAAAGGTCATTCTTTGAATTCAAGTCTTTTAACAAAACGGATTCTAATACGTTGATCCTCTCTAAAAGACTAAAGAACCGGTTAATTAAAAGAAAGAGAAGATGATGAAAAGAAGTATATATCTTTAAAATCGGTCAGAGAGTGAAATTTAAATTCTTTAAGACAAACTGTACATATATAAACATATGTAAAGGTTTCCAGTGTCGAATGGTCAGAACTTCAATATAACCTCACACCAATTTTTTACATTTTTTTAGTAATAATGGATTTTAGTTCTTTAAGTGGATTTAATTTTATGGATAAAGAAAATATCTCATCAGAGAAAGATGTATATAATGATTAGTCAATCCATGAAAGTCAGACAATTAAATAACAGTACCTTTATACACGTTCCGATGTTGGAAAATACTGGTTTAGACGTCTACCACTAACGTCAGTACTTTAATTTTCTGCGAATGAGGAACCTTCCTTTCTCAGGGAACCTGACGTTCCTTTAGGTTGGTCAGGTAAGACTTCCTCTAGTCGGGACCCTAAAGAAACCTTCCTTACTACGATTTCGACTTTGAGGTTATGAAACCGGTGGAGTTTCACAACTGAGTAACTTTTTCTGAGACTACGACCTTCCCTAACCCCCGTCCTCCTCTTCCCCTGCTGGGTCCTACTCTACCGACCTACCGTAGTGGCTGAGTTACCTGCACTCAGACTCACTTGAGACCCTCAACCACTACCTGTCCCTCGGGACCGCACGACGCTAAGTACCCCAGCGTTTCTCAGTCTTTGCTGACTCGCTGACTTGACTAACTGACTGACTGTCAACAATGGACCTCTCAAGGGGTGACTTCTGTTAACATTAGTTACATTGATTGACTTTAAAACTAAATACTGTCGTTAAATCATTGATTAAAACTAGAGTTTCGTTTAGAGTATCCAATTATTTTCTCTTCTTGTTCAAAAAGAATATCTTTTTTTACGAGTGATTCTAACCGCCGTTTTCATTTACGTCGTATGTGTTTTTAATTATCACCAAATTCTTTGTTCGGAGAACCGAGATTGGTATTAGACAATACCCCTAACATTCTTTGAGATGAGTCTCTCCATAACTCCTCCTATTATATCAGTTCTCTTATTATTAAGTGGTGAATGTAATTCACAACATGTATAACAGAACCTTCGGTCCAGTCAAGTAATTTTACTTATTCGACGGTAGAAATAAAGTCTTTAATTACTAATTTATTTCAATAGTTTAAAATGAGTACAAGTTATAACATATTGTTAACGGACTATGAAGTTTTATAAAATTTTAGAGTATAGAACTTTAAATAAAAAGAAATCAAAAGGAACACACTGAAATATCACTATAAGGGAGGGGAGACCGGACTGTCGTACCTTAGAGACGGGTCAGTTGGGAAGAGGAAGGTAAGATTGCGTCTGTCAACGGAACAACGATTATGTGACGAAAATCCTAAATCGTAATAGAATAATACGACAAACGAAGGAAGGCTGATTGACCTTCATTAGAGGAGAAGAAACTTATATAGACCTGACCATTATAAAATACAAGAATGAACAAATAAAAGAGTCCTCGAAAAGAAGGGGAGACTAATGATTTATTATAGGAAGCGTGTTTTAGGTTTATTTATGACTTTACACTTTTGGTCTTTCACTATTACGGGATATGGGAGTGGTAGTATTGGTGACAAGACAATTCATATATTTTTATACATAAAATAGAACACTCACATAAATATAAAATATACTGAAATCCGATGTAAAAGAGAAGATTTTGAATGAAAAAAAAGTTAACTTAGTATCTAAATGAAAAAAGTAAGAGATAAAGTGTATCTTCAATGTGTTTTAAAACAATTGTAGATATCTCTTGAGACGACGTACTACTTGAGTTATATAATTATTGAGGGTTCAATACAAATACTATGGACTCACCCATATTGTGTTACTGTCTTTCTTTCGGTGTCTCAGGTTTCAGTTACGTTTTATCCCTAGTCCTTTGAAAAAACAGTTCAGGTCATTTATAAAATCCGAAACACCTGGTATAACCGAGTCAATGTTAATGTTACCAGGGAACCATAGGATCCACTTAATCAAGGTCCTATGGTACGTCTATTATTTTAAGAACCTACGAGTTCAGAGAATATATTCTATCAAATCATAAACGTACATTAGATTCGTGTGGGAGGGTACATGAAACCGTAGAGACCTAATGAATATTATAGATTATTTCGTTATCTTAACTTTTCTGATCTCTAGAGAAATTCTTTTAATCTCTATGGTCTCCTTATAAAGTACGTTTCTACCCGAGTTATTTCCTGTCTTTACCATACCTGGACTGTCTTCGTCTTCTATAATTCTTCTCCACCGTTCTTATGTGTCTTCTTAACATGCGTTTTCCAGAAGTACTGGGTCTCGGTCTGTAGGATCTTACACTTCAGTTCCCCCGGAATCCTTCGTAGTGATACTTGGTTCGATCACCTCCACTGCCTTAATGTCAACTCGATAAAGTTTAGGATTTTCTATTACGACACTTTCACGACGCGAGGTATACAGTCGTTTAAACCTTTTGAGTCGTTACCGGTGTCCTGACCTTTTCCAGTCAAAAGTAAGGTTAGGGTTTCTTTCCGTTACGGTTTCTTACGAGTTTGATGGCGTGTTAACGTGAGTAGAGTGTACGATCATTTCATTACGAGTTATAAGAGGTTCGGTCCGAAGTCATTATGTACTTGGTACTTGAAGGTCTACAAGTTCGACCAAAATCTTTTCCGTCTCCTTGGTCTCTAGTTTAACGGTTTTAAGCGACCTAGTAGTTTTTTCGTTCTCTCAAGGTCTTTTTGTAGACGAAACAACTGATACGGTTTCGGAAACTGGCACACCTAGTGTTATTTGACACCTTTTAAGACTTTCTCTACCCTTATGATCTGGTGGACTGGACGGAGAACTCTTTGGATATACGTCAAGTCGTTCGTTGTCAATCTTGACCTGTACCTTGTTGTCTGACCAAGGTTTCTCCCTTTCTTCATACAGTTCCGACATATAACAGTCGGACGAATAAATTGAATATACGTCTCATGTAGTACTCTTTGTGACCCGACCTCCTTCGTGTCGACCTTAGTTCTAAAGACCCTCTTTATAGTTATTGGAGTCTATACGTCCACAGTGGTGGGAATACAGTCTTTCACTTCTTCNTAGATATCTCTTGAGACGACGTACTACTTGAGTTATATAATTATTGAGGGTTCAATACAAATACTATGGACTCACCCATATTGTGTTACTGTCTTTCTTTCGGTGTCTCAGGTTTCAGTTACGTTTTATCCCTAGTCCTTTGAAAAAACAGTTCAGGTCATTTATAAAATCCGAAACACCTGGTATAACCGAGTCAATGTTAATGTTACCAGGGAACCATAGGATCCACTTAATCAAGGTCCTATGGTACGTCTATTATTTTAAGAACCTACGAGTTCAGAGAATATATTCTATCAAATCATAAACGTACATTAGATTCGTGTGGGAGGGTACATGAAACCGTAGAGACCTAATGAATATTATAGATTATTTCGTTATCTTAACTTTTCTGATCTCTAGAGAAATTCTTTTAATCTCTATGGTCTCCTTATAAAGTACGTTTCTACCCGAGTTATTTCCTGTCTTTACCATACCTGGACTGTCTTCGTCTTCTATAATTCTTCTCCACCGTTCTTATGTGTCTTCTTAACATGCGTTTTCCAGAAGTACTGGGTCTCGGTCTGTAGGATCTTACACTTCAGTTCCCCCGGAATCCTTCGTAGTGATACTTGGTTCGATCACCTCCACTGCCTTAATGTCAATTCGATAAAGTTTAGGATTTTCTATTACGACACTTTCACGACGCGAGGTATACAGTCGTTTAAACCTTTTGAGTCGTTACCGGTGTCCTGACCTTTTCCAGTCAAAAGTAAGGTTAGGGTTTCTTTCCGTTACGGTTTCTTACGAGTTTGATGGCGTGTTAACGTGAGTAGAGTGTACGATCATTTCATTACGAGTTATAAGAGGTTCGGTCCGAAGTCATTATGTACTTGGTACTTGAAGGTCTACAAGTTCGACCAAAATCTTTTCCGTCTCCTTGGTCTCTAGTTTAACGGTTTTAAGCGACCTAGTAGTTTTTTCGTTCTCTCAAGGTCTTTTTGTAGACGAAACAACTGATACGGTTTCGGAAACTGGCACACCTAGTGTTATTTGACACCTTTTAAGACTTTCTCTACCCTTATGATCTGGTGGACTGGACGGAGAACTCTTTGGATATACGTCAAGTCGTTCGTTGTCAATCTTGACCTGTACCTTGTTGTCTGACCAAGGTTTCTCCCTTTCTTCATACAGTTCCGACATATAACAGTCGGACGAATAAATTGAATATACGTCTCATGTAGTACTCTTTGTGACCCGACCTCCTTCGTGTCGACCTTAGTTCTAAAGACCCTCTTTATAGTTATTGGAGTCTATACGTCCACAGTGGTGGGAATACAGTCTTTCACTTCTTCTCGATTTCTCGGAGAACTACTTTCACTTTCTCCTCTCACTTTTTCAACCGAATTTCGAGTTGTAAGTCTTTTGCTTCTAGTACCGTAGACCAGGGTAGTGAAGTACCCTTTATCTACCCCTTTGTCACAGTCTGAAGTCAAAAACCCGAGGTTTTAGTGCCGTCTACCACTGACGTCGGTACTTTAATTTTCTGCGAATGAGGAACCTTCCTTTCAATACTAGTTAGATCTGTCGTATAAGTTTTCGTCTCTGTAAAGAAACGGTTGTTTCCAGACAGATCAGTTCCTATACCAAAAAGGTCATCAGTACATACCTACACTGTCAACCTGATATTTCTTTCGACACGGTTTCTTAACTACGAAAACTTGACACCACAACCTCTTCTAAGAACTCTCAGGGTACCTGATGTTCCTCTAGGTTGGTCTGGTAGGATTTCCTCTAGTCAGGACCCACAAGTACCTTCCGGACTACAACTTCCACTTTGAGATTACGAAACCAGTAGACTATACTTCTTGTCTGAGTAAACTTTTCTGGGACTACGAGACTTTCTAACTTCCGTCCTCCTCTTCCCCTACTGTCTCCCAACCTACCGTAGTGACTGAGTTACCTGTATTCAAACCCGTCCGAGTCCCTCAACCATAACCTGTCCCTCCGGACCGCACGACGTCGAGTACCCCAACGTTTCTCAACCTGTACGGGCTCGTTGACTTGACTTGACTTATTTACATCTATGTTACGTCTATCAACAACCATGTGTCGTCAAAGTTCAAAACGAAGAGTCTCGAAAGACTTAAAAAAATTTTTCTATAAAAGTTAAGTTCCAACAAACTTAGGTTCCTATACCTAAGTTTGGATACCTATGGATTCTATGGACTCTCGGTTGACATGAATTCAGACGACACCACCACGATTGTGTCCGTATCTGTTATGTCTTTACTTGTCTACCTCGACACAAGGTTTTCTTGAAATGAATGTTTTCGTTCGTCAGTCAGTCTAAACGGGCTCAGTATAAAACGGTTGAGATTACATTTTAGTAACGAAAAGGATGACACAGCCAGAAAAGTCTCAGGTGAAGACGACTCGTACACCTTAGTGGGAGAAAGACAAGAGGGAAGAAAAGAAACAGGAGGTATAAGGAGTATTTGAACATATAGGGAAACGAGACAACGATCCCGAAGGTCAAAGTAGGATTTTATCATCTAAGTCTAGACCTCCAAGACAGTCTCGACATTTTCATCAAGAAGTTCAAAAAGTTTCACTTGGTAGATGTTCTGTTAGTGAAAAAGTACGATTATAACTAACAAAGAGGTTCGTATTGAAGGAATTTTATAACTGAGACCGGAAAATTCTTTTTTAAAGAGCTGTAGAAAAAAAGTAGATGGAAACCTGAGTCTTGACAAGGTAGTGGTGTCTCCTTGAGAGAACACAATGGGGAAAAATCACCGTGCGTGGAGGAACGGGACAGGCACAGGGGACCGTTGGTGATTAGATAAGAGGTGGAGACATCAAATGTTAAAACAGAAAAAAGTAGAAACGTAGGTGAAGTGAATGATATTAACGGACCGTGTGTTCAAAACTTATCTATAAACGACTTACTTACTTACCTTTGTACAATTTACAAGGATAAATTTTAACTTTTGTACTTTATATCCTATAAAGTAATTACTTTAAGACTAACAAACTTTTAATACTAGCTAATGTTTTATTAATTTTGTTGAATGTGATTGTGATAATTTGTATTACAAAAAACTAATATATTTACTTCAGGTGTCTTCTCACTTGTTCTACACCAATTTTGTAACGTTACTAGAGGGGACTCCCAAATGATTAACACAATTGGTCCTTCACAATGGGACCGTGAAGTGTTACTCGTTAAAAAGTCGAGGACGTGATTAGTCCTTCACCGACACTGGGTTCCTCGAATTTTCCGGGTGGGAAAGGACATGGTGACATCTCTGACCTCGTCCAGAAACTTCTCTCTAATCTGGTTCAGACTTTTGGATCGATAAGTGACAGTAAAGACCTAAGTTTGGAAGGGTCTAAGGAGTCCCTATCTCTAGAGTATCTCCTTAGGAACCCGTTCAATTATTCATATAGTGTGGGTATGTTTGGTGTTTTCAGTGTGTCTGCTGGTAGTCGACTTAGATTTGTGACGTTCCTCTTTTACCTAATCCGGTCGTACGTACGTTACCTCTTCCTTTACCGTTGGGTGAGTTCATAAGAACGGACCTTTTAGGGTCCCTACCTCCTCGGACCACCCGACGTCAGATACCCCAACGTCTCAGCCTGTGCTGACTTCGTTGAATCGTCGTCGTCGTCGTCGTCGTCGTCGTAAGGAATTTAACCCCGTTTGTTTCTAAAAGGTTCCCAAAAAGTCCGTGTCTAAATCTATAAGTTAAGATCTAAAACTTGTAGGTGTATGTGTCGAAGGACTTTAAAGTCATCGACTTTGACTCAGATTCCAGTGTTACCAAAAAGAGAGTCAACTGTTTTGTTTCCGTAAAGAAAAGTAAGTAACTTTTTAGAAAGGACCACCCATCTTTAGAGTTGTCACGGTAGATTTCCCCTTCCAAACAATTACTACCTAGCTCGGGGGTAATGGACCATCCTGTCGGAAAGAATATGTATGACTTGACGTCAAACCCCACTTCGAATAAGAACCTTTCACCCATGCAAACAAGAACGACCGTATAAGTCTTAAGTCTATACACTATGTCATACAGTCATTACTGTCTAAATAAATTCAGGGACAGATACCTCCGAAGTATTGTGACTCCCTTCAAGGGTGTTCTCGTTTCGTTTCTTCATCTTTTATTGTCTTGTGTCTTTGTCAAAGTTTTTAATAGTTTTATGTTTAAGTAAAGTCGATGAGTCGTTTGAATAAGAGTGTATGTTGATCGACTCTTGTTTTTCGTAGAAAGTTGTTGACTTCGTCATATTTGTCCACCACCACAAATCAACGATTCAACTCAGGGAGAGAAACACTGGGGTACCTGACGTAGTGCGGTCGAAGGGACAGAAAGTGGTAAAGGACCTCGAACGAGTGTGAGTGCAGGTGACTCAACCACCACGGTAAGCTGGTAGAGTCCAAGACAATAGGGGAAGAATAGGACGGGAGTTAGAAAGGGTCGTAGTCCCAGAAAAGGTTGCTCAAGCGACAAGTGAAGTCCACCGGTTTCATAACCTCGAGGTCGAAGTTGTAATTAGAAAGGTTACTTATAAGTCCTGACTAAAGGAAATCCTAACTGACCAAACTAGAGGAACGTCAGGTTCCCTGAAAGTTCTTAGAAGAGATCGTGGTGTCAAGAAACCTTTCGTAATTAAGAAATCGTGAGTCGGAAGAAATGCCAGATTGAGAGTATAGGTATGTTTTGATGATCTTTTCGGTATCAAAACTGATATACCTAGAAACAACCGTTTCATTACAGAGACGTGAAATATAAAAATTATGTAACAGATCCAAACAGTATCGAAAAGAAGGTTCCTCGTTCGCAGAAAATTAAAGTACCGACGTCAGTGGTAGACGTGACTAAAACCTCGGGTCCTTTAATTTCAGATAGTGACAAAGGTACCAAAACGGTAGATAAACGGTACTTCACTACCCTGTCTACGGTACTAGAATCAAAAAACTTACGACTCAAAATTCGGTCGAAAAAGTGAAAGGAGAAAGTGAAAGTAGTTCTCCGAGAAAATTAAGAAACGAAAGACGGTATTCCCACTACGGTAGACGTATAGACTTCAATAACTATAAAGAGAGACGTTAGATCTAAGGTCGAACACGAAGTAGGTCGGGGTATAAAGTGTACTACATGAGACGTATACTCAATTTATTCGTTCCACTGTTATATATCGGAACTACATGAAGAAAGGGATAAACCTTGTTCAGACAACAAGGTACAGGACATGGTTGACAACGAAGAACTGGTCGTATGTCCAAAGAGTCCTCCGTCCATTCCACTAGGCCATAAGGGTAGAGATTCTTAAAAGGTGTCGAACAACACTAGGTGTGTTTCCAAAATCGTAGTAATTACTTAGTCTTCATATACAAAAAGACCTCTAGAGAACGAAAAAGATACTAGGTCGTCTACAACCGTTGAACTAGAGACCGAGAAGACGGAAAAGATTGAGGGTGAAGACATATACCTTAAAGAGTTAAGTGTATGACAACTTCGAATCTATTTTCCTAAAACTCGTAACGGAACGATCGTACACTTTACTCTCGTTAACATGACATCAAACTTGTAAGAAACAATAACGGGAAGAAACCCTAACCTTACTTTTGACTTGAAAAGGTCAGGACTCCAGTGACAACTCAAAAGTTTAAACGACCGTATAACTCATATCCAACCACACCATCTAGGAAAATTCATATTGTATTCCGGAACGGACCGTCAGGTCACCAATTCTGAGTACAAAGGTTACGTCCCTCGTACCCAACCTAGGGACCAACCCCTTGATTCTAAGACGTACAGTACACCATACTAGTTTTTTTAAAAATTATTTATTTATTTATTTATTTTGATCCTATAAAGAGTCATGATAGGCTTACAAAGTCTGTGTCACCCATTTTGGGTACCTACTTTTAACACACATTAGTGAAATTTTAAGACTACATAGTAAATTATCATTAATGATAAAATATTTTTTATACAAAGTTTTATAATAAAGTTCTTATTATAAAATAGAATATTTTATAAATCATAAAAGTCAAACTTAATTGTTCTTTACGATCGGTTAATAAGTTAAAAATCGTCTTATACGAAAAAGTAATTCATGGATTCATTTTAAACTGACATTACAAAGTACTTATACATCAATAAAGACTATAAATTTTACATTAATAATGAGGATTTTCGGTTCGTAGTTTTATATAAACGATTTAAAGTAAGGAAAAATTAGTATGAAGAACGAAGTATTTTTGTTTTAGAATCTTTGTAAAATGTAAAAGTAATCCATCTTTTACTCATTGTCCCGTAACTAAATAATAGAATTTTTGTATAACATCTTACCTACATAATTAATCTAATCTAAATATTATTAAATTAGGACTTATAAAAACTATTACATAAAACGTTTTACACCATATAACAAAATATACATGATCTTTTTATAAGAGACTTGATATACGATAAAGTTCATTTTCTGAAAAAGACTACCTTCTATCTAAATATACCGACTACCCATCTTTTATTCTTAGTCGAAAGGATTGATTCAATATACCATTTCTTAAGACTATTGGACGTATTCGTTTTAGACATCCAGATCCCAAAACTACTTACGTATAAATTAATACTAATTTATTATCATAAAATAGTCTTTTATTATGTTGACGTTTAATATGATACCATGTGTTATAATACGAGAAGGAGTTAAGAAAAATACGATTAGTACTACGGAAATTTAACTTGTCATCGCTCCCCCTCTCCCTTTCTACCGCCTCCTTATCCTGCCCTTCTGGTGAAAGAGGGAGTGTTTAAGGAGTTTTCTTGTAAAGTTGCGACTCGTTTGAAGTGTTTTGTTGAAGACATCCGACCGTCTCCTGTAGTCCGTTGGTCTTTTCGTCTAGTAACAGAAGTTTTTGTCTAAAAATTAGAAACGAGAATCCAAAAACACCAGTTAAAACATGTAAATTTTTGGGTTTGAAGTGATAGGGTCAAATGGACTCTCGCTCTAATGACCGAACTGGTGAGAGAGGAGGAGACCTGAGAGGAAAAAGAGGTGGTCCACCGGAGACAGAGAAAAGAGGGGGTAGAGAGGAGATAGGTTGAGACACTTAGAGACACACAAGGTCTGCCACCTCTTGTGGATTCCTTGTCCAATGACCGTCCTAAACAGAGAGAGGATGAGTAAGGAGAGAGAATAGGAGGACCAGTGGAGACAGATGAAGGAGGGAGAGGAGAAGGGGCATATTGAGACATTTATGGAGACTCGCCAGGTCTGATATCTCGCGTGTATTCCTTCACTGATGACCGATCGAACGAGAGAGGAGAAAACTAGAGTGGCGTAGAGTAAGGTCAATGGAGATTGATGGGGGAGGTAGAAGAGAAGAGGAACATTGAGTCACTTGGAGAGACTCACAGGGAGTTACACCTCTTTGAAAAGTAGAAATTGGATCTACAAAATAGTAGCCACGACATATCTACCTCTTCAGATCTCCGATGACATTTTTATTTTGACTTTTGGTCTTCGTCCTCCGAATTTAGGTTTCGGACTTTTGTAATCTCTTGAGAACTTAAGTCCCTTGTAATTCGTTATCCTCGAGTAGTTTACGGAAGTATGGATGTGGCTTTGGTTCGAGGTGGGTTCCCGGTTGTTCAAGGTTTTGTTCTGTATGGTGCGTTTAAGAGGTCGTTGTGTCCTTGTGAGGGGACTCGAAGTTATATGTCCGTCGAGTTTTAATAGGGTTTTGGAAACTACAGAGCATTGGGTAATGCCCAGTGAGGTGACGTGAGGTCTCTCTTCTTTGGGTCGAGGTGGGTGGTTTTGAGGTTGTGTTCGGAGGGATTGGTCCTTTGGAACTGTTCGGTGACTATCTTGGGGTGGGTTTCACTCCTTCGAGGTATTATTTCTCTTGAGGTGTTTAATGGTCTTATATTTTTCCGGTGGGGTTTGCGTCGTTATATTGGTTCTACTTCTCTGTCTCCTTATGTGTCGTCCATTTCCTTGTCCTCTCAACGGGTGGTTTGGTTTGTTTTCACCTTCTTCATCCCTTAGATGGCCTCTTCCTTAAGGCTTATAACTATCACTTTTACTAGGTTTTAGAACTTTAGTTTTACCTTAGTGTCTATTTATCGGATCTCTGTTCCTAACTCTTCTACGTTCTTTCCAAATTGTTCCTGGATCTTCTTTATTTTTTCTCAGTTTTATATTACTTATTACGTTATTTACTCTAGTCTTTGTGAGACCTCCGTTGTTTATCATCTTATTGCCTCCGTCTTCTATCCTAATCACTTTATCTTCTATCTTACCATCTTTATTTACTTAGTCTCTCCTTTGTTCTTTTTGCTTAATTTTCTTTACTCCTGTTAGAGTCTCTGGAGGTCCTGTTATACTTTGCGAGGTTGTAAGCTTAATATCCTCAGGGTCTTCTTCTTCTGTCTTTCTTTCTAGTACTCTTTTAGGAACTCCTCTATTATCAACTTTTGAAGGGATTTTACCCCTTCCTTTATTAGTGGGTTCAGGTTCTTTGTGTCTCTCAAGGTTTATCCTATTTGGGTTCCGCTTTGTGGGGTTCTGTGTATAATTAGTTTAATTGTTTCTAGTTTGTGTTTCTTGTTTATAATTTTCGTCGTTCCCTTTTTGTTGTTTATTGTGTGTTCCCCTAAGGGTATTCCTATTGTCGACTAGAAAGTTATCTTTGAGAAGTCCGGTCCTCCCTTACCGTTCTGTATGAATTTCACTACTTTCTGTTATTGGATGTCGGGTCTAATGACATGGGTCGTTCCTAGAGTAAGTTTATGCTTCCTCTTTAGTTTTCGAAATGTCTGTTCGTTTTCGACTCTCTTAAGTCGTGGTGGTTTGGTCGAGAGGTTGTTTAAGATTTCCTATAAGAGATCTGTCCTTTGTGCTTTTCCCACATATTTGGGCTTGGGTTTTGTTATTTCATTTACCATTGCCCTAGTATGAATAGTTATTAATGGAATTTGCATTTACCCAACTTGCGGGGTTGGTTTTCTGTTTCTGACCGGCTTACCTATGTTTTTGTTCTGGGGAGATATACGACGAATGTTCTCTGGGTGGAGTTTTGTTCCCTGTGTATGTCTGACTTTCACTTCCCGACCTTTTTCTATATGGTGCGTTTATCTCTGGTTTTCTTTCGTCCTCACCGTTATGAGTATAGGCTATTTTATCTGAAATTTTGTTTCCGACACTTTTCTCTGTTTCTTCCGGTGATGTATTACTAGTTTCCTTGTTAGGTTCTTCTTCTATATTGTTAATATTTATATATACGTGGGTTATATCCTCGTGGCGTTATACATTCTGTTTACGATTGTTCATACTTTCCCCTTTAGTTGTTATTGTGTTATTATCACCCTCTGAAATTATGGGGTGAGTGTGGATACCTGTCTAGTTGATTTGTCTTTTAATTGTTTCTTTGCGTTTGAAATTTACTATGTAATCTAGTCAATCTGGATTAACTATAGATATCCTGTAAAGTGGGGTTTTGTTACTTAAAGTGGAAAAAAAGTTCACGAGTACCTTGGAAGAGGTCCTATCTAGTGTAGGACCCGGTATTTAGATTTGAACTATTTAAGTTTTTTTAGCTTTAGTAAGGTTCGTAGAAAAGACTGGTATTACGTAATTCTAATCTAGAGTTAATGTCCTCTTTTTGATAATTTTTAAGGTTGTATACCTCCAACTTGTTGTGTGAAGACTTATTGGTTGTTTAGTGTCTTCTTTAGTTTTTTCTTTAGTTTTATACGTATCTTTGATTACTTTTACTTTTGTGTTGTTGGGTTTTGGACACCCTGTGATATTTTCGTCACGATTCTCCTTTCAAGTATCGTTATGTCCGTATGGAGTTCTTTGTTCTTTTTTCAGTTTATTTATTGGATTGAGATGTTGATTTCGTTGATCTTTTCCTTCTCAACCTCTTGGGGTCTCAATCATCTTCCTTTCTTTAGAATTTTTAATCCCGTCTTTATTTACGTTTTCTTTGTTTTCTCTGGTATCGTTTTTAGTTGTTTCGGTTTTCGACCAAGAAACTTTCCTATTTATTTTAACTGTTTGGTAATCGGTCTGAGTAGTTCTTCGTTTCTCTCTTTTTAGTTTAGTTATTTTAATCTTTACTTTTACCTCTCTAGTGTTGTCTGTTGTGTCTTTATGTTTCCTAGTATTCTCTGATGATAGTCGTCAACATACGGTTATTTTACCTGTTGCACCTTCTTTACCTGTTTAAGAATCTTTTCATGTTAAAAGGTTTTGACTTGGTCCTTCTTTATCTTTTAGAATTGTCTGGGTAGTGTTCGTGCCTTTAACTTTGCCATTAGTCTTTAGAAGGTCGTTTGTTTTCGGGTCCAGGTCTGCCGAAGTGTCGACTTAAGATGGTTTTTAAAGCTCTTCTCGATTGTGGATAGGAGGAGTTTGAGAAGGTCTTTTAACGTCTCCTTCCATTTGAAGGTTTGAGTAAGATACTCCGGTGGTAGTGGGATTATGGTTTTGGACTGTTTCTACAGTGTTTTTTTCTTTTGATGTCCGGTTATAGTGACTACTTGTATCTACGTTTTTAGGAGTTGTTTTAAGATCGTTAGTCTTAGGTTGTTGTGTAATTTTTCTAGTATGTGGTACTGGTTCACCCGAAATAGGGTCCCTACGTTCCTAAGAATATATTATATTGTATTATAATATATAATAAAGTAATAAAGTAATTAAAATATAGGAAGTAGAATTTTAGTGCAAGTGCCTTTCCATGAGATAGTTTTATTTTTTTTCAATTAGTACATGCATCTATGGATGAAAATGGCTTATTGCCAAAATCAAATAAGGTTCATCACTGATTATCCATTAATTCTATAAGTGTAAGCCCTGAGAAACCATGTGCACACATATGGTATGAATATTATTTTTTCTTTTAAAAATAAATGTCACTTGATGTTTTAAAATTCCTTCCTGGTTATAAACTGAAATCCACATAGTGCTCTATCATCGAATTTTTTTTAAGATTATATCTATAATGTATCAGTTGACAATTTAATTTATTCTTCTTTGATTTTGTGGAATGTGAAGAATTGGAAGACAACTTGAATCACAAAAATTTTTTATGAGTTAGACATTTGAGCCATTAACTTTTTATATTTTAGGAAATTACAACTTTACTATTATAATCCCCATTTATTTTATATAATATTTTTAATTAAAAATTTAAAAATGAATAAAATTACACCGATGATCTTTTAAATTTTCATATATACATCGAACGTAATATAAAGGTTACCTGTCAAGACACAATGTAGGGAGGAGTCTACAGACCACTTGAAACCAAAACACGTACATACACTAATACGTCCACACAAATAATATTGTCAAAAAAAAAAAACTCTGTATTAAGTACAAGATCTTTACATGGGAAAATTTCCCATACTAGGTCATCAAAAATCAGATAAGTGTCTCAACATGTTAGTAGTAGTGATAGTTTATTATCTTGTAAATATAGTAGGGTCCTTCTTTGGGACATGGGTAATAGTCAGTGAAGAATAAGGGTACAGGGAGGTCAGGGATTTTTGAAGATTAGATGAAACAAAGATACCTAAATAGATAAGTCCTGTAAAGTGTATTTACCTTAATACGTAATACACCGGAAGACACTGACCGAAGAGAGTGAAACGTGTTACAAAAGTTCCAAGTAGGTGTAACCGTACATAGTCATGAAGTAAACAAATAACGACTTATGACGAGGTAACATACCTACATGGTGTAAAATAAATAGGTAAGTCAGTGACTACCTATAAACACAACAAAAGGGAAAAAGAAAATGACATTTATTACAACGATACTTATGGGTGTTCATATGAACACTCCTGCATACAAAAGGAAAGAAACCCGTCTCTGGAGCCTCACGAGTAAAAAAGTCTTACTTCGTGATATTGGACCGACCTGAGACTTGTACCAATACTCCAATCATGTCACACGGAGAGGGGCATACCCCTGTCCTGATCTCTCCATGGTATAGTGAGAGAAGTAAAGGAAACCTGACCTTTCTAAAGTGTCTTTTCGGGAGGATACGGAGTGATGATAGGACATCACTGGAAGGGAGACTGTCACAAAATCTTTAATTGACTCTCTTCTTCCGAACCAAAAAGTTGTATTATAAGTAAGTAAGGAGGACAAATGTATAGTATGAAAGTGGGAACTGATAGAGATCATAGGAGATCAATTTTTAAGAGACCAAAGACAAATGATCCTTCTTCCACCCGTTCTCAATCAGGAATTGACCTGTCTCACTCGTTTCCCCAGTCCTGGAGTGGGAAGAATTGGTCCAAATAGAGATCGAAAGTCGTGGTGTTGATTCCAGATGAAGACCTCTATGACCTCTTCGTTTACTGTTGGGTGAGGTCATAAGAACGGACCTCTTAGGGTCCCTGTCTCCTCAGACCACCCACTGGTAGGTACCCCAGCGTGTCTCAACCTGTGCTGACGTCGCTGAATCGTCGTCGTCGACCTCTATGGACCCCATTAAAAATTAGAACCTCTGAAACCATATAAGACACCTTATTCAGTCAAAAGAAAAACCGAAGGGGTATCGGTCGAATCCTAAATCGCAAGAAATGAAAGGAATAAACGAAGGGTCTAAGGTTTCAAAACACTGACAACAGAGGAGAGGGTATAATAAAACAAGAACACTCATTTACGGAATTTTTAGAGACACTTTAAAATCTCCCGAAGTCTTCCCTCACCTTACTTTACGTACGTGAGTTAGTCGGTGGAAATAGGTTTCGGAAACAGGAACGTAAAAAGTAAGTAACAAAGTTAACGAAGGAGTCTGTCTGGAAAGGAGTTTAAACGTTTGGTTCAGTAGGAAGTTCTGGAAATATAGGATGACCCCATGGACCTTCTATACTAACAAACAGTAATCAACTGACCAAGGGACTGATTTAATTTTCGAGAAGTTTTCATCCGTAACTGTAAGAAGAAATAGAGAGGACGACGAATTGTGACAGGGACCGAGAGGTCATTGTCCTCGGGAGTCATTTACGAATAACTTAAATTAATCGTAAATTTCCTGACTTACTACCACCAAACCCGTCTACTCCCGAAATCCTCCCTGTCTTCTGGGTTTAAGGAGTAAAAGGTACGTTCCAAAAACAGGTAGATGAGAGACGAAAACCAATATTTCTACGTACAGATAAATCTATAAAAGTTGAAACATTAAAATTCCTCCGTTCGGTCCCTTTTTAAAATAGATGGGACAAGTAGTGGTCGTCTACCATAGTCACCAGGGTACCTGTAGCATGGAAACCTACACATCTGTTCACCTGAAACCCTATCAAATCCTTTAGGGACCGCAAATTCTAGAAGGATCTTGGATTCGATGAGTACTCGAACATCTCAAAGACATTGTACATGTGTGTCTCGACAGATAGGGGGAACTACAGTACCAATAAGATTTCTTTGATTTACTGACGGAAAGAGGACGGGAAAAGATAGAACTATAGTAAGGGGAGTCCAGAAACCCGGTACGACTGAACGTTAGTCGAAAGTTGACTCGTTCCCTGATCTCTACCAAGTTAAACTTCTTCCACTGACGGAGACAGAGGTCTAGGGGCGGAACTATGACGACAACGACAAGAATAGGACTACGATCAGGGCACACACCTAAAAGAACGAAAAAAACTATCGAGGAGACACGTTGGTGCACTCAACCGAAGTATGGAGGTTAACCGAAACGTGAACCCGGTAATATCAGAGAACCGAAAGGTTCGAAAACTGGATGTCACCAGACCGGGAAGTCAAAAGACAAACTATAGGTCAGATCAACAAAGAGGTTATAGGAGGTACCGGACCACCTCATTCGTGACTCAGGGAACAAAAGACCGGAGAGTCGTGACCGATGAGGTGAGGTCTAGGTCGAAAGGAACAGGGACGATAGTTTTGGTAAAGAATTCGGACACGTAAAAGTTGAGTGAGTCAGTGTTCAACCGGTTACCCTCACTGTGTCACGATTTACGACACTGTGAAGGAACCCCGACTCCTTTTTTGAACCTGTATCTGCCCATACAACCTATGGAACGTCTTCTACTGACCCACCGTGTCTAATGTCCGACGTGGTCCGAATTGTCATACCACACTCAACTCCTCCAGTGACCAAGTTCCATACTTCACTCCGATATAAACTTGGTGGGGCTCCGTGGAACCCCTATGGATTCACAAATCCCATTCTCTTCCTACTTTTTATTTTGTTACTCTTGAGCTGTAAGTCTACGAGTGTACTGACGTGACTTTCTGGGGGAAGAGAATGAAAGGTTTGTCGTTCTGTATTCCGTCGTTCGTCAAAGGGGGCAGTCGACCTCTGTACTCCACGTCTCCACTTCTCGTTCAGTCCTTGTGATGTCCTCACCAGACTGTCAGACCCGTCGTCTCTCTTAGTACCGTCCACTGTACACCACTAGCTCTAAGTACCAGTCTGTCAATGTCTCGAGGCCCACCACCACCGTCTCCGTCACTGTCATGTCCTACGGTCCCGTGTCCTTATTTCCAGTCCAGTCACTAAGGAGTATTCCTCGGGGTCCTCTTACGTCCTACATGAACTCCAGTTCACTAGTCCTTTGTCTTCTCTCCCTACCGTTCTCAGACCGATCTTGTACTTGTGTTCGTCTCCCTGTCCGTTGTCCCTTTTAATGTACACTTAGGTATTGGGGGGGATAAAACCCGGACAGTCGTTTTATATTATTTTCCTTTTCCCTCAGAAGACTCACAAACGGGGAAACTTTCATTCTCCAATAATAGGTCTTCGTGGATCCCTACTTGACAGTGACACCAGAAGTGGAAACCAAGTATTTGACCATTCTTGAGTCCAATATACGTGTAACAGACTCTTTGTTGTAACGTCTCACGGTTTTCGAGGTTCGTTTTAAATTATAAATACTGAGTAACACCTCGAACATTAGTGATCACCTACCTGAAAGGATAAATATTATTTTTGTTAACATGTATCGGTAAAGGAAGTCTACATTTTTCTTTTGTGTGTACGTATGGGTACGTATGTGTCTTTACGGAATAATTTTTCTGATCTCCCGTTATCCCACCTTCTCGTAATATTTTAACTTTTACTGTTAATGTTGAAGGGGTACTCTCCGGGTGTAAAATTTCACACAACAGATAAACGTCACGACGAGAATCGAGACAACAAGTAACAAGCACAGGGAAACCGTTTAATTCAGTAACCTTTTATATTGTTAGAACGTAAATATAACGTCGAATAAACATCTCTGAGTTCTATGAACAGACACCAACACCTCCGAAACAAAGGATATACTTACGTAAAAGACTCGATACATCCTTAGTGTCACAGGGACTAAAAACAACTTGACTATTTAGGTTTTGTTGGTTGGGTAGACCTCTCAGAAGTATCGGGTGTCCGTCGAAGACAGTATGTTAAACTGAACCCTCAACACACACACCCCCCACTATAAAAGTATTCAGTCTCTTGCTCAACCAAGTCTGAGGGTAGTTCCCTTCCAACTCTACAGTTGTTTTCGTTGTTCGTCTCCTCCTTCAATCTACATATAGTTCAGTTCCTCTAGTTGAAGTTCTCCTCATTCTAGTCTAGGTACCCCTCCACGTCTTAAACTCAGGTGTCCCGTCTCAGTCCCGTAACTCAGTCTACGTCTACGACTACCATAACTCGTTCCGAATGGTGAAGGGTTCATACAGGGGAACCAGATCAGTGAATTAGGGAGACATCGTATTGAAAGACTTAATTTTTTTTTTTACTCCTACTATTATAAATTATTGGTGTCTTTAAAGTATGTCTTATTTACTTAATCACAAACATTTTAATAATTTCACCAAACTTTAATTGGAAGTTTTTACTATTCTCTACTCGTGACCAAAATTATTTACTTGGTATTAAGTCGTAGTGGTCGGAATACAGAATCGATCCAGACATAAAGGTACACATCGTGTCACAGACCACATGAGATCCATGAGTCGGTTATGAAGTACTTGACGAGACTGAGGTGTGGTACCAGCCGTTCGACCATGTCTGTGAACGGACTGTGTCGGGTCAGACCGTTCTTGAAACTCTACGAACCAGAGGTCATCATACAACGAGTAGAACCTGAGTCGGAAACGTAAACCCAGTTACGATGATGTCTGACCGGGTAGGTTCACTTGCCCCGAAAGACAGTCCGTGGTCGATGAAAGAACAGTATCGTCCGAGTGATACACTGATCGTTAAATCCCTACACGACTCAGATAAAGGAATTAGTATTATAGTTGATATTATTATATAATCCTACAATAATAATCGCTGGGTTGTGGAAAATTCACCGTTTAGATGAACTTTATGTAATTATCAGAGACAGAGGCACCACTATCTTCTTTGACAGTTTTACAAGTTATAGGAGGAATCATTAGAGTAGACACGTATATGGAACACACCCCGAATATAAAGTCTCTACTATTTTTATACTTGTTTTTAAAATTTACTTCTTGTATCATTTATTAGTATCTATTTCGCGATACTAATTTTGTGTTAACTCATTCCCCTTTATATACTCTAATCTAGCGAGTTCTATGAGACTTCGTCACTAAGAATTCGACCCAGGACTTTACTGGTCTTACAAAGTCCGTACGTTGACAGATTTCACCCCCACTTGAACGGGACAATCTCCTTTTCTGCCACCAGATCACTCACTTCGTTCTCATCCTCCTCCAGTCATCCCCTCCATCCCCAGACTCTCTTGTCCCGAAACATTCACAGAATCTAAAATAAAAATATAGGTCACCCTATGAACAGTCCTCTACCCAAACATATCCTCTCACTTAAAGGACGACTCTGGTTAGATCATCGAGTCCTCTCTCACCGAACGCCATCCCACTGACACCTCGTGCTTTCTAGTCAATCCTCCGATACATCACCAGGAGTGATCCCTTTTATTACCGACCTGAACCTATCATCGTCACCCAAATCTCTCTTCATTTACTCAATTTCGTTACAAAACCTCAATGTCTCGGTTATTCTGAACTACTAGCCAACCTACTACTTCCACTTTTCTTCCCTCCTTATTCCTTCAGAGGACCCAAAACTCGAATTCATTAATCTACCAAACACTACGGTAAATGACCCTACCTGTCTTGATCCCCTTCTTGTCCAAACCTTTCGAACCTTTAGTTACTAAGACAAACCCCATATAATGTAAGTTCTAGATTATGACAAAGGTTTCAAAGATTAAAAATAGAGTCACTCGATGTACCGTTAAGTGACTTGTTCCGAATAGACAATTTAAACATCACCTTTTTTCGTTATTGACCTCTTTGACTTTCTTTACCGAATATAGAGTTTCTCGTGTCCATCCTCCGACGTCCTTAGGGAGGTAAGGTTACTCGGGACCTCGAGGGGTATCCTCTTCAACTTTTCGTCGAGGGCCCTAAGAGAGATTGAATAACACCAAAAGAGTCTTGGTAAGAGAAGTCCTTTTCCTTTTGATCTTTGCACGAATGTGGTATAACGTAAGAAAAGGATCTTTTTATTTAGTTTCGACACAAATAAAGGGACCGAACGATATATACCTTTACTCATAAGAGTTCATGATACTTTCTACAGATAAACGGAGTCATGTATCCACGGGACTTGGAATTGTACAGAAAAATCTTAATCAAGAAATTATCAAGAGTATCTGAATTTCTTCCCTTTTAAAGAATCAGAAAAATATTTATAAGAAAGGTTCACTCACTATAAGAAAAAAGGATGGAGGATACGTTACACAGAAAGAATCTCCCATATAAGTCTGGTCCTCAAGAGTTTAAAGGTTATGACTTTATACGGTGAATTTGATGTTTCAACGGATGACCCTCTTCTTACTATACGGGTCATCTCTCTGTCCCAAAAATTAAATTACTTACCATTTATTACGTATAAACAGAGATCACACAAGTACTTCAACATATTAGTAGTCGTGGTAGATTAAGATCGTACAAACGTAGTGGGGGTTTTCTTTTACTAAATACCAAAGGAGTAAATGGGGTTTGAAGGAGAGAGGACTGGGAAATCGGATGAAAAACACAGATACTTGTACGAATGAAGCCTGAAAAGTATTTTTACCTCAGTATGTTATACACTGGAAAACGTAGACGGAAAAAACTGAATGGTAGTCCATAATTTTCAACTAAATATACATTTCATGTCTGGGTTGTCTTCGTCTTCTATAATTCTTCTCCACCTTTCTTATATGTCTTCTTGATTTGGGTTTTCCAAAATTACTGGGTCTATTGGTATTACTACACCAGTGAGTCGATCTCAGTCTGTAGGACCTCACACTTCGGTTCACCCGGAATCCTTCGTAATGATGTTTGTTTCGATCATCTTCATTACCTTATGGTCGTCTCAATAGAGTCTAGGATTTTCTACTACGACAATTTCGTCACGTCAGTTATAGAGTCGTTTAAACCTTTTAAGTCGTCACTGGTCTCCTGTCCTTTCCAGTTAAAAGTAAGGTTAGGGTTTCTTCTCGTTACGGTTTCTTACAAGTTTGATGACATGTTAACACGGGTAAGGTGCACGATCGTTCCACACGAGTTTTAGGAAGTTCGGGTCGAAGTTATCATACACTTCGTTCTTTAGGGTCTACATTTCCGACCCAAATCTTTTTTATCTCCTTGGTCTCTAGTTTAACGGTTGTAATCAACCCAGTATCTCTTTCGTTCCATTAAGATCTTTTTGTGGATGAAGACGAAATAACTGATACAATTTCGGAAACTGACACACCTAGTGTTGTTTGACACCTTTTCAGAATTTTTCTACCCTTAGGGGCTAGTGGAATAGACAGAGGGCTTTTTGGACGTACGTCCAGTTCTTCGTTGTCTTGGGTTGTACTTTGTTACCTGACCAAGTTTTAACCCTTTCCTCATGTAGTTCAGACATATAACAATAGAACGAATAAATTGAATATACGTCTCATGTAGTACACTTTACGGTCCGACCTACTTAGTATTCGACCCTAGTTCTACCGACTCTCTTTATAGATATCGGAGTCTATACGTCTACTATGTTGAGATTACCGTCTTTCGTTTCTTCTAGATTTCTCGGAGAACTACTCCCACTTTCTCTTCTCACCTTTTCGACCGAATTTTGAGTTGTAAATTTTGTGTTTCTAGTACCGTAGACTAGGGTAGTAAAGTACCGTTTCTCTTCCCCTTTTTCACCTTTGTCACTGTCTGAAATAAAAGAACCCGAGGTTTTAGTGACGTCTGTCACTGACGTCAGCACTTCAATTTTCTACGAACCAGTAACTTTTTTTCGATACTGTTTGGATCTATCGTATAATAACAGGTGTTCTCTGGGTGAAGTTTTGTTCCCCGTGTATGTCTGACTTTCACTTCCCGGTCTTTTTGTATAAAGTACGTTTACCTCTGGTTTTCTTTAGTCCTCATCGTTGTGAGTATAGTCTATTTTATCTCAAACTTTATTTCCGACACTTTTCTCTGTTTCTTCCTGTGATGTATTACTAGTTTCCTAGTTAGGTTCTTCTTCTATGTTGTCAATATTTATATATACGTGGGTTGTATCCTCGTGACGTTATACATTCCGTTTACGATTGTTCATACTTTCCCCTTTAATTTCTCATTGTGTTATTATCACCCTCTGACATTATGGGGTGAGTGTGGATACCTATCTAGTTGATTTGTCTTTTAATCGTTCCTTTGTGTTTGAAATTTACTATGTTACCTGGTCGATCTGGATTAACTATAGATATCCTGTAAAGTGGGGTTTTGTTACTTAAAGTTGAAAAAGAGTTCACGTGTACCTTGGAAGAGGTCCTATCTAGTGTAGGACCCGACATTTAGATCGTAACCATTTAAGTTTTTTGAACTTTAGCAGAGTTCGTAGAAAAGACTAGTGTCACACCATTCTAATCTACAGTTGATGTCCCTTTTTGATAATTTTTATGTTTGTACCTCCGATTTGTTGTGTGAAGATTTATTGGTTGTTTAGTGTCTTCTTTATTTTTTTCTTTATTTTTATACGTATATTTACTTACTTTCACTTTTGTGTTGTTGGCTTTTGGATACCCTAAGTCATTTTCATCACAATTCCCCTTCCAAGTATCTTTGGAGTTCTTTGTCCTCTTTTTAGTTTATTTATTGGATTGGATTTCGTTTATCTTTTTCTTCTTTAATTCTTGGGGTCCCAATCATCTTCCTTTCTTTAGTATTTTTAATCCCGTCTTTATTTACGTTTTTTTTTTTTTTCTTTGATATCGTTTTCAGTTGTTTCGATTTCCGACCAAGAAACTCTTCTATTTATTTTATCTGTTTGGTAATCGGTCTGAGTAGTTCTCTTTTTCTTTCTTCTTAGTTTAGTTGTTTTATTCTTTACTTTTACCTCTTTAGTGTCTGTTGTGTCTTTATGTTTCCTAGTATTCTCTGATGAGAGTCGTTGATATACGGTTATTTTACCTGTTGAACCTTCTTTACCTGTTTAAGAATCTTTTCATATTGAAAGGTTTTAACTTGGTCCTTCTTTATCTTTTAGAAAAAAAAAGAATGTTAGAATAAAAGAGTAATCTAAATTAAGAAATTGTTCACTAAGTGAAGATGAAATAAAATAAAATAAAAAACGAGAAATAAAAAATAAAAAGAATGAAATGTTATGACATAACCAAAACGGTATGTAACTGGACTTAGGCGGTGCTCACATGTACTCAAGGGTTAGGACTTGAGGGGAGGGTGATGGGAGGGGTATAGTAGAGAGACCCAGTAGGGTCACGTGGTCGGGGTTCGTAGGACATAGGACATAACTTGGATCTGACCGCTAAGTAAAGAATGTACTATCATATGTACAAAATTACGGTAAGAGGGTTTAGTAGGGTGGGAGAGGGAAGGGTGTGTCAGGTTTTCAGACAAGATATGTAGACACAGAGAAAACGACAGAGCGTACGTCCCAATAGTAATGGACATATGTTTATCTTATCTTTTAGAATTGTCTGGGTAGTGTTTTTGTCTTTAACTTTGACATTAGTCTTTAGAAGGTCGTTTGTTTTCGGGTTCTGGTCTCGACTTAAGATGGTTTTTAAATTTCGTCTCGATGTGGATAGGATGAGTTTGAGAAGGTCTTTTAACGTCTCTTTCCATTTGGGTTTGAGTAAGATACTCCGGTGGTAGTGGGATTATGGTTTTGACCAGTTTCTAAGGTGTTTTTTTGTGTTTTTTGTTTTAATATTCGGTTATTGTGACTACTTGTATCTACGTTTTTAGGAATTGTTTTAAGATCGTTTGTCTTAGGTTGTTGTATAATTTTTCTAGTATGTAGTACTGTTGTACCCGAAATAGGGTCCCTACACTCCTAAGAAGTTATAAAAGTTTAGTTAGTTACACCATGTGGTGTAATTGTTTAACTTTTTATTTTTGGTATACTAATAGAGTTATCTACGTCTCTTTCGGAAACTGTTTTAAGTTGTAGGTAAATAATATTTTTGGGAGGTCTTTCGTCCGTATCTTCCTTGTATGGAGTTGTATTATTTTCGATATATACTGTTTGGGTGTCGTTTGTAATAGGAGTTACAACTTTTTAACTTTCGTAAAGGGGATTTCAGTCCTTGTTCTGTTCTTACGGGTGAGAGTGGTGATGATAAGTTGTATCAAAACCTTCAAAATCTGTGTCGTTACTCTCGTCTTTTTCTTTATTTTCCTTAGGTTTAACCTTTTCTTCTTCATTTTGAGAGTGATAAACGTCTACTGTACTAGGAGATGTATCTTTTAGGATTTCTGATGTGGTCTTTTAATGATCTGGATTAGTTACTTATATCATTTCAACATCCTATATTTTAATTATGTGTCTTTAGGGAACGTAAGGATTAGTGATTGTTACTCTTTTGACTTTCTCCTTAATTCCTTTATTAAGGTAAATGGTAACGTTGTTTTTCTTATTTTGTGAATCCTTATATCGATGAATTTCTTTGTTTTCTGGATATATATCTTTTGACATTTTGTGACTACTTTCTTTAGTTGTTACTATGTTCATCTACCTCTTTATGTGGTACATGTACCTAGTCTTATATCAGTTTTACTCATAAGATGTGTTTCGTTAGATATCTAAGTCACGTTAGGGATAGTTCGATGGTTACTATAAAAAGTCTCTTGATCTTGTTTATTAAAGTGTTAAACATACCTTTATGTTTTTTGGAGCTTATCGGTTTCGTTAGAACTCTTTCTTCTTACCTTGACCTCCTTTGTTGGAAGGACGGAAGTCCGATATGATGTTTCGCTGTCAGTAGTTCTGTCATACCATGACCGTGTTTCTGTCTTTATATCTAGTTACCTTGTTNTGTTACCTCTTTTCTGTTAGAGAAATTGTTCACCACGACCCTTTTGACCAGTTGGTGAACATTTTCTTACTTTGAACTTGTGAAAGATTGTGGTGTGTGTCTTTATTCAAGGTTTACCTAATTTCTAGATTTACATTGTAGTCTTTGCTATTTTGAGGATCTCCTTTTGTATCCGTTTTGTGAGAGACTGCATTTAGTCTCGTCCTAGGAGATACTGGGTACAGGGTCTCATTACCTTTATTTTCGTTTGTATTTTACCCTGGATTAATTTGAATTTTCGAAAACGTGTTGTTTCCTTTTGTATTCCTCCCACTTTTCTGTCGGAAGTCTTACCCTTTTTTATTATCGTTTACTTCGTTGACTGTTTCTTAATTGGAGTTTTTATAAATTCGTTGAGGACGTCGAGTTAAGGTCTTTTTATTTACTGGGTTAGTTTTTTACCCGGTTTCTTGATTTATCTGTAAAGAGGTTTCTTCTGTATGTCTACCGATTGTTTGTGTACTTTTCTACGAGTTATAGTGAGTAATAGTCTCTTTACGTTTAGTTTTGGTGTTACACCATGGTAGAGTGTGGTCAGTCTTACCGACGATAGTTTTTCGGATGTTTGTTATTTACGACCTCTCCCACACCTCTTTTTCCTTGGGAGAATGTGGTAACCACCCTTACGTTTTATCATGTCGGTGATACCTCTTGTCACACCTCTAAGGAATTTTGTGGTCTTGACGGTATACTTTGTTGTTAGGGTGACGACCCGTATTTGCGAATCCTTTCGTCATCACAAGTAGCGTCGTGACAAATGTTATTGGTCCTGTACCTTCGTTGGATCTACAGGTAGTCGTCTACTTACCTATTCTTTCGACACCATGTATATGTGTTACCTTATAATGAGTCGATAATTTTTTACGTAAACTTAGTCAAGATAACTCCGCCTACTTTGACCTCGGATAATATATCTCACTTCATTCAATCTTTCTTTTTGTGGTTATGTCATATGATTACATATATACCTTAAATATCTATCATTACTACTGGGATATACTCTCTATCCTTTTCTCTGTGTCTACTTTTCTTGTCTGAAAATCTGAAACACCCTCTTGTACTCTCACACTAATAAACTGTCTTATCGTAACTTTGTACATATAATAGTATACACTTTGTCTACCGGTCAGGTCCAAGTTACGTACTCTGTCCCACGAGTCCCGACCACGTGTCCCTACTACGACTTCCTATCCCACCCCTTCCTCCACCCTCCCCCCAAGTCTTACCCCTTGTGTACATATGGGTACCGACTAAGTACACTTACATACCGTTTTGGGTGGTGTTATAACATTTCATTAATCGGAGATTAGTTTTATTTAATTTTTGTTAGTTTTGGATCTCTCGTATAATTTTTCGTCTCTGTAGTGTAAAAACTGTTTCCAGACATATCAGTTTCGATACCAAAAAGGTCACCAACACATCTCTACACGCCCAACCTGGTATTTCTTCCGACTTGTGGTTTCTAAACTACGAAAGTTTAACACCACGACCTCTTCTGTGAACTCTCAGAGTACCTGTCCAGTCAAGTCAAGTCAAGTCAATCAACGAGTCAGTACAGACTGAGGAACGCTGGGGTGCCTGACGTCGTCCTGAGGGTCAGGTAGTGGTTGAGTGTCTCAAGTGAGTTTGAGTACAAGTAACTCAGCCACTACGGTAGGTTGGTAAAGTAGGAGACAGTAGAGGAAGAGGACGGGAGTTAGAAAGGGTCGTAGTCCCAGAAAAGTTTACTCAGTCAAGAAGTATAGTCCACCGGTTTCATAACCTCACAGTCGAAGTTGTAGTCAGGAAGGTTACTTATAAGTCCTGATTAAAGGAAATCCTACCTGACAAACCTGAGGAACGTCAGGTTCCCTGAGAGTTCTCAGAAGAGGTTGTGGTGTCAAGTTTTCGTAATTAATAAACCACGAGTCGAAAGAAATATCAGGTTGACAATGTAGGTATGTACTGATGACCTTTTTGGTATCGGCACTGATCTGCCTGGAAATAACCGTATACAAAATGATATAACCGTAAACAAAATTATACGACAGATCCAACCAGTATTGAAAAGAAGGTTCCTCATTCGTTGAAAATTAAAGTACGGACGTCAGTACTAGACGTCACTAAAACCTCGAGGGGGGCGGTTTTTTTCAGAGAGTGACAAAGGTGACAAAAGGGTAGATAAACGGTACTTCACTACCCTGGTCTACGGCACTAGGAGTAAGACTTACAACTCGAAATTCGGTTGAAAAAGTGAGAGGAGAAAGTGAAAGTAGTTCTCCGAGAAATCAAGAAGTGAAAGACAGTATTTCTACCAGAATAAACGTATAGACTCCAATAACTATAAAGAGGACCGTTAGAAGTAAGGTCGAACACGTAATAGGTCGGGTCGTAAAAAGTACTACATAAGACGTATATTCAATTTATTCGTCCTACTGTTATATGTCGGAAATGAATGAGAAAAGGGATAGACCTTGGTCAGGCAACAAGGTACAGGTCAAGATTGTCAACGAAGGACTGGACGTATGTGTAAAGAGTTCTCCGTCCAGTACACCAGACCATAAGGGTAGAGAAAGTCTTAAAAGGTCAAAAACCACTAGGTGTGTTTCCGAAACTATATCAGTTGTGTCGTCTTTATCTACAAAAAGACCTTGAGAGAAGAAAAAAAACTATTAGGTAGTTTACAACCGTTAAACTAGATACCAGGAGACGGAAAGGATTTTGGTCCAACTTGTAGACCTTCAAGTACCAAGTACATGGCAACTTCAGACCGAACCTCTTAAAACTCGTAATGAAATGATTTGATACTCTACTTACGTTAACACGTCATCAAACTCGTAAGAAACCGTAACAGAAAGAAACCCTAACCTTACTTTTGACCGAAAAAGGGTAGGACACCGGTGACGACTCAAAAGGTTTAAAAGACTGTATAACTCACCACGTTATGAAAGTATCGTAGTAGAAAATCCTAAACTTTATCGAGTTGACATTAAGGTAGTGAAGGTGATCGAAACAAGTATCATTACGAAGGATTCCTGACGAACTGAAGTTTTAAGGTTCAACAGATCGAGATCCACTCACTAGTATGGTAGTACTAATAGACCCAGTACTTCTAGAAAAAACATATCAAGAAGACATATAAGAACGGTGGAGAAGAGTCATAGAAGACGAAACCAATCGAGGTATGGTAAAGACAGGAAATAACACTGGCAAAAACGTACTTTACAAGGAAACCATGGAGATCGAAAAAACTTCTCTAGAGATCAGAAAGGGAAAGATGACAAAAGGAGATAAAAAAACCGTAACAAGTGACTCCTTCAGAAAGAATAGATAGACACGATAAGAAACCTTAAGACGTAAGTTTACCCATATAGAAAGGAAAAGAGGAAACCAAAAACGCAGAGAAGAAAAGAGTCGATAAACACACCGGAGGAGTGTGTCGGTAAAACGAAAAAATGTAAAGAAAAAACCTCCCTAACAGAACTAGGGATAGAGGACATGTTACAGTACTTGGAAGCAAATAACAAGAAGTCCGTGAGACAGATAGTGTAGATTAGGGAACTTAGATAAAGAGTGAAGGTGACATATTAGTATTCCCTAAACTAAATCCAGTATGAACTTACCAGATCACCAAAAGGGATGAAAGAAGTTAAATTAAGACTTAAAACGTTATTTCTCAAGTACTAGACTCGGTGTCAGTCGAGGACCAGAACAAAAACGACTGACGTATCTTGAAGAGGTAGAAACCGAGGTTTCTTATGTTAGTTAGACTAAAGCCACAACTGGTAGACCACTACAGACCACACATCTCAGGAGAGAACACAACAACCTTCTCCCACAACCGATACTGGTAGCACAAGAGAACCGTTGAGATAATCGGAAACGGGACGAAGTAAGACATGACGTTCCGGTTTAAACGGACAATGAGGTACACAAAGGACTGAAGAAAGAAGACGTAAAGTCAAGGGATATTACTTTTCCTGTAGAAAAAACCCACAATCAAGATCTTCAAGAACATCCAGAAAAATCTTAGTAAGTTGAAGTCGAAGAAGTCACAATGATCAACCCCGTGTCTGAACCTAATGACCCTATAACATACCAAAACCTGAGAAAACAACTGATACTACCGATGAGGTAAAGAAGATTCCCTAAGAACGGGTGTCATCATCTATATTACCAGTAGACTCAATTTAAGTGGGTAAGGTCATATAAAATCAAGCGACTAAGGATTTTACTCCTACAAGTGAGAACGGTAGAGGACAAACTAGTGAAGATTAAACGGAACTGAGTACCTGGATTATAAGGTCCAAGGATACGCTATAACGAGAACCTGTCGTTCCTCTAGTTTGGTCAGTTAGGATTGCCTTTAGTTAGGACTTATAAGTAACTTTCCTGACTACGACTTCGACCTCGAGGTTATGAAACCGGTGGACTACGCTTCACACCTGAGTGACCTTTCATGGGACTATGACCCTTTCTGACTCCCTTTCTCCTCTTACCCTATCGTCTCCTACTCTACCAACCTATCGTAGTGTCTGAGTTACCTGTACTTATACTCGGTTAAGGTCCTCTACCACCTCCTGTCCTTTCGGACCTCACGACGTCAGGAACACCATCGTTTCTCAACCTGCGTTGAATCGTTGACTTGTTGTTGTTGATTATTGTAATACGTAAAAACAACACGAAAAATCGGTAAATATAGAAAACCCATTATTACAGATAAGTCTAGGAAACGAGTAAAAGTTAACCTAACTGAAAAATAGTATCTTCATGTTTATAAGAAATATATAAGACCTAGACTTAGGGAATAGTTTACCCTATTCCCTAAACGTTTAGAAAAAAAAAGGGAGAAGTCAAGGTATCCGACATAAAAGTGAAGAAACTATTATAGAAAACTCCATGTTTTAAAAAGTCGAAACTATTTTGCATTGAATAAAAAAGAAAACAACGAACATGAAAGTCACCGTACAGATTCTTTGGTGATGGGTTGGGTTTCGATATTTCTAAATACCGATACAAAAAAAAGGGGATTATCGAAATCTCAAACCCGTGACTGTAAATCGGAATACTAGGTAAAACTTGATTAAAAACACATACCATACGCTACCCCTAGGTAAAGTGTAAACGTGTCGTGGTAAACAATTTCTCTGACAGGAAAGAGGTAACTTATCAGTACCGTGAAAATAAAATTTTTTTACAGAAAACTAACACATACACTCCCAAATATATGTTCGACAAAGTAACCAGAGACACAGACAGAAGTAAGGTCATGGTGTATCAAAACTAATGACATCGAGACATTATTCAAAATTTTAGTCCTTCACTCTCTGGAGATCCAAACAAGAAAAAGTACTGATAAAGTTGAGAGACCCTAGGGAAGTCTAAGGTATACTTAAAATCCTACTCAAAAAGATAATGATGAAATCGTTTTTTCGAGGATCTTAAAACTGTATAACGTGACTTAGACATCTAGTTGAACCCCATCATCACGGTAAAATTCTTATAATTCAGGAAGTTTGGTACTTGTGTCCTACAGAAAGTTGAATACCTCTAGAAAATTTAAAGAAAGTTACTACAAAATATATAAAGTCATGTGTTCAGAATGTGAGAACAACAATTTTAATAAGGATTTATAAAATAAGAAAAACTACGATATTCACTTTAATGAAAGAATTAAAGTGAAAGTCTGACAAGTGACGGTCACATGTCTTTATGTTTATCGACAATGTATAACTAGAACGGTGTGACGATAATCAAAATTGGTAAAAAACGTCAATATTAAAAGATATGTCCTAGTACAGTAAACGTCTCTATATAAAAGGGTAGGGTAAAAATATGGAAAATAAAGAAAAAGACGGACTAAGACGACCGATCTTGGAGGTCATTTTACTACTGATCTTCACCGTTCTAACCTGTAGGAACTGGACAAGAACTAGAATCTCTTTTTTTTAAAGTAATAAAATAGTAATTCATATATTACGATCGAGACCCGAAAATCTAAAGAGTCAAAGTTTTAAATAAAGATAAGGATTAAAAAACTCACAAAAATAGTACTTTTCAATAACCTAAAACAGTTTACAAAAAAAGACGTAGTTCACTCTACTGGTACATCAAAAACAAGGAGGAAGGTAATTATACCACATAATATAACTAAAAACATACATTTTGGGTATAAAGTAAGGACTTTATTTAGGGTGAAACAGAGCCACATATTAAGAAAAAGTTACGACGACCTAAACCAAACGAGTACAAAAAGACTCCTCTAAATGCAGATATAAACGTTCCTTATGACTAGACATGACAAGAACACTAAAGAGACCGAACCCACGGTCTCATTGGGAGTGGAACATCTTGCTCAACCCTTTATAAAGGAGGAACATAATAAAATAATGACACTTACCGAATAAAGTGTATCTATTATAGAAGTGTTAAGTAAATATAACATCGTACATAGTCTTGTACTAAAGAAAATTTCCGACTTATTACGAAGGGAACCTACGTATGTGGTGTAAAACAAATAAGTAGACAGTTGCCTCTGTACCCAACAAAGATGGAAAACCGGCGACATTTGTTGTAACATTTGTTTACCGTATATTCGTAAACAAACTCGAGAACGGAAGTTAAGGATACTCATATATGTATCCTAACCTTTTAGAGTCAGTATACTATTAAGACACAAATCTAAAAACTCCTTCATTCACAAGTAAGAAAAGTTTGTATTTAAATGTTCACTTCAGTATACCCTGGATTGAGAAACATCTCTAAAAAAAAGTCGAAACCACACATTTATTGTTTATGTTAATATTCTATAAATTTAACATGTAACACCACTAAACTATGTATGACCCCTTCCTAAGAGTTGTAGATCAACCAATTGTGTGGGTAGCAGAGTGAAAAAAATTACCCTTGTAAATTTAAGATGACGATGGTTCGAAGTTAATACATTGTCACAATAGTCATTATCGGTATACAAAATGTAATCTAGGAATCTTAAATAAGTATTTAAACATGAGAAAATAGTTGAAGAGGGATAAGAGGGTAGGGAGGTAGGGTTCGTTGGTGAAAGGATAAGACAAAACTACTCACACTGAAAAAAAAATCTCAAGTGTATCTCCACTATTGTACATCATAAACAGAAACAAACCGAATAAAGTGAATCGTATTACGGGACTTCCAGGTAGGTTACCACAGTGTTTACCGTCCCAAAGGAATAAAGAGTATCGACTTACTTTAAGGGATCACACACACACATACACACGTACCTAAGAAATTAACAAGGGTACAACCCCGGTAACATAATGACGTGTTACTTGTACCACTACGTAAGTTGAAATCGCGAAAGTAAAGGAAGTCTATTTTTTGAATCTTTACCTTAACTAACTAACATACCGTCGAAATAAAGTTCGAAAACTCCTTGACGGTATGACAAAAGGTATCACTGAAATAGTTTAATGTAAGGATGGTTGTCACGAGTCCCAGGAAAAGAGGTAGGAACGGTTGTGAACAATAGAAAGCAGAAAAACTACTATCGGTAAGGTTGTCCACACTCCACTATAGATTGACACCAAAACTAAACGTCAAGGGACTACTAATCATTACAACTTCTGGAAAAGTTTATGGACAACCGGTAAACGTACAGAAGAAACCCTTTATAGATAAGTCAAGAAGACGGGTAAAAAATAAACCTAACAAACAAAAAAACGATAAGTCAACATACTCAAGGAATATATAAAACTCATAATTGGGGAATACTAAACGTTTGTAAAAGAGGGTAACACATCAGACAACATCTTGTAAAAAACTCATAGTTGGTTAAATTTTATATTGTATTTCCAACTGGAAGAGACTACCGAAACTAGGAAAGGACGGAAACCTAAGTGCGACTTTGTTATCGATAAAAACCCAGAACTTGGAAGATCTTAAACCTGTGGCAACGAAAAGGACCAAGAATTCAGAAGTCTGAACCTGGTCTTAATATAGTGAACTAGAGGACCAGAGATCTAACACTGATGTCTAGAACCCTGAATAGTCGGACTAACACACTCTGTGTGTGTGTGTGATGATCATAAGGGAATATTATTAAGAATAAAGACATTTCAGTATCCCTACAGGGAAGAAGGTGAGGATCAAAATCACTACACATTAAAAAACGAACTATTCTGACTTCAATATAATTAAAAAGAATATACAAACTTTTGTTTAAAAACGAAACAGGTATAAGAGATGACAAAAGGATGAGACAAAGTACTTAAAGGTCAGATTAGATAATAAAGGAAGGAAGACCAATTAAACACAAATCTTATCAGAAACAAAGAAGTCCATCTTACGATAACTATAGAAAATTTTTACATATCGACAAATGTCCATATTTTAAAAGAGATTTGTGATAAAATCTCATAGGACATTCAAAACAACTCAAAATCAAAATTAAGTAGAGTTCTACAAAGTTTTACGGGGAACACTAAAGAAACTACATAATAACCCTCATACAACAAATTATAGATATACAAACACTTATATAGTTTATAAGAAGATAAACCAAAGATTAAAATAAGATGACACTAACCTCTTATCGAAAAATACGATGGGTAGGAAATTTTAAATCATTCTAAACAAAATACCCGGTGGTAAACCTGAACGAAACTCTTATAGAATTAAACCGATAGAAACTATTCTTACTTTCACTAAAAATCTCTTTTTGATAGAAACTTATTATATGAAAACACTTACAATTCAAGATCACAACAATTAACAGAAACTCAACAACGGATTCTGAGTGAAGGATCTATCGAGAAACAACGATACAATGTAATGACGTTTTCAAATTAATCTAATAATTTTCCTGTAAGATTCGAACAAAGACTTCAAATAGTGTCATGAGATAGAAACCTACTTCTAGTACTGGATGTTGGTCCTCTAATATATACGACTTTTACTGGGTATATTTCGTCAGAGAGGATGTATCTGCCTTCCCGGGAATAACGAGTACACACGAGGCAGTGAAGCCAGTACAGACTGATAAAAGTCAGGATACCTAACATCGGGTAGTCGAAGAGACAAGTACCCTAAGAGGTCCGTTCTTACGACCCCGACTCGGACACAGAGGACATAAAGGACATGACGTCCACCTAAGAGATGACGACTCGGTGACCACTTCGGGGTTCCCTGGAATGATCCATGAGGATTGATCGAGTCTGTTTCCAGACATATCAGTTTCGATACCAAAAAGGTCGTCAATACATGCTTACACTCTCAACGTAGTATTTCTTCCGACTCGTGGTTTCTTAATTACGGAAGTTTAACACCACGACCTCTTCTGAGAACCCTCAGGGAACCTGTCGTTCCTCTACTTTGATCAGTTAAGATTTCCTTTAGTTGTGACTTATAAGTGACCTTCCTGACTAGGATTTCGAGGTCAATGAACACCGGTGGACTACGTTTCTCGACTGGGTAACCTTTTCTGGGACTACGATCCTTTCTAACTTCCGTCCTCCTCTCCCCCTACTTTCTTCCACTCTACCAACCCACCGTAGTGACTAAGTTACCTGTACTTAAACTCGTTTGAGGTCCTCTATCGCTTCCTGTCCTTTAGGACCATACGACGTCAGGTACCCTAATGTTGCTCAACCTATACTGACTCGTTGACTTGTTGTTGGAATTTTCCGGGGGACGTGGACTGACTAGATATCTCTCTTAACACCTGAAGTTTGAATGAAATTTCGTTACGAGTCTCCTGTTTGTTATGAGTGTGGTCTTATTTTACTGTAGTCTTTATAATTATCTATCGATAGGGTTCTACGACCTGGACTGGACTTACTAATAAATACAAAAGAACTAAAGAACCTGAAAACATGTATTTCGTATATAAAAAGATAGTATCCGTACTGGAATATGTCCAAAAATTTTAATTGAGTTAAACAATCAAACACCATTATTTCTTTTAAATAAAAATACAGGTAGTCATGAAGACCAAATGGAACCACCTAAAGAGAAGAGGTTCGAAGACTAATCTACTGACAATCTTTTAAATAAAATCTCTTCGTCTTAATGTCAAGACAAGTTTGATGATAACTATAATGATCCACTCTAAGAGAGTAAACCGGTCGGTTAGTATAAAAGAGACTGGGATCGGTATTTTTATTTAAAAGAAATTCAATGACTTCGAACAAGTCTCGTTACTCGATTTAAAACCATTTTTGTTTTTAGTATTGAAGGGTTAATAGTCCTCCCTGAGAGGGAGTCAATACCCTACTTAAATATGTCCATTGTGGTTCGAGGTCAATAAATTTACATTTACGGGAGAATACAACCTTTACTAATTCAGTATGATTCCTTATATTACGTAAATTACTGGGTGTACTTTTTATAGTCCAAAGACGGAATTCACTAGTAGAAAGATCGGAATCACTAGGAAATTCCTATACCAAACAAAGACTTCAAGAACTGAATTTAAGAATGAATACTGGAATAATTACATTGATAATGAACATAAAACGGATAAAACGTTCTAAAAACAAAGAATATAATGGGTTACACATTGACTCGTAAGTTGTTTTTATTACTACTAATTCACTGGACTTTCTAAGAGATTTATGTGACAAGATATATTCTCAATTTACTAATATTCTCATACTGAGATCTATACTCTTCTATGTTGTTCCCTCTTGGTGAAGGACCTGGTATCGTCTTATCATTCTCATCATTACCGGGTAATCTTCTTCGGTCAGGTCAGCGTCGTGTATGTATATATGTGTGTGTTCTTGATTTCAGTAATTGAACTCTATTGATAAGAAACACTGATCGTCGGTAGAAAATAAGTTCTACAAACGAACAGTCGTACCTAAGAGATCGCTTTTTAGTCTGTATGTGACGGAAGAGGGGATTGAGACCCTCGTCAAGGGAGTTTCGATGATTCTCCGACAGAAGGTTCTACATCAGGACTCTTTCCAGGGTCTTATTTTCAATTTGGGTGATGAGAGCATTACACGTAAAAAAAAGAAATTCAACTGTCAAACATACAGAGTTTTAAACAACAACTTTTACCTATAAAAATTGTTGTTTCTCACCGTTAAGACTTTTAATAAGAAGAAGAGGTCTCAAACAATGGTAACAACAACGACTACAACGACAAATCACTGAAAAGATCCGATCAATAACAGGAAACGTCGGTGGTTTTAGAGATGACCCAACGAAGTCACCAGTCGATTACACACCTGTCTCTAAAGGATTTTACAGACGTTGGTCATTCAGAGGGTCGGTAACGACTCTACAAGAACCACACACAACACACGGAAGTCACGAGTCCCACGGCGAGACGGAAAAGGAAGTGAATATTGACTCTACCGAGAGTGTCAGTCGGTATATATACACATGAATTCCGAAAGAGTCCAGAAAGGATTCATATGTGTATCGGGACCCGTACGTGTGTAGGGATGTGTACACACCAGAAGATCTATGCGGTCTTATACACCCTCGAGAGTTTTGGAGAAATAGAGTAGAACGTCGAAAATTGATAAAAACAGTCGAATGGTAAACGGGGTTGACAATGGTGATGGAGTCCGTCAAAGTAGTAATTTGATAACTGTGTATAGTAAAAAAAAAGACGTTTATGGTGACCTCCTTTTAGACAATTACTTGTCTCGAGACTTTATTTCTGTTCGGTAAGTTCACTTCAAAAGGTCCCTTGACGATCTATCTTGTTTCTTACTGTCAAGAGACCTTCTTCTCGAAACGGGAAAGACAGTAAAGGTCTCCGACGACTCGACGACCAAAAGTTCCGACGACACTTTGGTGCCTCACCCCTTACCCTTATCTCGTTCAATTTTACGGTGTTTCGAACAACGACAATGACTATAAACCGCCAGAGAGTTTGATAGGGATCTAACAATGTTATGAAACCGATTAAAGATCTCAAGACTTTTACAACTACTCTGTTAAAACAAAACGATCACAACCAGTATCTTCACACTCCATTATCAACTAAGTCCATTTATTTACAATTAAGTCACACTTTATCAGTTGTTAAAAGGGTTTTACTTACCTGACGGAATCTTCTAGACAAAGGACAGTAGAACGTAGGAAATCTTACCTCCAGACGTTTGAAAAAGAATTGGTCTGACATTGATAAGATCAGAACACCTGGAATTCAGAGACAGGACTAGAATACTAAAAATTCGTCTTCGAGTTGTTTGTGTACCGGTCCTTATAATTCCTTTTTAAGATTGTAGCCTTCTTACCGACCTGATCTAGTACAACAAAACATAATAATTCTACACGACAATAACGATTTGTAAAATTTATGGGTGTTTTGGTCGCTTTTATCATGTCCTTTACCAATATATGACTAATGTATCTGGAATAGTGTAATCGAAGTAATCATGGGAATAACAAAAAGAGATGACTTCCTAAATTCCGTTTAGAGTGTATAGTATATTAAAATAGGATTATATTAAGTCGGATGTAGAGATTTTGTTTACCTAATAAAAAATTGTATTTACTAAAGATTTTCAATGAAACACTCTGGACCTCAGATAGTATCCTTTGACCCTTCAATGTTTCTTTAACTTCTCCTTCAAATAAGACTTACTCAACTCCCTTTTTTTAGTCTCCCTCCGTCAACTATGTATTAAAGTTTTTTATATATTGTTGTAAGACTATATCTGACACCACTTCCAAGTTTAAGTAGTAGTTCAGTTGTGTAGTTCTACCTTTTACGGAAGTCCGAAATAGTTGACGAAACATATAAGGGTTTCATAATAGAGTTCCCTGATTGGGTACAAAACAATGTGAAAATCACTTGAAGTTGATATTTAAAATTACGAAATTTTTTATTTGTCACGTTTCAAGATCTATTTTAAAATAGAAACGATTATAAATTCAAACTTAAATTTAAGGGTGATTGACGTCTTTCTTAGGATATTTTTGAGACAACAAACCAGTACCTTCTCCTCACAGTCCTCTGGAGCTCTGTCGTTCGACACAAAACGAATGTTAACATCCAGACCGAAGAAAGTTCAGTGGAAAGAGGTGTGGTTCCGGAGAGAGTCCGACCCGGTCACAACTGGTACCCTGGCAGACGAATGTATGTAAAACCACCTTATTTTCTCAACTTAAGAAGTGACTCATCTGTAATAGAAGATATAGATAATAATACATTTTTTTTTCCGTTCAGAAAATTACAAACACGTCTATAAACGATTTATAAGGGGAACAGAGACTTTTGACGGACACTCACTGTTTACAACCGACGGGATAGTTATTTGTTTCCCACAACGTCGATAGTTCGGTGGCGTCGGTTGGGTCACTCGGGACTCCCTTGAGTCCTACCTCTGTTTGTCCGACGGACGACGGTGGGTACCGGTGACGTCGACGGGGGTCTCCACGTGGGACTCCCCTGTGTCCTACCCGCTCTTGTCTTGTGTCCGGGGTCCGTCGGTTCCACGATTAGTTCCCTTTCTAAAGTTACTCGGGTCTGAGAACGTAGAAGGTATGAGTCTTTTGACGATTTAAATGATTGAACTCTACAAACCAAAAGAAATCATCATTAGAAAACTTCAAAATTGATGGACCAGGAACACCGTTTTAGAGGATACGTAGGACAGAGGAGGGAGAAACCTCGTCAAGGAGTCTCAATAGACTGTCCGGTACAGGGTCCAATTTCAGGAGTCAAAACAGATGTTTTTTTGGGTGTAAAGAGTTGAAAATCCAACACATAATAAAAAAAGTCAGTTACCGGGGATTGAGGAGTGTCTTTACCTTCCGTCTGTAGGCACAGACACGGTGTACAGCAGGATAGGTGGTGTGATACACGGGTGTGACTGACACGGACAATCTGGTGGTCTCCTGTAGGGTAGACTCGAGTGACTCTTTCAGACCGAGTATCATTGAGTCTCATTGAGAATTCTCAGAGTACCTGAGGCTCCTCTAGGTTGGTCAGGTAAGGTTTCCTTTAGTCAGGACTTATAAGTAACCTTTCTGACTACGACTTCGACTTCGAGGTTAGGAAACCGGTGGACTACGCTTCTTGGGTGAGTAACCTTTTTTGGGACTACGACCCCTTCTAACTTCCGTACTCTTCCCCTGCTGTCTCCTACTCTACCAACCTACCGTAATGGCTGAGATACCTGTACTCAAACTCGTTCGAGACCCTTAACCACTACCTGTCCTTTCGGCCCACACGATGTCAGGTACCCCAGTGTTTCTCAACCTGTGTTGACTCACTGACTTGACTTGAGTTCTCAACCGTCAGTGTCTATTAGGTAAGTAAAGTCGGACACCTGTACTGATTTACTTACCTTGACTCCCTCGACATCCGACCTGTGGAAGAGGACACTTTCCTCTACCACTTTTTGACGTATCATTTATTGTCATACCTCCGAGTAATTTGATTTTTGTCTCAATGGTACACTAGGTCGTTCGGGTAAGGACCCGTATATAGGTCTTTTCTGTTTTTGTTTAATCTTTACTATGCACGTGAAGTTACAAGTATCATCGTGATAAATGTTGTCGGTTCTGTACTTTCGTTGAATTCACAGGCAGTTACCTACTTACCTATTTCTTTTACACCATGTATTTATGTTAAATCACAATTAGTCGAAATTTTTTCTTACTTTACTACGGTAAACGTCGTTATACCTTCCTGAATCTTTAATAGTATGATTCACATAATTCAGTCTCTTTTTAATTATAGTATAAAAACAACGAGTCAGTGAGTCAGCACAACCTGAGAAACACGAGAGGTACCTGACGTCGTACGGTCCGAAAGGGCAGTGATAGAGGGTCTCAAACGAGTTTAGATACAGGTAACTCAGTCACTGTCGTAGGTTGGTAGAGTAGAAGACAACGGGGGAAGAGGAGGACGGGAGTTATAGTATAGTGAATATACACTTTAGACGGCCGCTGCCTTACTTTGTGGTTGTGACGTCTCACCAAATTTAGAAATATAAAATTGTGAACGAAGAATGTCGACGAAATAAAATATAGGGAACGTGTTGTTGGATGTCCCGTTCGACGGTTCGTGATGCTAAGTCTCTGACATGTCACGCGTCCGCGTCCCGCTCTATTGGAAAAGGAACCGAATAAATGACGTCGATTCTGAAACAAAACCCCTTGAAGGAATAGTTGAATCTTAGGCAAAACAGGGTCCCAGACAAGGAAAACCCCTTAGTCTCTTTGTAGGAATACACGTTCGTGACAAGAAAAGGGTACCCTTGTTTGTCCTAAGAATCGACTTATAGAGCAAACGTTCTTACAAGTCGGGACCAACTCTCAGAGCAAACGTTCGTGAAGAGTTGGAAGGAATTTGGATCAAGGGATGTGACCCGTCTTGTAGAGCAAACGTTCTTACAAGTCGGGACCAACTCTCAGAGCAAACGTTCGTGAAAAGTTGGAAGAAATATGGAACAAGGGATGTGACCCGTCTTGTAGAGCAAACGTTCTTACAAGTCGGGACCAACTCTCAGAGCAAACGTTCGTGAAGAGTTGGAAGAAATTTGGATCAAGGGATGTTTTAGATTTTATACTATGTTTACTTGAATGAATTTTTTGTCTTTGTCTAAGTGTCGATATCTTTTGTTTGAATACCAATGGTTTCCTCTTCCATTCCTCCTTATTTAATCCTCAAACCGTAATCGTCTATGTGTGATGATATTATTTGTCTATTGGTTGTTCCTGGATGACACATCGTGTCTCTTGATATGAGTCATAAAGTATCGTTTGATAGTACCTTTTATTAGAATTTTAATATGTGTGTGTGTGTGTGTGTGTGTGTCAACTTAGTGAAACAACATAAGGACTTTGATTATGTTGTAATATTTAGGTGAGATGACGTTACTTTTTTAATTCATATTAAATTTTTTGAGGTTTTGAAGAGTCATCTCTCTCTTCTTGTCTCTATTGTCTCTTCGTCTCTGTTTCTCGACCCTCTCTCTACCGACCTAGGGACAAGGGAAAGTCCAAGACCGACGTCCATGAACCGTTCGGGTAAAGGAGGACTTAAGACATTCCCTTGAATCCTTACAAGGTTATTCTCGTAAAAAAGGGGAGTTCATTTGAAGTCAACGACAGTTAATGAACGTTGGTTTTCTTGGTACTGCTTCTATCAAACGGATATGAAATCCCCTTCTACCTTATTGAGGTTCACAGTTAACGTATGTCAGTACTCGTCAGTCAAAGTTTGTCCGTAAAAACTTTCATTTGAGTAAACATAAAGTGGTCCTTTCCGTTATTAGAAGAGAGTAAATGTACAACAGATATTACGTGAATGAAAGTAAGGAGGTTCTTCTCTAAGAGGCACAACATTCATTTTAGTCGCCCTCCGTTCTACAGCTAGATCTGGAGAAACGGGGTACTACTATACTTTACTGTATTCAAGTTTTACTGTGGGATTCGTTCCAGAATGACTTAATCTGTGAACAGAAAAATTCTATTTTTCCGAAATAATTCTAAGAATAAGGAACCTTCCTTTCAATACTGGTTGGATCAATCGTATAACTCTTCGTCTCTGTAATGAAACGGTTGTTTCCAGGCAGATCAGTTCCGATACCAAAAAGGTCACCAGTACATACCTACACTCTCAACCTGAAACTTCTTTCGGTACGTGGTTTCTTAACTACGAAAACTTGACACCACAACCTCTTCTGAGTGCTCTCAGGGAACCTGACGTTCCTCTAGGTTGGTCAGGTAAGACTTCCTCTGGTCAGGACCCACAAGAAACCTTCCTTACCACAATTTCGACTTTGAGGTCATGAAACCGGTGGAGTACACTTCTCAACTGAGTAACCTTTTCAGAGACTATGAGGGAGGGAGACCCTCCCTAACTGCCGTCCTCCTCTTCCCCTACTGTCTCCTACTCTACCGACCTACCGTAGTGACTGAACTACCTGTACTCAAACTCACTTGAGATCCTCAACCACTACCTGTCCCTCCGGACCACACGACGTTAAGTACCCCAGCGTTTCTTAGTCTGTGCTAACTCGCTGACTTTACTTGACTTGACTTCTACGGTTTAGTTTGTTTCGTTCTACCTAGAATCAATTTCTTGCTACCTGTCTAGAGGAAATTCACTTAACAGTTAATAAAAAAGAACACGTTTCTCACTACAACTAAGAGAAAATAGACAAAAAAATAAAATTAAATTAAATTAAATAAAAAAACCTCCCCCTTTAAAAAATAAAAAAATTAATTTTAAAAAAAAAAAGGAATGTTATGATATAACCAAAACGGTGTGTAACTGTACTTAGGTGGTGTCCACATGTACTCAAGGGTTGGGACTTGGGGGGAGGGTGGTGGGAGGGGTATTATAGAGAGAGCCAGTAAGGACACGTGGTCGGGGTTCGTAGGACATAGGACATAGCTTGGATCTGATCGCTAAGTAAAGAACGGACTATCATATGTACAAAGTTACGGTAAGAGGGTTTAGTAGGGTGGGAGAGGGAGAGGGTGTCTTAGGTTTTCAGACAAGAAATGTAGACACAGAGAAAACGACAGAGTGTATCTCCCAATAGTAATGGTAGAAAGATTTAAGGTATATATACACAATCATATGACATAACCACAAAAAGAAAGACCGAATGAAGTGAGACATATTAGCCGAGGTCAAAGTAGGTGGAGTAATCTTGACTAAGTTTAATAAGAAAAATTACCGACTCATTATGAGGTAACACATATACATGGTGACGAAAGAATAGGTAAGTAGACGACTACCTGTAGATCCAACGAAGGTACAGGACCGATAATATTTGGCACGACGTTACTTGTAACCCCATGTGCATAGAGAAAGTTAAGGCCAAAGGAGTCACAGATACGGGTCGTCACCCTAACGACCCAGTACTCCGTCAAAATAAACATCAAAAAATTCCTTAGAGGTGTGACAAGAGGTATCACCGACATGATCAAACGTAAGGGTGGTTGTCACATCCTCCCAAGGGAAAAGAGGTGTGGGAGAGGTCGTAAATAACGAACACCTGAAAACCCAGTGTCGGTAAGACTAACCGTACTTTACCATGGAGTAACACCAGAACTAAACGTAAAGAGACTATTACTCACTACAACTCGTAGAAAAGTACGCAAACAATCGGTAGGCATACAGAAGAAACCTCTTTACAGATAAATCAAGAAACCGGGTAAAAAACTAACCCAGCAAATAAAAAGACCTTAACTCGACGTATTCAACGAACATATAAAAACTCTAATCAACAAACAGTCAACGAAGTAAACGATAATAAAAGAGGGTAAGTCTTCCGACAGAAAAGTGGAACGAATATAAAAGGAAACAACACGTCTTCGAAAATTAAAATTAATCTAGGGTAAACAAATAAAAACGAAAATAAAGGTCTTAAGACCCTCCACCTAGTATCTCCTAGGACGACACTAAATACAGACTCTCACAAAACGGATACAAGAGGAGATCCTCAAAATATGAAAGACCACAATGTAAATCTAGAAATTAGGTAAAACTCAAATAAAAACACTTACCACAATCTTTCAAAAGATCAAAGTAAGAAAATGTTCACCAACTGGTCAAAAGGGTCGTGGTGAACAATTTCTCTAACAGAAATTAGGTAACATATAAGAACGGAGGAAACAGTTTCTATTCCACAGGTATACACACACCTAAATAGAGACCCGAAAGATAAAACAAGGTAACTAGATATACAGACAGAAACACGGTCATGGTATGACAGAACTACTGACACCGAAACATCATCTCGGACTTCAGTCCGTCCAACTAAGGAGGTCAAGGTAAGAAGAAAGAGTTCTAACGCAACCGATAAGCTCCAACGACCCCAGGTCAGGGCCACCTAGGTCCCACTAAGCTTCCACCCCCCTGCCTCAGCCGCAGAAACCTTTTTATGTATAAATTAATGTCTATATCTCCCTCTAATCTTTGTCTATCACATCATCCTCTGTTACATCTTTTTCTCCGACTTATTGAACCAGATACACTTTATCGTAGGTACGAGGTCTACCCTTAAGTCGGTCTTTTTGCCCTCGTTCTTTCTTCGCTGTACCCCCTTAGTCAGAAAGGTCTTTGACTAGGCTAAAGGAATAAAAACCCAAACAAATATATGGAAAACAATGTGTATCCCTACTTATTTCTCAGTGTACCCCCAGTCGTCAGGACTGGAAATAGTTTTAGTCTACGAAGTGTATTTACATTTTTTTCCAGAATCCTTATAATGTAGTAGAAGACCGGTACTCTGGGTGACTGTAAAATACTAGGAAAGAAAGACTATTGGTTTTTTGAATAAAAAAGGTTCCCACAAAAAGAATTTGGTCCGTGGTGGGAGGTTTATTTCAATGTAAGGATATCCCACTCCCACATCACTCAATGTTAGTTCTTTCCTTAGATAAATTGGGTTCCAATTGTACTAATTAGAATTTCCAATTATGAATAAAGAGGATATACGATCAATATAAGTAATATTCCCGTCCCTTGTACCTCTAAATCGTCGTTTGTAGTCGGGTTGTTTACTTTTAGGAAAGTGGTTACAAGGGGAATTCTAGATAAATCAGAACTCTATCACTATTTCAATGTAAAAATGTATCGTTCCTGTGTCACTAAATATTGTTTCATGTCACTAGATAATGTTTTCTCTTTTAAGTAATTGAGTCTTTCAGATCATAACGATTGGAATTTTTGATGAAATAAAGGAAAAGATATCAGGTTTATGTAACTAATTATATAAGGGTCCACGGATTCCTATACCTCCGGACCGCCGTTAGTAACTGAGTTGTTCTTCTTTTTCGGGATACGATTAATTCTGAGAGTTTTATGAGGTTTTGAGAGACACGACAAATACCAATTCTCCATCATTTGTTAAAACACCGTCCTCATACCTATTAGGACAGTGTGTTCGATCAGACAGTCGTCTCTCCAAACTGGACTCTGTAGGAACAGGGTGGGTCTCGTCCCTTAATCGTCGTTAACAACTGTGTTGTTTACTTTTTGGGAAGTGGTTATATTAAGGATTGGTTGGCTGATATGATTATTAAAGATTGAGGGGTTTTCTTAAACGGAAATCATTCAGATTTTGTAGAGCACGGAGAGTCCAACCCTCCGACATTTGTTAGTGTACACCGGCCTACTTGGATATGTCCGCCCGATCTATTTGAAGTCTCCACAGGTATTCGACTTTGTGAGAACAGTGCGGGTCCTTAAAAATAACGGAACCTCGACGTGCAAATGAGGAAGAGGCTATCTTTACCACTACCCCTCTCGGGGGGCATTTCAGTCTCCACATCCACTCTCGTATTTTGTCTGAGACCAAAACCCCAACCTACGAGCCCTTGTCCCCCAAAGAACTCCGAACTAGTGTGGAAACGCATACGGTTCGGAGGAAGGAGTACTGGAAACAGTACCCGCCTCAAGGAGTGCGACCGGGGGCCGTGCTCCAAAAAACATAAAGGTATGTTTAACGCTTTAATAAACAAGATCAAGACACTTTTTATGGCGACCATCGAACTATCCCTAACGTAACTTAGACATCTAACGAAACCCATCATATGAGTAAAAGTGATATAACTAAGAAGACTAGGTACTTGTACCATATAAAGAGGTAGATAATCACAGGAGAAACTAAAGAAAGTAGTCACAAAATATCAAAAGATATATATCCAGAAATCAAAGAAATCCATCTATATAAGGGTTCATAAAATAAGAAAAGTAACGTTACCACTTACCTTAAAAAGGAATTAAAGAAAAAGACGAAAGAGTAATAATCACATATCCTTGTGTTCCCTAAAGACACACAACTAAAATATAGGGTGTTGAAACGATATAAGTAACTAATCAAGATCATTAAAAGACCACCTCAGAAATCCCTAAAGATACATCTACTAGTACAGTAGACGTTTGTCACTCTCAAAATGAAGAAGAAAAGGTTAGACCTAAGGAAAATAAAGAAAAGGACGAGACTAACGACACCGGTTTTGAAGGTCTTGATACAACTTATCGTCGCCACTTTCACCCGTGGGAACAGAACAAGAACTAAAATCCCCTTTACGAAAGTTAAAAAGTGGTAACTCTTCTTACAAACGACACCCAAACAGTATATATCGAAAATAATACAACTCCATACAAGGAAGATAAGGACGAAAGACCTCTCAAAAATAGTATTTACCTACAACTTAAAACAGTTTCCGAAAGAGACGTAGATAACTCTATTAGTATACCGAAAATAAAAAGTTAAACAATTACACCACTTAATGTAACTAACTAAACGTCTATAACTTCTTAGGAACGTAGGGAGTATATTTCGGGTGAACCAGTACCACATACTAGAAAAATTACACAACGACCTAAGACTAACGATCCTAAAACACTTCCTAAAAACGTAGATACAAGTAGTCACTATAGCCGGACGTCAAAAGAGAAAAACACCGTAGAAAGAGTCCAAAACCTTAATCCCACTACCACCGGAGTATCTTACTCAAACCTTCAAATGGAAGGAGACGGTAAAAGACCTTCTCAAACTCATCCTATCCACAATCGAGAAGAGACAAAAACCATCTTAAGTCGACACTTCGGTAGACCTGGACCCGAAAACAAACGACCTTCTAAAGACTAATGTCAAAGTTAAAGGCACGAACACTACCCAGACAATTCTAAAAGATGAAGAAGGACCAAGTCAAAACCTTTCAACATGAAAAGATTCTTAAACAGGTAAAGAAGGTGCAACAGGTAAAATAACCGTATATTAACGACTATCATCAGAGAATACTAGGAAACATACAAATACAACAGACAACACTAGAGAGGTAAAAGTAAAGATTAAAATAACTAAACTAAAAAGAGAGAAACGAAGAACTACTCAGACCGATTACCAAACAGTTAAAATAAATAGGAAAGGTTCTTGGTCGAAAACCGAAACAACTAAAAACGATACCAGAGAAAACAAAGAAAACGTAAATAAAGACGGGATTAAAAAATACTAAAGAAAGGAAGATGATTGAGACCCCAAGAGGTAAAGAAGGAAAAGATCAACGAAATCCATATTTCAATCCAATAAATAGAATTAAAAAAGAACAAAGAACTCCATACGGACATAACGATACTTGAAAGGGGAATTGTGACGAAAATATCACAGGGTGTCCAAAACCCAACGACACAAAAGTAAAAGTAAACAAAGATATGTATAAAACTAAAGGAAAAAATAAAGAAGACACTAAACAACCAATAAGTCTTCGCACAACAAGTCGGAGGTATACAACCATAAAAATTGTCAAAAAGAGGACATTAACTCTAGATTAGAATTACGTAATACCAGTCTTTTCTACGAACCTTAGTAAAGAAAAAAAAAATTAAATAGTTCCGATCTAAATACCGGGTCCTACACTAGATAGGACGTCTTCCAAGGCACTCGAGAACTCTTTTTCAACTTTAAGTAACAAAATCCCACTTTACAGGATATCTATAGTTAATCCAGGTTGACCATATAACATAGTAAATTTCAAACACAAAGAAACAATTAAAAGACAAATCAAGTAGACAGGTATCCACACTCACACCATAATTTCAGAGGGTGATAATAACACAATAACAATTAAAGGGGAAAGTATGAACAATCGAAAACAGAATGTATAACGCCACGAGGATACAACCCACGTATATATAAATACTAACAATATAGAAGAAGAACCTAACTAGGAAATTAGTAATACATCACCGGAACAAAGAAAAGTGTCGAAGACAAAATTTCAGATAAAATAGCCTATACCCATATCGATGAGGACGAAAGAAAACCAGAGATAAACGTACCTTATAGAAAAAGGTCGGGAAGTGAAAGTCAGACATACACAGGGAACAAAACTCCACCCAGAGAACATTTGTCGTATATCTCCCCAGAACAAAAACATAGGTAAGCCGGTCAGAAAC